>JAWWES010000081.1:20376537-20390070 GCA_035583135.1 Lophotriccus pileatus | reverse complement strand
TAAATATTAGAGCCAAAAGTAGCTTTTAATGCCCTATTTCTATATTAAATAAAATTATATGTGTCTTGTGGGAGTTGCCAGAACTGAGACCAGGCTGAGATTAAAAAAAGCTCTGTAAGCATTGCATAAAGGTTGCAGAGGAGAGGCTTGCAGGGAGTCTTGAAGTTAAAATGAGGGTTTTAGGAGGCTGGGTTCAGCAGTGGAGAAGGGGCTGGGAGACATCAATCTGAAGCAGGGATGAAAGGATGACTGAGGAGTTGGTGGGTTTTGGGCTGGAGAAAGAAGGATGAAGGAACAGTGTGTGGGGTCGGTGGAGCTTTTGGGAGCTATGGGAGATATCAGCACATTTTATGACTGGCACTGTTTTTTTTTTTAACCTCTAGGGTAGTTATGTTATCCAGATTTTCCTGCATTTCTGCAAGCTGAGTTTAAAGTAAAAATATCTGAGAGTTCCAGATGAATCCCTGACTCTGAGAAGTAAGGATTTAGTAAGAACACCAACATAAAAAAACTCTGAATAAAAGAAACAAAGGTAACAACTGACTTCTGAACAGTACTTTCTTGGGGTTTTTCTTTATCTTTTTTCCCACTTGTTTTATGTCATACATTTATCCTAGTCTATATTTCTAAACTTTGCTTTATCCTAAACATACCTGCTGCCTCAATTAGCAATTTTACTCTTTATTACTACAGGTCCTTCGCTATTCACTCTCACCTTTCTACTTCAATCTCTTTCCTTCTTTAATCTAAACTGAGGTATGGGTTTTTTGACTGATCAGAATTCACCCCTTATCTTTGTTTGGTGTCAATGCACCTTCTGACTCAAACAGGCAGTGCTGCATCAGTTTTAATCATTGTTTCTTCATAAGAGCTGGACACTTGCCATTTTTAAGGCTCGGGTTTTTTTTCAAATGCAATTACGCAGCAGCTTAAAAATAGCTCACAGTTATTGGTAATTTGCAAATACAGAAAATTGTATTGTAATCCTGGAACCTCTTAAAGGCTCTATCTAAGACTGACTTTTAAAATATTTCAGGTATTCATTCCACCATGTTATACCACCAGTTCTTACTGGAAATAATTTGGGGAATATTTTAATTTTAATTTTAACCTAGTTAAGAAAGCCCAAAGCATTAAGGCAATTATTGATATAATTTTTCTCAAATGACTGTTCTACTGAATCCAAGTGCCACACACATCCCATCAGGGCTTAGTAATCTCTTAGACAGCCACAGCTGTGCCAGCAAATGCAACTAGTTTCTTAGCTCCCAGGGGCCTGGCTTTGAATTAGCTTGTGCTAAACACTGTCCCTCCCACAACAATTAACATGATGCACTTTGCAACATCATTTTTTTTCCTTCTGTCACTAAACTCAAGCTCATTGCTAATGTCTTCAGGCTAACAGAGTTTGCTACCAAGTTGTTTCATGTGACAAATAAGTATTAAATTCTGCAATATTAGCATGTGGAAACTACTCATTTTTTCACATGTATTTATGCTTACAAATGGTTCTGATGGTTTACTTGCTATTATTCTGAGCCTTATGGTTCCCAGAGCTCATTGTCTCAGGAAGCATCTTGGTGTACTTGTGCCTTTTCCTTGTCATGCTATCTCCCGTTATTTTGGAAATAACCAAAAATCAAACCCAACACCCTCAAGACTTTGCCATTCCCTGGAAGTAAAGATAATCGCAGTCCTGCTGTTTCCAGGTTGCCCCTGAAAACCTGGAATGCACTCGTTGTCTGTGCATAGCACAGCGGGGTGAAGCAATGGAAATGAGATCGTACATAAAGCCAAGTGTCAAAGCTGCATCTGGCAGGGAAGGAAGGAAAGCAATGTCGGAAATCTGTTGGAGAAAGGTGACCAAAGGACTGATGAACAACGGAAGAGTTTTTGTCAGACAGGAGAAGACATGACAGTATTATCTGTGCCAGAGTTTAAGAGAAAATTAAATTAGTCCTTGCTCTAGTGAAAAGAAGATAGCAGCTCTTTTTCTATGCATTTAAAATACACATGATGACCTTAAAAATGAAGTGGGTTCACCTGCAGACTGAAAAATTAAAGGGCAATTCATTATTATATTTAAATGCCTTTTTTTTTTTTTTTTTTTTTTTTTGTGGTCCACTGCTTTTCTTTTCTGAGTGAACTGAGACTGAACATTTTATGTAACCTAGATTCACCCGAGAAGTTAATTATCATACTGGCAAATATTTATGCACTTGTGCCGGGACTTCTCAGGCTCGGGTTTCTCGTATCTTCCCCTGTATTTTCCTGTATACTTATTAGAAATGCACAGAACTCTGTTCTACACTTTGTTTTATCCCCGTGTCTGTCCAAACATATAGATATGGTATAGGCACATGATGTGATTCTTGGTTCTGTGCAGGGCCAGGAGTTGAACTTGATGATCCTTGTGGGTCTCTTCCAGCTCAGGGTATTCTATGACATGACATGACATGACATGGCTGAATAGTCATTTGAGTTGTGATACTTTTCATGGCAAGTTTGCATTATCCTTGATATACAGGAGATCATATTGACCTAAACACAAATACAGAACCCAATTCCTTACTGCTAATTAAACCTGAGCTCTGTGCTGTTGGGTACAAATGTACCAGAATTGAACATTTGCTGAAAATTTTATTAAATGACGCTAAAAAGATAGGAGAGCAGTTATTGTCTTATTTACTATCCAAGAATCTATTCTTCTTAATTTTTTGCAGGACTGTTTGTCTGAATCAAATGCTGCCACAGATTTCCAAGGGAGGGGAGCAGGAATGAGAGAAGGAGCATCTGCAGATGGTTTTGCCTGAATTACTCATCATCTGGAAAAGAGAGAACTTAAGTACCATGCAAGATAAACACAGTGAAATGTGAAATACTGAAATGATGGGCAGGACTGTATTATTTGTCTCATGAGTGAATAAGACCAGGCATCACAATTCATCAGAAGTAGAACTGGCTGTAAGGGATTCGTCTCATGATTCCTCAGGAGAAAATTGAGGCTTCCTCAAGAGGCAAGCCTTAGGAAGTGGGGGCTGAAGTGTTGTGAAATTACTTTTGGGTCTGGCATTCTGAACCCTTTGAACATTGACGTGGGAAGGACTGTCTCTGAGAAAGGCAAAATGGATAGTTGTCTATCGGAGCAGACTCCTGTGAGCAACAAACCACTGCTGCTCACTGAAGCAGCAAAGGCAGCAATCTTCTGGCTTTTCCAGGCCCTTCCATTTAGCTTGGTTCACAGGATTGATTCTGCCTGATTTGTTGTTGTTTCCCACCATGCTGACACACCATATGCCTGCTCTGGTTATGGATCATCTAGTTTAATCTTACACCAAACCCTCTGCTATTTCCTAAGGAATATTCACAGCCCCTTACTGAGCACTCCTACACCCCATGCTGCTCCAGGAACAATCCTCCAACTGAACGTATGCCTTCTGTAGGGTCAAAAAATAATAACAAAAAAGAAGTGTTATTATCAGTTCCTGCATCCAACACAAAGAGAACTAAGGCAAGATAGTTTGTGGCCATATGTTGGGAAGACAGGGTAGAGACTAATAAATCTAAAAATGTGGTGTGCTTTTTTCCCCAGGAAGGAAGAAACTTGAGGGTCTGCTGAGGGTGGGATTGTGGAACAACGTTCATAGATAAAAGCCAGGCTATCTCTGTAGTGCAAGGCCCAAGGACACAAAGACTACCCTGTTTCTCTTACAACACCTGTACACTGCAAAAGAATATGGGAGATAGGAACTGGGAAAATATATTGAGATCATTTATTGACAAAGATGATACAGCCATCAAACAGAGTACAGAAGCAGTGTGCCACAAAAACTGAGACACCAGTAGTTTCTGCTTTCAACTAAAAACATTATGCCAAATAAAGACATTAATTGCAATGTATTCTCCAAAGCACAATGAAAGAAACTTTTCTGGGGAAGCCCAGAAGATGAGAGGTGAACTCATTACTCATGTCTTATAATGTTGTGATTTTATCTAGCTGGAGAAAATTAGGATAAAAATTGCTGTGTTTGACCCAAGAGAAGTAGACAAAAAAATGGATCACATACTTGCAGAAAGTGAGAGGCTCCTAGGAAGCCCTGCATTTGTTCTGGTGCGGGAATGTTATTTCAGCATGAGAGTGATTCAGACTAGTCCCAAAAGTTAAGCTGTTGAAATGTGCCCTGAGTTTGTCTACCTCTGTTTCAGACTGTCTTAGTGCATGCCATCCTGTGTTTGAGATGTGCTGGCTTTGGGTTGAAGGACTTGAGTACCTCTGACTGTCAGGCACAGTGTTCACAGCATTGTTTAGACACACAGTTCCCATTAAAATGAAGGACTCAGGCTGGTCATAGCCTACATAAACACCACTGAAATGATCGCTGTAGGAAACTGCAACTCTTTGAATGTCAGGCCTAACCATGTAACCATGGTTGTAACCATGTAACCATGCATGCACATGCTTGTGGATACGCAGGAACTACTGAAAATGGAAATCCAGTAATGCCAATATGAAAGTTGTAAAATTCAAGTGTGCTTTTCTTGTATTTCCTCTCCCTGAAAAGCATTTCTTTATGTGTTTGCAATGTCACTGCAGAGTGCTGTCTTTTTTCAATCCTTATGTACATATTGTAAAAGGATACATAGGATATCAAAACACAAAAATACATATATGTATGAATACAACTGTACCTGTGCATGCCACTGGTGGGCATATATATATATTTATATATATACGCAAGGAAAGGATTAACTGAGTAAAAGACTTTCATTCTTTGTTCCCTTTAAAGACTATGGAGTTAGTATAATTCTTTAAAATTTACTATACTCTGTAAAGGCACACATACATTACACATTCAGCAAAAACATCTTGACAAAACAGAAGCTCATGTTCTTACTTTCCAGTCACTCAGGTGTGCTTCACAACAGAGTCATGACATTAGAGATAAAGCATAGCAGTGACTGGGGTTCAGACTAATAAACCCTACTGGGATAATTAGCATGACCTCCCTGCTATTGCCATTAAGAGACATTAAAATGAGGGAATGCATACGGAAGAAAACAGAAGTGGAAAGCACCAGACAGACAAAGATGAAGCCTAGGGACTGGGAAAGTGGAGAAGGGAGTTGCAGGGAGTTCCGGCTACAAAAATATTGGGAACAATGGGTTCACATTCTGTAACAGGATCTAATGGTCCCAGCTGGCCCTAACTCTGATGGAAAGGATTTGTTTAAGAACTATAAAAAACTTCATTTTTCATAACTATGTGTGTAATCTGGGAAGAGAGAGAATTTGTCTGATCTGAATTACGTGGTCTTTGCTCACATGGTATTCCTTAGTGACTCCAGGGAACAATATGAGAGCCCTCCTGTGGCCAGCTGAACACCTGTAAATTCCCCTGACCACAGTCAAAGACAAGACAGGCCCACTGGGTCATTACCTAGTGTCTGATTTCTTGTCCAATGGGAGTAAGACGTTATTATCACACCATTCATTGCGTAGAGGTGTGCATGGCACCCTGAGCAATAAATCAAAGGTGACTGGCCTCAAGCATTGATCATCTAAGTTAGTGCACAGACATGGTGAAGTCGAGCACAGAGTAACACTAGCACAGAACATAATGACATTATCTATCGCTTTCAGTTGGCACAACTTCACCAGCATGGGCAAAAGAAGTTAAGTGGATTGAAGAAGAAATCACATGGAATATTTTAACAAAAGGTGGTGGACTTGAAGTGGAAAGGATGTCTCTGAGCACCAGTCTGTGTCTTCATACACAATGCACTGACATTTACACCAAGACAGAATAGATGTGAAATTCTATGCTCTGAGTGGGAATTTTTGGTAGTTCCCTTTGCAAAGTGTAGATACTGCACAAGCTACAAAGCAGGATTCTTGTTTAGTCTCTCACTTCTACACAACTTGGAGCTGCCAGGCTAATCCTCATTCACATCAACTTGGTTTACAGAAGTATCAGAACAAAAGAATTCAATAGCATAAGAAAGGCTGAGATCACAGTTTAAACATCCATAACTTTTCCAGTAAAAAATATTCTTTTTCTACAGAGGCAGAAAAAGATTCTATGCAGCCTCTTAAAAAAGTGAATGCTGGTCTAAGTACAGAGACCTTAAAATGTTAAAAAAGAACTGCTTGTATTATAAAGAATATGAACCAAAATAATTCCTCTTGAGCTAAGAAATTTTACATCAATTTACCACTTTCATAATTATGAAAATGTCTTGCCATGAAATAATTATTAATCTATATAACCAAATTCAAGAAGATATGAGAAGCAACAGCTTAGCTCCTCTGAACAGATGTGCTCTGAGCTTAGGCTGAAGAACCGAGTGTGTGCTCTATGCAGTGCAATGCATTACAGTGCTGACCCCTTTAAATGGACATGGGCAGCCTAACACCTTGGGAGAGTTGTCAACTAACATTTATACAATATTGGAGATGATTTTTATTAGCATGAGTAAAAGTGCAGGAAAAGAAAGCAGCATTTAATTCCTTCAGTGCAACATTATTCAGTGTTGCCTACCATACAGTCACCATATTTCATGGGGTTTTTTTTATAAGTCAAATCAAAATGCTATTTGAATAATCTGTATCTAGTTTTTCCAGCAGCACCTCAGTATTACCTGAAGCCTCTAAACAGTTGCTCCCTGAAATTTTTTAGTTTCATGGTTCTTCTAGACTCCTAAATCTAGCTGTCTTTGCTCACTTTGTCAGGGATATTCAAAGTTACAAACTCTGGTTCCATGCAAGAATTTTAATGTGGGAATTAAAATCTGCAAATCCAAATCAGTCCAAGTGGGAGTCTCTCTCTGTTGGTAGTACAGCCAGTTGATCAGTAGATGGTGGTGGTGCACTGTCACCTGATGCACTTGGCCAAGGACAGTACCCAGCTGTTAAACCATTTTTATTATAGAGCAGTCCTGTAACAGTTTTGGAGACGACTGAGTTTTTATTGTATCAGAACATTATAACACTAGGAAATGAGAAATGATAAATATCTGCCCCTTATAAATGATGGAAAAGTTGTATTCTATTTCTTTTTTTCCCCCTAGAATTTCAGGAAAACTCTAAACTTCCATTTCCCACATCATCTAGCTTTTGCTGTTTTTCATAAAATAATCAAAACGATAGAAGCAAGGAAAAATATTATAAAGAGTGGGAAGATACCTAATGCAATTGCCAAATTTCAGAAATCCTGCCAGCATAGTTATTTGCCACTTTGCCTTCCACATTGACTTTGTCACAGCAGAATCTATCTGGAGGAGAAGGGAAAGAAGGAGCCGGTTTTAGTCTCCTCCCTCCAGGTAGGTAGGATGGAGAGGAGGAGCACTGGGGACATCCTCTGCCTATTCATGTACTGGATTCTGGCGTGCCTTTATCTCTGAGCCTTGATCTGTTTTTACTGCTGCAGGTACTTTAGAGCTTCCTCCTAGTATTGTCCTGTATTTGGCAGTATGTATCTGGAGCCAGTGTGCTTGTCATGGTGATGGGCTGTATTTGGGGCCGTACTGAGAGACTAAGGAGTGAAGTCTTGGATCAGAATCACAAATGAGTGAATAAGAGCTGCCTTTCTGAGCAATAAAGGGCTGAAGCTTTATAGCAGGACCTCTGATGGGAGTGACATGTTGAAAGCAGTATATGAAATATTGTAGACTAGGGGCCACACAGCAGGGGCAGATCAGATTTCCAGTTTGCCACCCACTGGCCAGGCTGCAGATTTGCCTGTTGCTGCAATGGGAATTAGCAGCCTGTAGTTATAAGAGTATAGATATGATGGATGATTAGGATGTAGAAAGCACAGTCTAGCAGTAGAGTATATTTGAATATTTCAAGGCTTCTGCTTACAATTTTAAATGTATTTACCCCAGAACTGGGCAATGACAGGACCATACTAACACGTCTAGTTTGTGGCTCACACATGCCATCAGAAGCAATGCTTTCTCAGTTCCTCAGTCATACTGATTAAGAAGAAGAAGAAAGAGTCTGACTGACTGAAAAATCAGAGTTAAAAGAGCAAAATCATTTGGGCTGTTCATAAAACATATTTCGGAGGTAAATCCAGATGTTAAGTCAAAGCTGAATTAGTAGTTGAGAAGAGGGTGAGGAAGGTGATCCAGACTGTTCCTTTTTCTCAAGCATCTGGTGTCAGAAGAAGAATCTGGTGTCAGAAAAGAGAATTGAGGGGGAAATCCAGGAGACTTGGCTGAAAACGTCTTCCAATATTATTTGTTCCTATTCAGTTTTGGTTTTGGTCCTACCTTCACCCAGAAACAGAACTGTATCATGAAGGTGGATGAATCCTTACCTCATCTCAAAAAAACTAGTATAAGGTGGGCAGAGAAACAGAGAAAAATGTGCCCCAGTGCTAGCAGACCAGAAACAAGAAATGACCTTTTCAAATTTCCCCAGCATGGATCAGATTACTGTTTCTTTCTCCTTTCCCCCCTCCCTACTTCACTGTAATTTTTCTATCAGCTAGAAAGTATAAGAAATGCATGTTTAAAGATGTAATATAAAGAGTCATTCCCATGCTGCCCCTTTTGGATTTGAAAGCTGGTAAGAATTTATTTCTCAGTAAGTTAAACCTGATACTATGACATTTCTGAGGGCAATGGTTATGTAAATGCATCCTTATATTGTCTCTGGGGTGCCATTGCAAACAAAAAACACAATCCCCACAGGATAATGATATCACATTTATATGACTGAATACAGAAAATGGAAGATCATAAAAATAATCTTTTACGAACAGTTTCACCTTTATTAGGTCCTGGAAAAATGTGTATTGCTTCAAAAGGAAGCAGAGCCATGAAAGAGTGAGAAATTTAAGTATTTTTCATGGCACCTTCAAATATTAAAACCAGAATAAAATAAAATACAAAGAAATTCAGAAACTTTAATTGCCCAGATGTAATTAATTTTGCAATATGAAGATGACAGTGCAGAAATGATATAGATGTCAGAAAAAATCAAGTCTTAGGATAAAACTAATATTTAAAAAAAATCATATCACGTCTTGCGCTATAAGGCTTAGTCATTAGTGAAGTTATTAAATATAGCTGTTTAATCACACAGTATAATTAAAATGATAGGTTAACCATAGTCATGACAGTCCTGCCTTGGTTAGAGTATATTATTCTTATAGTCTGGTGGTTTTCAATCTTAGAGTCATGAACTCTTCATGAATTTGGCCTAAAACCTCCATATGGAGTCATGAGGTTTTATGTGCAAATGGTATTTTTAACCCTACAAAGACTGAAGAAAATTTACCTGTCTAAATTAAAGTATCTCCAGTAACCAGGTGTTGCAAATAGTCCTTGAAGGCATATGAAAGTAATGAATATTGTAGGAGAATAAATATATATTTGCTCTGTGTGTATATATATATATATATATATATACAATATTTGATGTAGTGTTAATGTTAGTTATCACATCTATCCATTTAACATGAAATCTACTTTTCCTGTGTAATGCATTACAAAAGATTCAGGGACAAGGCACTACCTAAAGAAAAATATCATTGTCAACACTGGATTAAAAAATACCAAACTCTCTCTGTTCCTTACCATGTTATTATAGGGCATAGTACTGCACTCCCTGATCCTGTAGATGATGTCTGTCTGTAAAGAAAAGTAAAAATTTAATCCTTAACTTTGACTTGATTTTAATAATTTATTTTGTGCTGACTATTTCCTAGCTGAGAATGTTTCAAAGAAAGCAGCATGGAGTATTAAAGGCGAATTTTGTACTTTCCAAAGCACGCTATGGGAGCTTTCCTGTTGCCTGAAGAGCTAATGAATTTTTCAAGACAATACTTCAAAAAAACTTGCCACTCAGCTGATTACCTCTTTCTGCTGCTGTTGATAGACTTACAAATAGTACTGGGAAAACTTGCAGTGCTTGGAAGGATTCTGCAAGGTTGCTCTTACCATTTTTCTGCCTTGGGCTATGCTCAGTCTCTGCAGCCTGTTCTCAGCTAGCCCAGTGATCCAGACCGTATGTCCCAATTCATTCCCTAGGGAATACGATTCCTGTGTTTCACTGCTCTGCCTATTCAGAAACACTTTCTAACATTTAACCTAAACCTCCCTAAGTGACATATAAACCTTTTTTTTTTGGTCCTATCCAACATGAACATGGCAAACCAATTACTTCCTGCCTCTTGCAGAAGCAGTGTTTTACATGTTGGAAGCTTAAGGCTGTCTACTTCCTCAACCTTCCCTCCTTTTGGCTGTCAATCTTTCCAGACAGCTAATCATTCTTTCTGCCCTCTTTGGACGCCTTCCAGATCATCCACATCTTTTTCAGAGTAACTGGAGTCACCAAACATCCCTTATAATGTGGGATTTCCCATGTTTAAGGCTCAAATCTCTCTTGCCTTTATTAAAAACATGTGAAATATCGCCTGCTCTTGTATTTCCTCTTTATTTTAATAGGTGACATGGGTTTTGAGGTTGCAGCATAGAAATCTGCAGCTGCTTTCCGGTCCCATTCTTGAGATCCGCCTTTAGTAGCATAGAGTCATGACATGGCTGTGATAGAAGTAAAAGCCAGAGCACCCCTAAAGGAGCTGGGGATGTCTGAAGAACAATGCACACCCTGAAGCACTAGGAAGGCATATCAGTGTTTTAAAATTCAGAACAAGAACACACCAACTCTGATATGCTGCCCCACATCAGATACAATCCTCCTGCAAAATACTCATCAACATAACAAGAGAAGAAATACTTCATAGAGAATGCTTTTGCTTATACAGTTCAAGAGATGACATTTTAGGTCCATGACTTCTGTTTGTCTTGGAATTCTCCCTGCTCTCTCCTCTGCAAAATGCTGTCCAAACGGTCATACTCCATCCTGCCTTTGTTCAGTTGCTTATACCTGATTACCTAAGTACCTTGTCTTTACTGCACTTCATCTTTATCTTATCAGAACACTTTTTAAATATGCCTAGATAATTCTGACTTTTTGTCCTGTTTTCCATTATTCTTGTTGTTTCTCCCAGCCTGGGGTCACCTGTGAATTTAATGCCTGCTCTCCTTTCAAGTATACAAATTATTAAAAAAAAAAACCCTTAAAACTAGAACCAGACCTTGGACAGACCTTTGAACTGTATCTGATGTATATTTAATTTCAACAGAGAATTGTATGCTCTGTTATTTGGAGCAAGTCAGAAGCAGCACAGACTCTATTCCTTAGACACTATTTCCATGGATACGATGAGACACAGAGGTATGAGTTTGCTTCTTCCCCTTCCAGATGTATAGAATTACTATGTTGCTTGTAGAAGCCAGTCTCAGCTCTTGTGTCTGGAAGGAAAGGCTGGAGAGGCAGTCTGAGTGTCCTCAGCCCTGTTCTCTGCAGCAGAAGCACTGACTCATAAACAGATATAACTGGGGCAGAAGAACAACCAAAGGAAGAACCATGTCCTCTCAAAGCTGAGAATAACCCAGCACTAAGACTGTCCTCTGTAAAAGATCTACTACAATAAATAGAAATGTTTTTCCTTGGGTTCTCTAGGTACCCGGATTATATAAGAGAAATTAAAGCCTTTTTCAGCCTCTAAGACCTGTGACATTCAACTGCAGCAGTCTATCACCTCTGGAAATTTAAACTGTAGTAGACCCTAATTGCATGAGAAGTGTTTACTTCAGTATCATCAAAGTGTCTGGGATTTCTCACTTTATGAAGCATTTTGGAGGAATATTTTAATAATTTCTATGAATATGTATGAATCTTTCCAATCTGGGGCCTATCAGAGGAGTGGGGTTTAGCCTTTAGGAAATACTTGAACCAAACTCACTAGATTTTTTTTCCTGAGCACTCAGACTGGTGACTGATTTCAGTGTAAAAGAAGGCTTTGCAGCTGACCTTTCTATTCCTACCAAGGAGACCTCACAGGCAGTGGCAAATTCTGTCATTCCACAAGCTGAAAAAGATACTGTTCATCCTTATCCAGTCTAGATGTCTTGTCAGGATCAGAAATATACTTCTAATTAATTCAGTCCCAATGCAAAGCTCCTGATAACGAAAGTAGGTGAAAGGGAGTGAATAAAAGCAACTCAAACTAAGTTTTAAAGCTAATTTCACTCACTTATTTCCCACATTATATTTATTATTGGTTTAACCTTTAAAACCAATTGCTATTATTTTCCAGACTATTGCAAAAAAAAAAAAAAAAAATCTTGTTTTCCCTTTGAAAATGGAGATGGTGGTTTATACCATCCACTAGCCCATTGTGAGAACAGAGGTGGCTGCAAAGATATGAAATGTATAGTCTGTGCTGATAGAACATGGGCCTGCAGGATTTATATGCACTCAGGGGCCACTTATGGGACTGTTTTGTGCCTGTGTGGCCAGATATCTGAATGTCATGGGCTAGTTTTCCTCTGCAATGATGCAAGGAGGTAATAATTCCCACATTTTTCTCTCAATGTCAGAGGGAAGGCAGCTTTAAGAGCAGAAAGGCCGAGGATTGGGACCTCTAGTTTCTCTAAGGTGATATTAAAAGATTCTTTAACTCCAGTTAAAGTTACTAAGCTCCTCAAAGATTTATGGCCTTTATGACAATCATTTTCCCCTGTGAAATTTCCTTTCTGCTTAAATATTTACAGGAAGAAAAAGTTTTCCTTTTTCCCCCCTCAAGTCAGCAAAGCTGATCCTGTGAGGATTTCTGAATGAAAGGGGGAGATTAGTGTTTCAGGAACAAACCTTAACTCACTTTAGAAGTATTTACTGGACTTCCTGCCATGCCTCCTGTCCAGCTGGCTGGGCAGCCACTGCCCTGCCTGCCTCTGTGCTTCAGCTGTATTTTGTGGGAAGGAATTGGGGGGAAAAAATATCCACAAACAAGCTTTAAGATGCTTTACATCATAAAATCCCAGTTGGGATGCGATTGTTTTTCACTAAAGGAGGGAGCTTCACTTAATGGGATTAAGGAAATTTCCAGCCTCTAAGAGCCTCCTTTTCTCTGCCTCTCATTGACAGAGAAAAAAAGTTTAATCATTGTAATTGTACTGCAGGATAATACATCCAATGGCTTTTGAGTCTGTGCCCACACCTACCACTGCCTCAGCTGTACAGAAGGGAGTCAGCTGCCCTAGGGGTTTGTATAGAGACCTGTTTCCTACCAAAACAGAGAACATTTATTTTGGTCCTTAGGTACACCTTGACATGTGCCTGAAATTAACACCTCCTTTCTTATGAAATATTGTCCTGCTGGAGATGTTTGGGAAAAAAATGCAAAACATCTTTGGTTGTACATTAGCTCTTCACAGAAAATCACTTCAAACTAATTTCCTTTCCTACTTCTTTTGATCTTGGAGTATGTTTCACTGTGATAGTGATGAATCTGCATAATGGAATCACACAACTATTTTTTATACACAGTAAGCTGTAGAAAGACAGGCAAGCATGGCAATCCAGCTTAAAAATAGTGAAACCCCCCCCCCACCACTGCAAAAAATACATACATTAGGTTTTTGAGAATAGTACAGTGTGTTTGAGACAGTCAGTCCA
>JAWWES010000081.1:20272229-20376437 GCA_035583135.1 Lophotriccus pileatus | reverse complement strand
GCAAAAAATACATACATTAGGTTTTTGAGACTAGTACAGTGTGTTTGAGACAGTCAGTCCACTTTATCCTTTCACTTCACCCTACAAGTTCATAGCTTAGTTTCCCTGAAATATTTATATATGGTATTAAAAATAGGCTATTGGCTACTTTGAGACTGACAACTACATGATCAGTATGCCTTTCTTTTTTGTTTTTTTACAGCATAAGTCATCTGTAGATGTACTTTTGGCATGTATGTTTTGTTAGCATAATTGTATCTTGCAGTAAGTTCATAGTTAGAAAAATAGCCCTACCCATTATGGTTTCTAAAATCAAACAGTTCATAGAGAAATGGTGTACTATTTTAAAAAGCAGATCAATACTTAATTATCTGCCAATACATGTGTAGTTACTTAAGGTTATTTGCTATTTAACACTATCAATGACCTTTTTATGATGGGAAATTAAGATTCTGTGCCCTAAGGAGCTTGTGGAAGGTTGCATCAAAAGAAAAAGATGTAAGTGTTCATTAGTATGCCTTGTTCCAGTTTGAGGCAGAGAAAATATCTGTACCACTCTATGTACTTAAAACATTTCTACTTGAAATTCTACTGTCCAAAATCTGTTTTATCTTTTGATTTCTCTCTCAAAGTCTGTCTCAAAGTCTGCAGGCTCAATGACAATCTGTCCTTGTGGAGGAATAGAACTGGCAATGCTGACCATCCACCAGGATGCTGAACACACCTGGTACAAGGTGTGTGTGGGCCCTGGGGTCCTTACAGGACCAGCCCACTCTGCTCTTGAAGCACCTCCACCATGGAGTGCTCTGTGTCCTCTCCCCTCTCCTTCTTCTATTGGCCTCTACAAAAACACATATGATTTCTCTGTGTGTGTTTAATCTTTGATGTTTAATTCAATTTTTGAAATGATTAAAGAAATACAGTGGTTTTAATGAGTATGTCAGCTTTTTTATTTTTCTAGATGATCCAAAGAAAACTGGATAAATTATGCTTTTACTATAAAAATTTTCAATGGAAACTTGTCAACAAAGTGAGGCATTCTCTTCTAAATAAGTTTTCAATTTTTCCTAAAGAGTCCAAAATGTTTGCCTTAGAAAGATCAAGAAAATTGAAATTAATATTCTTTGATTTTGCTGCAAGACCTGCAGGAAGCCTCAGGGCTTTTTATATGGAGCTCTGGCACATTAACTGCATAATTTTTTATGTAAATGAAGCTCTTGTTAAATGTTAAGCAAGGTTAAATCATGCTCTGAGAGATTGCTAAGCTGTTTGACTTAAATTTGGGCTTTCCTCTTGATTACCTGATTTACTTGTGAATTCATCATTTCAGTACTTCCCCAGTTGCCATAGAGCTTAAACAATTTATTGAAATGAGCTAAAATTCCCAAATTAAAAAAACAAACAAACAAACAAACACAAAACCTTGCAGCAATATAGAACGGTAGGATGAAAATAAAAGGTTCTGGCTGGGTAGGTAGAAACAGAAATTTCATAGTGTATTCTTCAGAGTGTGTCCCACTTGCACACCATTCTTCAAGTTAACCAGTGCCACATGAATACCAAGAAAAAGTAGCCAACCTCCATACTTCTTAAAAAAGAAATATATAACATTAATTCATTAATTAATTTCATTAATGTATTACATTTCACTACTGTCTCTTCGTTGTTTCACCATGTTCTCTAGCTTTTACCCACCCACAAGCCTGCTAGAGGGGCCTCAGGCTGCAAAGTACAGCTTGAATGATGCCTGAGTCACTGTTGGAGACTTAGAGAATTCTTCACGCTGGCCCGGTTCCTTGGTACTTACACCACATAAGCACATTTTTAACCTAAGTATCTCCCAAATGTTGTAGTATAAGACTTGGAAAAATGCCATTTTTTGATCTCTCTGAAGGCCTCCACAGATTATACACTTCCCAAAGGAGGAGTTTTGTTATTTAGTTCTTGATAATGACTCTTGGCCAACAGGAAAAAAAGACTTAGGTTAAATCCACACAGACAGGTTGGAAATTTGATTAGATATTGGAAAATACTGTATCCAAAATAGTCAGTTTCCATAATGCAGCAGTCTCCCCACAACACCAGGAGAGAAGAGATACAAGAGTAGAGTCTTTTACGTAGAAAATACTTGGCAAATATACAAGCCTGCTGAAACATCCCTTGAGAGGCTAAACAAATTTAAACTTGTAATTCTCTTACAGCTCCTCTAAGAAGGCATTTTTATCCCCTAAATACCATGTTGAAATTCTACTTTTAGCAAGTATAAAAACTATAAGTTACATTTTCAAAACTGAAAGAGAAATCTCTGTGAATAAATAAATCTCAAGAAGTATAGCTACAGGGCTACAGACACAGCCATTGCACCACTTAAAATTTTCAAAAATATAGTGTTTGAGCTTAATAAACCCAGAATCACCTGCAAGCCAGATTAGTAAAAGGGTATGTATGCTCTCCTGCCAAACTTCAGGGAAAGCTCATATTTTCAAGAGTTCGTAACTCTGTTTTAAAATGTTAACAACTGTTTTCCAGATTTCTCTTTGATATACAAGACACAGCCCAGAAATCCTTCAATTTCATCCACTATGGTTCATGTTAAGAGACAAAACCCCCCAACTTTAAATATATTTACAGAGGGTTTTTTATAACACTAAAGTTCTACCACTGAGAACCATTGTAAGCCATAGAACGCAAATTGTTATTTTTATTTGTACAAACTGAATAAACAGTGTTAATCATATAAGCAGCTAGTTTTGCATGCTACTTTTCAGCAGTAGATTTCACGAAGTCAGGTGTCATACTCCATGATAATTAGAGGAGCACTTAGCTCTGTTTAGTACTTTTTACCAGCAGTTGACAAGAAGTCAGGTTTGAGTCCCCTACCTGATCTACAATCAAAGAAATGAAGAACCAAGTTGAGTGACATGTAAGCTGATCTACGAGACTGGCAACAAACACAGGAAAATCACCGATGGATCTTTAGTCCTAACTGGACCTGCTCACTAGAAAGAAAGTTACATGTACAGTAAACAGTATGATGCAGTCTCTTCACACTCAAACTGTGCATTACAAAGATCTGTGACGCAGCCTGGTCACTTAAACAGGTCCAGTCATGGGCACAGCCATGGTATGTTCTGGCAGTGATCAATAGCCCTACACAGCTCCACGGAGGGTTTCATTGGCTTGTCACGTGCATCAAGAGTCTGTCACCCATGAGCTTTGGACGATGCCATGCTGGTATTTTTCTTTAACAGTAACAGGAGGTAATTATTACACTGTTGAAGTAGCCTAAGAAACAGGTTTCAGATGGAAATTTTGCAATTGACCTAAAACCTTAGATATCTAGATATTAAACCTACAGTTTTTAGTGGTACAGAAATTCAGTTCCCACTCCTCCCTCTGCAAAACAAAGCAGTGAACAAAATCAACCAGTATTGTGCTTCCCCTGAACACCTCTAATGATAATAGCTTTGTAAAACTCTCTTGTTTATCTATTGAGTATAAGCATTTTGAACTTCATACCTCAATGTGTCATATGTGAAATCGTTTTTTGTTGCAATTTGTATTTCTTAGCCTATGAAAAGAATTATATAAAAAAAGTAATAAGATCCTAAAAAATAAACTAAAAGTACTGGTCTGATTCCTTGCTGGAATATAAAGCTGAATCTTCAGAATTCAATCACTTCTGTGAGTTTATTCATATCCCAGCCCAGGCACGTCTGGGACAGTAATGAATGAACATCTGTCTATGTAGAGCATGCAATTATTACCCATTACAAAGACACTACTGGAACAGAGATATAATTAATTACAGTAAATTTAGCACCATGAATTGAAGGACTTGACTCCCATTAGCAAACAGAGGAGAGAAGCTCAGCAGGCAGATAACATCTTTTATAGACAGGAATCATATAAATGGCTATTTCACACTTATTTAATCTTCAAAAGCACTATTAGGGGAAAAAAACCAAGTTGTTCCTGAAAAGAAGATGAGCTATTCAAAGGCATCCAGACACTCCCATACAGAGGTGGTGTTTAAGAAAGCCCTGAGCAGCCAGCACAGCCTGTGATCCAAACTGGGACCTGCTGGGACAGGATGGAGCCCGAAGATGCACAGCAGTGCTTCCAAGACACTCACCTCACCCCTACGGATGTGTGTCAAGGTAAGGCTGTGCCAGTCCATGCTCTGAACCATGACCCCCTCGTGGTGCACACAAAAGGCTGTCTGGGGTGAAGGATGCCACCAGGGTTTTTTGGTTTTCCCCATAATCTAAGAAACATAAATTGCAATAAAAGGCAATTTCATACAACGTGTTGCTGTTCAAACCTTCCCAGGGTTTGAAATCTTCAGTAAAGTTCTGAAGTGAAAATCAGCATGGGATTATTGGCATTTGCCATTCTCTGGAGATAACAGCAGCCACCAGAGTGGGTATGTTCTTGTGAAGGTTCCTGAAAATGAGATTACCATATTTGGGGCCAAAGTATTATAACATCTTTCTCTTATTTCCCAACTATGCAGCAGGACGAAGCAGAAAACAATTTACTGGGAAAACAGCAATGGCTTTGAGATGGAAGTGTAAAAAAAAAAATCCAGCTCAAAAGATCTAAGAATTGATGTAGACACTGACCATCAACTGCTCCAGCTAGGCTGGAGGCTAAATGTTGAAGTTTCTACACTGGGAAAAGAGCTAGAAAAAATTAAAAATGTAGTCTTTACCCAGGACTGTCTCTGAACCACAGGCTGTATCAGAGAATGTATAGCAGGAAATACTTCCACAGATGAAAAGGTCTGTTACATTCCTTAAAATATTGGCATCTAGTGCTGGAACCTTTTTCCTCTAATAAGGTACAGGTGAAGAGAACAGCACAACCATGAGGAAGGTCCCCTGCACTCTCTCTGCAACACTACTGCCAGGGAAGAACTGAGAATATGTAACTGCTGAGCCTTTGCTCCAAGACTATTTGGTGCTGAGGATTTTGGCAATGTCTGGAGCAAGCAGCAGTACTCTGTTTTTCTATAGTCACTTATTTCACAGCCTGCAGGTGGGAAAACTTTAGTTTAAATCTTAATGATAAAAAATAATAAAAGCAACTATTAACTTTATCAGCATTTTACCATGCAAGATAATTTTAAAAATTATTTTGAACGTCTCCTTTATCTTCACAGATAGCTATATTTCTCTCTTGCTTGTGAAAGAATATAATTTAGGTGTAAAATGTTTAACTTAATTCCTCTCTGATAATACAAACTTTTTCTTACTTAAATATGTAATGTAAGTTGATGATAAACACCATCACTTGCAGAATCCTGTAATGTAATCATTAGTTACTCAAAACACACCAATATTTCTCCAAATTATTGTAAGTCATGTAAGTGTCTATGTTAGCTGCTAACCCTGTGTGGAACTGAAACTTGGGCACCAGCGATTTTGTGACATGGTCTAAGTGTTTGTTAAAAATGACAGAAGGAAGCAAGACATGGAAAAAAAAGATGTAAATTCAGAAAACTAAAATCTAAATCCAACACTTCGTATTAGTCCCCTGAGACTTTAAAGCCATCGTTTCATTTGGTGGTTTTCCCAAGATAACAGTTAAAAGTCAGCGTAAATGTGCACAAAGAAAGCACACATCTTGAAATGCTGCTGTGTCAGAGTCTCAGCTTTTACCCCAGCCAGTGCCAGGGTGTGCATACTAAATTGCTGTGGCTTTAGAGATGACACTCTTCCTCACCTTTCAGCCACGACCTTCTTGCACAACTAGAAGAACCTCCAGCAATACGAGTTGCTGGCCTGGCAAATGCATTGTCCAGATTAAAAGATCTGAAAAATTAATGTTAGTGATTAGAGGGAAACAGTTGTCCCACGGCAACATCCACAGAACTGACTTCCATGTTTTTCTGTCATCAAAGAGCTAAAAAGTGATCAGTGTCTGACTCCACAACTGTTTTCTTGGACATTTTATAAGTCAGATATCATTCTTCGAAGAACCTGTCACAGGGGGTCATGCAAATGAGAAGGGGTATTTAAAAGCCTGTATTTTAATGAAATACTCAAAATCATGTTCTGTGCCCTACAGCTGCACTCAAACACTTCCAGGACAAGCAAAACATACATAACAAACTGGGTATACACAACCACTCATAGTTTCTTTAAGCAAGGCCACCTCAGAGAAGCAAGAATAATAGCCTACGAAATGCTGAAGAGACTTTTTTCCAGCCAACATGCATAAATCTACAGTTACTTTGTTCCCAGAAGCCAATTTTCCGGTACCACATCATGAAAATTGTTGCTTAATTTGGCCTGAATTTTGGCATATATCTAACACTGCTTTCCTAATGTCACTGTTCATCTTAGGCTATTATAAAAAACAACACTTCTATCTTGTTTCCTCCCCTGATTATGTTATTATATTCTTTATAGCAGAGTTTCCTACAGCAATGCAGGAACTACCACCCTGCTAAACCAGAATGACAATCCTGAATTTATTTCTGCAGGATGTCACCAGCAGTTGCAGCCTTTGCAAATCTTATCTAACACTGCCTCATCTCAGTAATGTTCTAAAATCTGATTCATGCACATGTAATTGATATTTTTTCCTTGGCTTTGCTGCAATTTCTATCCCATAGCAAAGATAGCATTTGAACTTCTGACAGCTCTCAGGGTTTGTGTCTTATTTGAAAGTCGTGTATTTGCAGATGGATAAAAAGAATCTCTGCATTTTAATTACAGTATTTGCAATGTTCCTTGTGTCAATGTCAACAGTCAGTTTCATCTAATGATACTTTCCCATAAAGACACTAAATTTTTACATCCATAGACCAACCTTTATTTATTTGAGTTAATTTCTGATAGCACCTTTGGCACACGTCTTGTTAATGTCTAGTTTTCACCCTACTGCTGTATTAATGCAGTTTATTGAAGTCTACTTTAGACAACCTGGGTTTGCCCTTACCGTTGCTGGTGAATCCCAGTAATTTTGTCCACCAGCAGTCCCAGATTTTCTCCAGTTACAGTCATTTTTCCACTTCATACCATCCTGCCTGCTTTAAGGGACCCACTTTGAGTTTAAGTCTCTAATTCATTGGAAAAGCTCTTCCAGCCTTCAGAAGCTCTGTATTAGGACCTAAATGGTTCAACTAATCAGGCAACTAACCCCATGCAACTCTCAAGGTAAGCATGGACAGATGAGAGCCCAGGGGGACAGGAAAGACAGTGGGCTGGAGAAAGAGCTCTGGGTTGTAGGCAGTCTGCAGCTCTCAGAGTCCTAGCTTTTCATGTGTGTTGAAGAATTGCAGCTGCTGACACTGTCAATAGGGCAAAAAAAAGGAGCTGCTGCAAGAGAGGGAAGAAGGGAAAAAGACTGTGTGGGACCTCCTGACTTGACCCCACACTTCTGAAGTGTAAATTTTTTCCTGCCTTTCCCCTGCTATACTTCACCCATAAAAAATTTGATTACTGTGATTTCATGCAGGTGAAGTGAATTTCACTTTTAGGGCTTGAAAGTTGTTTCATTTTCAAACCCTCAGGGTTTACAGTGAGGAAGTGGAAATGAGCTCTGAGAGATTATGGGTGTGATTTTACACGTGTGGGGTTTTTGGGCACTCAGGTTCAGGAGCTGGCTTTTAATACTGCTGAATGAACTCCAAACTGAGGATTGCAAGCTATCAGGTGAACGCCTTAAAATGAAATGCAATCTCTGCAGGAGGTAGTTTGTCTGTGTTAAATTTCACATCTCTCAGCCATAATAACATCCTTGTAAACCTAAAAAATTTCAGTGTTCATGTTATTTTGTGTTTAAATACAAAACATTAATTAAAACCCTATTTTAAAACCTTTAGTTTATTGATTCATGTCTTGCAGACTAAGCTATGAATCCTCAGCATATATAATGACTATAAAAGAGAAACTGTAATTTTCTATGTAGTTAAATTTTTTCCTGAGTACTTGTTACTTATCTAATGTAGTTCCATAATATGATGATTACATTTCCAAGAGAATGTGTTGTTTCAATAACTGAGCTCTTTATTAGATATTTCTCTTGCAAATCAATTCAGAACTTTCTGTTCTAATTTTCTCCCTAAAATGCAAAACTGCATAGATCACTAATTGAACATATTCATGTTTTAGCAGATTCCAGTTTTCTCTTCAAAAAGCATTGATTCCTTTTATTATTTAAACTGCATTAATATTTTGTAGACAACTTTACAACTGATTTAGATGGGTCTGTAAAAAGAAATGTAGCCCTTCATTACAGCATTATGCTTTGGGCACACTGTGAAAGGCTGGGAAACAAGACTGTGGGCTACTGGGAGCACAGGTCTGCTCAGACAGACCTTGCTCCCAGTTGGGTCAGAGCTCTGCAAAGGAAGTGAAAGGATCTTAGACACAGAAAGCCTGTGGGCAGTACGAGAAGAACTTGGGTTTGTTAGCTGCAGTATGATCCAAAGACAGTCAGGAGAGATGAATGTGTGGTGGTCATTGATCCCTGACCTTGGAACTGGCTGACAGGCTCCAGCGTGGGCTTTAGTTTCCTGTCTTGCGAAACACACAGTGTGTGGCAAGAAAAAGAGGACTGGTAAGACATACATCCACAGCTCACACTGGTAAGAGTCTTACCAGTCTGGATGCAGGAACTTGTTTCAAGTCTTATTATTTAGATGTTGCCTAAGGACTACAAAGCCCTGCTGTTTCTTCCAAATCCCTCATTTTCCCTTGCATAAACAAATTTCAGTCCTTGAAAATACATGGTGGAATCTTTCACCCCAAGCCCTCCTTGCTGCAGCTCACAAGGGATGGCCACTGCTCTCTGGTCTCACTGATTCCTTATCTAGAGGGAAGCTGTCCTGAAAAGAATGCTTAATAAAAACATGACATCTATCACACTTAGTAAAAATGAAATAAAGGGACATCAGAGAGCAAATACAAACACTCCCACAGACCTCCTGCCACTGTAAAATAATTCATGGGGCTGAAGCTAGACTGGCATACTGTCCCTTTTAATGTTCCAAACTGGCTTACCAGCCACCTGTAGTTTCCTTGTCTGTTTGCAGAACAGTCCCAGCTCTAGTTTCAGTTCAATAAGTTACTTTATTTGTGCCCTGCTCTTAAGAAAGTCTCAGATTTGGTCAGCTCTCCCTCACTGAATGGAAAATTGTGTTCAGGTATATCAGAACAGCCATCATTAAGCTCACTTTAAGCATTGTGGCTTTTTACAGAATAGTCCCAAAAGAAAAATTCTAACTGCCACCACCTAATTTTTTCCATTTTGATATGTCTCTCACAAATCACTACACAACAAAAATCCATTTTACACAAATAAGCCCAAATAGAGCAAATAAAAATAGGCTATGCACAACGTTTAACATAAACCCCAATACTCTTCTACCTCTAAATCAGTAATTTTGTGAAGTCATATGTGAAACTACAAAACTTTCCACCTTTTCTCCTACAGGTGGTATGTAATATTACACTTTTCAGTGGGGTGCACATTTTTCTTGCCTTATGAGATTTTTTTAATGTTCCTATGGCTCTCCCATTCACAGAAGTTTCTTTTTTAAAGAATGTTAATAATAGGTCCCTAAGAAAGTCAAGTTTGTAAGAGAAAACCTGAATGGAAAGAGCAAAAAGAGAGTTTCCGTTACTGTAAAAGCCTTTTCTGAGGAACAGCTCTGAGTCCAAATGAGACAAACTCAGGCAATAGGTAGAGGAGTGAGTTTGCATACACTAAGTCCCTAAAAAATACAGCTAGATGTGGTGCCAAAGAAATGTCTATTATCTTCTTTTACACATGCAAAAGTTTATGACAAAGAATGAAAGGGAGAAAAGTGATACAGAAAGGAGGTGCTGGTGGTAGCCTGAAACCCCAGAACAATACTGGTTGTTGCAGTCAGGGATTTACAGCAAGATAACCACAGAGTATATAAAATATTTATGCCAAAGAATTTCTTCTCTGCTGTTTTTTTTGACACCATCATTGCCATAAACTTTTTGTTCCCATATGGACACAAAATCCATCAAAGGATGTGAGAGCAAAAGGTCAACTGAAAGCACTCCTACACTTGAGTGGTAAGCGGTTTACGCAAAGACACAACTGAAAGGTAGTTCTCATATGTAACATCATACTGGGCTGTTATGATCATAAATCTGATGGAGACACAATGCAATGCCCATTACAAAATCTATATCACATGAATGAACTGCTTTTACTTGAATGCTCTTTCCTAGCTGTGTGTCTCTATTTCTCTATTGAAAGGAAGGCTGTGGCTGCCCTGAGAAGCTGCACTGCTGAAATGAGTTGCAGTGTGAATAACACCCACTGCTGTATCATTGCACATTTCCCCAGCACTAACAAGACAACACCTGAACAAGAGTCTGAAAAGAAATTTTTCCATCATATATTCATAAACTTAGAAGCTCAAGTTAATTATTCACTCATTGAGCTCCATTGCAAAAATAGGACTGGATCCAGTGTACTTTGGACAGAGAGGGAAATGCATTGGCAACACATCATCCCAGAGAGTGTTTGCTGCACCAGAAGAGCCTGAGCTGAGGGGCAGAGCCCCACTAGGTAAAGTATCTGGGGAGAGGGAAGTATTTTAATGAAGTCATGGAAGTTATGATCGGCAGTCTGGATCCAAATCATAAAGTGACCATCTTCTCAGTAAAATCCTCTTGTAATTAAAATCCCCTACG
Source organism: Lophotriccus pileatus (assembly GCA_035583135.1). NCBI lineage: Eukaryota > Metazoa > Chordata > Aves > Passeriformes > Tyrannidae > Lophotriccus > Lophotriccus pileatus. The sequence goes on along the minus strand of JAWWES010000081.1, from coordinate 20,365,749 downwards.
TTCAAAAGGAAAAAAGAATGTCTTACTGCATTCTTAGTGAAAGCCAGGATACTGGAGTGTCATTACCTGAAAATAAGTAGGCTGAAATTTTGAAAGCCTCTGGTGTTAAATATAAAAGTCAGCTTGCAGTGAGCCAAGACCAGACTTTCTTGTTGATAATACAGTTAAACAAAGTAATACTTACTTGATTAAGTGTGGCCTTGAATTTTTTCTGTTTGCATCTCTAGAGTCACATAAAAATACATTGTAAGTTCAAAATCAGAATAATTAAAGTAATGGCTATATTTATAAAAGTTGCTACTTCTTTTGCCAGACCATTTGGAGTGTTCTGCAATAAAATAAACAGACGTTGAAAATATAAACACACAAATATGAAAACAGCCTCTTAATATTTATAAAAGGGTCATTTGAGAAAAACAAAAAAAATAAAATAAACCATCAGAAAAATGGAAAAGAGAGGATAGAAGCAAAAACCATAAATTATGGACAAATTGTGACATAGCTAAACAATCCCTGATGCAGAATGTGAGAACAGTCAGAAATGTCCACTAAGATGTTGTTTTTTGACAAGGTATAGGAGAGGGGTAAAGCACTTACTGATGCCATCCAGTGCTAAAACTCATAAGAAACACCTTGAACAACTCCTTGGGGTTGATCTCTGCCATTGCAAAAAGAAGGAAATGAGAAAAGATGAACATTTACTCCCTTGCAAAGTAAACATTGGCCTCCACTCTGCCCCCAGCCCACTACTCTGCTCTCCAGGAATGTGTCACTGCCACAGCACATGGAGAAGCAAACTGCACAGGACGAACTATACCCTATCTCCAAAGGAAAGAGATACCTCAAGAAGGGTCACTGCCTGGAGGGAACTTTCCTGTACCTTAGCTCCACTCTACTCTCTTCCTTTCCCAGCCTTGACCTGCTGCAAAGCTGGAAAAGGGATAATCTGATCCAGAAAATGCCTGTTAAGAATTCAAGACTACAAGGGATTGGGAGCAGGTGGCAACAGATCATAGAACTCTTGGCACAGAGCACATTTCCACAGCTCCTAAGCTGAGGCCCCTAAGACAAGGGTGAGCTACCAATCTGCTTAGCATTGTGAAAAGCCTGCAGAAAACCTCCACTGACAGGGAGCTCCCAGGGTTGTGGGTATGCCACCAGCCATGCCAGTGCACAGGACTAACCTCTGGACACTCCTGAAACTACTTGAAATTTCCAGATTCAGATATTGGACTTAAGAACAGAAACCCCCCCCCCCCCGAAAACCAAATCCAAACCAAATATGTACTTTCTCTGCTTACACAATGCTTTGCTTTTTCCTCCATAACTTTAAGTCTTCAAAATCAACCATAGAAAGTTCCTGTCCAAGAGTAAGCTCTAAGTAATTCCATGGCACTAAACACTCTCATGACCATCACTAATTCATCTTTCTTTAAAAGAGAAACAAACCTTATTTGTAGCTCTGTGAGGGCTGAGGATCTCACCTCATGAAATATTTAAGCACTTGCTTAACTTTAAGCATTTAAACTCAGGCCAGGCCTAGAGCAGTAACACAAAATTGAGTGTGCAGAGTGAAATGTAACCTTTTGTGCAGCAAATGTATTGTTTTGGTACAAACTCTCATAAAGCACAAATTTTTAAAAGGAAAGACCAATATTTTGAAAATAAATTAGATCCAAATCTGAGCTTGATTCTGTGTTCTCATACACACAGAGAACTCTAATGAAGTGAATAAATGTCATTAATCTGAGTGTAATACTGAAATTAAAAGACTGTGTGAAAATCAATTAACTGCCTCAGAAGAGAAATTGATCAAATGCTTCCTGGCTTTGCTTGGCATGTAAGGATTGACTAAACACAGGTGTGAAGTTATCCTCATCACTGGTAGCACCAAAGCACAACAGGGTCTCGAAAGACACATCTGAGCTATGGATAGAAAAACCTGGTCAGCGGTATTTTTATAGAAGCTGTTCAAACTTTCATTAGGAGGAACTTTCATGGGAGGAATGTTGGGTACCAAGTCTATTGAGGCCTAGACTGAGTTCAGAGTTTCTGCCTTCAGAAATTTAACTCTTCATAAACTGTTAACAGCACTTTTCTTTAGCAAGTACCTGAATGAAACCTTGAGTAGCTTCAGAATACTCAGGCTAGTGTGCAGTGTCAGAGACATCACCGTACTTTTAAAAAGTCTTGATAGCCTGGACACAAAAATTAGGTTTACTTCCATTTATACAATGCCTGAAAGATATTCTATTTGAATTTTACACAGTAAGTTATCAATAAGGAGAATTCTGGGAACATTTAATGCTCCATATTCTTCACTGCCTTCAAGACGGTTTTGCTTTCTACATTTTAATATATCTTCCTCTCTTAGGATCACTTATTTTATCTCTCTACCCCTAGAACAAGTATGGTTACCACATTTGAGGTGGTTGAAGTGAATTATCACACAATCTGCCTGAGCTTTAGCCATGCATTAACCCCGAGGGAGGGATGGGGGATACAGCTATGGGGCCGTACATGCCTCCTTCTTCTGTCCCTGGCTCACACTGCACCAGAAAAAGTGCTCTCAGTTGTGGAGCTCCTGGTCAGAAGAGGTACCCAATCCTGAGTTGTTACATTTTAAATAACTCTGCTGAAGAACAGTTAGGGAAGATCTATTAGGTGACTTCAAGAGATTGGCCTTCTCATGGTTTGGCACAAAGAGAGAAATCGATTATAGTAGAATCCCCACACACCTTGATCCTAAAATCATGGGGCCAAATTTATTCTCAGTGTAGCTGTATTGACACTAATGAAGTTACATCTGGGATGAATTAGCCTGAGAAAATGGAAACCTTATGAAAATCTATTGCTGAATTAATGATGATGCCGAGCAGTAAGCAATTTTCCAGTATGTTCCAATACACAGTGGTAGTAAATTGTTTTCCTTCTTTATTGGCAGCCAGCTCTGTTTAATCACATTGCTAGAAGGTGGGAAGTGTCCAGAAATTGTAGTTGCTCTTTGCTCCTCAAACACAGTATCTTTTAGGGCTAGGAAGTCTGACTGTATGTGCACCTGTGATGCACCAGCAGAGCAGACTCCCCTGACAGGTCTGCTTTGCACAGCAGCATCCAGACTCAACCACCACTTTTTCAAAAGGCTGGGCTTGGTGGAGAAAGAAAAACTGATGTCCTGACAGAAGGGTGGAAAGGGACAGCTCCTTAGCACAGTAAGTATTATTTGAATAAAAATAATGGCTGAAGAACAACGCTCAGGAGAGAAGAGAAAAAAATCTGTAAGAAGAGAGTCCCACCAACACATTGTCTCTGCATGAGATGGTAAAGCCTGGAAGAAAACCTCACCTCAGAGAGCAGGATAGGTGGAGAAACACCTGTTCCCATTGCAGCTGTTTTACCCTGCACTCTTGAGAGCAACACCAAATGCACAACTGGCTTTGCAGAAGCTCTGTGTGGGGTGCAGATGTGTTCATCTCCCTGCACCAAGTTCTCAGTTCTCGTTGGGAGCGTGTTGCCATCTCAGTGGACTCTGCCACTGAAATCAATTTTGCTCTCATTGCAAGATCCTAGGATTCGTTGTGTTTCTGTACAATATACCGAGGGAAGAATAAAATACTTATTTTGAAAACAATTTAATATAATGTTTCCAAATGTTCATGAAAATAGAATTAAAAAAAAAAGAGAAGAATTTCTATCCATAGAAAAAAGGCATTCTAACAGCCTTTGGTTTTTTACCTCTTTCATATCAATGAAAACAGTGGCTTCTCTCTCGCATTTAAACTTGCAGATCCACAGAAACTTCAGCTGGAGCACTGAAAACCCATAGCATGGGCTGTTGCTTCACAGTAACCATAGTCACATTATTACAATATAAATGAATGTATCTTTCACAGCAGTCATCATACCTATAAAGAACACCAATGGCAGTAATATCTCTAAAGACCTCAAACAATATAATGAATTATAAACCATTTTAGCTTTCCTTAATCAGAGTGAACCTTTCCAGGTGTTCTTTAGCCAGATCACTTAAGCAGTGTCCAGGTTTATCTACAAACAATGTTCCATTTGCTAGTTTATAGTTTCGTGTCCTTTCCCCTCTTGAAAATGTGAGATTCAAATCTGCTACTTCTTAATCTTCAGGAATCTATTTCTGACTCTTGTGAACTTCTAGAAAATGTCAGTGAAAGGATCGCAGATGGGCCTCTCCTAAAAACTTACAGATATACATTATCTGGACTGCAGGCTCTGTTTGCTTTTAGTACACCTAGAGTTTTTATAGCTGATACTGCTGTTATCTCTAACACTGGGCAGACTCTCACCCTCCCTTTCCTTTCTGCAGACAGCTACAAATGAGCTGCTCAACAAATGTTCTGTTTGCTATCACCCAATATCTATTCCTCACTATCATTTTTCATTGACTCCATGATTATACTTTGTCTGGTGTGTATATATATAAGATCATTTAACATTTATCACACTAATCACATATAAATTCCAGAACTGGACAGTTGTAAGACATTATTTTATTTGGAACCAAAGTCACTTATCTGAATGATTTGCAGATGTGATCTCAGAGCTGCCTCTGAGTGCAGCAGGAGGAATGGTTACTGTGACCAAGAGCCTTCCCCTCCCACTTGAGAGGGACCACTGTTTGCAGTGTTAGAGTCAGCCTCAGCCTCAGCTGCCAAGTAGTATGGTAATCAAATTATGCAAAGTGGGCAAAAGAACCTTTTGATGACAGAAATCGGAACACTAATTTTCAATTCCTTTAGGAAAAAACAAATGAACTAATGCTTGTGCTTGGATGACTATACTCAGAAGTACATGGTGGGTGTGAGATGCTTCCATTGATGATGACTCTGTCCCTTCATATTAGGGTTCTTCACGTGATTTCTGGAGCATGTTGGAAGAGCTGACAGTGCCCTAATTGCTCAATTAAGGACTCTAATGATGTCAGTGGCAATGGGTTATTTTTAGTTTGCTTTTGAAAAGGCTTGATATATTTTACCTTCTCCAACAGTTTCCTGGAATTCTACAGCCTGGGTTTCTACACAAAATGTAGTGTATTTTGTATTTACTAGAACCTTTTCTTGTTTATTCTCAACATTTTGTCTATTCCACAACTATAACAACCTATAACGTACAATGAGAATGGAGAATGCAAAAAGTGATCAGTAAGCCTAAAATTTTGTCTGTTTTTTAAAAGGTATCTTAAGATAGAGTAGATATATTTACTATACACTATAGGAAATAATTTAAAAATCATGACCGACAAGCAAAATAATTTCTATTCATTGTGACATCCTTCTTTGTAGTAGCCAGTCCAAAAACATCCCAATAGTAGAACTACAGCTCGTTTTTTTCAGGTAGACGTAAGCACCAAAAGCCAATCAATTTTATTTAAATAAATGTAATGAATATGTATTTATTTCTATACCTTCAATGATGAATATTTATTTGTGCAGCAACAAAGTAGCGATTGCCAATATGACATGGACCAATTGATGTAGCTTGTGTGCAGCTACACAGCAGACACTAAGTAAATCCCAGAGGTAATATGACTCAGTGGCTGTACAGTGCGATGTCATCACATCTTTTCATTTTCCCAATTTTGTTCTGCGTGGTTCTCCTTGGAGTTGCTCTGTGCTGGGTTTGGATAATAATTACAGATGTGCTGCCACCTGATAAGTGACATGGCTTACAGATTAAGGGAAAGTTTATTTTATAGTAATTAAAACGTAGTAAAGTCAAAAGATTTTAAAAGAAATTGCCCCGCCGCCTCATTACACGATTTTCTGCGGTTCATCACATTTTATACTCACGGAGCCAATGTGGCTTTCCCCACAGAAAAACAGCAACGAGGTTGGTCGTAGCCCATCAGACAAGCCTGTTTTCCGCCAGAAACACACCCCCCTGATTTTGCTTCGAGGTGTCTGTTTCTCCCTGACGAGAGTCACCTTAAGTTTTATGATAACAAACACGAACTGTGTTTTACAGGTGATATTACAGGTTAATACTTAAGCACGGACAATAACAGCTCCCGCCGGTTGCACTGCGGGGCCCGCCCGCTGTTATTGTCGCTGTTTAAAATGACCGATGTCCTCACCTCCCCTCCAGAGGGAGAGCAGGGCGGACCCCGCGGCTCTGGGGGCTCGGCTCCCCACGCGTGGCCCACGGCCGCGGCTGAGGGACCCGGCGCACTGAGGGCGGCGCGGCCGCCGGGGGGCGCCGCCACACCGGGCATGGCGCGGCCGCCCCGGCGCTGAGGGCGGGGTCGTGTGTGTGGGGCTGGGGCTGGGCTGGGCTGGGCTGGGCTGGGATCCCGCTCCCTCCTGCCCCCGGTCGCTGGGTGGACACCGCCGTGTGCCCGCGGAGCTCCCCCGGGGAGGTGCAGGCTCCCCGCAGCCCGAGCCCGGCGGCAAAATGCCGGGCGGAAGGAGGTGGCCCGGGAGGGCCACCAAGGACAGCGCTGGGCCTCAGGGCGGGCACCCCGTTTTGTTAGCGCTGGTTTAAAGATGAAAGCGAATTCTACGGTCTCAACCGAATCCATTTAAAAATTATTTTTTTTTAACTTGTCGTGGGATGTTCGTGGAATCCTCAGGGTTGAAAGGGACCTTTAAGATCATCAAGTCCAACTGTAACCCCTAAACCACTAAACCAGACCACCCAGCACCAGATCCAGGTGCCTCTTGAACACTTCCACCGCCCTAAACAGAGGGGTTAAGGGGTGAGAACGGACCTTAAAGATCATCCCATTCCAACCCCCCTTGCCATGGGCAGGGACAGCTCCCACTAGATCACGTACCTCAGAGCCCCATCCGTCCTGGCTTTGAACACTGCCAGGGCTGGGGCATCCACAGCTTCTCTGGGAAACCTGTTCCAATGTCTCATCAGCCTCACAGTAAAAATTTCTTCCTAAAATCTAACCTAAATTTCCCTCTTTTGATTTGTACCCATTACTCCACATCATATCACTGCAGGGGGAGGTGCTCTAGTCCTCTTATCAACTTCATGGCCCTCCTCTGGACTTGCTCCAACAGTTCCATACCCTTCTTATGTTAGGGACACACTTCCGTGGGTGTCCCCCCCCTACATTTTTATATCTCACTCCAACTTTTTTGCATTTTTTATTTCTACTCTCAAAGCAAACAGAGAAAGTGCTTTCTTCTGTTTTGTGTGCACTCTCTAGATATTGTTCCAAGTATTTTTATTTACTTTTTTCTTTTTTAAATTTTGCATATTTCATCTGTTTCTTATTCAGAGTGAAAACAAATACTTGAATATTATGTCAGTTCTTCTCAACTCTGCTGCTTGACTGTGATTACACAGCACTATCTGATACATCCTTGAGACAGTGAAGTGGCTCAGAAGTGCTGTTTACAGCCCCTGACAGAGGCCCCGTTCCTCTTACAGCCCTGTTTCCACAGCTGATTAAAGCAACCACAGTATAAAATGGAGGTTGGGGTCATTTGTGCTATCATCCTGGTCAAAGTATATGTGGTCCAGAGTTAGAGAATTCTGACTTTTTGGATATTATATTCACCTCTGAGAGTGAGTTGAGAGACCCATCAGTTCTGGGCAGCTGGCTACAGCTGTCAGCTTGGTTTGTGGCCAAAGCTGTTGTGTATCTTTTTATTTTAAATTTAAATATTATACATAAACATTTAATAATTTTTTTTGCCCCTGAAACTTCTTGAAATATCATAAACAGGTAGAAATGAGATCACATGTTCTTTGCTATTTCTAATCTTTAGGCAGTTCCGCTGAGTCTTTACTTTAAGCTGTGCCAGGGAAGCACTGACTGGCACATTGTGCCTGAGGCTATGCCGACCTTTGTGGAAGAGTGTCACCTAAAGGGGAGAGCTGCAAACTTTCTGTAACTGAAACTACCTTTTGTGTGAAATAAATTATTTTTATTCGTACTGCCTACCTGCCATGGTAACTTCCAGACAGGAGCTGGCTCCTCTCCTGCCAGCTCAGAGTGCAGGCAGAACAAACACGTGTCAGCCTGCGCTCCTCTGCCCAAAGTCTCTCTGATTCCCCTGAAGGTAAGCAAATGCATTATCACACAGAACATACAGATTGCCCTATGCGTTATGGTTCCCATTTGTGCAAAAGGTACGGATTTCCATATATTCCTGGTTCATCTTTAAAACAACAAATCTTCAGAGTTTATGAAGCTCAGCTTCTAAAATAGGCTGTCTTGCTGCTGATTTGCTGGAATTCATGTGCATTTTCCTTCTCCTGTAGAGTCTGGGGAACTGGTACTTCACTTGTTTGAAGAGGCTGTTTAGGAACTGAGCGACAGTGCTAACATGATACGAAGGCATTTTTGTCCTTCACACTGGGTGCAATGTACCACATGGGTTATGCCATCTTGTGCAATGCACATTAATATGCACAGAAACAATCTGACCTGGAAGTCCAGTTCCCCACACTCCCATCTGAGAAACACAAATGAAGCCCAACAGAACATGATTTTGCCCTCCTGACTATACCAATAACCATCCCACATCCTCTAGAATGTTCTTTCAGAGTGCATTTATAGGGTAAAGTTTTCCCACTAAAAATTGCCGCAGGAACATTCTTATTCTTCCAAACAAAAAATCAAGTGGCTGCTGCTTCTTGAGAAACATGAAGGCATTGTTGTGAACATTGCTCTAGTATTTACAGGGGTAAGAAAAAAATAGCAGCCTTTTAGAGAGGTTTAACTCCAATCCCCAAGTGCAGCAGTGTTGCCTCCAGCCTAAAGCCAATGTAGTTTTTGATCTTAAGCCTTGCAATCTGAAGCTGTCCTGTGGTTCTGCAGTTGTGTTTGTTTTGGAAGGTACACAACAAATAACAAGAGGAAGGATACATGCGTTAGCACAAAGAGCTACAGGGAAAGTGGTTGCAGCTCCGAGGAGGGGGTAACTGTGCATGTGGCCTCTGAAAACCAAAAAAATGTCTGTAGATAACATTTGCTTTTTCTACACTTCCTTGGGCAAACAAAAATAAAGGGCAGAGGGAAATGATGTTTTTTTTAAAACTATAGCCCTTGGCTACTATGGATCAGATACTGTTTTAGTCATTTGATCTACTGAGTAGGAGAGCAGAAAGTTTTAGCCTCAAACTCCTAGAGAAGGTTGTACAGCAGACAGGAAATCCGCACTGTAAATGGGAATCTGCTGTAAGCTGGTTGAAATGCTGAAGTTCTGTTCTGGGGGAGAAAAAATATTAGCCATCTGAATTGCTTCCATCTCAGTTGGAATGAAAAGTTAGAATTCATACTCCCCCATATACCAAGTATTCCCCAAAGCCGAGTTCTGGGAATACCAAAGTGGCCTTATCAGAACATTTCATTTGAGTGAAGTCACAGCATTTTGTCTTGATCAAGTCAACAGACTTTGTTTCAGCTTTTGATCTGAAAGTTCTTTGACACAGAGAATGATGGAAACTTGTTCTTTGGAGGATGTATTTCTCCCTGAAAAATTCCATGAATTGCTTTTTCAAGCAAGCTGGGGCAGAAGAAGTTAATTGGACTCTAACTCTGCAATGATGGCCAGCTTCATAGTAATCCAAAAGTCACTAAAGCATTCTACTAAGGGGGAGTATTAAGAGTGGCAGCTGCTGAAAATCCTTAGTGCTGACAAGGAGATCAGTAATGGCATTTTATATATAAATATAGCTATATATGTCTCTCCATATCTTTTTTCTGCTACAGTATAATGAAATCTATTGAAAAACTGATATATTTTTCATTAACATTTTAAATAAGCATAATTAAGCAGGCAAGGTCAAAGAAAGCTAGTACCTGGGCAGTTAATTGTGACTAGTCGCTCGTTTTAAGTTACTAGCAGTTGTTATCCTGAGGTCAACTCCTTTAGAAAAAGCCAGGATAACCTGGCCAAGCAGCCAATAGCCTGTGGGATGAAAAAAAAAGTGTTACAAGAAATAATGATGAAAGTATTACAAGTAGATTAAATGTTCATCAGTGGGAACAAGGTGAGAAAGAGGCCTCAAGGGAATTATAAAGACAGCAAGCTAAGCAACCTGCAAAGAAGTGAAGGATTCTGACTAAGAACAATTGAAAGCTCATTATCTTAGCCCAAGAAGTTCATCACTGCTACTTTCATGAAAATAAAATCAGATGCAGATCCAAATATTCACTAATTATTAAAGAGATGATTAAAAAAAGGTTGTGTGACTAAGTGCAAGTGAAATTTCACAGGTGCGTGGGTAAGAGAGAGAGCGACTATTGGTCACAGCTGATAAAAGCAAAGTGCACAGAACAAGCAAAAAAGAAGATTAAAGACAACAGTGAATAACTGCAATTGAGCTCTTAGTGGAAACAGATTAGTTTCATGTTCTACAAGGGAAAGACATGAAATATGTACTCTATTATCTGATCTGATACCGAGAGGAGGGCAGTTATTTTAAAGGAGATTCATATGGTTGATAGGGAGGAAGGAAATAAGGACAAGTTTAAATTAAGACATGGGAAACCAGGGAGGAACAAAACAACAAACACTGTCAAGGAGATGGACGGGATGACCTTGCAGGTCTTCTCAATCGCATGCTTCCTGGACTCCTTCTGAAGAGAGCAGGGTCTGAGTAGCAGATATTTAAGATGTCATGGTAGTAGCCAACTTCATCAGACTTGTACAGCTACAAAGAATCTGCTTTTCTGTAACCTCTTTGTAGTTTTAGAATAATGAACTTACTAAAATGCAGCTCTGAGTTTCATCAAATAATCTTTTTAAAATCCTGGCAATGAGTAGAGGTGCAACTTTTCACTTTTTACTGTCTAAGTGTGGTGGTATCTGAGTTGTGAATAATCTTAGTGTTTTTCCAGCTGCTTTGTATGCTTTTGGCATAACAGGCATTACTGCTGGAAAACAGAGCTGCATTTCACCCCCCAGTTTCCTTTTCTGTTGGGCAACTCAAATCTCAGAACCTGTACAAGAAGAATTTTAGAATCCCCCTTCAGGGAGGGTAGGTGGCCAGGAGGACCTGTAGCCAACTATTTCTGTCTTTTATTTTCATGCAAAGGCCAAAGTGTTTCAATACACTGGGAAATAGTCCTATTAAAATTCAAGTCCAGCTCTGCACATGTGTGGACTAACCAATAGTAAAGCAAATGCTTGGTCTTTCTCACCTGCATTAGCATCAGCCGGAGCAAAGGGTGATTCCATCTCATGTCACACGGTCTCCCTTCCTTTAGAGGGAAGGTCAACTGTTACAAATAAACAGACTGGGTCAGAGACTTTCAATAGGCCCTATGGCCCATCAGAAGGTGCAGCTCCCAGATTGAAATTCACTGAGGTGCAAAGAAGGATGCAAAGCAAACCACAGACTTCTAGGAATATATAATCGAAAAGCCATGCTCTCAGTGGTGTAAGGTCAATGCCAGCACCACCATGTCTTGCACAGTGAAAGTATATGTAGGACATCAGTTGACACGGGCACTGCCGTGTGTTATTAATGATAATGACACCTATGGTTACTGACACCATCCTCTGCAATTTTCTCTAGTTCTACTGTCATCATCATCATCACCAGAGAACTGAGTACTGGGCATGTCTTTTAACGAAGGAAATTCAGGAAGTGGTTGACCACTGAAGGACAACAGGACTGTAGTGTCAGTTTCCTGCAGGAGCCTGTCCCTGTTTTGGTTTAAAAAGCAGACCCTGATGATCTGGAAGTTGTTTTTCCAGAATCCTTTGGAGAGAGAGGTTCTGTATTAACAAATTCCAGACAACGATTCCAGGCAATGTTTACTAGTCCTGTGGTGCACTGACTTGCTGGTCAGTGTTGGTAAACTTCAGCCAGTTCCTCCCGGGTCTCTGAAAAGCTGCTACAACCACCCAGTGGTGCAGTTGACACCCAGCTCCTCCAGTCTGTCCCTTGCTTGGACAAATCTAACTAATTAGTAGCAAACTAATTTGAAACACCAGGATCAACTATCAGAGAATTTGTGAGCAAGGTGGAGGCACAGGCTAATCAATCTACTGCAGATAGTTTGTCCAGCTTTAGCTTTGTAAACAGTATGTACTCTGCTTCCTACCACTGTGTGAGGGTGTGGGAGACAATGTGTACAAATAGAACTGGAAAAGCCCCTGATATATACTGTCTTGTAATTGAGTACGTCCTAGAGAGGGAAAGAATAAACATTAGCAAACAATTCTGACTTTCTCCTAACCTTTGCAATGAAATCATCCTATAATTTATGGCTTGATTTTTTAAATTAGTTTTTATTGGATGAACAAGCTCATGTGTGCATAAAAGTTCATCAGTCAAGAGTATATATATATATATATATATGTATATATATATATCCCTACACACACACACATAATTCTTAAAAACTAGGAAAACCAGGGTCCTTTTTTTTTATTTTATTTTGCTTACAAAAAAACCCCAGAAAGTCATGAAGAATGTCTTGTGTATGAGTTGGAATCCAGACAAAAGTGGAAAAAACCCGCTCTTTTTGTGTTTTATGGCAGTCTGTTATCTTTTTAAAGTTACGTTTTTTGTGTCAGCACTCAGCAGATTTTAGGTGAGATAAACTGCCCATTCTTTTCTTTTTGCCTGCTTTTTTTTCACCATAGCATCTGGGATCTCAAAACCAAAAAAAAAAAACCAAAAAAAAACCAAACCCAAACCAAAAAACCCTTGCGATTTATCAGCCCTAATTGTCTTGCAGTGGGGTTTCAGAGAGGAGATCATTAGCACACCCAGACATAAGGCAGATGTTCCAGTGATGACATGTCAGCAGAAGGAGTGTGTTTCTCTTTTGCCTCCTCCCTCTTTCTTATTCCTTATCTAATCTGATTCCCCTCAACACATTTGTCATTTATATCGGTGTGATGTTTGCTGGTGGGAGTGGAGGGGCAGGAGCAGCTCTCAGCTGTGGATCCAGCCCCTGTGGGGTGTCCTCTGCTGTGCCTGGCCGTGGCACATCAGCACACAGCGCAGTGTGGGCCAGGATGTTAGCAGGGACTAATAAGACTGCTGTGGATACGCAGGCAAGGGCTGTGTTTATGTGTCACACCTGAGAAAACCATCCCACCACAGTTAGTAAAACATCTCAACTGCTGTCCTGGCTTCATGTCCCAGCACTTTCCATGAGGCCGCTCATTCGCAGGCTGCCTGGGTGGAAAACGCTCAGAACAATTCAGCCTCTGCAGTACATTCATTTAAGCAAAGTATTATTTATGGAGATTTTCCTTTAAAGAAAATAGATGTCCTCTGGCCTCAGGGAAAGCAATAAAGGCTCTAAATTATGTTCTCAATCCAGAATTAATCTGGGTGACTGAAGAAGGGAGCAAAGAAAGGAAGAAACAAGAGTTTCAATTTACAAAGAAGCATTTTTCCCCCAGCTGCCTGGCAGTCTATACTGAGTAGTGCAGAACCTAGGGCACATCTGAGTTTGTAAAGGTAAAGAATAAAATATTGTGATTATACCTAGAATTTTAAAACATTTTCTTTAAGAAAAAACTCCAACGAACAGAAAAGATGAGGAAGATCCCGAAAACCACCTTGATAAGAAACATTTCCCGAAGAAAAACCAATGGAAACCCTGCCAAATCGGGATCCTCAGTGCATGGTTATATATAAAATCCTTCTCCTTTCCCCCTTTAAACCTATGCTGCATGCAGTGTTTATTTTATTCTTGTCATGGTAAATTATTCCATGGCTGCTTTCCATTTTAGGAGTAAAGGCCAAACTTTAAGTATGATTGCACCAATTTTTTGTCAGTTTATCTGTACACACAGTTATAACACTTAACACGTTTACAACAGAAATGTCATACAGAGGCATCCTATCTCCCACTGCATTTTGCGTCTTTCTAATATGAGGAAGCCAGAAATGGGGTAACTAGGATGCTTATCAACTTCCAGTTTTCAATTTCCCTTTCCTTGTTCATTAAGAGAGCTGTGGAACTCTTTGAGAAGAACTGCTGCTCTCCCACACCAGTCAAGATATCCACAAAGACACAAACAACCTCTTACTTCCAACCCCCACCACATCTGGAGAGAAGGGAGGTTCTGGTAGAAGCTCTGGCTTTGTGATGGCAGAGGGATGCAATTTGCTTTTCAGTACTCCTGAGTCTTTTACAGGTGAGTGTTACCATTAAAATCAGTGCCTCCAAACAGGAATTCTCTTTTACAATTGACTAACAAGTCCAAAATTAACTTTTTGTGGCACAGACACATGCTTCACCTGCTCTCTCTGCACACCACACCACCTCCCTGAATTATTTTCCTCAGAACACTCTCAGCATTGGTTTCAGAACAATGCATTTCCCATCTAAATGCATTTCTATAAAGCAGAAGAGGCACCTGCAAACTCAGGGCCCAGACATGACTGATTTGGGCAGGGGAACCAACCTCCTGCTAGACAAGGAAACAGGGTTGTCTTTATCACTGGGACTGACTAAAACTGTCACTGCCAGTGGTACACGTTTTCTAAGTGTAGGTAAAATGTAATGATTTGTCCCTTCCTTGCTGGATGTCACCTCAGTAGGTCAAGAAAAGATGCTGCATTAACTGTTAGGGTTAAGTTAGTACTTCGAAAGGAGGTCGACATGGAACAGTTCCATCTGGAATAAATCCTGTTGTTTCCTGAGTAACCCTGTGTTCTGTACAGCTAATGGCTCTCGCTTCACATTCATGTGGTAATAGTGCAGTGCACTATTGGACTTGGACCGTCAAGAAGCATTGTTGGAAAATCTGTTCTTGTCTACCTGTATCTTAAAAATGAGATTATAGCTGTGTTTGATAAAAGCTGCAGCACTGATGGAAGGCAGACTTCTTTAAACATTTGATTTTGTAGGGTTCTTTGACTGCAAAATAGCTTCAATCAGAATCAGCATGGCTCACATTGAGTGGATTACCAACTAAATAGACAATATATGACAAATTATAATTTGGAAGCAGGACAACATTGGTTCTGAAGTGTTGTCAATGAGTGGGTGTATTTCTAGAGGTATCCAGTTCTGCTCCTGTGTTATTTAAATTTTTTTATCAATAATTCCATAGGAAACACAAGCATTACTGTAATATTTATATAAAATATTGATATTGATATAACATTGAGGGCAAACTCTCTGTTTAAAAGTAAAGTGTAAGAAGAGGAAGCAACTGCTGTGTGCTGAGGTAAATTAAATTTGGACTGCAACCGAGACATGAATTTTTAATAGTGAGGACAGTTAAATAACTGGCAAATCAGAATCTCTCTCAGATGAATTTAATATAGTGTGTAATTAATTCCTGCATAACTGGATGCTCAGGAGATGCAAATAAGCACTCAAGCACAAAGAATGGCAAAGTCTGAGGCACTGCATAGTCTTTAGATTCATCATGATGGACTGTCAGCCCTGTGCTTTCAATGGGGACCACTGGATTTGTTGGAAGAGTGAGCAATTAGATCTCCATGTCTCTGTGCAAACTTTTCCTCAGTGATTTTCCCTGTTTTCCAACGTAATTTCCCCTCTACATCCATTCTAGCGACACATATAACTACCAGGAATAGTTGCTGGAGATGCAAGTCAAGCACACATGGAAATGTTTGAAAAGTCAGTTGCTGGATGCACTACAGATGTTGCTTGTTTGGAACACTGGTAGCTGTTCTGCTCACAGGTCTTTCCAAAAATACACTGAACATCATCGTGAATAGCAAATTCTTTTTTTAATCAATACTTTCACTGTGGTGTAGTTTTGTTCTGTATTAGACACTTTAGAAAGGAAAGAAAAAGTGACTGCAAAAAGAAGTTAGAATATCTCAGGCAAAAAAAGGGAAGATTCACAATGAGGAATGGTAGTTTTTGTTCTCAAGTGAATTGTATTTTTAAAAACAAGTAGAGTTCAATATTTCTCACAGAACCTTGTCCTGAGTCTGGGGAAAAGCAAAACAAGAACAGTGTTCCTGATATTGTATATTACAAACGGATAAAAATAAATCCATCACTGTAGATGTTACTGCCTCATAGTTTGTTTTATTATCTGATTTTCATTTTCCAAAATTAGTTTGTATATGAACTAACTTATAAACTCTGTGTAAAAAATTAAGAGGCAATAGTTTTACAGATACCACGTGAATTTAAAATAGCTTTGTAAATTTTGCTTAAATAAATATTAATGGTTTCAAAAATTGACCCTTCTTAAGTATCTGGGTGAGTTTCTTCTTTTAAAAACTTATTTTAAAAATAAAAGCAGATGCAGATAAAACTTGAATTTCAGAATCAGAAATCAAGGTTTTGTTAAAAACAATTTAATGACAAACTACATCAGCTTGGGAAAGGAGTGGTTTTAAACTGCATACCATTCACCTGTGTGAAAGAAAAAAGGACAACCCCAACTCTTGAGAACTGAAGTCAGAGGGAAATCCTAGAAAAGCAAGGGATGTGGGCTGGATCCTCTGTATATGTACTTTCTTATCACTAATTTACACCAAATAAAAGCATTTTCCTTTCTTCATTCCACATGGTCCTCAAAACTTGGAGTTGAGTTGAAGGTGGAAGATGTCACACTCCAACCTAATGCCTGTAACAGGTGAGCGAAGCTGTGAGGCTGTGGAGGACTCAGTGCCGCTGATCTCAGAGTCAACATCTGTGCAAAGGGTCTTTCCCTCTGCCAAGCACTCCCTATGCCAGCTGACTTCAGTGAGGTCTGCAAGCACTCAGCTTGTCAGAAATATGTACTAAAAAGTATCAAAATTAGCCAATTATAAAATTTGCTGCTGTTATTATGTCTGTGGCTTCTTGTAATTAGTTTCAAGACAGGCAGAGTTTCTGATATTGAGATGCTCCTGATGGTGTCCGTGAGGCTGAGTGGGTAGCCCTGATGTAAATCACCACCCATGCTCTGAGCAGGGATGCTGCTGGCATCCCTCACTGGAATTTGCACTGGGGCTATGCTCTGTGAACAGCAGCAGCTTGTATCTGTACTTCCCAAGATGAGGAAAGAAATGGCTTTGTGGAAGAAACTTCCGCATTACAGACATTCCAATTGTTCCTTTGAGCCACAGCCATAACTCTCTCCAGATGTAACCCTTCACTTCTCCCTCTTTACAAGTTTATTTTCCTTGTAAGGAAGAAAAACATGGAAAAGATTTTTGGTTGGTAAAAACCAAACTGAGAAGTACTGAATGTAAAGAATGAAGAAGGCTTTATAGAACATCTGACAACAGCCAGTGAGCTGAGTCACACACACAAAGCCGTGGAAGTAATAAACCCGATTAGATGCTCCTGTCTAGGTGAAATTCATCTTCTTGTCTAACATAGTATGGGAGAGGAGTATGCATGGGCTGATGCAAACACTGGAAGGGAAATCTTTGCCTAAATTTATGGCTCGAGCAAGAAACTTTGTGGCCTCTGTAGCTCATGCTGCAAACTCTGGGCCAGACTGAAAGCTGCAGGTTCTGGACACATCCTGCCTAGGGTGATTTTGTCACAGCAAACATGTATGTAGAAGGCTATGGCAGCTCCACAACGCTCATGCTTCTCTGTAGCTTCTCTTTGGAGCAGAAAGAAGGTACACAGTGAAAGCACTTCATTTTCATGTTTCTTAAATGTTCTTCTGGTGAGAGTATGGTGATAATTCTGGATTTCAATTTAAGTTTTGGGCATAGGTATATGCCCTTCCGATCTTCATGTTTTTTATGTCTGGAGGGTCACTGCGGCCAAACGTCTTCCTAGGCATGATGAGAGTTCCCCAGCCTGGGAGCCCTGTCTGACACTATGACTAAGGGCAGGAGCAAGGGGACCAAAATCGGGTGCAATTATGGCCTTTTTGGTGAGTAACAGCATCATGGTAAAAGCTGAAGTGCTGATCAAGGTGCTCTGTCTTTCAGCTGCAATCCCCAGCCTGTGCTCTCCTCCCAGAGGAACTGTGGGTGGACCTGCCCAAACATGCTCACAGCTGTGCTGTTCACCAGAGAACCAACTGCTCAGAGAGGACTTGCAGGAAGGAAGTGCAGTCCCCAAAAGAACTTTGGGGTTTTTTGGACTTTAATCTACTAGACGGAGAAATCACAGCAGCAGTCTCAAATCATTCAGATAGTGTTTCACCACCCCATTGTATTGACTCTGCTGATGTGGTGTTGTGCTGTCTGCCCCTACTAATGACACAAAAAATGTGGGTTTATTTTTCTGAACAAGCTTAAAGCACAGCTTGTCAAGGGACCTTCAGGAAGCGTTTTTCTGATGTTGCAAGTGAGCTGATGAGCCCATCATATTTGTAAGTTTAAAACCAAATCCCATTGGCAAATTGCAAATTTAAAAGCAGACTAAGTGATTTCTGATGCCAGCAACCCTGGGCATCTCGTCTGTGCTGCCAAACGTGGCAACATACCACTAACTTTTTCTTCACCCAGAAGCCCTCCTGAGGTTGTCAGTTTGCAGAGTGGGCCTGATGCCCAGAGCTGTAGCCCACTAAGACAACAGCATAAGAACAGAAAACACGAAAACCTTCACTTATCAGTGACACCAAAATTCATCTTTGAGAAGTGACAGGAGAATAAGGTAAGGACATGGGAGCAAGTGAAGACCTTCTGTTGAAGCATGGTGGGCACCTGAATTCCACTGCAAAACATCTCAGTGTGGAGCCTGCTGTTTTGGTATGTGTGAGATACAGTATTTCTCTTCCAAGGACACTCTGAACTACTGATTCAATAATTCACATTTGAAAGAAAACTCTGCACATACAGATGCAGTAGGCAGGGATTATTCCATATTTTATGTCAACACATAGACATCCTACAGAGCATTGTTTTTTTTTCCTTCCCCTCACTTCTCTATTTTTTGGTCTGGTTTATGTTTAGATTGTTATTAAAAACATGTGAAAGTATCACAAACATGAATTTGGCTGCCAAAACTTAGGTTCCTAAAGCCATATGTAGGTATCTAGAGTGGCTGATTTTTCAGACATGAGGGTTCAGAGCATGGCAGAGCAAGGCATTGGTATACAAATACAGATGCTTGTTTTAAGGGATCAAGTTTGAAAAATTTTGCCTGGTATATTCAGGAAATTAAACATGCAAATGGTGAATCTCTGAACATCTGACAAATTAGATGCTTAAATGATGCACAGAACACATCAAGGCTGTAAATTTTCCAAGACATTCACTGGGGATCTCAAACAACATAGTTGGAATTCCAGACTTCTTTAAGTTCATTTATTGACAAGGGACCACATTTAGACTAATTGTTAGCAAACCTAAGGCTGATTTAAGAGGAATTTAGGAGCCTTATTCAACAAAGTAATTTGGACCACATACCCGCTGGGGCAGCAGCCTTTGGAGGTGTCCGGCAGTGCTGCTTCTACTGCTGCTGTCTGGAGATGCTCATGCTTTACTGCACACACTCAGAAGTGTCTCAGCATGAGCACTTCATTGCCAGAGCTTTTGCAACTGGTGCAGAATAACTTAAGATCTGTGGGAGGCCCAAAGCCACTGAGCCTGTTTAGATGATGCCACACATGGGCAGGTTCAAGAAAGGACCAAATGAGAAAGGGACACTCCGTGTATAACAGCCTCTTGGCTACTCTGCTCAACCACAAAGCAGTGCAAGTGAATGCTAGAAGTTACTTGACCTGCTAGGATCTGAACAACCATTTATTTTTCAGAAGAGCCTAACTGTGTGATGGACATGTCTGGAACGAGACATGTCCTTCATCCCTCTTATGGTATTAGTGTCTTTGTTGCAGAAAAGGATGCTGGTCACCCGGAACCACAGGACAGTAAGTGTGGAGAGGGGACCATCCTAGGGTGCACAGAAATCCATGCCTTGGGCCTGCTTGTGCATTTTATAATACAGAAGATGCAAACTACTCACTACTACGGGCACAGATCACAACTTTCCAGTCCCAGAATATCACTCCATTTGGGTGACTGCAGCCAGAGACCCCACTCCCTCTACCTCAAGCTCTGTAGTCCCACTGCACTGTGGGCTGCTGTGAACAGCAGAACAGCTGAGAGCAAAGCAGGCAACACAGGGCTGAGATGAGCTGGGCACAGCCTCTGGTTACGTGCCTACCCTACCTTGCACACCAGTGCTCTTCTGAAAAGTGGCTTTGAGACAGCACCCAGTGCCTCAGCCCTCAGCACGGCAGGAAAAAAAGCCCAAGTTGGTGCGTGCTGTTTCCTCCTTGGCACCAGACTCAAATGTTGCTGGATGGGCTCAAGGGAGTTGCTGAAGAGTAAACCCACAGCTGTCACTTCTACTGGTTGTATAAGACATTGGAGTAACTAGGAGAGATGCCCTGGATTGCCTTGATGGGCCAGATGGCTTCTATTTAGGTATTACGATGCCCAATTTAGGAATCCAGAATAGGAAGTCTGCTTATGGCCCTGGCATGCTATGACCATTGCTTATTATGCTGTTCATAATTGTGTCATTGTTTCCGTATGGTTCTGTTTTATTACATCCAGCTGCTGCTCCATATCTTATATTTGAAGTGCAGGCTTTCTGTGCCACAAATTTGCTCCATGCTTAGCACACAGTACAAGCATGCCAATACCCCAATCCTGCACTTCCCCCACCGGTCCTGGTGGAACCCCTTAACAGTTGAATGAAGCAGTTAAGACAGTAGATCATATGGAAAAGTGTTTCATTACTCCTTAGAGCATCACCATTCGAGGTGTTTGTCTGCTGGTTCCTGATATTTAGTGTAGCAAAAATTCAGGACTTGGAGGGCAAATTAAGAGATTGATTCTTCGACCAGTTTTTTAAGCTGTAGACATCACTGGAGTACATGGAAAAGAAAAGACAGTTTTCAAGAAAGATTTACATGTCATCTTTACATCTGTGACACAAGCCAGCAAAACAAGGAACTGCATTGTTAACACACAGGCTCCACTGCCACCCTCTTCTACTCATGGTGGTTTCATGGCAGCTTTGGATGCCAATAGGAAGTGATCCCCCTGGGTTTAACAAAAGGCTGTGCCTAGGCAGAGGTTTTCAAGTGTTATAGTTTTTGACTGCTCAGCTTCAAGCAGATCTGATCTTCTTGAGGGCACCTGGGAACTCAGTGCCTCTTTAACCACTCCTTATTTGAGTCAATACACCAGCTTGGCTGTTGCTCAAAGACACACATTTTCATTCCTCCAAAGTCTCCATGATCTGATTCATGGTTGCTTGTGTATCTGTATTTTCATTCTGTGCTGTGCATCCCTTCAGTTACAGATACAGAAAAGGCAGTGCAGTAGAGCAAAGGCAAGGCTCTACATTTCTAACTTGTTGCTGAAAAGCTCCAGAGTAATTTGTGAGAAGTTCTAGATGTGACTTGCAGTTCCTAGATAATTCTGTGTTCAAATGAAATGCAAGCTGGATCCTTTTAGTGTTAATGGATCCAAAGTTGAAAAGAGAAGTATTTAATATTAATAGTTCTTCCCACCTGAATTGTTCTACACAGCAGCTGACATTTCAGTGGCTTTATGTGTATGGGATTGATGATAATAGAATAAGCAAACTTTTTCTGCAGGCCTGAGGTGAATAAATGGGTCCAATCACAGTACCCACCGCTACTTTCCTCAGCAGTTTGGTTTTACTTTATTCTGCCAGTTATAACCAGTGCCTCTAATAAAGCAAGCATAAGCAGCTAAAAAATAACCCTATATGGTTTCATGGGTCTGGGGGGAAAGAAAGGGAGCAGTCACATGCTTCTCCAATACAGGCACTTGTACTTGCAGCGGCTGGTTCATCGATGCTGATGTCACTCAGTACTGATGTGGCATTTAAAGTTTGCTTCAGCCTTAGAGAAAAAGGAGAGTTCTGGTTTCCACCTGAGGAGTTTATTATTTGGAAGATGTATTTGTTCTTTGGTGGCCCTGCTGCAGATGACAAAGCAAGGGATGAAGTGCTTTGCCCAAAATTACGTGAAGTTTGTGGACAGTCCAACTGCCCAAGTTCAGCCCAGCACTCAACCACAAGGCCATCCCTTCCCTCCCATGTCCCTGATGTACAGTGGCAACAACCTAGAGGGGATGGGGTGGTGATGAGGAAGATGTTATAAAGATCCAAGGTACATATTAAATGGGCAGTTTTGGGGACTGGGCCTGCCTTAGCAGAAAAGAGGAACAGGCAGAGCTCAACTCGGAAAAGATTGCTGGGGGGGGTTGTTTTGAGAGGTGGTCTGCAAGGAATGGGCCAGGGCATTGTTCTGGGACGTGGGGGGGATCAGTCCAGAAAGAAAAATGGGTCACAAGACAGTACATGGAGCAACCAGAGCGGACCAGAGAGATGGTTTATCTTTGAGAAGGCATATGTGTGTGTGAAACAGCAGGATATGAGTGATTTGGGGATGCCATCCCCGATGTGTGCTGGGTACCTGTGTGAAATGGCCATTAGAAGCTGTTCCTCATGTATCCATTCCACAGCCCTGTAAGAAGCACATGGTTGCTCTGCCTGGACTGAGCTCAGCCCAAGCCTCCCTGGGGAGGAAGGAGGGAGTAGCCATGGGGGGAGACTCTTTGGGAGACCTGTGGTGCCCATCACAGTGCCAAGAAGAAGCTGGTGAAGTCAGAAGTGGGGAGAGAGAGAGAGAGCTGGGGAGCTGCTGCCACTGTGGTGTGGGAAGGCTGGAGAATTTACACCTGGAAGCACAAGGAGGAGGTGTGAGGCATCTGGAGGGTAGACAAGCCAGCAGCCTGCAGGAGGGAGCAAAGTAGGAAGACAAAGGAAGAGAATACAGGGAGGAAAAAGAGAGGCCAAGCACAGAGCTCCTCAGTCCTATAGCAGCTGAGGAAGCCCTTCTTCATGCCAGGCCTGGGGAAATGCTGTATGCTGGAGTCAATCTGCATCTTTCCAGGCGCTGCTCCTCCTAGGTGGTGCTCACACCCCTCGCTGCCACCTCCCCTTCTCCTGCAAACCTGCCGAGGAGGTCCCTTTGAGGGGCTTATTGAGGGGACGGTAGTTAAAAGCTCACCATCTCTTTCTGAGCATCCTTGCAAAAGCCAACTCACAGTTTTTTCCTGCACTTCGTAGTCACTCTCCAGATAAAGTATTTTTCAGGCAAAAAAATCAGCTTAACATGATCTAACTAAGATCAGGATATGCACATCAGTATATGACACAACATACCAACTGTAGTGATGACATTGAGAAGTCCACAACATGTTATGCAGGAAGATTTTCTCTTAAAGACATTGCAGTGAGTCAATGTAGTGGAAACCTGATGGCTTCAGACAGATGTTGTTTGCTTAAAATGGCTGGAGGGTCAAGTTCAGGCTTGCTTTGTTCTACTAAATTACAGAACAAAGAATTGGCTGGTTGCTTAGTGTAATATCTGTAATAGATACCATAGGACTGATTTTTTGTGTATATATGGACATTAGAAAAGTGGGGTGGAGACTAAACACGCCTTACCCTCAAAATCAAGTAGAATAGATTCTCACTGATCATATGGGAATTACTGAAAAGTTGCAGACATGTTCACGAGATGGGAGATACCCTCAGCATGTTAAACCTGAGCAGATGCAGAGGAGATGGCATCGATTATCTGTGATCCAAACCCGTTGATAGCAAAGGAGCCAATGGATCAAATAACAAGCTGCACCCAACGGAGCCAAACAAGACTCTCCAGATATCTTTGAGGCAAAAGGAATATATCCAAAGGACTGAAAACTGTTATGGTGTCACTATTTTTCCTTCCTGTGGGAGTAACTGCCCTGTCTGATCTGTTAGCAAGTATCTTGTTACATTAAACACAAATATCACTGCTTATAATGTCTAAGTACTTCATTAGTATATTAAATGTAGGATATATAATATATTCTATATTATTAGAGCATTAAATGTAGAATTAAAGAAACAGTAAACTTTGAAAATATCAATTAACTTTTCAGTTTCACTGCTGACTTAGTTGTGCCTCCTTCATCTGTTACTTTGATTCAACTACTTAAAACTGTATATAAGGACTGAAGCTTTCTACATGCATAGAGTAGCTTCTTAGTGTATGTAGCAAAATTTGATAAATAAAAAAATCCCACTTCAACAACACTTTACTCCTTGGGTCTGCTGGGTAAGCCAGGCATAGACAGAAAGTTTGCACAAAAGATTTAGTTTTTACTGGTTTGAAGGAAATCTCTTTCTACTACCTTTGGATAGCATAGTCTGTACTACTGCAGTAAAAGATGTCACACAGCCTCAGCAAATACTGAAGTCATTCTGAAATAGCAATGAAGCAAAAAGCTGGACAAAATTCAAGTGTCATGTCTTTACCACCTCCCTCCCTCTCTCAAAGTCAATGAATATGGCCCTTCATTTAAGAATGAGAGATTCACAGTTAACTCAATAGTCCTGTCACAGCGGCAGATATTTTTTCTTTTCATTATCTAATTACTAGGGAAATGGTCTTCCTCAAACTTTGCATGAGCAATGAATCATTTGGCCATTGTGAAAAAAAAAATCATTGTAGTAGATCATTACTTTCATTATTTTCTGGGGTCAAATCTTCTCATCTCCTGTAGCTGAGCCTTATTTCCAAGCCATCCATCTTAGTAATCAAAATTATTGTTGATCCTGATCTACTCTGTGATAACATCTATGCGTTTAAAGAGTTTGATTTCTCCTCTAGAGCCTCCTACTCCTTCTCTCTAAGTCACTTACAGTTAATGTAGTATCCTGCAGCCTCCCTAACTGCTTGATATCGAGTCCCTCGTGCCCAGACGCCTTGTGTTATGTACCCATGGTGCTTGAAGGGCAGGACTTCTCTGGTGTCATGTTCTCCTTAAGAAAAACAAATCTTTCCTAATTTTAGGCACTGAAAAAATTTAGTCTTTGTCCTTCTGCACAGGACAGTTTCCTCCTGGTGCACCAAGTCAAAGTGTGAATGTTTCATCCTACCCCTGGTTTAATTGTGCCACTTACCCACGCTCTGCCTGTTCTCTCATACAGGGCACACAGGAGGGGATGACTGTTGGATCCTTAAAAATAAAATCTTCTGGTTTTCTTGTAGTTGGCATAGGAGTAGTTGTTACAACAAAGCTATTACATTCTTAGAAGTCTCAGCAGACGTCTGAGATATCTCCTGATGCCTCTTCTGTGCCTAAAATGGAAAAAGATTAATCCAGATCTAAGCCTGTGTCTCCTGTGAGACTTCACTGAAGTCCTCCTTACAAATCCTTACTGAAACACAGAACAATACACAACCAAATGAAATGTGGTGCATTGGTTAAGTAAAGAAACATGTTGAAAACAAGTGAAACCATCTGAAAAGCGAGTTGAACAATTATTTCCATTCTTCTTTTCTAAAAATCACTGTGTACAGTAGGGTAGCATCTTGAATAGTTAAGTGCCCCTCAAATACAACACACAGGCAAAACAAGAACAGTCCTTCAATATTAAAAGCATTCCTGCTGTGTCACATCATGGCGCCTGCACGAGCTGAATTCAAGACTTTTTATTGTCAAGAGGCACTACCATTACACTACATTTTAATATGGATCTTTGCCAACAATCATAAATAAAATGAGCACTCATAAACAATTCCTAAAGGCAGTGTGTCAGACGGTATTTCATTAAAAAAAACCCTTGCTGCAGTGTAGTGGAATACTATAGGCCATGGCTGGTTAGGGCTTTCTTTCCCCTGTGTATGCCTAGAGGGTTCCAAAAGACTTTTTAGTTAATGTATGCCATGCCTACCAGAAGATCCTTCATGCTAATGAATGAAAAATTCACAGCTAAAAGGCAGAGACAATCAGTGCCATTTTGAAGAGCTGTCTAATGTGGGAAACCTGTAAAAGCTGTCAGCAGAAGATAGAAAAAACTGTAAATGAGTTACAGAATAGTGACAACAAAAAATTAACCTGTGGTAAAATGAAAACTGTATTTGCTAAATACCTTTAAAGATTAAATATGTAAGTGAAAACATATTCAAATGTACTGATCCCTGTTATGTAAATTCTGAAGTTTTCATGAAACAGAAAATGTCACTTGACACTAGATACAGTCTGATGCACGGATAAAATAACTGGACAGCCTTTCTCAAACTCAGCAAGAAGCATGTGAAATAAAAGATGAATGTCTTTCTCTTTACTAGACTGCTGTGGTGGTCATAGCAATGAGAAGTTCTAAAAGACTTTAATCTTTAAAGTAACCTTCTGCTTTTCCTGCTCTCTGGACTACTGCTGTGTTCCCAGCCATCAGGAGCTCACCACATACACTGGGAAGCACGAGGCTGAATTACTAGTACAGAAAGCTGCATTTAGTAACTCATTACAAGGCTGACGTCACTGAAACAAAAGTTCAGTCATGTAGGGATGTGGCAGAGGTTATCATGCAGCACATTACTAATATACTGGGGGGAAAGATTATGTCAACTGCTTGCTAGTGTCCACATCCAGGATGCAATCTCCCCAGGGAATAAACACTCTTGGCAAGCACTGAAACCCAGAAATCTTCACAAAGCTGTTTGCAATTTGCAGCCAAAGCTATCCACAAATGCTGGGAATAAAGACTACAGTCCTTGACAGCACACAGCTCCAGACATTTCCATGGGGGAAGTTTAATCTACAAGGATGTAGAAATATAAAACAAAGTATTGCTCAAAGTAACTGTTTGTCAGATCATGTGCCTCTAATTTGGTTTCCAGTGACATTACACAGCTGCAGCCAATGGATTCCAGCCAGGCTCAACAGTCACTGAGGTTCTTTATTGTTTAAATTTAGTATCTGAACATGTTTTGCCCATCATTAAAATGGAGAGTAATTGCTCAAAAGTGAACTATAGATGTTACAACTGCAAAGAACTTATTAGGTCACCTAGTCCCATTCTCAGAGCAATGTAGGATTGAAAACACATTGCAACAAATACTGAACAAAGCTGTGTTTGTTTTAATTTTTGTTCCTATTCTTTTTTTTTCTTTATTGTTACATTATCACTATATTCAAAAGTTTAAAAAACAAACAGAAATGCCAGTGTAAACATGCTTCAGGTATATAAGTAATATAAAGTATTGCACATACAAAAGTCCTATGTTTGGTATGTCCTTATGGTGCTATCTCATCAGAGTACGAGTTGTGCAGATGATGTGACTGCAATGAGCTAGCTAATCTTATTTCAGAAGCTGCTACACACAACAATTAAATATTTACAAAAGCTAAACACTCACTATCTTTCATGGAAGGATGATTTTGCCTGGAATGTATGGGATACAGAGGTGTGCAAATATGGGATAGGTTTGCTTTGTGGTGATATTTGTCAGCTGATCTCTCTAACCTACAAGGGGTCAGCTCAAACCCATTTGGGGGAAGGAGTCTGTTAATGGTTTTCTGGGGTACTGGGAAGTGGTCAGGCCTCCCCATCCTTAGAAAATAGAGGTTCTTGCTTGTGTGAAGCACACAGATGCTTCACCTCCATTTTCAGAGGCATGTGTCTCCTCCTCTCATTTAATCTCCTGGGTACACTGTGTCTGAGAACATAAGACTCTACAGAGGTCTTCTTGCTAATTTGCCTTAGATATGAAGACATAACACAGCTCCTGCTTGGATTGCACAGGTCAGTCTGCATGCAAGAAATGGTAAAACTGTAAAATCTTGTGTCAGACTGACAGAAGTGACAACGTCTCATGGCTACTCCTGTCCTGAAGTACTAGGAAGCAGAAGGGCAGTTTTCTAAAAGTGACAAAATGGATGAGGCCATTTGCCAGTTGAGAAGCTGAGACAAATTGGAAAGAAGAGGAGCTCAGGAGAAAGCAAGTGTGGTGTAGATTTCAGAAAATGAACAATTCCTCCTGAAGTTTATGCAATGTAACTAATTTCACACTCACAGGCAGCACTGGAAGGCTTGAGCTTTCAGGTACAAATTTGCACAGATCAGAGCTTAAAGTCCCTATTGAAATAAGGACCATGTGCTGATAGAATGGAAATAATAAAACATCTCTTCTTCAGAACCATTAAACTTGAAAAAAATAACCAATCCTAAGTGTATTTTTTTACTCTTTATCTCAAAATATCTTCCCTTTTTTATATTCCTGGTTGGTTGTCTGGCATCCTATTTTTCTGCATAAATACAAATTCTGCCCCTCTTACCTGCAAGACTTTGCTTAAGAAATGATTATAATCAGCCCTAAACTTTGCTGAAGTCAACACTTTAGAGACACTGTCAGCTTGTAGACTGTAAAATAAAAAAAGGCAAAGATTTCAAGACACAATTGCGAGTAGCCATTTTAAGAGGCAATTTCAACAAAGCAACAGAGCAATGGAAAAGAAAATTTACCCCAGCCTCAAACCCCCTAAGACTTTGTAATATCACCAGTGTGGCTGTGATAACTTAAAACAGTGTTTCAGAAACTACTGTATCCTGTGTCAGCTGTAGAGCAAGACAAGAACAGGGTAACTCATCCCCTGCTCTATCCTGTGCATGGATTTAGTTATCTGGGTGGGATACTGCCAGCTCTGGGCTGAAAGAGGTACAACATGTACTTGTTTGTCGTATGTCTCATCTCATAAAGCGTTGCATAATCTTCTGCTTTGCAAAACACCTTGTAGCCAAGAAAGTTGTGTTCTGTGCGTACAATGGGTTTACTTTTCTATTTACATGCAAAGTAAGGACATGATTTCTATTTTTTTTACTTTCTTCTCTCAAAATCTATGTTGATTATTATAACAGATACTTATTCCAAAAAGGTGGAAAAATAAATAATTGTGCCCCATCTATAAAGTTCTTTATAGACTACCTTTGTTTTTCAGAAGTACTGTCACAGCACTGATACGTTGCTTGTCTCCCTGAGCAATAATTTCATAAAAGTTCTTATACTTAGGGAGGTTTCAAAGGTATCCTGTATGATACAGTAGCATTCAGAAGGTTTGTCCTGGTCCATCTAGACAAAACAGCAATGAAGGAATTCTCTCCTTGAGAGATCTGGGCTTGTTCTGGAACCATCTCAGTATACCACACATGTTCAAAGGCATCTGGTGAAATGTAGACTGGCTGGAAATATGGGATAAACATTCTATTCAGTGATGAATATCTCTGTAAGGCAGTGATAAAGCTGCTTTCTTTGGCAAGGATGGCTGTCCTGTGGCATGTTATCAGAACATTGCATAGATCAGACTATGACACCATGTCACGTGCAGGTACAAAGAAGGCCGGTGGAAGGAATCCTTCATTTAATCCTCATTGTGTTTCTAGTCTCAGGCAGGATTCTGACTTGAACTGTCACTCTCTTCCTTTATGCATCAGTAGTCTTGTTATTTGTCAGCTGTTGCCTGTCAGCCATGTCATCTTGAGGAGGTCTAGCTCTGTCAAAGAAGCCACACTGCAGAAAACAATCAACAGAAACAAAGGTGTCATGGTAAGACAACCACAGAAAGACTCAGCTGCAGTTTGATTCTTCACTCAGTCAACCTGAAAGGTCAGACACAACCTATGGCAGGCAGATAGACTGTGAAGATATTGCATTTCTATTCAAATCATTCCCTATGAAAAATTGGTTCTATGTACAAACAAGGCATTGACTTCCAAAGTATAGCTTTAAAATTCAAATGATATGAAAGATGTCTTTGCAGGAGATGTAAAGTTGGTCTGAATGCTGATATGGACTGATGCTAATGAGAAAACTGCTGATTTCAGTTCAACAAAACGCTCATTCAGAAAAAGTATTTAGATTGACAAGCAATAACAATAACAGAGGTGGAATGTGTGTAGGGAAATGTCCACAGTCTGGTAAGCCAGACTAAAGATCACTGAAGATGAGATCCTCTCACCTAACTTTAACTGCCAAAAAGTTACCCTTTTAGTCACCAGGTTGAATGTTCACATGAGGCCAAAGGAAGGTACCACCAAAATTCCTCTCATCCTTGCATGTTTTAGACATAACTTTCTGCTGCTGTTGTTACCTGACTAGGTGAATTTGGGAAGTTAGCATAGACTGCACACTTAACCATAACATTTAGGCTGCTAAAGACAGATGAGCCATATTCTAACTTAAGGAATTATCTCAAATTTATTTTTAGTGTGAACTGACAAGATGGCCAAAAGTTACACTGGCTCTCTGTAGTATAGCAGTTACCAGTAACTTGTCTTAAAACTTTGAAGAGAGTGTAACAACCAATGCAGAAATAGAAAACTTTAAAAACAGAAGACACGATATACTAATATAAAAGGAAGTCTTCTAAAAATTAATTCTCAGACCTGGGAATGTTGTTCCATGCTGACAAAAACTGGAAATTCCTGAATTATTCAGAGAAAACAAAAGTTAGAGTAACTTCTTTTTGAACCTAAACATCCTGAAAAAGAGGATCATAGGTCTTGGGAAACAGAGCCAAACTCTGTATGCCCATTTATAACCAGACTTTAATAATAAAGGAGGACTTTGAAAACAAGTTCCCTGCAAAAAGGTCAGTGATATTAGCATGTCAGAAATGCCAAAACAAAAGAAACCCATGTGTATTGTTGCTTTTGCTCCAAACTGCTAAAGATCACAAAATTCCAGCCTTTCTTTTTCTTCTCTTCTAGTATCTTCCAGTATCTTTCAGGGTTTTTTTAAGGTAACAGTAACAGTACTAACACAACATACCTTCCATAAAGCTAGGGTCAGCAGAGCTAGTACTAGTAGTCCAAGAAGTATGGCTAGTATTATAACCCATAAAGGGATTTCAAAGGAGACATTTGGGGTGGACCAAATGACAGATGTTCTGATCTGAAAGGAAAAGAACACATTAAACGAATAAAAGTGAAGCAAGGAAAGCAAATCTGACAGTAGAATACAGAGGTTAGAAGCATTCACTTCAACAGCATTTTGCAGATCAGAAGTACCCATTCCCTGAAATTCTCCCATGTTGGCTTCATTTACTGTAAGTTCCTTTCCACTTGTTCACGATAACTTTTAGAAATGGAATTCACACATACACAAAATTCATGTCATATCAGACAAACAAACCATTTTCCCTTAATACAGGCAGCAAAAAAAACCCTTCTGAGCAGATGCTTCAAGAATATTCAAGGAGCAAAGTTCTATTCAAATCCATGCTGGCACAGCCTAGGCCAGTATAACTGAATTACACTGAACTACTCTGAAACAATGATTGACTTTGGCCCAAACTCTTAATTCAAACCACAGTAGATACCAGTTACATTTTTCTTATTTTAATTTCTGCTGACATACCAGTATACATTTTTTCTGATGATTTGCATTTCAGCTAAGCAGTCCAAAAATGAAACTCAAGCAGCAGTTTATTGTCCTTGTGATAAAGCCTAATGCACAGTATGATATGATGTTCCTTAAAAGAAGCCAAGCACACAGACTATTACCTGAGCGGGAAATAAGCATGAAATGCACTCTCTCCTTGTAGGAGGGTCTAGAAAGCAGCAGATGTTAGCAAGAGTTATCAAAGGTTTTTACTGACTTGGCAAAATTCTCTTTAGACCTTCATGTGGACAAAGAGTAATAGTAACCCTCCTGTTTTTCTTTTCTGGGGCCATCCACACTTCCCTCCTCACTCTCCCTTCCATGCCTTTTACCAAATTTATTTTATGCTCCCAGACTTTGCTTGGAAGGCTCCTTGTCAATCTCATTGAATGCTTGCTCTGTCACTTTTTCTCCCAAGTGGGAAGGAATGAGTTTTAGCTTTCCTTAGCTCTTTGGTCACAAATATGTCCCTTCAATCTTAGTTTATTTCCTCAAATTTTCCTCTTTGTTGTTAGCCTAGGAAGTTATTTCTCAGATTTTCTATTGGACCTCTCTCATCTACTCCTAGTCTCCCTTAAGCAGGGTAAGTAAGTGACAGATGGAAGTTATTTTCTTTATGACATGATGAAATCAATTTGCAAAGCAACTGATTACACAAACTCTCAAATGATCTTCCTCTTCAGTGCTCAAGGTACAGCTAGGAAATCTACTCTTCTTAATAAATTTCTTGGCTATTGCCCAGTCCCTGAGCTGCACTCATTGCAAATTCTCTTTATAACTTCTTTTTTTGTTATTGCTATTAACTTACAGGTTGATGCACCCAAAATTTAACACAACACTTGTTTTCTAATTTGTTCATTCATGGAACAGCAGCCTAAGTTTAAAGACTGGATGCAACTCTCTAATGCAGCTCAAAACTGATTCTATTCCTGTGCCTCTCACTCCTCTCCTTGTAGATGGCAAATTTCAGCTTTTCAGCAACATCCAGCCTTTTCCTCTCTCCCTTTTTCTTTTTCTAGACTTTTCATTCTGCAAGCACCAGTGGATCTGTCTCCCAGGTGCTTTGGAATAGTCCTTTCCACTCTGCAGCCAACTGCTCCATCCTCTGACACAGTGCTTACAAAGACGGCAGTCTGGGAAGCGTTACTGGTGGACATGTTTTTTTACAGTATTCCTCATCGTTAGGGGGAACAGAAATTAGGGACAGTTTTATATGTAGGATACCACTTGCCTTCTACCAAAGCTTACCCTGAGAGTTACACAAAAAATTCCAAGACACTGCCAAGTCCTTCTGCTGTCAGCACTTTAACATTGGCCTGCACCCCAAGGATGAAGTACTTGCAGTGCTGGCTATACCACCACTGATGTAACAAACACATGCAGTTAATATGCATCTCTGGAGCAGCTGTAAATACTTATTAGTCTAAAATATTTCAAAAGGATAGCATATACAAAAAATAAATATGTTAGCTAATTAAACCAAGAAAAAATTATTTCAACCCATGAAATCCCACCCCTGTGTCCCAACAGATATCCTGCTGGTGTGATCAAGTGATCAACTATGCCACTATAAAAATACAATTCCCTTCCCCAGACTACTCTTTGGGTCACTTTTTAACCACTGCAGAACTTCACAGGCTCTCTGAATCATTAGATTCAGCAGGAGCAGTTCTCATTTAGTAAGGACAAAATATTTTTGAATAGCTCCACTTGTGGCTCAGAGTGGTTTTTAAATACAAGGGCAGAGAAAATGAGAAAAAGGTCATCTGAACTGTCTGCAGAGATTCCTCCCAGAGAAAAACCAGTTAAGGAAAAAGATGAATGCAAGTAAGAGGTTAACTGGCCAGGGAAAACAGAAGGGATGCAGTTATGATGGGCTGCATGAAGCCTGTATAAAGTAATTAGCTCAGCTGTATCAGGAAGAAAGCATCTCCCTTCTACTGCTTGAAAATCCTCATGAATGCTGCCCTGAAGCATTGAAGACCTGATCACATACAGCACAAGAGCTGGGAAGTGCTGATGAAAATTTATGGGCTCCAGGACAGCAAAACCAGATTGATTAAAAAACTCCAACTCATCTGTGCTGTGCGCTTCCTCTGTTGGCAAACTGAGGTACCACATGGAGGAAGCTACAAATTTTAATTATTGTTTGGAAAGGACCTGACACTGTCAACATCCAAATGACATATCTTAACGTTGTTGTGAAGTTGGAGCAGTAAAGCAATAGACCACTTACCAAAAACATCTTAACAAATATTTGTAAAACAACAGCAAAAAGCAAACCCTGGCAGTACTTTCTGTCCTCCCAAGTTTGACAAAATTACTCCATTTTACAGCAACATCAAACATGAGGGAAGACACATTTGCATGCAAAGATTTTATTTCATCATTTGTGGTACCGATAGCTTCAGCCAAAATCTACTGAAATTGTTCATCCTGAATGTGGAAATTATCAGAATGGGCAAGTACTTTGTGGAAGGGTTTTTTGTTTACAGATTTCTTCAGGTAGTATTTCACTGAATCACATCTGTCTCCTTGGGCACCAAGTCTACTTTCATCCAGTCTAGGGCAACTACTTCAGCTCCACAGGTGCTCTCAGACAGAAGTCAAGTAACCTGCTGCCTGGTGTTTGAATATTTCATAGGACTACTTACTGACAGCATAGCAACTAGACTCATGTGCACCAGTTCACTGTTCAAAATTAGGTAGAGTCAATCCAGACTTCAAAGCCTGGTTGAGATCCTGCTGAAATCAATGGAAACAGTTTATTTAATCAGGGTCGGTGGATTTCATTAGGTTTTGGATAAAGCTGATAGCAGTGTATGCAGCTACAAGTATCTCTGCTGCTGTTCCATGTCTTTTATGTGCCACATCCTAGATGTTTGTTGTATTTGTCTGTTGTTTTCTTTCCTCTTAGGCTATGAAAACAATAAGGCAAGCTAGCTCTTCTTGTGAAACCTACAGAGCACCTATCAGCATGGATCCAGATAAGAACATGTGGATCTTCCTGAGGCTGCTAACCAATTATGAGTGCTGCAGCAGCACCCAGCCTTGCTTTTGCTGCCTGGGTTCTGAATCCTTTCTCCTTTCTCCCTTCTGTTGCTCTGCCTTTGCAGACAGTCGAGTGAAATTTGCAGTGTAATTTCAGTAGCTCGGCTGGAGCCTGACAAATGTTGAAACATAAACAAGAAACTGTAGTCTTATGGAAGTGCAGAGCATCATGTTTATAATCCTTAGATGATCAGCAATGAGCCAAACAGACAGCAGAAATTAGGTCTATCTTGAATCAAGCAGAATGCTGCTGCAAGCTGCCACATCTCTCTCCTCTTTTAGCCTGAGTGGGGCCAATGCTAATGAAATATTTGCCTGCTAAAATCTTGAAACCATCCTGTCGCACCCATACCCTTTTTCCATGAATCCTTCTTTGTCTTAGGTTCTGAAAGCAAGGAATGGTTGTGCTAAGTGCTCGAGATTTATTTCTTGAGCAGGGGATTATTTGTAGACATCAGTCTCACTCCTGCCTATATACCAGTAGAATATGCAGCCCCTGGGCTGCCCCCTTTATACTCTACACAAAGACTTGCAAGGCCACTAATGCAATTGCTGGTGAACAGTTTGACAGGACAAGTCCTGAACACCCACAGAGCTGAGGCAGAAGCTGGAGGGGAAGAAAAAAACAAAGCAACCCTTCAGTTTTGCCTGCTGTGTTTCACCATGTCCACAGAAGACTGTCCCTCCTCCCTCCCATGCTGTCCACAACAGTATTACATATGATTTTGATTAAAGACAAGTCTGCATTATTCAGCTTGGATTTCTGAAGTTCTTCTCCATGTGGTGGGTTTAGTACAGCAGGATCAGAGCCAGGGAATTTTTTGGGGGGAGATTTATCTGTTTTCATCTAAGGTGGCCAATGTGAAGAAGTGGAATTTTTCACAAGTGTTTCATATTGGCACCATACTTCAGACGCATGTTGGCTTTCCTCTCTGTTCAGGACAAGACTTTCTTATGCTGAACACTGAAAACAGTGCGTGCTTCTCTGTCAGGAGGATGAAGAACACAGCTCACAGACTTTAGAGGAGCCATCTGACTTTTGGCCTTCCTTACTGCTGAACGTCTCACACCTTTTTGTATGCAAAGAGTGCCAAAGAATGCCATCTGGCTCAGGCACTGAGATGAGGGTGAAGCCAACACAAGAGTTATGGACAGAGCCTTTGTTTGCAATTGGAAATAAAATCCATGCACAGATGCTCTCTGATAGTCTTAAATTTAGAATCCCTGTTGTTCCAGAAAAGTCGCTTGTTGATCATGAAATGTTTCTACAGGGGCTTTCATTTTTTTTTTTTTAAATATGCCATGGTTTTGCACATTGTAAGTAGATAAAGAACTATTAAGTTCTTTGTCACTGGTTTTGTACATTTTGAATTCTGCTTCTGATTTTGGTGTTACTCAGTGTGTCCTCAAAATTGTCTTTGATTCCTTTGGAAGACGGCACAAGGCAGAGAAGAACATATATGGTAAGCTGCTGGTTCACCGGCAGTCCTTTGTGGAAAGATGGGAATTAGTTTTCACTGATGCAAACATCCAGCATCTATAGTCAGAATTCAGAGCAAGCTAGTGGGATACTCACAAAGCTAGTTTTTTCTCTCTGGTCCTTTAAAAGACACACTTTAAAATATAAAAATAACTTCTCCATAATTTATTCTGCTACTTTAAGAAACAGTAGCTAAATTGATTACTATTCTAATGCTACTACTTTTACTGCCCATGATGACCTCCCTCTAGTTCTTCAGAAATTTTGTTTACAGAGGTTGAAAAACAGGAATTCCTTTGTACTCCTACATGACCCAATCCAGTCTTTGCAGCATGTTCTTATATGCCCTGAAAAAATTATCCAAATAGAATGTAAAAGCTCCCTGGAGCTTGGAGTCACAATTAATATTCATATTTATGTTTACACTTTACAAATGTTTATGCAAATATATTTCATAAGGAATATAAGCACATCTAAAATGAAAGTACTATCACTGTGTAATAGCTAAAAAAAGAGATATAAGCCTTAGTCTGAAACAAGTTTTACTTGCTGTAGGACACTGGTCAAACAGTTTACACTAAAAGCATCCCCCCTGAAGATCCTATCAAACATTTAAGAAAAGCAATTATATTTTATTAAACTCCCAAACTGGCTCAAGAATCATAGAACAAATTGTGATGATTGTAACTCTGTATTTCTTGTAATAAAAAGTACTTTCAAGTTTCACATGAAATTCATCAAGATAGCATCATTTACCATAATAATACTCCTAAGAAAAAATGACAATATTCTCTTGAATGATCCAGCTGTTAGCAAGCAAATTTGGTTGTATAACATATAGCTGCAATGCCCAGCATATAAAAATGATGAGAAATACTATTATTGATGTCTGTGGATTCTGGTTTAAGCTCCACTAAGTTTCATGCTAATTTTCCGTTTTACGCATTTTCACTGTAATGTTTTACTGTAAAAGATTAAGATTTTGTTACATTTACATAACTTTTCACACACCTTTGTTTCATGGCCCTCTCTCTGTTCAAGGTAAAGACCTACATTCCACGATGATGGAAATAAAGACCTCAGTGCTGCAAATATGGCTACATGACTGTAGATTATTGAGTATGAGATTATTCATGCCTTTAAAACTAAACATCAACTTGCATGACTGGAGCATGGCACTGTACGAGTTAAATGAAGGACATATGATCTGTTTTTTAACTACCTTATCTTCTCTGTATAAACTTTAAAGTGTTAGCTGATTATTAGATATATACTTTTGACAATTAATTTTAAAATATTAAAATCTTTATTTCTCTTCCATCCTTTCACTGTCTAAAAGAAAACCATAAACTTCCAAATAAATCTTTGAAAGCTTTTAAAACACAACTAGTGTTCTTTTTCAGAAGGAGCAAAAATATTAAGCTTTGCCCGACTTCAAGCAAATATTTCTTCTTGCAAGTGGAACATCAAAGAACTGGTACATATAACACATCAAGCTGTAGAGCTGGCAAGTATCCACTGCCATGTCCAGATATGAAACGACATAAAAGCGCTATCATTTTTCAACATTTTACAGTTGCCGTTACAGGCATTTTGCTGTAAATCATCTGCACCAAATAACAAGCATTATACTGGCTGGAGTAAGAGAATAAAATGCTTATCTGATCATTTGGTAGATCATCTGACACTTGCTGAGAACAGCAGGCTATCACCTGGGATAAAGCACTTCAGGCCAGATGAAGGTACCACTACCAACAGAATTCTGCACATGTGTTTCTGGTATGGAACACATGCTGCAAGAAAATAAAAAGAGCCTGAGTATATCTGTCAGCTTGGAGCCTTTGAACCTTTCTGGATGAATACTGCATTAAATACCAAATCTCTGTGGCGAAATCATGGTTCTCCTGATGATGGAGCTTGGAGTCACTGTGCACGCAGGACCAAGATTTTACCTTGGGTCTTCCCAAAGCACGCATCAACCATGTAATCTGTGCATATTCAGAACACAACTTTATACTTTTTATCCTCTAAAATACACTCGAAGTAAACTATAAAGTGTTTTATTCTGTTGGTTTTCCATATAAGAAAATATTTTGTCCCTACTACTACTTCTCAACAGACCAGGATGATGTATTTTCACCATGATTTAACTTGGAAAAGTTTGAAAGGAGCTTCAAAAAAGAACTGTAACTGATAAATCTTCAAAAAAATAAGAACAATAAGCCTTAAAATTTCAGATTACTCATACTAGATCCAATTTTTGCACTCATATTTTATTTATTTCTACCAGTAATGACAAAATAGAGTATATTTTAACCATGGTATTAGATACCATTAGAAGCAAATTCCTTAAAGTGCTCCCAAAAATCAATGCTTTGTCACAAGAAAACAATTAAATCAAACTTATGCCTCCAAGGTTAATTTTTCATATAGTAATCAAGGGCCATACAAATCTCTGTCTGCAAATAAGGCAAGTACTTTAGCATCTATCTATCACATCAGCTGGGATGACCAGGTAAATTCATACCTTGCACTTGATGTGCTGCGAGGTGGAAACCCTAGAGAGGTATGCAAACCTTTCTGAAAATCAGGGTATCAAAGAAGCTTAATACAGATAAGAGAGAAGTTGCTGTAGATAATCCATATGCTTATGTGAGAGAACTGCTGACTGGAAGAAGAGTGAGATCTCTAACCCTGACAGAAACATAACTTTGGATTTTGCACAAAAATTTCCTCCAGACTTATTTTACCCCAAACAAAATAACTAGACACTTGCTTTCACAGTTCTGTTGTTTTCTTCTGGGTGAAAAATCCATCCTGAATGCAATAAAGCAGTCTGCACATTAGTGCAGCAAGAAATTATTTTAAAATGTAATCAGTATCGTATATCACCACCTTCCACAGGAAGCAATAAAGGTATTTCCTTTAGGTATTATTTCAGGAATTTACACTAGAAACACAGGAAAGACCAATCTCAATATTTTCATCTACAAGAAAGACCAATCTCAATATTTTCACCTACAAAAACTTTCACAGCTGTGATCAGAATGACCAAATACACGAATTTCACACAAAGATATAATTTTCAGTTACTTACCGCTATGCTTCCCGTGGGGAGCTTCGCTGGTTGCACTTTATATGGCATGCTCTTAACTTCGAAGGAAACATTGGAAGAAAGACTATAGAGATCATTCTTTCTCTGGAATTATAGAACAAAAGAAACTATCAAAAACCATGCTTATTTTAAAAAGCATTATTAAAAAATAAGCAGAGAAAAAACAGAGAGCACTGATTTCCCAAGGCAAAGATGGTTTCTTTTGGTAAAGAATGTAGAAATACTGGGAACTGTACGTGTCCATGGGATAAATTACAGCATAAATAAAGCTGCAATACAAAGGTCATGTGTTCAAATGGGGAAGAAGAGTTAGATATGCAGAAAGACACACACAGTTGTTTCTCTTATTCCTCTCTGAAATAGGTGAGTTAGAAGCATGGGCCCAGTTTATGGGGTGTCCATGTTTTAAAACCTTGGCTCTGCTCACTAAGCCCAATAACCAACATGGGTATCTTGAGAAAATTTCCTGGCCTATGTTGAGACCAGGTTGGTAGAGCTTCCTGACAGCATCAAAGGAAGGGCTGTGCCTCCCCATCAAAGAACAACAATAGGAACAAGCACCTTTGCACTTCATTTACACAGGATCACAGAATCACAGAATAGTTTGGGTTGGAAGGAATCTCTGGAGATCTTCTATCCAACCCTGCCAAGGCAGGGT
Organism: Lophotriccus pileatus; assembly: GCA_035583135.1. NCBI lineage: Eukaryota > Metazoa > Chordata > Aves > Passeriformes > Tyrannidae > Lophotriccus > Lophotriccus pileatus. Next base: position 20,326,333 of record JAWWES010000081.1, on the reverse strand, counting down.
CACCTAGAACAGGTTACTCTTAGAATGTGACTCATTTCCTATGACATTTTGACAGTGTGAAAAACCTTGCTAAATTCAAGATAAAAACAATGACTGCTCTCCCCTTGTCCACCAAGATGAACCTCATTTTTCTCACTGAAGACTATCAGGTTTGTCAAGCATGATTTCCCTTTTGTAAATCCACACTGACAACTTCCAATCACCTTCTTGTCCTTCAGATGTTTGCAAATGGCTTCCAGGGCTTTTTTCTCTATCACCTTCTCAAGGACTGAAATGAAGCTGACTGGCCTATAAGTCTTCTGAATCCCCCTTCTTGAAGATAGGTGTGACATTTCCTTTCTTCCAGTACTTAGGAACTTCTCCCAATCACTATGATTTTTCAAAGATAATGAGAGAGGTCTCACACTGCCATTATATCCCTCCTTCAGCACTTGTAGGTGTATTCCATCAGGTTCCTTGGACTTCTGTATATCCAATTTGTTTAGATGTCCCCCTGACCTGACATTCCTCCATTAAAGATAAATGTTGATGGCTACAGGTTTCCTCTCTGGTTGCAGAGGCATCAAATTACTGTATGCAGATTTTACCAGTAAAGACCAAAGCAATGGAGGCATTAAGTAACTCAGCCTTTTCCATATCCCATTCAGCAAAAGACCCATATTTTCCCTAGTTTTCTTTTGGCTGCTAATATAGAAGCCTCCTTAATGCCCTTTAAGACCCTTGCTAGGCTTAGCTTCTGGTGGGCTTTTACCTTCCTAACTCTGTCCCTGCATGCTCAGACACTGTATCTATATTCCTTATCCAGTCCCTGCACTGGGTCAACTGACCCAGCTTACAGCTCCTTTACGTTTCATAAAATGATAAAGATTGGAAAAGTCCCCCAAGATTGAGTCAAACCTTTAGCCAATCACCACCTTTTTATGTTTGATTTTTACCACGTGAGGATGGACGGTTCATGAATTAAAGGAGGTGATGGTGATCCTGGAGCATCACTAGTTCTTCTGGATTCCTCTTTTTTTTCCAGGATCATCACCCTGGAGTTCTTCCAAGCAAATCACTGAAAAGGCTGCAGGCTGCTTTCCTGAGGTCCAGGGTCTAGTATTTGCCTTGTCCATTCTATCTTCTTTTTATAAACTACTTTTCTCTGAAAATATGTGAGTCTTTACTGGTGATATAAAGCCAGCACATTTATTGCCTTCTGGAACTCGTTTGGCTATACCATAATTTTGTTCTTTTAAAATAATGAGAGCAGCCAAATGGTTATTATCAGAATATTCAACCTCTCCTCAGGGCTTATACTAGAAAACAGCAATATGAAAAAACTGTCTCAAATGACTACATAGGGATAGTCAAATCAGCTCTTTAACACAGACAGCATCTAATGAAAGGGAACTACCTTTTCTATCAACAGTGTTTGAAATAAAAAATGAGACTTTATAAATAAATACTTTTATACAATTCCATGGTGCTGAACATTTATGAGATGATACTCAGAAAAATAATTTTTCCTTATCACATTAATTATTTTCCATTTTCAGACTCAGGCCATTCTTTGTCTGTTATTCTTCAGCACTAGGCTTATCACACAAAGTCCCAGCATGTTTGTGTGGTTGTGCAACAATTTGCATTCAGAAAAAAAGTCTGAAAAAAGCTTTATGTTTTCAATTCTAAGCAACTGATATTAAGCAGGACTCTGGATATGATTTGTATGATTTATAAATGTAATCTGTAATGGGGAGAGCAGGATATGTTATGTTATTAAAGAAGTAGGCATTAGATATTCAGCCTGATTGGCTAAGGTACAGTAAAGGCATTAACTCTCTTGAAACTTCATATAAAGGAAATACACAGCATTCATGGAAAAATAAATCCTTTCACCTACTATACATGGCTTATTCAATTTTCAGCTTCTATCAGCACTAAGAACATCAGAGGAGGGTACTTCCTGTGGATTAATGCTTGGCTGGGGTTAATAAGCTTGGGTTGTGACCACAGCTATCAACTAGCCTCAACCCTTGATTAGGCTCCTGGAAATGCTGGAATACAGGAATGGAGAATATAAAAAAAACTAGACAGCATTTTCCTGAATTTAAAGACTTATGCATTTGTACAAAGGGCTTCCAAACAATGACTGTGGCCAACATCAGCTGCAAACAGGATTCTTATTTATAACAATACCTTGGAGATACAGGCAGCTGTCTCTCCTACAGCCTTGTTTATAATTCTGAAGCCAATTGTAAGAAACAGCATTTCTTTACTATATAATTTTTTAAATAGCATATGTTTAAATATTCAGTGTTTACTGGAAGCAGCAGGACCTGTCGTTTGAAATTCAAGCTGAGTACTTATAGCTCAGAGGAAGGGGAAGAAAGAATCTGGTATTTGTGTCTGTGCCTAATGACCAACAGTAGGGAGCCCAGCCCTAGCTACATTGACCTTTTGAGGTTCCCTTGTGTTAGAACAAGCAGAGCCTGCTCTTGTACACGTTGCTGAGAGAGTGGTTTGCAATATTCTTGGAAGCAGGCAAAGCACGCCCATCCCCTGTGTTGGCTGGGTGGTAGATCCTGCTGGTCTATTTATTAAGGCTTCTCTCTCCCTACATGCTTTTGTTTTACAAATAGATTTTTGAACTGAAGCCTTTGTTTTCTTAAAAGTTTTGAGACAAAAAAGCAGCCAGAAGTGATGGAAAGTGTTCCCAATAAATATTCAGTTCAGTGTTTCCCTAAGTAAAATTGAGACAGAAATTACATGAGAAGTGCTGGAAAATCTTCAACAAATTGAAGGACAGTTTTCCAGGTTCCAGTGGAATGCTGGTGCTTTCTGCAGGAAGCTCAAGTACAGACCTTAAGTCCCCCCAAAATATTTTTAAGGCATGTGGTCCTCCTGGTCAGAGACCAGACTGAAATGCAGGGACAAATCTGGCTCACAGGGAGCTGGACTGAGGGTAGAAGGAAAAAACCTTTAGCAGCTGTAAAGTCTGACAGACCATTACTATTCTGCAGGTTTGAAGAGGTCAGCTACTGGAGAGACTCCCCAGAATGACTCTGTTCCATTGCCTCTATGGAGAATTGCTCAACCTCACAGAAGTTTTTTTCTGTTTAGATGCAGTCCAGTGAAGTCTCCCTAACTGAAGGGCATATACTTTCTCTATGGCAGGCTGCATGCTGTGGTGGAAATTTCCCCCCAAGATCTTATGTCTATTGCATATGGAGTTCAGTACTGTTATAACAACATTGGCCCTTCTTGATTAAGACTTGTTTTCCTTCGTATCTGCTGGAGTCTGGCACACTTTAAAGACAAAGGGGTAAGGAATACCTTTTAAATATATGCTTTGGGAATTCATTAGTTTGCTTTCTTTGACCGATACCTCCAAAAACCTGAACTACTGCCAATAGAGTAGCTTACATAAATGCTAAGAGTAGAGGTCATATAACTACTTGTTCTTGTCTTAATCCGTTTAAAAATGTGTGCATGACTCTGCACATGGTCGAAAAGTATTCGTGCTATTTGTAGCAAAAGAGTATGCCCATGCAAATGTATCTGTGACCAAAGACAACATTCTGAAAGTCAACACATCCTCCTCTTTATCATTAACTTTGTACACTTCACATATCTTTTATATTCATTTAAACAGATTATTTTAAATTATAATAGAGACAGATATTTTCTTGTGATTCCAGAAGACTTCAGTATACAGATTACAATGGCTATTGATTTAAGATGCTCATTTCTTCATAAACCTAACATTACCTATACTTCAGGACATCTAGCAAAAGTCTCATGTTCTGCTCTTGTTAACAATGAAAGTATTTTAAATAACAAGGAATGAAAACAAAACTAGCCCACACCCAAAAAACCTCCAGTTAGTTCATCCCCATGCAAATGTCTCTTTCTTTCTAGCCTTCATTCCACATAAGTAATCAAATTCAGTATAATATAGTATTTTTGGCCACACACAGTTTTGCTTTTTACTTATTTTGTTTCTTCAAATAACAACAGTTGTTTGACGTAAAGGCAAATTCTGTTGACAATTTCCTCCTTTTGTTTTTATACGTCTTGAAGGGCAGTGCATCAATTTTTTGGCTTTTAATTCTCAGTCTGAATAAAAACAATCTACTTAAGCTCCCATATATGCCCTATATGCAGCACTGAATGAGGGAACAAGATGTCTTTCTCACTAACTTTTCTGCTTCCCCACTTCCATCCATGAACAGAGAATTTAGGTTGGCTGCAGTATTATTCTTCAAAAACACTAAGCAATCTTCCTTTGACTGAGATGTTTTCCACTGGGCACAGAAATAGGTTCTGTGCTGGGGGATGCTGAGGATAGAATTATTGTTCCTTGGGGGTCATATTCCACTTACAGGTGAAATAATTGCTCCCACAGTAAAGATGAGCAGAAGAAAAGTGATTGAATAAAGGCTCTCATACAAGAGCTAGATCTCTCAGTCCATCTCTACCAGTTCACTTCTGTTCTGAGTTCCAAGTCTCTGCCAACACACGTGTGCTGCACAGTCTGTGTGGCCCCACTGCACAGGCTGTGTGCATTCTGCCTCCAATGGTCTTTGTGCAGCTAAACTGAATCCCTGTCCCACAAACATTGCCTGGCCTAAAGAACTTCTCTCACACTAAAGAATCTCTGAGTTCACCAGTAATAAAATATGGAGATTCTCAACAAGATTTCTCATTATGGAAATAAAATTAGAGCATTCACTCTAACAGTGACGACAGCTCCAAGTCCCAGGCAACGAAGGCAAAGGCAGATGAGAGGACTGGAAGGACTTGTAGTTGATGTCCCAAAATAACAAGGTATTACATCAGGCTTTTCCTCATTTTCTATACCTTTCCAGATCTCTCAATTTCTTTTTATGTTCCTGCAGAAGTGCAGCTTCATCAGAAGGGAACACCATCATTTTATAAAGCAGGCCTCTCAAGCTGAGGAGGAATTGAATTTGTGTCTTCTAGTCATGAATTCTCTAATCACTAGACTGTCAGCTCTAGCTTCTGGCACTGGATACTGAATAAAAAAAAAGTCCTCTTTAAGTCTTTCAACTAATTCCACAGGTACTTCCTACGTAATTTTTGGATTCTGCATTCTGAGAGGGTGGGCATATTGCCACTTAATCCTGATTTGGGTGCCTATCATCCTGATAAGGGATAGCCTTCATGCACCACCCTGATGATTAGAGCAAGTCAATTTACCTGAGGCTCCTCATTGTCTCCATGTGCTGAATAGGGAGCCTAGGTAGTTAGTTTCAAGTTTTGGATACCAGTCTGAGGCCAGGCACCTAAGATACAGCTGTTGCAGCGGACACCACCTTTATTATGTCAAGCATATATTTCCTTTTTTAGGCACTTAAAAGAAACAGGATCAGTGCACATTCAGAAACACTGAAATAATGAATATTTAAAAGACAAGCCAAAACATGACTTTGGGTACTAAGAGCACCTTATTGCATTGTGGCTGCTGTGCTTTTCTTGCTTTTCAACTTTTTCTGATAAAAACCAGATTTTTCTCCCTTCTAGCTATTAAAGTTCATGCAATCAAGAGGGACAAATTTACATACCTATAGAACTGTCTAAAAGCCAAGAGAGAAACAATACAATTATATTCAATAACATTAAAAGAAAATAAAATAAACTTAAAACCTCTTGGGAACTTCACACACCCTCTGTGGCTTTTTTACACAACTGCCTCCCCAAGCTCTCCCAGAAAGAGATTTGTATCATTGTGAGGAATTTTCAGTACAGGCTGAAATAATAGCTAAAAATGAGCTGAGTTCCACACCCCACAGTGTTATAAGTTCCAAAGAGCTTGGAGCCTGAAGGATGTCAAAAATCAGACAGATGGTACAGATTCATCACTTAGAAATTAATTTTCAAAACAGATGTTTTACTAAACAACTCCCAAGTCTTATATTAAGAAGTACCCACCAGAGTTCAAGGAACGCTGGGCCAGATCCCCTCAGGTCTCCCTCTGATGACTCAGAAATATCATGATTAGACAAATGGGGACATAATGGAGCCCCATCAGAACACGACGTAACATAACCATGTAAGGTTGTTTCTCTTTTGCACGAATCAGGCTATTATTTGCTCGATCAGCAAGTCTGAATCCAAAAGTCAGCTTTACTGGAGGGTTCATATTTACAGCCAGGCTTTGAAGTTAATCCAAAAAAGTCTGTGATTCTTCTTGGCCTTTGCACAATGTCTGTCTCTATCTTTGCTGGCTGGTTGGGAAATTTGGGCTGCTTTATTTACTCAAACATGTCTAACCATTGCAGGTCATTTAACTGTTATTTGTTATGGGAGTTTGGGTTTTAAGGTGACAGATTACAACTGTCAAGAGACAAGGGGTCAGCTGTTGTCAGTTAAACTAAGTGGAAGAGGAAGGAGTCACTCAATACATGACAGATATTTTGTGGCAACAAAATATACAGGCTGATCCATATAACTTTGATGAAAAACATGAATTATTTCATCCTAGCATAAATCAATCACTTCCAAGAAAATCCTTCGCAGGTTTGCATTAACATATCTATAAGAAGAAAATAGATCATGACAGTGTGTTCTTGGCTTTAATGAGCACAAACACTTTCTTCTGCAGATCATCATGTCTTCATTTAGATTATAACACAGTTGAGGAATGTTGCATGTCACCATTATCCTGCTTTCTTTGGCATATGAAAATTTTGTACATTAATTGCATGTGCAAAAGAGGTTGGGATGATGCTGTAAAGATTTTTCCTCTAAGCTTCTTTACAAAACCATGACTGCGAGGTTCAGTGTGGCCCTTGAACAGTCCTTCCTGGTTTACAATCACCTCATCCTGATTATTTTGACTGCATTTTAATCCTCAGTTTGAATCTGCAGATTTAAGCCTAGGTAAAAACAGTTGTTTTTAAAGTATATTTTAGTTCACTTCTGGAATAACTTCAGGAACTACAAGTTTGCAGACTTACTAGGAGCAGATTGTGTCCTTTTTAGGAAACTAATTGTACTCTACAGTCTTTTATGGTGATGGCTGTATAACTGTTCATTTTAAAAGGGGCTGTGATAATGGGAACTGTTTTGAGCGAGTGGGAGGAAGGCAACCAGACCCTAGGACGCTATTTACTGCCTCTCTGTCAGCTTGCATGTGAAGCAGGGATCCTGTTATTCCAGCAGCTATTTAGGCACAAATGGGAGGATACAACAGGTCTCAGGGGACTACCTTTTCCTACTTAGGGAAAAATCCTGTTGCTTTTAGTGGAGCTTTCTGAGTCTTTACAAGACTTGCAAGCTACTATTCAAAGAAGACAGAAATGTTTACAGAGAAAAGGTAAAATCACCACCCATAAAAAGCCTTGTTCAATACCAAGGACATGCAAGGCCAGTGGAGTAAGCAGATGTTCTTGTAGTCGTGCTTCCCATGAAGTCTCTGCAAGCATAGAGTGTACAGGATGGCTCATTCCTGCCCGTGCCCACAGGCTGGTGTAAGGTTCCACCTCTGCCTGGAGCTCACTGAGGGAAAGGAGGTGCAGGCATAGCAAGGAGGATTTATTAAGGAGCAAGGAGGACCTAAAGGGACTGCAGCACTGGCATTGCCTTTTGTGTTTGCACGTACCCCATGTCCCAAGGCCCAACTTCAACCCTATTCTCCCCTATACAGATCAGAAGGAGAGCAGAAAAGATGTTTCAAATCATCTGGATAATGCACCTTCTGAAGATACCTTTCTGTCTTGTCACTGTATACAGTCAGGCAACCAGCTTTGGCATCTAACTTTCAGATTACTAAAATTACGTGAAGTGAGTTCCACTGCTCCTGCTTTAAACATGCCACTGAATTTCATGCAGTTATCCTTGTTCTGAACCTAAGTCAAGCTAACAAAAGTTACATCCAAGAAAAAGATTCTGTTTTCAGTAGGAATCCTTAAGAAAAGATTTCATGTCTTCTGTAGCTAGTTTGATCCAACTGTTACACATCTTCTGTCACAGACAAAAACTCAGAGAAAACTGTCTGTTTCTCATTACAATTGTTTAGCTTTAATCTCTTACAGTTATTTCTTGTTATATACTAAACTGGACTTAGAAAAATCTTTATGAGACTTATTCTCACTGAAATAGCTGTAAATAGCCTAGAAAATAGGCATCTAAGAATCTGTGCACAAGGTCTCATTTATGAGTTTGTTTTTTCACAAGAACTTGTTTTTGCACCTTGTGGAGTTAATTAGATTTCACCAGCAGAATGATGAAGAGAAAGACTTGACTGGATTGGGAATATGTCAGGTTCAGTTCCCAACAAGGTTACTAGCTAAAGGAGCTAAGCTTTATCTTCTGCTTGGTAAAAAAAAAATATAAAGGCTCACTGAGTTATTGCTTGCACACTGCAGTGCTCAAAATTGTCACACATTGTTCCAGTCAAAGATAATACCTCTGCATCTCTGCCTGTCTCTGTGTGTTAGGAACAGTGAAGTAGTGCAGTTAAGTTCTTACCTGAACTTAACAGTGTGCAACTGTCAGTCTCTTAGGGGAATTAGAAGAAACTGGAATAAAATTCCCATCCTATTTTCCAACAGATACATTTTTCCTATTACTGCAGAGATGCTTGCACACTGGCATTTTCCATGCAAAATTTTGTAAGACCTTTGCAAAAGCTTGCACCAGATGTCCATCCCAGTTCTCAGATTTGGAAGAACAGAGAGACATTCAAGCTGTCATGCTTTTGCATTTGAACCAGAACATGCCCTTTTTCCACACTTTTTCCATGGTCTGCACTGTCCCTTCTCTTTAGTAGCAAGACACAGATTGTCACTGTGTGAGTGTTGTGTATCATATGAGTTTGATACATATTGCTCTTCCCTAGATTAACAGAGAATGAATAACAATGAATTTTTAAACAAGACGTAGTGTACTGGACATAGTGTATGCTGTTTCGCTGCAAGAAAAAACTTCCATTGGGAAAGATGTTACAAATACAGAGCTCATCATGGAGACTTAAGACATTATTGATTTGGGCCAGTCCAGGAAAGGTGTTTAAAAATAATCTTGGAATTTCCAGGTAGGATTCAGGACATAAATTTGAGAGGGAGTGATAGGGAAAAAAAGAAAAGTAAGCAGCATGCATGCAACCTGGGCAGGAATCGATGAGATGTTACCTTCAAAGAAAATGGCAGCAAAAAGCATTTGCATTTGACGCATTTAATTTAATAATTTATATTTTTAAATATCTAGTCAAATAAAATATACAGGGGTCTGTGTGTATAGAAAGAGAGTTTTGTGTGTCTTACCTCCAGGAATGTTTGTGCCCAGAGCCGGGACCTGATTTTTAGCGCAGCACTCTTTCCTCTTTCCAATTGTCCCACAGTGCATGAAATCAGGACACACTTCACATTTGTACAGTTCTGTGCACAAAATAAAGGGAAGCCATGCTTTGAAAATGTATAAAATCATAAATAAGCAAAACCAAATCAACTTTCCCTTAAAGAGCTGAGTAGTCTGAAATAATTAATTTCATGTAATACCCCATGATTCGTTGTGAGAACTATAAACCAAAGGGGAGATTCTTCTTGTGTCAGCAATGAGTACAACCACCTATCTGTAATAATGAAAATAAAAGTAAAAATTTTCAATAATATCTGCTCTTAAGATGTCCAGGTATTTACCACTCCTTTGAGTTATGTGCTTTGTCTTCACCTACCAGTCATTTTATGATTTCAACACTTTTTTTCTGCTCTTATGCATGAAAAAGTGTTTATTTATGTTCCTAAATCTTTCCTCTCTTCTAACTCTCCTGGTTTTCCCACTGATATTTATATTATAGAAGCCAGAACATTTGCTGAGACTCAGTTGCTTTACTTGAAACTTATTGTCCATGAAACATTCCTGATGAACAGTGATTCTGGCTCATATACAGGGTGGAAAGCAAAAGCCAAGCAGTGCAACTCAAAACTATAATACTCTTAAAGTCTGCCAGAAAAATGTTACTAAAAAGGTTAAAAACTGACTGGAAGCCACTGAAGGGAATGAGTAGACTCTTGTGGGGTAGCCACAGAAATTATGCGGTTGTTCAGGGCATAGAAAGGGAAAAAGATCTCATAGAAAAATGATTAAATGTGTGTACAAAAAAATTTAAAAGTTTTATATACAAAAATGGGTTTTATCTGAAAAGTTTTTGCTTAATTCAGGAGGAAGACTGAGGTTTTAATTGATTTCTATTTTTATAACAAAGCAGAGAACCCCTCCCATGACAGAAGGCCTTGTGACCTCAAATGCAAAGCTAAGTTTTCACAAGTAAGTATATTCCCTAGTGACAGTGAGAATGCACTACCAATGCCCATACTTCAGGAAATGAGATGATGATGTATGGAACAGATCTGAAAACATCCTTAAGGAATCCTCTATCTTTACAGAGAACTTTCCCACAAATCTCTACCTTATTGCAGGATAAGCAGAAGCTGTATGCTTAATTGCTGTTTTCTAGATCTGCCTGAAAATGAACCTGTAAACCCTGGAACTTGCAGCTATAAACCTTTTTTTTTTAAATGAATATTTTAAAATATCTGTTTATTTGGCCTTAAACATCCTCCATCCAGATTTATTTATGTTGCAGGAAGGAGAAGAGCTGTTTTCATTAATCATAGTGGCCAAAACGCATACTAACAAAATAAATAATTAGTATGCAAAAAGTCCACTTTTGGCTGACATTTTAGGACCTGAACACATATTTCTGTTTTTTCAAGTAATGCATTTAGCCTGTAGTGATTTTCAGAACAATGTAACATTAGAACTAATGGAAGAGAAACCAAATGTTTAATAAACAGTATGAATAGAATAAGAGGTTCTCAGAACATTTTGTCTCTCTGTGAAAATACTTTGAAGAAAAAAGCTTAGAATTTTTAAAGAAAAATAGAAATTTTAACAAATAATTATCATTGGCCAGTCAGTCTTTTCCGAGAGCAGCATTCATTTTTCATGTATACTTCTAAGGTGTCAAATAAAAAAATTATTTTTATTCATGTAATAGTATGTAATGCCTAAGGCACACAAAACTGGGACACCTTCTAACTGAACCAGTGACATTGCTTTTCTATGCTCATCTCGAAAAAGTCCTGTTATACATGCAGTGGTAAAGCAATATACCCAATCTTGTCCTAATTTGTGCTGATCAAAAGCATATTGTAGTAGAAGACTGCTCATCAAAGTGACAATTTCATATTATTAAGTATTCAGCTAAATATATTTGATCTGTCTACATCAAGCAGCTGAAAATTCTCTGCTTCATATTTTAAGTTGCAGACACAGTGCACACTTTAGAACTTTCTTAACCACTTCCAGTTGCTTCTGTAATTTTTATGTTGGCAGCCTATGAGCCTAATCACTAGGAAAGATAACTGATAATTAAGGTATTACAGAAGAATGGATTATGTGTTCTGTGATACTGACTGGCAAGTCTTCGAAAGCCCAGGCATTTTTCCTTCGGCCCCAGTAGAATCAGACTCTTTCCAGGGTATTGGGTTGATGAAAGAAAGACATAGGAATCAATTATTGTTTAAAATGAGTTCACCTGTGATTTTGTTCTTAACAATATTATGGTATTCATTACTTTCAGATTCTATCTTCTTCCTGTTACAGAAATTGCCAAATTAACTTTCAGAAGCAGTCTAATTATTCTATTACTCCAGAAGATTTAGGTCTGTGAGGTTCTTTTCTTTCTACCAAATTCTAGTCATGTCAAGGAATTCAAACATGAGCTTGCAGTAAACAGCTTAATAAAAGACTGGAAAACAGGAAAGAAACTCTGCCTGAGGTTTGCAAAAATAGATGTAAAGTACTGACTGCTTGAGTCCTTCAACTGACCTCAAGGTCACCAAGTTTGAATGCTGCCTCTAGGCAAGGGGAGTTGATACCTACAGTGTTGAAATAGTCTAAGGATGGTATTTTGAATACAGGAATGGAAAAAAAACTTCTCAAAATACAGCTAAGTCTAAATACTCAGGTACCAGACTGACTAACTAAAACTATTTACTGGGAGAGAGATTGTTCCTCTTGCTCCAGCATTGTCTAGATTGTTAAAAATGCAGTGACCTGTCCCATTTGTCTTGCTTGTGGTACTGTAAAGGGAGAGTCTCACCTTCCCGTATGTATGTAAGTACTTACTGGAGGGAAAAAATATACTGCAAACTATTTATCTGTCAGAACTGATATTTTACATGAAAATGTTAGAGTGTGAGCTACTCCTTAAGAAAGAGCCAGAATGCTAGGAGTCGAGACCTGCTTTTCAGAAGTCAGAACCTGAAATTTATTTTGTGGATGAGGACCTCATTCTCTAAATCAGTGATTAAACTCCCTGAGATAAGTGTGCATGACCACAGAGGTTTGTCTGCAAACAGCCTGCAATAAGGCAGTGAGGAATTTGGCATGCATGATTTCTAACGTAAAAATCTGTCAAACAAATTCTCTTACCCATGGAATGGTGATATGTAATAAACAGCATTTTAAATTGAGGGGTTAAAATTGCTTAGAAAAACATTTAGAAGTTTGTAAATAAATTGCAGTCAAATCAACAGCCACCTTGATATACTGCATGCACAGTCTCAGTTTACAGCTTTTAGAAAGCTCACCAATATTTTTGCAGAATTTTTCCTGTGAGGTTCTGCCACTGCAACATCTCTTCTCCTGATGTAATGAGAAATTGTGGAATTATACAAAAAAGCAGCAAGTTCAGGAGTGTCTTGTGGAATAGTAAACTGCAAAGAGAAAAAATGCGAATAATAAAGTTTGTAGAATGATTCTAACAGATTTCTACCCTCTCAGATTAACACTGTTTTTTCAATTTAACAGCACAACTATGAGAATATACTGTCTTCAACTAGGAGCACTAGCACACCAAGATATTGCCCAGCTATAGGAATTACAGTAGATAACATTTTTTCCACTTTTTACTGCTGTCAATTTCATTTACTGGTGACAATTCTTCCAGGATTCTTTAACCAGCATATATAGGTTTCTTTAATGATGAAAAATTAAAAAACCACAATATAATGATATACCCATGTAGAAGCCTTCAATACATGATCACAACTGATATATATACAGATCCATTTGAATACAAGATCATTTTCATATTTACTTTTTTTTTTCTATAGATCCTAGAGTGTTATCATCTTCAGTAGGGTATTATTACAGCAAAGGTTTGAAAACAGCTCCCTATGCTTAAGAGAAAACATTCCTGTCTCCAGCAACAATTTAAAATCAGAATTTCTACTGTGGCCTAGATGTTCAGGTTAAAGATATTATTTTATCCTTCTTGAGCCAATACCATGGAATTGTACGACTCTGTAGCTATTTTATATGCCACATACTTAGCACACTATATCTTAAATGGACTATCACTCCCTCTCTTTAACTACAACAGACTGTCTCAGTTTCTCCACCATGGAAAACTGTACTGCTTTCTTCTCCTGAGCCTTATGACTTTGAGCAGGTTTACAGATGTCTCCAGTTTTACACTTTCCATTTCAAAACCTGGTTAGTTTTTCTCTTCTTCTAGCCAGGCTATACCTTCTGCTGCAATTGTAACTCCATCAGAAATGTTCTAGAAGAGGACTTTAAGTAAGAGCTACCGTACAAGAGGTGTCAGTGACCATTGAAAAGCAATGCATTGGATGGTATTATTTTATTCTGAGACCAAGACTTACACACTCTAATAACAGTTTTGCAGCACGAGGAGACAGTGCCTCTGGAAGAGGTTAGCTCCTGCCAGTCATGGTGGATGTACCTTCCCCATGTGGTGGATTTTAGCTGCTATTTCACTGCTTCCCTGACAGGTGCCTCACTCATGGTACTTCAGTGCTCAGCTACTGAGAATGTGCCATGTGTGTCACCTTGCATAGCTGAACCTACCATAGCTGAAAACCCATGGAAGCTAGAAGCCTATACTTGTGGTATTAATAGGTATAGGTTTCATAAAATTGCTTTTTGCCATCAGTTTGGGGCTAAAGAACCAACTCATCAGGAATACTGGCTCAGGCCATCTAGCTGAGCCCTCTTCTCACCACAGCTGCCTTTAGGAAGTGTAAGAGCAAGCCATGCATACACAATACTCTCCTAATAACTTTCAGCTCATAGATGTTTTCTGCTTGGGGACTTACTTATCAGTATGAAGTTTTTGTTCATTTACTAATCTTCCCTGGAATCCTCTTTTGTGAATTTGCTCAATTTCCTCTTAAAATCATGCAAACTTTTAACCGTGACTACTTCCCTTTGTCCACAAGTTCCAGACACTTAAGACCTGTCACCATGAACCACCACTTCCTTTTGCTTGTTTTGAGTCTGGTTCTCCAGGCTTCTCTAAGTACTCCAGTTTCTGTGCAGGAATAGGCAGAAGACAGTAAATCCACAGCCATGCTCTTCCCACCACTACTCATTTTGTGGATCATATTTGTACATAATCACCTCCTTTCCAGATTGATGCACCCTACTGTACTGAGTTCATCTGCAATGGAATTCATTCCATATCTTTGATAAGCACTTTTGCTCTTCTTTACACCGTTTTCAAGATTCATAATTTTATTATCCTTTCATATCCCTCACAGAAGGATAAGCTACAGAAAGGGAGAAGTCCCTAGACCAGAGTCTTCCCACATGTGCACAGGTTTGGTTCATTTTTGTGGACAAAACAACAAAGCACAAAGGAAACCTTTTTACAAGACAAGAAATTCAGCAATGGGGAGGAACACACTGCTTTGACTGAAACGGAAGGGTCTAAGTAATTTCAAAGAGGAAATGCCCGAGTGCCCTAAGAGAGCTAGGCTCAGAAATCGAAGAGAAACCAGGCACATAACGTCCTTAGCCTTATTTGGAAATTTGAGCCAAACATCTTTCTGTTTATACAAAACCTGAAGGAAGCTGTCTCTGTATCCTCTTCTCATCTGAAGTAATAGATAAGCAATTCATATTTAGAACCTGATTGGTGTATTCATGCTGTTCAGTGCTTTGAAAAACTGAAGTAATGAAAGGATATTTAAATTCTTGAAATAATGATTGTGCATCTAAAGCCATATTCTGATAAAACAGATGGACCAT
Organism: Lophotriccus pileatus; assembly: GCA_035583135.1. Lineage (NCBI taxonomy): Eukaryota > Metazoa > Chordata > Aves > Passeriformes > Tyrannidae > Lophotriccus > Lophotriccus pileatus. Next base: position 20,311,267 of record JAWWES010000081.1, on the reverse strand, counting down.
TATTACAGGAAAATTTCTCACAAGCTTCACAAGAATTTAGTCTTGTTTATGTAACATACGCAACCATTATCAAGTAGGAGGAGCAAATTAAAAAAAAAAATGAACACAAACCCAAAACCAACCAACCAAAAAACACCAAAAAACTCCCCCCCAAAAAAACTGCCTGAAAATGTCCTTAAGAGCTGTGGCAGTATTCTACCCAGCTTCTTAATTCAGAACTAAAACAGAACACAGTGGCTAGGGAGGGAGGATGCTGATTTACTCCTTCTCTTGTACTTGCTATTGTACCTGATCTGAGCAGTGAGATTCAGATGCTATGCTGGCAAATACAAATGCAGCACCTCAGCATCTTCCTCCTTGCCACTTTTGAAAAACATGTGGAAATAAGGTGGAAAAGATAAGTAAATAAAAAATCTGTTTCCAAAATTGCTGTGCTTTGGGTATAAAATGCAAACATTTCCTATCCTCTGTTTTCTATCACTCATATCCTTTTTCTTCCTCTAGAGAAGCTAAATAACATGATGTAATCACAATCCCTCTCTGGTTTCCTGGGTGAAACACAAAAAGCTAGCCATAAGGTATCTGGTATACATAAATTTTTCTTAATTCTTTTAAGTATGTATTGTTCTCTCTCCTTAAGCAAAAAATTTGACTTTTAGCTGCTGTGGTTATGAGCCATCCCCATCACAAGAAAGATGTCTCCACTTTTATCCATTATACCGAACTCAAACCCCTCCTGCGATGCAAAAGTCGTAAAGTACTTTTAGCACTTGGAATGCAGCTCTCCCTGCAAGATGTTTAACAGGCTACTGGTTAAACTTGAAAAGTGTTACTTACTCCAGAGATGTCTGGCATCAGCTAACCTTAATAAATTCGATACCTTGTTTTTGATGGGATAATAAGTAGAACTGTGTTTTGCTTAATCTTCTGACTTTGAGCCAAACCAAGCTCTTTTGGAGGGATCTGCCATCACAAACATAGATCATAAAACAGGAAATTGTCCAAGCAGCCAGGGATCAGTTTAGAAAAGATAAAGCCCTGACAGAATTAAATCTGTCCAGGGACATCAAGGGCAATAAGAAAACCTTCTATGGGTACATCGGTGAGCAAAGGAAGATAGGGAAAAATTTAAACCCTCTTCAGAAAGAAATGTGAGGCCTGGTTACCCAGGATGGGGAGGAGGCTTTGGAAATCAATGCCTTTCAGCCTCAGTTTTCACTGGCAAGTGCTCCAGCCACACTGCTCAACAGAAGGGAAAGGCAGGGACAGGGAGAATGAAGAACTGCCAGCTGTAGGAGGTCAGGTTAGAGAACATCTAAGAAGCCTGAAAGCGTAGAAGTCCATGAGACTTAATGAGATATGTCCATGGATCCAGAGGCAACTGGCAGATTCATTAGCTAAGCCATTATCCATATTTAAGAAATTGTGGCAGTCTGGTGAAGTTCTCACTGACTGGAAAAGGGGAAACATAACCCTCTTATAACCCTCTTTTATAAGAAAGGAAAAAAGGAAACCAAACATTTACAATGCAACACAACTGTCACACTAGAAACATTATAGACTTATCTATATCATGCTTCTTACCCAGGAAAATGATCTTGGGGTCACTGTTAAAAATTCCCCAAAGCTCCATCCCATTGTGAAGTGTAGGCAAAAAAAAAAAATCAAGCATATTACATACAGGGATAGAAATAAAATACTTACCTTTATTTGCATTGTATTAATAGGAGAGCTTGTTTGACAGTGCAATGGTCCATGTGTCTGAATGTGAAGAATATAAAGAAGAAATTCTTCTCGGCTGGACACAGGCCAACCAACATGGAGAATGGTATTGTTGATGGCACTTGGTCCTATATTGTGCAGCTGTCAAAGAAATATCATCAGTACTTTCCAAGGCAATAAATAACAACAAAAAACCACAGCAACAACCACTTAGACATTTTCAAATTCTTAGTGTCCACAGCCTTGGAGTATTTTGGAAAGAATGTATAGATTATTAACATCACTTTATTGATGGGGAATCTCTGGCAGGTAGGAGAGGAGGACCTCTGCACATTAGTCACAAAGCCAGTGGCAAATCTGGGAGAACAGTTTTCTGTCAGTCTGTATTCAAGAAATCCAACCCTTTTCTCATTTTTTCCTACATATGAAGAGTTGAAATTACCTAAAAAAGTAAAGAAAAAAACCCCAACACAAAGCACACTAGTAAAAAACCACTAAAGAACTATGAACAATGAACCTTAAAAGATCATACTTGAAAATAGTAGCCAAAACTTCAGAATACAAAAGAACCATGTTTCAGGGCACAGCAATAGAAGGTATAGCAGAACTTTAGCTTCTCTGGTTAAGAACTCTATTTTCAACACTTGCCAATTCAGATTTCCTCAAAAGAGTAAAAGGAACCAATTTCCTAAGGTAACATCTCAGGACATTATTTTTTTCTTGGAAAAAGAGCAAAGATAGAAATAATAAAATTTTCAAAACCTGGGCTATTAAAATAGTTTCCTTATATCAGCTTACAATTTGAAAATATCTGATGACCACAGGAAGTAGGGATGTATGTTATTACTGAGCACGAAAAGCTAAAGAAGCTGAACACCACGGAGATGTATGTAAAGTTTCTAGAGATGTGACAACCTCCTTTTTTTAAATGTGCAGAATTTTTGTGACTGATAAACCTTATTTAGAACTAAATAAACCCCATTTTCAATCTTAAATCTTCTGGGAGGGTGTTTGGCCTTTATTATGTTTTGCTGATATAAACCATGAAAGTGGTTTCCTTAATCAGTGTAACTAATCATTGTAACTATTTTAATACATTTGAAGTCACATATATAGTTTCACAAACAATTCAAATGCTCCAGACCAGAAGATTTGTTAGGCATTTTTCAGTTTAGAGAAATGTGTTAAGATGAGGAATTCACAAATGATAACTTTTATTTTACAGTCTGATTCATTACAGTTTTAGTATGTCATGCAAATTGTAATCTTATATTGCTGATTAAGCTCAGTTGCTTATATTTTCTTGAGGGCTAGTTTGTGAATTATAACCATATGTGAAGCACTCAGTTTTACCCCCTACAATAAAGGTCATCTATCATATTCTAAGGATGGCCTGTACTCCATGTAGTTTACTCAATGCTCTTTTTCTGAACTCTTCTCTTTTAATTGACAAATCATCCATAGGAAAAGACCAACAACAGTAAAAGGTAGAAACATGAGTTCTTCAAATTTTATGGATTATTTTCAACGGACCATTTTGCAGGCAATGAGGTAACAAGTTACATGTATGTCTACAATTTTTTCTCAGTTAACTGAATGCCAAAGGAAAAATTTTTTCCTGTACACAGCACTCACAGTTTCTAATGAGAAGGTATTTGACATCGATTATAATGAACTTTTAAGCACTGTTTTGAATTCTTGTAAAACACCCAAAATGTTTATAAATCCCTTAAATATCAGAGACAGACTCCTAACATAAACTAATATCTCCTCCACTCACATGAACAGATAATGGGGTTGTGAATTCCCAGATTAAATTTAGGTTGTGCTAAAGTCAGAATATTTACATTTGTGGCTTTATCTAGCTGGAGATAAAGAAATTAAACCAAATCCATCAGGATTTCAGTGGGGGCAGTGTGAGGTCCTTTGGCAGCATATGTAATTTTTACCTCATAGATGTGTTCTACTAAAGGACCAACTTCTTCTTCTTTTGTGGGTTCATCTTTGGGTTCCCAGTTGTGGAGTGGCAAAATAATTGTTGGGGGGTGAGACACTCTGTAAATATACAAAACAGGTTAAAAGAATAATTGTTACCAGTTACTGACTTCATCACTTTTAGAAAAAAACTAAGACCAAAACTGAGTTCTCAAGGGCTTGTTATTTGGGAACATTAATTAGAATTAGGTGAGGTGAACACTTCATTGCTTCCATACAGTACTACCCAGTCCTTACAGATAACTGGGGGTATGCATTTAGTTTCATACTTCCTCTGATGGATGGTTCTTTCCAGACAAGAGAGTAACTCTGTTGGGAGAGAGGACACCAGTCTCTTGGGCATTTACATCATTCTCACTAATATTCAGATATCTGCATACATTATCCAAAAACTGGAGTGATGATACATAAATAAATGTATTTTCCCATTCCCATTTACAACCTGTAGGTGTTTAAAGCTATGCATCTTTCTTCCCTGCGTAACAATTTTAGGTATCTAACTGTTCTAATTATAAACTTCTATAACCTCTGTTATCATTCCTTTAAAAAACCTTGCAAAGTAGTCTGTCTCATTTTACAGGTGGGAAACTGAGATACTGTGACTTCCATAAAGTCCTTTTGGAAACTGGTGTACTGAGAAACTGAACTCAGAACTAGAGCCTGAAACAGTGCTTCAGACTTTCCAACTGCTTTGCAAACAGAGTGGCAGCTAAGACATTCCCTGAAATACTATTGTAACTTGCAACACATGAATAAAATATAAGTGAAGAAAACAGGGACTTAATATTTGATATCTTTCTTTCTGTCTGCTATTTTATCTTCCCTTTCCTTCTCTATCCGAATTCAAGATTCATCTATTAACATTTCTATTTGAATCACAAACATTTTACTTCCAGTAAAAATTGGAAGTTGCATTGTACAGATCCCATTCAGATGCCAACTTAACCTCACTCAGGTGTTCAGAAGCTGGGAAATCAGATCCCAAGAATTTCTTTCAGCATGGTAGGTGAGTTCTGGAACAGACATCTGTTGTCTGCTAGTACTGCAAACAGATCTTGGTGCTAAAATGGTATTAGCATTTCTTTGCAAGGGTGAACTCTCACTCAGTTTTGCTGGTTTACAGAGACTTTTGCTTAAAAGCCATACAATTTCAATGCTTGTTCTGCCAAAGCAGGAAGTTTGCTGACAGAAAACTGTTAAAAAACAATCACCAAGGACTTTTTTTAGAATATAACATTTGAATAAAATGATGGACTTCCAGGTACTGATGTTAATCACTTTGCACCAGTGCAGCTTGCCCCTTGAAGGAGAGAATATTGGATGGTTCTGTTGCAAATGCTGACAAAATACTTTAGGAGGAAATAAACTGTTCTTGCTTACGTCACATACAAAGAATGAAATGTCTGAAAGAAAGTTTCATACAACATACAGTTTTTCAAAGCAGCAAGGAATTCCAGAGAACAATTTAATACCATCCGGCTAGCTCTTTGTGAAATTTAGGGTATCCTAAATACTTCCTCAGACTTCAAAAGGCCAGTGGTTTGTACTGACAAGTATGCCAGAGGACAAATTCACAAGCTAACCCAAATAATAAAGGAAATTAAACATATTTATTAAAAAAGACATTTCAGATTAGGTACTTAGCCTAACTTGCTTTATGTCTCAAATAGCCTTGTTTCCAATATGAATTTTAATTATTGATCATTCTTGGAGAATAGGAACTTTCAACTGTGTTGATACAACAGCCAAGACACACAGACCCCTAAGCTACTGCAAAAATTTGCAAATCAGAAACTGTACACAGACAAAAAGAAGCAGGCATGGTTTCAAAAACTAGTGGTTTCTATTGCTCTCCCTGGGAAGTGTTTTCCTTATCCTTGGAATTATAAAATGCAGAGTGTAAATGCAGACATTCAATTAAAATTATTCTAAAGTATAAAAGGACCTTTATTTTAACAGATTACAGAGTTATTTTGAGGACTTCTGCTATTGACATGAGAGTAGCAAAAACAGGTCAAATGAAGAAGAAATCCTTTCTAATGACTATTTTATTTTGCGTTTAACAGAGAATATTTTTAACATTTGAATGATTTATTAGGCAAGGATTTTCCCTAGAATTTTATGTGACAATTATCAGTCAAACAAGAGCACTGAAAAATAAGATAAACAAAGTATGGTCTACAGAAAAGACTTATGTGGGATATGTAATAAGAATTCTGCCAGCTGCAAATCCTAATCCAAATGACTTCCTTCCTGAATTCCTCATTCCTCTGGTGCTTTTTCGCCAGTGGGAGATAACAATTACAATACTAAGACTCTTACATTTTTATAGAAAAAAAAGATAAGCAAAATAATAAAATCCCGGTTATCAAAGCAACTGCTCATTGAACTGTCTAAGGAGTTCTCTTAATTTTCTTTAGAAGAGGATATAGGAGAAGATTTCTTCCTTTTTCGGAGAGGAAGTATTTGCATGGTTCCACTGTACATGTATACATACATGTATGCATATTCAAAATTTCATAGCTACTTACTTTTCCTCGGTAAAATGTATAACACATCCAGTCCCACTTCGTCCTACTTTGTGCAGAGCAGAGAAACCAGTGCAAGATATTTTCCTGTCCAAATGTGGACATAGTCTGTTTTATTTTTATCTAGGAAATAGTGAGCAATTCCCTTGGAATTGCATGTTTTAGCATCTCTGAGTAATTAGCAAAATCTGTGAACAAAGCACTTTGTACATGCGTGCTATAGCTAAGAAAACTAAAAGACTTAAGAGGAAAGAAACTGGAAGTCATTCAATTAAGTAATTTCTCTGTATTTAATGACCTCTTTTTTAGCATTGCAGGCAGCAGTTCAAGACACTTTTTCCACTTGTTGCCAAGCTCTTAAAAACTGAGGATGTTTTGGTCATTTTCGGTCTATCTCTTTACCTGTTACAGAATTTTTCATTAAAAAGAACACACCAGGGTACAGAAAGAACATGTTGGAGGCAAAAAGTTTGCAAAGAAGAAATGGTTTGCAAAATCTTTCTATGGAAGTGACAAGAAACCTCACTAAAAAACCAGAATCCACAGCACTGCAAGCAGCCCTTACTGAGAAGTCCTGTGTATGTAAGCACAACTGTTCTGTTGATACTCCGAGACTCCGGCCAGCCTGTAACCTGGGTGTTCACCCATGGCAACATCTGACAGCTGCTGGCTCCCAACATTTTCTCACACATCTGTAGCCCATTAAATAACACCTTTGATTTTTATTTCCTCAACCTCTATTTCTCTTTCTGTGTTACCCTCATTTTGTATTTTTCAACTCTCTTCCTATCCAGCTCATTTCCCTAGATCACCACTAAATACAGAGAATGAAATAATATTCTTACTTCTGTTCTTATTAAATATGTTGTATTTCAACTGCTCCTTTTCAGAAATACAATAATTAACATATATCTACACAGTCTTTCAGTGCCAGTCCTTCTTTTTTTCCACCTAACTCTAGTTTTAGGGTTAGTCTTCTTTACCTGGAATACACTTACAAAATATGATGAAAATACTTTTAAAATCTCACTGATTTAGCTTGAATATTAGAGCAGAAAACATGTTTTCTGTGATGTGCATAATTATTTGGCTTATTGCTGTCACTACGTAGTTATATTGCCTTAAAAGAGATAACAAGAAACAATTTTTATAAATAAACCCCTTCATAAATACGTACATTTTTATTTGTTTGTATCTAAGGTACCCCTTGAGGTGAATTGTATAAGAGACATCTAGCCCTCTTGCATCAGCCAAGTCTCATGGCCTGAGTATGGAAGTGAAGCTGGGCCATGTAGTTCCTGTTTTCCCCTTGCAGAGCTGATAATGGTTAAGGTCTTGAGCTCTTCTTTGAGAAGAGGAGATGTAGAAGATCTAATGTCTCAGACAAAAAGCATTTGGGGCAATTATGTGCATTAAAAGAGTACCCTGCCAAATTCCTCCAGGATGCCAGGATAGAAGTCTCGTTCCAAGGTTTTACAGGGCAAGATAACTGAGGTTGGAAAAAAATCTTTAAGATCAACAAGTCCAACCATAAAATTAGTACTATCATGTCCACCACTACATCATGTCCCTCAGTGCAACATCTACACAGCTTTTCAGTACCTCTAGGGATGGTGATTGCACCACTTCCCTTGGCAGCCTCTTCCAATGCTCGACAACCCTTTCTGTGAAGAAAATGTTCTTAATATCCAACCTAAACCTCCCCTGGTGCAACCTGAGGCTGTTTCATCTCATCTGATCACCTGTTATTTGGGAGAGGAGACTGACCTGGCCACAATCTCCTTTCATGTAGTTGTCTCCCTGAGCCTCCTTTTCTCCAGAATAAACAACTTCAGCTCCCTCATCCACTCCTCATAGGGCCTTGTGCTCCAGACCCTTCACACGCTTTGTTGCCCTTCTCCAAACACGCCCCTGTACCTTAATGTCCTCCTTGCAGTGAGGAGCCCAAAAATGATCCCAGTATTTGAGGTGTGGCCTGACCAGTGCTGAGTACAGCAGGACAACTAATGCCCTGGTTCTGCTGGCCATGATATGTCTGACACAGGCCAGGATGCCACTGGCTTCCATGATCACCTGGGCACAGTGCTGGCTCATGTTCAACTGGCAATTATCAGCTAATTGCATTTCATAGCTTCCAAAACCAATCTGTATCTGAAAATAGAGATAGAAATAATCATCTTTTTCATATCCTGTGCCTGTTTGATTTTGGTATCCTTTGTGTCAGTGGACAGGCACTTGCTTCAGGCAGAAATGTAAGAATCCTACAGTAGTAGCTGGTTGACTTGTCATAACTCATTCCTTACTCATCCTTTCTCCAAATGCCTCACTCTGCTCCCTATTAGTCTATGCCTTGCCATAATGTGTTTCACATTTCCAGTCACAAAAGCAGTAGATTCTGCTTTAGTTTTCAACACGAAGTGTCCAAGTGGTTGCACAAGTAGACCTAAATATTTGAAGAGGCATTTTGTGCTAGTAACATCCATTCACGATTTGAATGCCGAATTAAAATGTTGTCTCCGAGTAGTGTTACTACAATGTGAGATTCTACGAGTTGCTGTATTTGCACAGAAACTCACTAAGTCCTTAGTAGCTCCATCCTACAAGGGTTGCAGGGCTGAGACCCAGGTATTCTAGGTGGACAAGGCATTTGAAATTATAATATGGCAAAAGATTCAGTATATGGGATTATGCAGAAAAATTCAGTAAGAAAGTAGTTATCTTAATGAGTTGAAATAGTTGAATACTTACCCTCTGATCTGTACTTGAGCCACAGCACTGACATTGATATGGAGGTTAACTAAGTTGCTGGTGGGATTTATCTTGTTAGAGCTGGAAAAGATATGTACCAGTGTTAACAAAGGTTATTTATCAGAATTCTAGATTGTTATAAATATAGCACTGAATACCAAAAGGCCCCAATTAGGATGCAATGCCATTGGACATATTACGGCATGGGCTTCCCACTGCCACCCTTTAGTCTTGCAGGACACTGGTATTTAAGTCTGATACTATTTGAGCTCCTCACATGCTTAATAATATAATCAACTCAAGCTTCCTTTAGAGAATCCTGTGATGAATATGATGATACAAATACATGTGGCTCAGAATATCATATAAATTCCCCTGTTCAACTTGGCTATCTGTCTGGATAGAAGTCTCTTATTAAAACCCAAGTTTGTTTCATGCATCGGAGAAAGACAATGTTAACGAACAAGACAGGCTTTTTATTAAAAAAATTGTTTTTATGGCTCTCCAAACTTGTGACTTCTGCATGACAGAGTCTTTGAGGAAAAAGAACCAAGATCAACTGTTTCATTACTTTTCTTATTTTCTTCCATCCCCTCCCCTATCCACAGTGTTTACACTCTTAATCCCACTTACCAGTGAAAACAGATCCCTATGTTTAAAGTCTAGTGCTCTCACTCACTTTATTGTCTTTCCTTTTTGCGAATCCTTAGTATAAAGGTAGTTACTCTTACTTCAAAAGACCATTCCTAAAACTACAGCCCACTTACGTAAAGAAAGGTTTTCAGGTTCAAATTCATAAAGACAGATAAATTAAGTAATTACAGACTTAGAATTTATTTAATTATGGGATTAACAATACTAAGTTTGGATGTTTTTTTCAAGCAAGTGTGTACTTCCTTGCTTCACAAAGACTACGTTTCTACTGCTGTCACAGTTTGCTGTTATCACATCTGGGTAGCATCAGTCAAATGGAAACACTGAGAGGAGGCCAGCATTCCCAGTGACTGACTGCTGAGAATTAAAGCGCAATACTGCTTTGATCCAGGCTTTCTGCTTACAGATTTTTAAAATTAAGAGCAGCTCTAATTTGTTTGTAAACTAATGCAGATTCCCCTCAAACATTATTTGAACTTTTAATGTGATCCTCTATAGCCATTGTTTTGAGTACAAAAGTAAAGGAATTGCTTAAAGTATAAAAATTACTAAGTCACTACTTAAGTTAGAATAAGCTGCTTTCTGACTTGTATAATGGCCTCACTTTCCATGGAGCTAAAATAGAGATTTTGGGCATATATAGATATGTCTATGTGTGGTATTCAAATCTTATTCATGTTTTATGGTATTTTTTAGAGAAGAAAATAGTTTAAATAAGAGTGCCAGGACATCTCTCTTTCTAAGAGGTATATAATTGCTTAGCAAAGTCCACGTCAGAAAAGGAATCAGATTTCAAGACACTACTCAGACTCTTGCTTGTTTGCTACAAGTAATGAACTTCAGTCTTGCAAACCGAAACATTTATTTTCCACTTGATGTTTTGAAGCAAGTGAAAGGTCTCTCTTTTAATACAACAGACTAGGACACAAATTCAGATGTGTTCTTCCTTTTGCTTCCCTTTAGGTAATTTCCTCTTTCTGCCTCATGGATTTCTGTTCTCTTCTCCTTTTTTGTTTTACCTGTTCACTAAGGACACAGAAATGCTCAAACTGTAGTGCTGCTTGAGAATGAATGTACAAAGCAGTGAGTTTTAACTGTAGGGTACATTCCCCATGCAAGAAGTTTTACTCTTTTTTTTTGGTTTTAAGGTAGCTGGGTGCTCTTCAGCACCATCATACCAGTTTCTGGAAATTGTTGGTCTTGGTAGCCCAACAGATTTCCTCCCTTTTCATTTCAGTGAGTCACACTCATGGAGGAAGCATGAGATGCTGTTTTCTCTGAAGTTCAGACTTATTCCTCAGTAAATTCATGTCACTTTTTTTTAAAACAGTGACCTACCCTCAACTATTACCACCTAGACAGATTTAGCTATCCAAAAAGCTCCAAGCTTCCCCAGTTTCATATCATGAAAAAAAGTTTAGAGGCATGAGCCTCTAAATATACCCATCCAAAACTGTATTGCTTGCATTAAGAAGTGAAGAGTGGCATGGACAGGGGACCTACGGGTTAATCGTTGTGCCTCTCTCTGGAGGAGCCGATGCCCAGGTTTACATGATCTCCAGCTCACCAGCCAGACCTCTGGGAGATGCCTGAGGCCTGACCAAGCATCTCACTGACTTCTGTGGCATTGCTGTGCCCTTCCCAAGTTTCTGCATGCCCTTTCCTTCACGGGTTACATTATGGAAACATGACTTAAATATTTTAAATGTCTCAGTTATTTACCGTAATGAACATGATCAAGGCTCTCATTAAAGGCCAGACATTAGCAATTAAAGTCTGTGTGTGCGGGGCAGAGAGGGCAGGAATTCCAGTGTGTATTTGATGAAGACAGATGAAGCAGAAGCCCTGCCACCTACAGAAAAAGTCCCACGTTTGTTCTTGCTTTCATCCTAACCTGAGGAGGAAACTAATGGAAAAATGACAGAGGTTCACCTGCATCAAACTGAAGCAGTTCTCTCCCTTGTCATGCCTGAAAATCTGTTGAGCAGATTTTAACTGCTCTCCTTTTATTTTCTAAATTGTTGTGAAGAGGCATGTCTTTTTTTTTTAATTTCATAGCGTGATATGTTTGTACATATGCAACTCTGTTACAAAGTTATCACTGTTCATTAACTTGTAAGTGGAAAACAAGGTAAAAATTTGGCAAGACTGTAGAAGATCCTCAGATTACTGACCAAAATCAGTTAATCCGAATTTTAAAGAAATGATTTTGCTAAAAGCTAGCAAGGTTCCAACTTCACAAATCCTCCTGAAGTAAGGTACCATAGGAAAGCCCATGAAATTATTACTGACAATCAAGAGCTAGAATGACTTTGTTATATATTAAAGTTTATGTATCAATAGAAATTCATAACTCAAATAACAATGTTCTTCATAAAATATCTAACCTTTTTATTTGCAGCTCAAAATTGATGCTGGACTCTGCATTTTCAAAATGCTGAACAGAAAATCGAATGCCTGTGGAGAACTGATAAAGAAACAAAACAGCAGATTATTATAAATGGTTGATCTCTCAGATCAATAAAGCAGTACTGTTCAACATTGCATTTCACAGACATATTGGTTACTGTTGCTTTTTAAAATTAGGATGAAATAACATCATCTAGTTGTTCTTAAGAAAAAATACCATCCTGCCTGTGTATGTCACCAGATGGAAAACTTGGCTGGACAGAAGAAAGATCAGAGGAATAAAGACGGATACTCCCAAGAAAACAGCGGTGGGTCCTTCTTCATCCAGACAGTCTTTGCTTTACTTTGCTGAGCCAAAAGAAAATAACAGCTTCTGGCACCTCTCATCCCTGCCTCCATCCATGCATGCCTTTGTTCAGGTCTCCAGGGCTTCCTGCTCCCCACACTGCCTCTGCAACTGTGACCTATGAGATGTATGCTTTAGGTGGTGTGGGGCCGACTGATCACCTGAGGCTAAATTAGCAGCAGTTTTAATTTAATTTTGGTTTGATGGAAATTCTGTTAAGAGGAATGCAGATTCAAAGTTACATTTGCAGTTTAGTTTGCCACAACTTGCAGTGTGTGAGAAGAGGAGATAGAGGGTAAAACACACAGCTCCCAAAACTGAAGGAGATAAGTGCTTCCACTGGTTCTCCCCTGTGTTTCTGCAGATATGGCTTCCTCCCTTTGACAATTTCCTTTGGCTTCTCACTCCCTGTCTTACCTCTCCTATGGCCTGATGGTAGAATTCCCTGTCAGATAACATGCATATTGGGCTTTGATTTTTTAAGGATGGTTACATATAGACATATCCTCCATGTGGAGAAACAATCTCCCTGAGAAATTCATCAAAAGGCATTAGGAAATGAAGACATCATTCCCTCATTTCTGCCAATATCTGACTAGATTACAGGGAGGGAGGGGGGCAGGGAAAGAAAAGGAAAAAGAAAGTTGTCTTCTTGGCATAATTTCCTTAAAATACTTGGGGGAACCTTGTCAGCAACAGGACAGGACACAACAATGTAGGGTTTTATGTTTGGGACTTAAATTCAACACCACTGAAAAGGATGAATTTTCCTCTGTGGATGTTGTTTCATATGTTTAAGCAATTCCTTTTTCCCAACTGGTTTTTTTTTTCCACTCAATTCTCCTTTCTTCATTTGCAGGAGTGCAACATTAAACCTTAATCCATCTCCAGAACAAGACTTACCTAACATGTTTGAGCTATTTCTTTCAGTTGGCCTATGCTGAAAGCAATATTGTCATCATAAAGGAAATGGCGAGTTCAAATCTCTGAATTCTGATTATTTTAATGTCACAGTTATAGTTGATCTCTCTCTTTGGAACCAGAATCTTTCAGATGAAAACACAGTGCTCATTACATTACTCAGAAGTTGAATAGGTGACTTGGAATAGAGATATAAGCTCTTTATAAGGCCACTTTTTGGAGATAATGTTAACAACTGTATTGAAATTCCATTCACCTTTAAAAATGTAATGACTTTCTTTAGTCTTTAAGATAAAAATTTCCAAATATTCAGTTCACCATTTCTCTTACTGTTTTTATTAACCAGTCTAAATAAATTTGTTTCTACTTACAGCAGAAAAAAGATTTGATAAACCAAAGATAAAATTTTCATCAGAGCAGACATGAACTGTAGTTTTTGATGATGTATTACACCCCTGAGGCTTAATCCCCTATTTAATGGTGAAACACACTCCTACTGTACAACTGTAATAAGCTGCAGATGTTGTCTTTGTAGAGTTGTATGACTTCGTTAATGTCAAGTAACCCTTGACACTGCTACTAATAATGGGGCAAAGATGCTCATTTGCCCTTGCTGAAAACCCTTGGAGGCCAAAGAAGTTTAATTTGCTTGAACCTGTAGTTTAGCAATCACTCAACCTCCTTATTTTACTAGGACATAAATTTTATCAGAATAGTTTAATTTTATTTAAAAGTTTCCAAGTGAAGTTAGTTTCATTAAAATCACAATTTTTCCAAGTTTGTAACACCATGTATCTTTGAAATACATGACATTTCTGCTATTACTGATAAGCTTTAATCTGTTACTATGTTTGATAGGATTTAGGAGTATGCTAGGAGACAGAGGGAAAGGTTTTTTTAAAGCATCTTACAGTATATGAGAAAGATAAAACCTTTGTGCTCTTGAAGAATTAGTTTGGTCCATACCAAGAAATAGGCAAGATCTTTCAAGCCTCCAGTATTCTAACCTTATTACTATTAATTTCTACTAACTTTGAAATTTTTCTACCAGAATTTTTAATAAAACCTATATTTCACTTGCTAACGTCACTGAACAGGCATTAGAAAGCTTGTCAGTCTGATCCATTTCAGAGTCACAAATAAGTACATTGAGCACTCTTTGCCAGTGAGATGGTATCAGTCATTTAGTTTTCATTCTGGGCCATGTGGTATTCTGATTTTCCTTACCCTATCTTTTTATCTTCTTTTTTACTGTTTTATCTTTTTTTTTAACCTCAAAGATATTACTGAAAAGGTTAAGTATTTGTTAGTGATCAGTAAACAATTTTAAGGACACGGACAAAAATAATGCATTTTGAAGATGCAAAATGTCAGTCAACTCTGTAGTCCACTGCAGTAATATTCCATGGGTTATATCACAAAATCCCAACATAACCCTCATACTCAGAAGTTGATCTTAAAGAATTCTTAAAGAAATCTCAAGAATTCTAGGATTTCACAGTACCGAAAAGCCATGACAGTGACTCAATGGTTAAGATCTTTAGGAATGTTCAATTCTGACCTAACCCTTCCTTTCCAGTCACAACTTCCACAGAGTCCCCTTCTGAATGTGTATTTTGAGAATAACTGATCTCCTGGCAGAGCAGAATTGTTTTGCAAAATTGGAAATGGATCAGAGCAACCTTTTGTGATTTATGCAATTTGTACAAAGGGCTGGTATTTCACTTTTGAAAGTACATTTGCCATCATAAATATGTTTGGACTGAAAAAGCAAAAGTCCTTTCACCTTTCCTCAGTGTCCAGGAGAGCTGGTTTCAAAGACAAAGTTCAGATTTAAGGTTTCATTCACTATAATCAAACAATTTAACCATCTGGCTTTGTAATGCTCTATCTTCACATACCTCAATTTTAAAGGGCTGGATTACTCTGTTATAAAACAGAACATCCTTAAATACATTATAAACTCTGATGGTTTATTCTGCTACTTCTAAGTCACTCTCTACAAAGTATTTTGCTTAGGAACATTTGGTAATGGCAATGGCAGCCCTAGAATTGATTCTGAAGAAAGGAAGGATCAGTTATACTGTGAAACTCTTCCCAACCCAAGGGGTTTTATGCTCTCCTGCCCCCCTTCACTGCATCCTGATCATCCATATGATTCTTGTCTACCTCTGTCTGTATCTTGAGAATTTGCTTCTGACCTGAGATTAACTGGGAAACCATTAAGCAGGTAACTAAAATTGCTGGCTTCTCGATACAAGAGATTACAGAATCAGAACTACAGAATATGCTGAGTTGGAAGAGACCCACAGGGATTGTCAAATCCAACTCCTAGCCCTTCACAAGTCACACTCAATAGTCACACCATGTGCCCAAGAGTATCATGCAGATACTTCTTGAACTTTGTCGGTCCTGGTGCTGTGACCACTTCCCTGGGCAGGCTGTTCCAGCGCCCAACTACCCTCTGGGTGAAGAACCTCTTTCTAAGATCCAACGCAAACCTCCGCGACACAACTTCAGGCCACTCCCTTACGTCCTGTCACTGGTCACCACAGAGAAGAGATCAGTGCCTGTCTCTCCTCTTCCCCTCACAAGGAAGCTGTAACTGCAATGAGGTCTCAGCTCAGTGTCCTCTTCTCCAGGCTGAACAGACCAAGTGACCTCAGCCACTCCTCATACAGCTTCCCCTCAAGGTCCTTCAACATCTTCGTGGCCCTCCTTTGGACATTCTCTAATAACTTACGTCTTTTTTATATTGCAGTGCCCAAACCAGAACACAATATTGAAGGTGAGTCCGTTCCAGCGCAAAGCAGAGCGGGACAATCTGTTCCTTTGACCAGCTGGCGATGCTTTGCCTGATGCCCCCCAGGACACGGTTGGCCCTCCTGGCTGCCAGGGCACTGCTGACTCATATTTAACTTGCCGTCAAGCAGGACCCCCTGGTCCCTTTCCATGGCACTGCTTTCCAGCTCTGTACACACAGTCTGTACAAACATCGAGAGTTGCCCCATCCCAGGTGCAGAACCCGGCACTTTCCGTTGTTGAACTTCCTATGGTCGGTGATTGTTCAGTCCTCTAATTTGCTGAGGTCTCTCTCTGGGGCCTCCCTTCCTTCAGGGGAGTCAACAGTTCCTCTGAGTTTTGTGTCATCTGCAAACTTGTTTAGTATCCCTTCCAGCCTTGCATCCAAGTCATTCATGAAGATGTTGAAGAGCACAGGGCCCAAGATGGAGCCCTGTGGAACTCCACTAGTGACAGGTCACCAGTGTGATGTTACTCTATTCACTATAACCATTTGTTCCCAACCTGTGAGCCAATTGCTCACCCATCACACGGTGTGTTTATCCATCTGTGTGCTGGGTATTTTGTCCAGAAGGATCCTGTGAGAGACAGTATTGAAAGCTTTACTGAAATCCAAAAAGGTCACATCAACTGTCCTTCCTTGGTCAGCTAGGTGGGTTACCTTGTCATAGACTGAAATCAGGTTGGACTAGCAGAACTTGCTTCTCACGAAGCCATGCTGGCTGTGACCAGTGACTGTGTTGTCTTTCATACTTCCCAAAATAATCTTCTCCATAACTTTACCGGGTGCTGAAGGGAGACTGACAGGACTGTAGTTACTGGGGTCCTCCTTCTTCCCCTTCTTGGAAATCAAGACAACATTCTCCACCTTCCAGTCAGCTGGGACCTCTCTAGATTCCAAAGACTGCTCAAAAATCCTCGGGAGAGGTTTGCGTTGACATCAGCAGCTCTTTGAGTATTCTTGGATGAATCCCCATTTTTATTTGACTTGGAATTTATCTAGTGCTTTGGCCCGTCATTGCATACCATCATCCCATTATGAAAATTCCATTCCTCAGAAATGTTTTCAATTATTCTTATGTTTTAGGAGTTTCATTTAATAGAATAAAAGAAAACCTTCAAAATCTTTTATCCCTCTTGTCTATGTCCTTCCCAAAAAATGTTTGTAGTATTTTCTTCAGACTTTTAGTTCACAGTAGTTGTATGGAGAAAGATAACAGCAAGATTCCTCCTCCCAGGAGATCCATTACTTAGAGTTCAATTTTCAGTGGTTTCCAGCCCCTTGTAATCCCCAATTGTCCCTGGGACTGTTTGTGACCATGTAAGCAGATGACTGTATGAAACACCTGTTCACATTCACTTTCAGTTCTATGGCCGATCTGAGGCTATCCCTAGGATCCAAACAAACTTATTCTAGTCCCAGTCTCCCATGGGGAGTATGACTCATTTGGTTCTTTTATTGAGGGTCAAGATCATAAGAAGCCAGGAAAGATCCCCTCTGTATAGAGTCTGAAGAGTGAAATACTGATCTTCCGTAAGACAAACCTCAACTTTGTAGGGATTTTGAAAATACTTAGGAAATTTGCTTTGGTTTCTTTGCAAAGCTACAGAGCCAATATGAAATTCAAAATCAGACAGGTTGGAAAGGAACTCTGAGATCATCAAGTCCAACCCTTGATCCACTACCACCACAAGGACACGTTTTTTAGGACAGTTTTTTATCTAGATATAAATGTTTGGATTATTTGCTTTTAATTTCCAAATTTATAAGAAGCACTAAATTCCTCTGCAAGGGCATCCATGGCTGAACATTCCCAACTTTAACACTTCTGGGATTTCCCAGACTCTTTTGTCATGAAAGAGGGACAAAGGATGACAATTGTGGAAGGGTAGCTCTTTTTTATCTCCAAATCTATTTTTAATCCTTACCTATTGTCCATCATCAGTTGTTATTCAGTTCCAATTTTGCCTAAAAACAAGGCTACCAACATTTCAGCTAATGTGTAGTCTTATTAAATGAGAGGCTGTCTTGGGAAAATCTTTAGATTTACAATAATAACTTGAAGTAAAACTTTATTCCAGCCCTATTTTCCTGGATATAAATTGTGATATAAATGGATAAGACAATCCTTATGCACTGAAGATGAGAATCAGGCTAAAGAAGTTGTCATTTACTATACCCCTTAAGTAAAAGGAATACTAAAGGAGAAAAATAAACAGATCACATTACGGATTGGGATTCTCTTCTCATTCTACTAGTATAACTTCTGTGACTTAAACTGAGTCACTCTCATTTTCTTTTCAGTAAACGAAATAAAACACAGGCTCTAGCATAATTAATCTTTTAGAAAAACAAATTGTTAGTTCTTTAGAAGCACAGTTCCACCTCTTATCACACCAACGATTTCCTGTCCAACTAAATAATTTGGTTTATGTGCTGCTTATTGGGACTCCTTCTGCTAATTGAATAGATTTCCATTTGTTCCCCTTTAAAATTCAATTAGATAAAAATCAGTAAATGCATCTGGTATTCCCTTACATTTGCGCCAGCCACCATGGGGTTCCCAAGATCACAAACCACCATTCTAGTTTCATTTTCCATCTTGTAATCACAGCTCAATACACGCAGTGCCTGCAACAAAAGGACACCAATATGGAGGTCAGAGATCACAGTGAAATGTATCCAGTTGGGAAAGTGATGCCTTTTTGACTGTGACATTTCTTTTGATTTTGGACACCTGCTCAGTGCACTATCAAAACATTACTTGCTTATTGTCAGAAAACAGGGGAAAACTGATGCCAGGGAAAACTGAACAGGATAGTTTCCCAGAACCTTAAGAATCATGATGAGATCACTGTATGTCTAGTTTTAACATACCGCTCTGTTTTTGTGAATCATTCCTATAGCCATAATGACTCAACAGAGGAAAATGAGCAGGCAAACCTGGGTGAAGAGAAAAGGTCTCATGCTAATTGCAACGGTTGTGTTATCCATCACCAGAAGTCTCTATAGTGAATTTCTGGCATTGGCAGAACTTTATAATGGATCAAGCCTAGACCCTTATTTTTGAATCTCTCTTAAAACACTTAGAACATTAAATTCTGCTGTAAAAACATAAATTGTTATCTGTTTTTATAAACTGGGAACAAAGGACATAGGTTTTCACATTATCAGAAATTAAGTATTTTGTTGTTTATAGCAATCTTTATCATTAGTAGTGTCATCTGTAAACAAAATAGACTGTATAAAAGGAGGAACACCTATAGAATAGTGTAAATTAGGAGGTACAGAATAAGACAAAACAACAAAATGTAGGTGGGTTTTTTTTTTTCCTGTCTTCTTCTCTGACATATTCAATAAAAGAAGATATTTCCATATATATGCAGAAATAAACAAGCTTTGTAAAAGCAGGATGCAGCAAGTTACACTACCTTTCCTCTCATCTGTGATTTTTCACGGATGAAGCAGTATGTGCAAGTTATATAAAAAGACCTGGGAAATCTCCAGACTACTGACTACCAATTCCTCTTATCTGTAAAAGCCAGCATGGACACGCTGTCCTCATCATTTCCTGAATTTAAAAGAAAAGATAGGGCATGTTCTAAACAGAGCCCATATGAAGCATGCCCTCAGCACACACCTCATTGTACACTGACACTTTTACAGTTTGTTGGGAGGAAACAAAGTTGGTTACACAGCATGTCCAGTGCACTAATAGCCTTCCCAGGCCTCTCTAGGGTTCAGAGGGAAGGATTTTTACACTCTTTACAGCTGGTTAATTAGAGGTGGGAAGCAACACATGGGAGAACAGAGGGTGTTAACACAGTTGAAATCAAACTTGTCTGGAAAACTGTTCATTTTAGCTTGATGTGTGGATTTGTACTTTTGCTTTCATTGGGAGAGAAGGGTTGCAATTGCTGTCTAAATGTTATAAAATAAATATTCATTGGTATTAGACATTTGGCATTTCTTAAAAAATGCTGTGTCACAGACCTGCACAGAGTAAATCAGTCCTTATCACACATTTTTTTGTCCCTCTAAGGCTGAGAAAAAATAGGAGTTTTGTGACTACGTTTTCTGAACTTTGGAGGGTATGCTCTTAAGACAGAAAATGATTAATAGTACAGAATTTATATGACCAGCATCATAAAAGCTAATTTGTGCAGCATAAAGATGTGACAAAGGGTAAAGTCTGTTAGAATTCTTTCAATAATGAGATTTACTGCCTTCATTTTTGTACTGATCACCTTCTGAGGTGGCTAAGTACAAAACAGGAAAATTAAAACCAGGCAAATAGCAAGCAAGTGCAGAGACTTGTACACCTACTATTGTCAGTATCAGTGGGTTCATATGCAACTCATCCAGATGGAAGTGTTTGCCACAAAACCCTTCTACCTGCCACTGGCAGCAATTTTTATTTTTATAGCAACACATGGTCTTTTTGGCAGTCTTGAGCAGAAGTAAAACCCCAACAATTAACACATGTGCTCCCAGGGTGCATTTTAACTAGAAAATGATTGGATGCTTTAAGTAATCCAGGCAGTCTACAAACTTGAAACCTTTTGGTGGTCGTAGTGATGAATTACTAATTGATGCCAGAATAGTTAAGCACAACAGGCTGAAGAGTAAAACACCTCCTCTCTTTCCTTGATCATCACATTCCAATTTTATTTTCTGAGGAGAAGTGGATAGATTAGGTACCAGGAGCCGGAATTCATCTTCTTATCTAGTCGAAGTATAAAGAAGTAGTGTTTGTCCTCATAAGGCTCAAATCACATTTTATCTAGCCAGCCATTATGTACTTATTCTAAGAATTTTCAGGTAATACAAGAAGGTTTCAGGTCTTTTTTTTTTTTAAATTATTTTAAGAGTGTCATGCTTTAGTTCAGAAAGAAAGTGGCTCAGAGCTTATCCACTGTAATATGTATCTGGATGTGAACTGCCACAGTTTCCAGCCTAAGTAAAGACAGTTCTGACAAAATATGCAATGTTTTTTTGGTGTGGAACAAATATCTGTTAGGGCTTTGCATTTGCCTAATTTACTTCTAGTTATTATTTCATCAGAATTTAGGTCCCAGCTACTGCTACTAAGGCAGGGTTGAGCTGTTTAATATGGACAACTCTTTCATGGGGCCAAGGATTAAAACACAGTAGTCAGGCAAGAGCTTGGAGTTCAAACATGCAGTCATTCTGTTGCAGTGTAAGAATGTACCATACAGAAAGTATATACTGTCTCTGGATCTACTGCTGGCCATAGAAATATGAGGTAATATAATGTAGTTATACTTCTTTCATTGCAACTAATTCTAGTAACTCCATACCTTATCCATATGAACAGTTATTACAAGCCAATTGGTTTCCAGAAACTACTGAAGCTGTAGTAATTTATTAATTTACCTGGTCTCTGGACCTTCTAAATGTTTCCACAATACAACTAACAAACAACACATTTGATTTCATTTTAAATAATTCTACTTCAATAATCATCTTCTGCCTGAAGGAAATGTCAGCATCCTCAGAAAACAATGAAGCTCCAAAATCACATCCGTGACCTCAAACTTTAAGATTACATACATTCACTTGCCACTCCACTTTCATATGTTCACATATATCTCTGCAAAATGTTACTCATTTTGGTACAGTTGCGCAGGCTGTGTAAAATATTCTACAGAATCAGTCCTGAGATAACAAGATAATGACAACTGAGGCAGGTCAAACACTGCATTGCATAAAGCTGAGGGCATGAGGTTGAAGGCAAGTGAATTTTCACTTAAGCTGTTGACTTCAACAGCTTCTGAGTGTAATTCAAATAATAAAGAATAATCCAATAAGTAGTTAAAATAAAAAAGGAAAACAGGTTGGACAGGAAACATTTAAAGGATAAATGTGTTTCTCTATTACGTAAACTAAATCCAGAGTAGCCCCACAATAAAGTAGACAAATATCCTCTACGAGCATCGTTACTTTGAAATTATTTGATTCTACAGATTTTTGAGTTCCATCAGAAACAGTTTGGAGAGAAACAGCTATACAGAGGACTGTAAACACAGTAGAACCAAGAGTCAGTGAAATGTTAAGAGGCAGAGCTTTAAGAGCATGGTTGCAGCAGGCTCTACCGCAAATCTGTCTGCTGAAATGACTCTATATTAAATTAAGTGCAGAGCAGAGCAGAACAATCACCTCCCTCACTGGCTGGTGATGCTTTGCCTGATGACTGGGCTTTTATAATTTTGTATTCAAAAGAAAAAGAATGTTAACACTCTTTTCTAACACATTCTAGCTTCTCTTTAGTCTTCCAAAGCACCAGAATATTTCATGTCTTTTTTCCTTCCTTTCTCCATAAGTCTATCCTGCTGACACTATAAAATTCAATTTTTCCTAAAATAATATAAAACCCTTAATGATTTCTCTCCAGTCTGAATCATAGAATGGTTTGGGTTCGAAGGGGCCTTAAAGGTCATCTAGTATCAACTACTCCGCCATGGACAGGGACACCTTCCACTAGACCAGGTTGCTCCATCCAACCTGGCCCTAAACACTTCTAGGGATGGGTCATCCACAACTTCTCCAGGTAACCTGTTCCAGTGTCTCACCACCCTAACAGTAAAGAATTCTTCCCTAATATCTAATCTAAACCTACTGTCAGTTTAAAATCATTCACCCTTGTCCTGTCACTATGTGCTCTTGTAAGAAATCTCTTTCTCGTAGACTCCCTTTTGGTACTGGAAAGCTACAGTTAGGTCACTCTTCTCTTTTCCAGTCTGTACCAACTCAGTTCTCTCAGCCTTTCTTCACAGGAGAGGTGCTCCATCCCTCTAATTAGCTGGTGGCTCTTCTCTGGACCTGCTCCAACAGGTCAATGTCCTTCCTGTACTGAGGACCTCAGAGCTGGATGCAGTGCTCCAGGTGGGATCTCACCAGAGCAGAGTAGAGGGGCAGAGTCACCTCCTTTGATCTGCTGCCCATGCTGCTTTTGATGCAGCCCAGGACACAGTTGGCTCTGGTTGCAAGCGCATGTTGCCGGCTCATGTCCAGCCTCTCATCCACCATCAACCGCAAGTCCCTCAAATGATAGACATGTGCCAATATGTGCTGTGGGTTTTGGATTAAGTGCCTCCCCTGACATCCTTTGTAATGTCCAAAACAGCAGCTAAATATTCCTGAAGAGCAACAAATGAAAACTGTCAGAAGAACCAGAGGCTTTGCTAAAAGAACAAAAGAACAGGCAATAGAAAAAGGCTGGTGTCTTTAAGAGATGTGAAATTGCAGAGAATTTCCATAGTGTCATCTTTGATGACATCATTACCTCTTGTAATTTTTTTTCAAACTAGGTTAAAAGCCCATTAATAAAGTCACTGACAGAAGGAGAATAAAGGAAATACCTTGTAAGTTACTTTCAACTTCCTTAAAAACATTTGCCTTTAGAAAGGAAATTAACTTGCTTTCTCCCACTCTCACCCTTGAGGCCCTTCTGAACATTCCAGGCATTAACAGAAAAAAGTAGCCTCATGTTGCAACAGCTTGGGAGATTTATGTGCAGATGAGGTGATTCAGACTTGCTGTCCAACAGAGAATACATGAACACTCTGCTTGTTTGCAGGATAGTGTTTCATCTTTGCTCTTAAAAAACAAACAGACCCCAAAAGGAAACACTGCATGTTCAGTACAGCTCAGCAGGACTTCAGTCAACATTAGTCCTTCTGTGAACACTGGCACATTTTGCATTATGACTGCGTTTTTGGCCCATCCATAACATAAAATAATTGGCGACAAAGAAAAACAACTTTGTCAAGTTTATACTGCAGTTAATGTTCAGCTATTGAGGATATCAGACTGGGACACCCTTAATGATGGTAAAACAACTGCTGTGCTGGGAACATGAGACAGCAGTGGCCAAGTTTCTGCTTTATTATTGCGAATATTTTGATCTTCATTTACCTTGTTGTTGCGTTCAACCCCAGTGTAATCTGCTTCAGGTGGAATCTTTATGTGTAACTCAGCTTCATAGGCTCCTTCCCCATCATTCCTTGGATTTATTATGAGCATGACACAGTTTTCTTCTCCAATTATTAGCTGATCTGTATCTCTGTATAGAAAATACTACTTGTCAGGAGTTAGAACATGCACAATTTGTATTTACATATGAATAAAGCAGATTTTTGCTCTCCTAACATCTGTCCTGGAAAATATTCTGTGAAACATAATAAAACATTCTCCATAAGAAATGACCCCATGGAAAAATATGCCAAGCACATGTGTAGAAAAGAGGCAAAGAGAAAACACCACCACGGACAATCAAAGTGGACTACCACAAAACTTCTGAGTCACCAGTATAAAATTTAAGAGTCTGGCTACTTTCTAACCAGTAAGAAGTATTTAGTGGAGGAATTACTTGCCACAGGGGTGCCATCAGAATTGTTTCGGGGGGGGGGGCACAAAGGTAGTAGTTTCTCCCTCATGTCCATCGTAAAATGAACAATGACAAAAATTCTCCTGAGATCTGCAACAGTGCTGTGCCCTTTCCTTTCACAGGAACGATGGACTGATTTTGACAGCACAGAGTCAGATAACTGTTAGAGGCTCCCACTTTTCCTACTTAGCCTACTTCTCCTCCCATATGAGAAATTGATGCCAAGTTTTGAATTTTTTTTATTCTGAAATTCATTTACTTCACTTTATACTCTCACTGTATACTGGGTTCAGGAGGATTGTGCCCCAAGTTCAAAGTCACTGGTACACCGAAATAAAAAAATTTGAAACCTCCTATGAACAACAATTTGCATTATCTCTTGGCATTCAGAGAACTAGAACCACCTCTAATGAACACAGAAAACTCTGTTTTCTGCGACAACCATTAAACATCATAAATGTGATTTGTAAGCGTATATTTCTCCGTTTCTTGCTTTTATAGATGAAATGGATGCACAAATTAAAATCTGGAAAGTGATTAGCTCTAGTAAACAATGGAACTGTGTTCTACATACTTCATTCTGTTACAGCAGTTAGCAGTGTTTGGACTTCCTTATACACAGCATCATATATTTTATTTAACTTACGGCATAGCAGAAAGATGCAAATCAGGAATGCACAAGTTGTCCTCTCCACAGTCGACTAGAATGTAAGCCTGTATTATTGCAAAGTAAAAAAGTGGTAATACAGTTAGTACATGCCACAAAGTCAAAATCACTTCCTTAAAAATCACTAACCTAAGTGTCATAAATATCACTAGCAACGACTTAGTGAGTTAATTCTCTGTATCCTTTCTTTAAGTTCCTTTCCACATGGTAGTTGGAGACGAGACTGTCAACTACACTCTTAGCACTACAGTATCATCTTTCAGGCCCTTTCCCACACTAACTTGGCTTACATATTCCAGAATCCAATCAAAACTAGGAGCACAACTAAGTTTTGGAAGTACTTTAAGGGTCTGTTAGTTCTACATTTATATTCAATTTACATTTTGAATTAATTAAATCCTTTACGTGTAATTTCTCGCCATGATACTCTGTTTTAAGGAAAATGACACATAGTATTTGTAAATGCTTTCACGTTAATATACATAAAATGTGGCATGCAAAATTCGTACCTGCTCTGTTAATGAGCTTTTCTGGTAATAGTTCAGTATTGGCTTCACAGTCAAGCTATCTTCAAAACTGGATTCATCCAAACTATAATTGAAGTTTATATTAATGGGAGATAATTTATCTCTAAATTCTGTTTCATCCTGTGAGTGACAATCACATAATAAAAAACAATGGTTTAATAAAATTACTTCAGATTAATATGGTATGTCAACAGTTGCAGACTTCAGTCTTTATTGAATGTAAATACATGGTCCTTTGACAGCTGCTGACCAAATTCTGGCTGCATGTAGTGTTGTTAGGAAAGCAAAGTGACTCAGCAGTGACAGGAATGCCCAGAACACATTGCCTCCACAGCCCCTTCTGGAAGAAGCTGGCTTAGCTTAGTAGACTCAGAAATTTTTCAAAGCCATTAGCCTAAAATGAAGCTGATTAAAGGAGACACACAGAACTAACTCCCATCAGCTACTGCCCACCTTCCTTTTGACATGGAGGTAGGATGTGTGGATTTGTGGACATAATACTGGTGGTTTGTACCATAACCAAGAATTTACGTGAATTAGCAATCGTAAAACTCATTAACTTAATTGTCTAGGTACTTCTTTACACAGTGCTTGAAACTTCTCCATTTCAACTTCCACTGCATTTCTTGGACCAGACTTGGAATCTACTTCAATCGCATGAGGTAATTCCAGCTGCAACTGAGTAACTATTGACCCTTTCTTCTTTAAAACTTCAGATCCACAGTTTTATTTTTTCTAAAAACATTTTTAAATACCTTTAAAATATTTTTAAAATATATGAATTTTAGGCCAATATTTCTAGTGAGGCTCCTTTAAAATATCTGTTGCAACTGAATTGGCATGACATCTGACATGACTAGATAATTATCCCACTGTGAATACTAAAAAAATAAAGGGATACTAAAAGTGGAAAGCAATCTTTCATTTTTGTATCAGGAGATGCATTACTTGATCAAAAGTTTCAGAAAGAGCATGAAATTAATGTATTTTTATGCAGAAAAACTGCACACTCTTCAAAAGAAGTCTTTACTTAACATTTACATTGACAAAATATGAGCCAAAGACTTACATAGGGATTTTTTTTCAAGGTAGCAGTATATTCTGGACATCCTGTACACACAGATAAGGCCTATCTTATCTCATATTTCTGTAATTTTAGAAGTTGTTCTTCCTTTTCTAGTGACTACTTTTTTACTATTATCTTTAAATCCCTCGTATTACTCAAATGATGATGACAGTCCAAAATATTTTAAACAACTTACTCTGAGATAAACAAGGAAGTCCTGGCAGTGGAGCTGTTTCTGTCTTTCCATCACAATGGAGAAGTAATGATGTGATTGATGATAGTGAAAGAAAAGGGTCCTCTTAACAGCTCCTTTCTGTTTCAATGAATCTAATTGCAATTCGCCTTTCAGCACTAAAGGATACAAATAAATCAAATATTCATTGATTTAATATGAATTAATTATTAATGTATTATAATATTATAGTTTTATAAGATAGTACTGTAACTGATTAATCTAACAAAGTCTTCCAGGGTAAATAGTACTATAATTGATTAATCTAAAAAAGTCATCCAAGGAAAACTAATCCATGCTTTAAGTGACTGTCTGTTTAGCAGCCCACTAGTTTTTGACTCAAAGTATGGAAGATGTGTAATTTAAGCCTTCTGATTTCACTGACAGATCATATGAGTACAGGACTTCTGTTGCTTTAATGTTTGTTGTTTTTTTTTTCAAAACAGAACATTCTCCAACAAGATACATTATTGGTTTTATTTGGAAAATGGCTTAATCTGAGTCAAAAATCCTTTAATTCAGTAATAGAAGCATTGTGTTGTATATATATCTAGATAGATAGATAGATAGATAGAGATATATATATACAAATTTTTTTAAACGCATTTTCTTGCCTTGGGAGGATCTCACTTCTATCATCTTCCAAAGTGTAGGAAAAAACTACATCTGAAATGCAGCAGGACACAGTAAATTATATGAATAGAAAACATTTCTTACCTATCTCATCTGAAATACTTTGACCTTCAAAGTCTGCGCAGACTCTTACAGTAAAGCTACATATAAAAGAGTAAAAGTAATTATTAGCAGGAAGAGAACTCACCTGGGAATCAGCAATTCCCAAGTTGTATCTTTAAGTTTTATTTTAATTTTCTTAAAAAGATGTAATTGAGATTTGTATTTAGCTATCTATTATATTAATTAAGCTACCATGGCTCCTAGGCTTCAGTAATCACAGAAGAGTCTCTGAATATCTTTCTGGCAAAAGTATGGAGAAGAGCCTCTGTTACCAGTGTTTCTTGAGACATCCTACAGAGATTACCCTTCTAATACTATTGCCAAAATTGGGTTCCTTATGCTGACCTTTAGCAAACCACCTTTGTAAGAGGCTGTCTGCAGAAGTCCTTCTGGTTCATCATGGTCAAATCACAAAAATCTTTGAGCATGTAGTCAACACTCAAGCTGCTTTCTAGCAAATCAAAAATACACAGGATACCA
Source organism: Lophotriccus pileatus (assembly GCA_035583135.1). Classification (NCBI taxonomy): domain Eukaryota; kingdom Metazoa; phylum Chordata; class Aves; order Passeriformes; family Tyrannidae; genus Lophotriccus; species Lophotriccus pileatus. The sequence continues at coordinate 20,283,024 of JAWWES010000081.1, read as the reverse complement.
ATGTATTCCACTGGAATTATTATAAGATTGTTACTATTTGAAGAGGCTAAATAAAAAAATATTTGCATTAGCCATTGCTCTTCATTTCCTCACTGCTGTTATGCCATATACTAACGTCCCCATGCAGTGGATGCAAAACCAGTAACATAAACTTTAAAACAACCTGTAATCACATTCTAATTGCATGTTTGCTTCCTCTGACAAATGTAAAGAAACTGTGCCACAGCTGGGATACATGTCACTCTCATGACCTTAATGAACACTTTTTTATTGTAGGGGAAAAGAAAGCCATTTTTTCTTGAGGAAAAAACCAGCACTATGCCATTAAACTGTACTAAACTGTAGCTTTCAAAAGACAATCCAGTCCTTGAGAAATTACAAATTCAGTCATATTCCTACTTCTTTACAGAAGTATGAGTTAACACATGAAGAACCAATTATTTCCTAATACATAAGGACAAAACAACAAAAATGAAGGAAGCTTGTGTAATTGCACAAATAAAATTTAGAAATCAGACTTTACAGGCCAGTCTTGTATGTCAGAGCATAAGTGTATTTTCTCAAATGCAGACTCAAGAAAAATATACTCAGCAACCTTGATTTGGAGAAGTCAAATAATTTTTGCACTACCATGTTTGAAAAAAGGTTGGGTTAAAACATCCAGCTTGGAATGCTTTACTTGTTCAACAGAATAATTTCAGTGTACATTTTATTTACTACAATGAACAGAATAGTTCATCATACATACTTGATAACTGAAGTCATGTTCTTAAGTATTATTGTAAGAGTCAAGATTTACTCCTTCCACTTCAGGCAGAGCATGTTAAAAAGAGAATGTGCAAAAGAGAAAATATGTGAAGTGAATAATCTTCCAGATTCTGGCCACATATGAGGCAAGAGTATGGCTTTAGCAGAATTCTGCCACACATTTGTGATTTTATTATTTAGTTCAGAAATAGTTCTAAAGACATCAAAGATCAATGACAAACCCAGATGAATTTAGATACGCTCATTATTTTGACAGGAAGATGCTGCGGAGAGGCTGAGGGATGCTTCAGCTTCAAGAAAAAGAAAAGCAGAGGGAAAGACCACAAAAGAGGACAGAAGTCTAAAGGATTTATGGAGATTCAAGATCCGACTCCTAGACACAGTAAGAAATAAAATAAAGCTTTTGAGCTTGCTCATAGGAACAATCAACCAAACAACACAACAATCAAAGGAAGAAACTTTCAGCAGATAAGAAACAGCTGGGAAATAGCCCATCATCCTAGGCATATACATTTTTTTATGTGCTATCAATCTTGTCTCTCCAAACAGATCCCTACATCACATTTATTCTCTGCTGTGTCTGTCATCACTATAAGGTACTCATTTGGATAGTATTTGACTGTAGTTACAAAAGCAACGAATTACCAGATCATTTGTCACTGTTGAAAATTTCTTTAGCACACAGGTTTGCAGATGGAGAAAAAGAATGGATAATGCTTTAGCAAAAAGGCCATTTAAGCTTTAATGCTGTGGACTTCCATTCTGTTTGAGGCTGATACCCATCCTGCAAGGTCACAAACCTCTACAGAAGAAGAGCAGAGGCAGTTATTGTCTACTGATAAAAAACCTTTAAACAAACTGTTTCCTCTTTGAGGTATAATATGTAAAAGCAAGTCAATATGATTCCATTATGATGCTCTAATACTTGCCCTGCTTTTAGATTTTGTTATGCCAATGTCTAAGACAGTGACCAACACGGAACTTTAATGCTGAAGGCATCCCATGGCTAAGCTACACCACATGGGCAGGTCATAGTAACACTAGGGCTGCTGGATAATTCAAAAGACAGCCTTTTGGATGTCTGCAGGGCTACTGAAACTAATACCTGGCTCAGAGATCTCCCACACAGCAGTGCAGCTGTGTTGGTAGTGACTGTCACCACCTACCTCCTTCCCCCTGAGAGGTGACTCTCTCTCTTCTGACTCCGGGCCATATGGCTTTGCTATCTGACCCACGGAGTCAGGCTGGCCAACAGTCTATGGAAAATCTCACACAAATCCATCTCAACAATGGTCCTTAGGTCCATACCCATGGGGCACCAATCATACCCTGTTTCAAATTAGGTCAGTGGGAAAAGAAAATACTAGCAGTAGAAAGGAGCCAAATTAGAAAAATAGTCTGATCTATGCAGTCAGGAAAGGCTAAAATATTACTATATTTGGATTTTACAGTTTTGGTAAGCATTTTGCATTCAGCTTTTTATTTTAAGTGTATGTAGAAATGTCTCATTTACTGAATCTAGATGACTCAAGATTATAAGTATTTTATTACTACTTTAACAGTAGTACATTTGGAGACAAAAGAATGACAATTTTTTTTCAGAGTATTTTTGATAGTAGGAACTTGAAGATCAGAAATTTTAAACAGTTTACCTCTGGTTTAATGGGTTTACAGAAGGTGGATAGCTGGGTTCCCTAAAGAAGCCTACAAAGCACATCCCAAATCAGACACCCAAACTCAAAATTGCTTACAAATATAAAAATATATTCCACAAATTGACTGTTTATCATAATTGAGCACTTCTGTGTTACTTTTGGTAAGTCAGGTAACTTCTCTGACCTCTTGCTCCTTTAGGAATTGGAAGTAACAATATTGACCTTAAATTAGTGCAAAGTGAGAAAATAACATTTTCAGATACAATTTAAGCACAAAGTAGCAATAAGGTAGCCAGGAGATAATCAGACCTCAAATAGTAACAAAAATACCAATGCATGGGTAAACTAGACATCTCCAGAGCTAGAACCCAGTCTGGGTTTATTAAGTCTTGGACTTAATAAATCACATGAAGTGGAAACAGCTTTTGAAAAAATAAAATGTTTGATTTATTTACTCTTTTTAAACAGATATTAATTTGCATCTCTCACACTTAGAAAAAAGAAAAAAGGTCTTTTCCCCATATTCTTTAATAGCTTCAAAGTTGCAAAATTTGTTCCAGATTTGCTAGTTTTGGGAACTCAGAAATAACCACATTTTATACAGAGGAGAGAATGAATTATATCCTTCTAGAAGTTCAGGAAATTCCCTTATGGCTGTGTATAAAAATGACTTTTTGTGCATGTTTCCTCTGTGCTTCACCTTTCCAATCATGGCAAAAATAATATTTTCCTAATACTTGGAAACATACAATAATCCATATTATTCACACACACACACACTTCCTGAAACTTTTCTGGTAGGAGGTTTCCTTTCATTCTAATTTTGCAGTGTCAGTCAGTAGACTTTTTATACAAGTTGCACAGCTGACTAAGAGATACACAAATTCATCCCATGGGACTGAGGAATTCTTTGCTTGTTGGAGTTTCTCCACTAATTGTTTTAATATGTACAATACAAGCTTATATCAACTAAGAAGAAAAATTACAGCGTGGAAAATAGCAGCTGCTCTTCAGTCATTTTGTAATACAAACTAAATCTTTAGGGAACAGTATTTTAGAATAAAGCAGACAGAAATTAAATTATGCTCCTATTAAAGCTCTTGTAGATATGTACCAAACACCTTCCAGCTTACTGTAGTGGAGAAATGAAAAGTAATGAAAAAAACATGCAAAAGGAGTATTCGTTTTTTACTCCCTTTTTTAAGTAATACCTCACAGCAGGAGTATTTTTTTCAACAGAGACATTTTTATTTATTTCTCTTGTGCAAAAAACCACTTTTTTTCTTTCAATGTTGGTAACTATTATGATTCCAAAATATTTTTCAGTATGACATTAAGCATTTTTAAAAAGTCTTAAAACCTGAAGTTGTGAGTTCCTTAATTTCTATCAAGGAACGCGCTTCAGCCAAGTGTTGATATTTTAAATTATTACATTAACTATTAAAACAAAAGGTACTTAAAAAATCAGGGTGGATCTTGATCTCTCCTATTCCATATCTTATCCTTGATCTTGATCCTATTCCAAAAAGGTCAAAGCTTTGCAAAGTTCTGGGACTGTGTAGTTCTACCGAGTGCCTTCTACATTGCTCTTCAGATGGGCAATTTTCTACATTGGGTGTAGAAATTAAGAACATCACGAAAAATACAAGAAGTCCCATAAAGTGTAAAAGAAAAGTGCAAGAGTGAAAATCTCTTGACAGGCCCACCCCAGATACATTGAAAGCCCACATATTTAGTGGTTTAAGCGCACCAGAGTTTAGTTCCTTTATGGCTTTTAAATGAACTGCTTCTGGCCATGATTATTTTTTATGGTTCATATTTATCAATGTATTCTAAAGACTCTTGCTTTTACATTTGAGATGATTTTCAGAACTCATGTCCTATAAAGAACGCCTCCAGTGTGAGGAATCCCTCTGACCATTTCTGGTTTAAAAGCAGCGAAAAATTTCTGCAGTCATGGATGTTCTGGAGTCCTCCTTTACACCTTAATATTGTTTTCATCCAGCCCACATCCTGGCAGACTTTCTGTTTCTAATGTTTCTATGTCTGAGACATCTGTTCCTCAGTCTCTTTGGCAAGACATACTACTTTGTATTCGACGTGCACATGTTTATGCTCTGTTTTGATTTTAGTTTCATTTTTTACGATTTCCACTTTTAAACAGTATCTTTTTTTGTAATCGCTGCTTTTATCAAGTCTTCTGAGGTCCTTTCTAAGCGACCTTTTTCTAGTGCAGTAAACGTGCCTTTATGTGGTATTATGTGCTATTAGATAGCCTCCAACTGTCCTGCAAGCATTTCATATTTGTAACTGATCTTAAATTGTTTTAATTAGCTTCAAGTTTCTTAATGTTCTTTTTCTTTTCAAGGTTAAATGCTACTGTGGTGAAGGATTTCTATTTTAAAGAGAGATGAAACTTTGTTCTGTGTGGTGCACTAAAAAAAAGCTTTCCTCTGACCAAAGACGACCAGAAACAACATCCTGTGAACTTCTCTCAGGGTGGTCAGCCAGATATATTCTCTCTTCCATAAGGGACCAAGATCTGTCTTTCTCCAATAAGAAATGGTCGGCCCACAAGGTCTGCATCATTTTCACTGTTACATTTTCTCAACAAAGGTATGTTTTTTGACAGATCAGTGTTTATATGTTTCATCTATTTTAAATGTTTTATCTTTCATTCATCCGAACACTGCATATGATTTTGCAGTTTGACTGTAGGAGACACTGAGCACCCTCCTAAGCAGAAGGAGACTCAGTATATCAAAGGACTCAACTTTTAGCTACGATATAGTTTGACAATCTGTGAAGTATTGGAAGATATAAAAAAGAACACTACATAGGAGGGTTTTTGTTGTACTCAGAGCATGTTTGAACATTTTGAACTTTGAACATGTTCAAAAGACCTGCAATAAAAGTTAGGAATAAGAATTTATTTGAGAAAGAGGATAAGGATGGGTTTTGAGTAATCATGAACTTACCAAGCCACTAATAGCTGAGAGTCAGGGAGCTGACAAGTTTTGTTGTCTGGATTCACAATCATGGGGTTCAGGATAAGATGAGCATTCACTGTAACAACAGGTCTGGCTCTGGGGGACAGAAATAAGGTTCACTGCACACAGAAAGAGCACATGAGTACCTAAGTTGAACCAGAGAAAAACTTTGTGGCCAGAGATGGCCACAAAGAAGCCAGAGATGCAGGGTTTCTCGGGAGAAAGCTGTGATATGTCCTGCTGAGATTTTGACAGTTCTTCATGACAAAAAATCACAGGTTAACACATCACTGAAACAGTATCCTATAGTTAACCAATAGATGTGTCCCAGGACTAAAGCACATCAGACGCATTTCATCACACTGGGTTTTCACAAAGGGACAGAGCCTGCCTTTTTGGGATTTACAGCAGTCCTTTGGACATTTGTTTTGTACTGTCTCCATTACAGTGACATTTTCAGACTTGCTAGCTCTGTTTAAGATTCTTAAAAAACCCAAACATTATTTGATTAAAGCAGAAGCAATGTAGAGTATCCTGAGTAAAAAATAAGGTAAATTCTGTCTGATATTTCTTGAGAAAATTGACTTTGTAAATCAGAAATAATCATCAGTAAATTCTGGTGGGTACATGGATATATAGTTGTGGTAATGTGAACCATCCCTCTGAAGCTGTTATTAAGTAATGAAATAATCTATAACTGCGAGTAATTTAGAAGACAAATGAAAAGAAGTAAGGGTCTAGATTCTGTTGGGTTTTTTTAAGACAGAAATACTGTTTTACAGTAACTTACATAATTCTGGCTAACTCAGCTTATTATAAAATTACTTTCTTCCTGTTTTAATACATGTTTGAGCTTTTATGATTACTTCTCTGCATTACTTCAGCAAGACATTAAAAATAAAATTACTCTCTTTATTTTTGTGCAACAGGGAAAACCTTTTTTCCTAGCAAATTTTAATTAACAATATTCTATTTCACCAAAATGACAGACTGCATATTTGATACACTCTGGCCATGAAATCGCCACCTGCTATTCACTTTCTTAAACTGAATAGAACAGATTTTATTGTTATTGAAAATGCACAGTGGATCTAATTCTCCAACGTTTCACATCCTGTGTAGTCATTCATGGCACTGCAAAATGATGCATTGCAAAGTATTTTCATGATTCTTTCACAGGGAAGTAGGAAAACCGGGTCTATTCACTGCACCTACAGTGTTAGTTAAAATGAGCTAACATTCCTGTTTTACAAAACTCTTATGCTTTCACAAACATTCGTTTGAGAAGTAGAACATGCCTTCTCTCCCAGCAGGTGCTATTGCGAATACAGACAAGAAGACAGACAGGAATCAAGAAACATGACCACTTGGTTGTAGCAATGGATGGTGGATATTTAAATGTGAAGAACTGTCAGCCTGGTTGGACTAAGAGAGCAGTAACAGATTTTTGTTTATGTACTTGGTTTAGTTTTAAATTATAACTCTAATTAAAAAGTGTATTTAGTGGAATTCCATAGTCAGCAAGAACTTTTTGCTTTGTAAAAGGGGATTTTGTGCATTTTTTTTAAACTGAAGCTAAAAGTAGCAGTCTTTATTTTCAATAAATAGTTCACCTCAACGTAGATGACCTCTGAAGAATCAGTCACTTTAAAATTTCTTACTAGCACCATTCCCCCAGAAAATAAATTAATTTTCAGTTCTACACCTTTTAATTTTTTTATTTAAAATTAACTGAGGAGTCAAACATTCCATAAGCTTCTTACACTATGACTAAGCATGGAAATTTTCACTGAAAATTACAGTTTCTGAGCATGGGAAAAAAGCATTTATTTCTCACAAGATGTTTAATTTATCATCTCTAATGATCTGCTTTTATGCACTGCAACAGGGAAACAGAGGAATGTGAGATTTGTTTATTTGCAGATCCCTCACCAAAGCTGTAAAATATAAAATCCATTGTATTTACAACATACCTGTAAACAACGGCCTTCCCAGCTCCAAACGCACCCACAATTAGATCTGGAAAAAACAATGGCTTCAGAAGAGATATACAGAAATCTCTCACACATTTTTTTCCTGCCTAAATTCGATTATTTACATTTAAACTGCAGTAACATAAAATAAGTGCGATATTCCTTTCTAAGCAATTTTTTTCAAAAATGTATCTCAAAGAAAATATTTCACATTGTCAGGGATCACCTCAGAAATGCCTTGGTTGTATCCAGTAAGTGCAAATCTATTTAACACAGCTTGTATCTCAAAGAGATGCAAACCAATTCCTTGTCACTTTCGTACAAGTCATGTTGAAAATTTGTGGTGTTCCTTCCTGACGATCTTTCCCATCCTGTTCCATGTTTTAAGTAATTTGTTCATTAATTTAAGCATTACATCTCTGTGCATATAAAGACAATGCAAGCTCAGAGGATGGCTGAGCTTCTAACATTTCCAGTGTAGCAGCAGTGTGTACTAAGGCTTACAACAGTTATCCATCTAAAGCCATCTTTATCCCCAACAGTCACCATTCCAAACAGATGGAGTCAACAACACAAATGCTACACTGGGACTTGGGCACTTTGTTACTGGTCATTGGCCTGGGTTTGGGAATCTACAGGACCAAATATTTCCTCTTTTGGCTCGAGCCCCCCCATAGGGCTCCCCAGAAATACCCAGACTGGTTTGCTGGATCCATTCAGGCCTGCTGGAGAAAAACCAGAGCCAAGCAGTGATGAAAAAAGATCAACTTTTCTGCTGCCTCTGACTTTGGAAAGAGCTTTATTTCATTTTCAAAGACCCCAAACATCCATCTGGGCACTTCTTTCACTTCACTGTTGTTACTATATGATTTGACTGACACGTGTCCAATTCAGCAGACTGAGCCGTACAACAGACCTTGCAGTGGTACAGACTGGCAACCTAAATGGATTTAAATAAGTTAATTAAACCAGTACTTGGAGTTGTAAACAAACCCTTATTTGCTGCTTTTATAGTTTTAGCGCTGGTTTGCTTAAGAAGCCCAGAAGTAATCGAGCATGATGCAAACACAAAGCTTTGATGTTAATTAGCTGGGTGGGTTTGATGAAGGGTTGGCAGTAGGTTTTCTAGTGCTCCTTTATCTTTCAGATGGCCAGGATTTCATAAGTTTAAACAAGTACTTCACATGGGCAACAGCCAGTCCTACATTGAATTCCAGTGAATAACGTACTAATAGGAGAAGGCATAGACAGTTGACGGGTCTGATCCTCTTTTTGTACAACATTTACATTTTTCTAGTTTCATTGGCCTTAGAGAAATATGCTTCAGGGTCAGGAACACTTTAAATAGCAGAAGAAAATGAGTGTTGTTTTTAACTCCTTTTTGGGACATTTATGCATCCTTTTCATGAGTAGCGTTTTCAGACAACTTGCACACAGTACCAAAATCTAAAGATGTTTAAATAAAAAACTAATTGAGACAAAGTCATCACCATAAAGGCTATACCACACATGAGGCAGAACTTTTCCTGGAAGTTCACTGACAGCAGCACTCAAGTAACCCTCCAAAAAAGATTTAATATCTTGTTGATTTTTTGTGTGTGTTTGAGGGTTTTTGTGGGTCTTGTATTATGTTTTTTCCCCCATTTGTTGTGGGTTTTTTTTTAAGGAAAAAGAAGTATTATGTTATTAACTGAAAGTGAAAGACAAGAAGGAAGGGGTTTCTGTTTAGTTGTTCCCAGGTTGATACTCTATGAATTCTGCAACAGACTTGACTTACAGTGTATACTGTTTTATACTAGACTTGATAACTCAAAAGGTTTCAGGGCTATGTTATGGCAGAGACAAACCAAATAGACATCCAAGACTTATTCAAACTCTGATTTTGGGATGATTTCATAATCTGATCTTTCATTAAAAGATCATAGAGTCATAGAATCATAGAATATGCCGAGTTGGAAGGGACCCACCAGGATCATTGAAGTCCAACTCTTGGCCCTGCACAGGACACTCCAAGAATCATACCATGTGCCTGAGAGCACTGTCCAAATGCTTCTTGAACTCAGAAAGCCTTGGTGCTGCGACCACTTGCTTGGGGAGCCTGTTCCAGTGCCCAACCACCCTCTGGATGAAAAAACTTTTCCTGATATCTAACATAAGCCTCTCCCAACTCAGTTTCATGATGTTTCTTCAAGTCCTGTCACTGGTCACCACAGAGAAGAGATAAGTGCCTGTCTCTCCTCTACCCCTCATGAGCAAGTTGTAATTGAAAGGAGGTCTCCCCTCAGTTTCCTCTTCTTCAGGTTGAACAGACCAAGTGACCTCAGCCACTTCTCATACGGCTTCCCCTCAAGGCCCTTTGCCGTCTTTGTTGACCTCCTTTGGACAGTTTAATACCTTTCTCTAACAGCTTAATGCCTGTCTTATATTGCAGTGCCCAAAACTGCACACAGTATCCAAGGTGAGGCCGCCCCAGTGCAGAGCAGGGCGGGACAATCCCCTCCTTCGACCAGCTGGCGATGCTTTGCCTGATGCTCCCCAGGACATGGTTGTCCCTCCTGGCTGCCAGGGCACTGCTGACTCATATTTAACTTGCCATCAACCAGGACCCCCAGGTCCATGTCCACAGCACTGGTCTCCAGCCCCTTGTTCCCCAGTGTATATACAGAACCAGGGTTGCTCCACCACAGGTGCAGAATCCAGTACTTGCCCTTTTTAAACTTCATACAGTTGGTGAATGTCTAGCTTTCTTATTTATCAAGGTCTCTCTGCAGGGCCTCCCTGCTTTTGAGGGAGTCAACAGCTCCTCCCAGTTTAGTGTCATTGGCAAACTTCTTTCTGGTTTTCCATGTCTTCCTGCACTGCTACTTCAGCCAAATTTGGTGACATAGCAAAAAAGATGAGGACTTTCAATCATGGCAGCACCACAAAGGCCCTATTTGAGCACACTCTAAGGGCAGCCAGGTCTGTGCTTATCTTGCTTGTTTGGAAGCTCTTACTTTTACCCTGATATGTCCTTTATTTTCTGTCCTAAACCATGTTTATTCTTGATCCAAAGAGCTTGAATGAGTCAAACCACTCAGCAGAGAAAGTGGAATTAAGAATGAATATGCAAACAATAAAACATATTTATACCCAGTAGTGACATCTACAATCTAATGCAAGGACAAAGTCATTATATATTCAAGCAGAGTATTTGCTGGAAGATTCATTAGGGAGTTTTCTTTGCTTCGACTTTTTCTGTTACAGAGCAGCAGTTTTATTCTTTTCTCTTTCATTGCTTTGTGGGGTGCAACTCCTACACCTATCACTGGAAAAAACCATTTTTGGTGTTGATATAAATGCATGAGATTTGAATACACATCCAATCAGAGCACTTGTATAAGCAGAAGTTTTGAATTTGTTGTGTGTT
>JAWWES010000081.1:20251516-20264261 GCA_035583135.1 Lophotriccus pileatus | reverse complement strand
TTTGTTTGTTTGTTTGAAAACGAGTAATTCATGTAATAAAACCAAACCATCTAACACATAGTGAGCCAATACCACAATGTCAAATTCTGGAAGTTGGATGCATGGTGGAGCCAACAATGAGAAATAGAATAATTCCAAGAAATCTCGCAACTATAGTAGTTCTTCAGTACATATTTAGAAAGATCAAGACCCACTACGCAAACTTTCCACAACTTAGCTGAAAAGATGCCCCATATAAAGTATGCTAATACAATAGTAAGATTTCTACTCCTCTTTCTTCCCTATGTGAGTCAAAGAATCTCTCCCTTCTCTCTATCTTTTCAATCTTAGCAATGTCAGGAATGCAATATCCTGTTTTCTTTGGTTTTGCTGGGGGGCCTTGTGTGTGCTTGAGGAGATGTTTAAATGCTGAAACTTTAATAAAGAGCTCTGTTGTCCAAAAGAACCTCATTAGTCATGGACAATGAAAGACTATTAATAGTAACATCAACAATATGCATACAAAAAGTCAAAACGGTGTTTAAAAGCCCTTTCTTCTCTCAAATGCTGAAGATCGTCTTACTGCAGTCTTGTGATAGCCTCACTTTATTAGTCTGTGGTCAGCTTTTCTGTTTGTAAAACTGTGATTTCTATTGTAAACACCCCTTCCCAGAAATTCCCTTCTGCTTTTGGAAAGGCACCCTTTTCAAGGTTTTTACAATCCATCACAAAAAGGTAAAAGAGATCCCATTTTTGTACTTTTGAAATAATACAACTTTTAAGAACTGTAGCCTAACAAAAGTGATTTTATAGTAAGTCAGGGAAGTGCAAAATAATATTATTTTACTGTGGATGAACTTTTCAGAGTAACAAAATAGGATGTTTTACTGAACACCCTTGTTAAGGCTTCTGAATTGTGATGAAAAGAAACAGAACATATTTGCTTCCAGAGGAGAAAGAGTAAACACAAGCACAGTCACACTCAGATTACTCAGGTGCTAGAAAAAATTTTCCTTAAAAAACAAATACTTCCCTGTGAAACTTAACTAGTGTTACAAACTTGATAAACATAAATACCTACTTTATTAGGTAAGCTAATAAGGAAGAATCAAACCTAACCTAAAAAGGAGGACTCCATATAGCAAAATGAAAACAGAGATGGAAAGGTCCAAATAAAGTATTTACCTTTAAGCAATTTGCATTCTCTCTGCATTTTTGTAATGCAATCAAAGCCATTAACTATATATAGCTCAGTGTCTCTTCTGACAGCAAAAAATAACTTAGCAACACAACTGAGTCAATCCCTATTTTACAATACAACATGTTTTTAATTAAGAAAGAATGCCAGGATGAAGGAGACCTTACAAGTTCAATAAGCTGAGAGCTTTCAATTTTTGGAAGTGGGGGGAAAGGGTTAAGCTTTTTATTGTAAACTTCACATGTTTTATGTTAATACAACTATTTAAGCCCTTTCTTGACTTTCTGATCATGTCTTTTGACAGGAAAGGGAGTATTTGTTTTTGTCTGATTTTAACTCTCAGGAAAGCAAACTAGAACTGTCCAAAAACGTCTGTCCTTTATTCTGACCTCTGCCTTCCAAAAGGAAGGAGCTATTTAGGTATGATGCATTTTCCAGAGAATGGAAGTATAAAATTCCATTTCTAATGGAAAAATCTTACCTGGATAATCATTCTTGTCTACATCTGAGTCTCCCCTCAGAGTGAAGCCAAATCCCGAAGGCATGGACTGTGAGGCCCAGGCTCCATTGAGAACCTGGGAAGGGTTAGTGTTTAACCCATTACTGTATCCATTGTAAATGAGAACTTTCCCTCTTCTGTCTTCTCCTGCAAATGGTGCACCAATAGCAACGTCTGCAGTGCAAAAAAAAAACACACAAAAAAAGGAAAAAAAAAGGAAAAAAAAAGAAAAAAAGAAAAAAAGAAAAAAAGAAAAAAAGAAAAAAAAGAAAAAAAAGAAAAGGCACAATTAAAAATTAACCCCCTGAAGGAAAACAGACACAAACGGCTTCTTCTACAAACATGCAAGATCTTCAACATTCTGTGCTTCTGTATGCATTCTAGTTTTAAGGCAAATATACAAAAAACGTTTGCAGTGTCTTTTCTGTGTCAAAGTTTCATGACAAAAGCTTATAAAATAATCCTTCGAAGGTGTTATTGAATTATACTAAATAGCCAGTCCACACTGGATTCCTCTACATATTTCCGGGGCAGTTAGCTAGTTTTAATAAACCAAGGTCTAATGAATGCCTGCTTCTACTTTATTATTTTTAAACAGGCACAAATTTTTCTTGATTTCCTCTATCACCTAATTAAAAAGGAACAGCTGTTAGATAAAACTAATTTTCTTTTTCAGATAAAATATTCTACATAGACAAAAAAATTCCATCTCTTAAATATCCATAGTATAAAAAAGAGAACAATGGAATATCACGTTTCCATTTATACCAAGCCATCATTTTATTGAGAAATAGGAATATTACTGAGTCAGGATTTTAACAGGAGGCCTTGGGCACTATACAATTAAACACTTCAGTCCTTAAAAACGAGGTGCCATATCCAAGAAGCAGAAGTCACAATGCTCTTCTTACTTCCTATGCATGGGATATGGAGACAGTCATGTGCCTAGACTGAGATTTAACAGCCACACTATCTGAGATAGCCAATAGAAAACACTAGAGAATACATATTTACAACTCTGATTTTTAGGTTCTGATCTAGAAGCTGATGCTAGACTTCTTTATTAAACTTAAATTGAGCACCTGGAATCTGTAGCTTCACTCTACAGGCAGAAGTGCACCAATGCTCTATAGCTGGCATCTTCAGTTATGAAGCAGAAGACTTTGGCTCTAGATTCTTCTTAGTCTTTACACAGTGACAAACAGCAATGTCTCCTGCCTGCCTTATCTGAATTCTGGAGAGCAGACTATTATTCCCTGCCCCGAGTAGCTGAGGGCATCTGCTATTGCTCACAGGTAGAAAACAGGAATCTCCACCATGGGATTCAGCTGTTCACCATGAACTCCATGGTGGGATTCCAGGACATGCTTCCAGTGAGGTATTCTCAGCAGTCAAAATCCAATGGCTTCTACTGACAGGATGGTATTCATATTTTGTGCAGTCTGAACCCCATACAATCATATGATTCCCAACACGACGTTTTCCTTGCACAGCAGCCACACAATGAGGACCTTGCCCTAGAATCCAGTGGCTAGAACACTGTGAAAAACAGCCCTCAAGTTATGGAGGAGCAAAGTCCATTAATTTTTCCTTTGTGGGCCAACTATCTTCAAGGCTACTGTGCAAAATAGCTCCTCTAGGAAAAACTTCTTGCTGTTTTAGATGCAGAGATGCCTGCTTTGAAGATCCTTAACATCCTGAAAATAAGAAGTAAGGAAATGCATGCAGGGAAAACCAAGGTGCTACTGACCATGTCTAGGAGGCTAACTAGGTGCTCAAGGCATCCCAGCCACCTTAGGTGATTAAGCAGTTACTTTACTTGAACTGTTGTCTTGAATGTAGGCTGCCAGTTAATTTACATGAACATTTTATTGTGTGCATGTGCTATAAGCATTTGGAAAAGGACCCATTATGCAAGTGTTTCTTTTGGTGCCTAAGTACCAATGGAAGGCTGATTCCAAAATAGTACTTCTGTACTTGTCCAATTCTTTCATTGTTGACCAAATGCTCCATGCACTGAGCCTCATTCAATTCTCAAACTCTTCCCAGCATTTGAGAACTCTGCTTTTAAACAAGTGCAAACAGCTTAACTAAGTAAATAAATGTATTTGTAGTCATAAACCAAACCCAAATATTTTTATTCAAATGAACATACTAATATTTAGTAAAAATAGCACTGTAGTCAATATGACTGCACTCTTATTGAGAAGCTTTTCACGATTTGGCTCTCAATATCAATTTCATTAACATTAGTGTAAATTCTCATGACCTTCAACGGCTGTTACAAGTAAAAAGGCCTTTTTCAGACACAGCACAGACACTTCATATTCACTGCTTAGCCATTTTTAATTTCAATGTTAGACAGAGATATACTACATTACATACAAATTACCATTATATCCATCTTGATTGAGATCTCCAAGGTGTGTGATTGCACTGCCAAATCTACCAAACACTTCTGTGCCTGTTAGAATCTGCGGATCTTGGAAGAGGAATGCACTTTCTTGCAGGTACAGATAAACCTGCCCAACTTCTTTAGGCTTGCTCTCAAATTCTCGTTCCATAAAGAGAGGGGCACCAACTAAGATATCATCTAAACTGGAACAGTCAAACAAAAAACAGTGTCACTGAGAGACTCACTGCAAACAACACAGTTTAGGCATTTGCTAAAGAGGAAGTTGATAATTATCATAGAGTCATATTCTAGTTGAAGTAAGAAGGCAATTCTAGATTTCTAGTCCAAACACTTGTTAACAGCATAGTCAATTAGGGAAGGCGTCCCACAGTTATGCCCAGTCCAGTTCTGGATATCTCCATATATGGAGACTACAAACTCTCTGGGCAACTGCTTCCAGTGTTTGATCACCATCGCAGCAAAACCAGTTATTTTTAGGTTTAAACAGAATTTCTTGCACTTCAATTTATGCTCAGAATAGACACCGAAAACTTATACTTTGCAGTGAACAATCCTGAAGTCAGCAATTTAACTAATGGGGAACCTGTGTTATCAGAACAAATTCTGTAGATCTGTTCTGCTAACAGTGCTAGTGAGAGACAAATCTTAATATAGAATCTAGTTTCTGCAACTTATACATCAGTAAGTGAATAACAGAAAAAAAATCCCTGCCGCTTTATGGACAATTTCTGAGTAATATACGTGAAATACAAGGAGAGCATCAATTAACAGAGAATGCCTTATCACTAATTCAAATAGAAGTTGGGACACAAAGCCACAGCTTTACTTCTGAAAATATTTCTGTTCAATATTAGGCACATGAATAGCTGCAGTGCTCACATAATTTGCTGTATAGAGTTTTACAGAGAAAGGACATCATCAAATCACAAAAATATGATACTTGGAGGGAAAATAATGGAAAATTTCTGTCCATTTTGCTACTCCAAGAAGAATCAGTCAAAGAATAGAGACTAATCAAAGGATATTTTCCATGCTGCTGTTCTAAATAGGCATGTTTCAAAACATGTTATTGGTATTTATTTAGTGGGAAAACAAGACCTGAATAAACTGAAGAATAAAATCAGTGAGATTGATAGATACATAACAAGCAGAAGTATTTTTAATGGATTATTCTGAGATATGAAATGAGAGTACAAAACTGCTGAAGGTTGCTCAAGCCCATGCAAACTAATAAAATAATTCACATTACATTCAATGGACATTGACCATCCATATTAACTAGCATTATTTGATACCAGAATTTTTAATTTGGAAGAGCATATTCTCTTGCTCTAAAATGAAATTTTGTTCAAACTTTGTAAAACTCATAGAAAACCTTTTACTCCCAATTCATCATATTCCCAATACCAACATTTTCCAAAAGGCTTTATATATTAGTAAACCAATTTAGTAAAATTGCACTACATTGTTTTTCCCAATCCTGGCAGAAAAAACCCTATGATTTGGATCAGCTACTACTTTACCAGAAGTATATATTATGATTCTAAGATATGTACCACAGAACTTAGCACAGAATATCTCATCTAGAAGCCTTTTAATCACATTGTAGAACATACATATTTTACAAGTTGTGACAAAGTACTTCTAGAAATGTTATTTTTTTATTAAGTTTTATAGTATGTTTCCATAATGGAAACTGTATTTCAAAATGTCATGTCACCTTAGTACAGCTGTTCTTTTTTATGTTAGATATTTTCCCTACAGTAAGAATAACTAAAAGGAAGGAAGTAGATGCTGAGTTGACATGTGTGGTGGGGATTTTCCTTTCACACCGAACATCAAAAGTCCTCTACTAATGGAAGATGTTTGTGCTTGGGACAGAATATCTGCTGAAATGGTTGCCATGAAACAATAGCAGTAACAAAAACCAATCACAAATGTTATTTTAAAAATAACTTATTTTATGTACGCCATGAACTAAAAGCATTACACAGTAGCACTATCAGCAATTTCTAGATATTCCCAGTAAATTGGGACCTCATGGAGTTATGTGCTGTATAAACCACAAAGTAAAAAATGAGCTTGTCTCCCATGAATATTCTATAAATGAATGATTGTAAGACTAAGGGAAGATTTTTTTAGAGGTGGTAAGGAACCAAATCATTGAATCAGGAAGCTCCCAGTACACTGATGTAAAATATACAGATATGCAGATAACTTTATAGTTCATAGAGCAATATCCAGAGCCCCTAAAATGGTGAAAAGAGAGGCAGACAATCTATCATGACCTAAAATTCTCTAAGCAGAAGCCTAACCCAGAACACAAGATTCATCAGCTGAGACAGAAAGCAAGCAGACAGGAGCTGGAGCTTGTTGTGCAGACAGCACAGCATTTCAGCTAGAAGGGCACAGTGCTGGATTATTTTTCTAGGAAAATTTGTACTTTGCTAAAATAAATGACAATGACTGTAAAAAATGCATGAATAGTCCACGGAGCAGGGACCAGAACCCAGTAGCTAAGATGGCTCACCATCTGGTGTACTGAGGGAAAGATGGAAGGAAGACCAGTCACCTAATACACTGACCTATTTCTAAACTGGTTATGGGCAGCAGAGCTCCCTGAAACACCCGCAGCACTTGGTTTGCCTTCCCTCCAGGTCTTCGTGTGTACCACACACACCAAAGCCTTCCTTTCCTTACTCTCTTGATTTTTCTACTCTCTGCCAGTGCTGAACTCTGTAGGTCAAGGCCAACTGCTTCAGCAAGTCCTCTGCAAGAAGGAATTCTCCCTCAGGGGTTTGTGTTTAGAGTTTGGGGGTTTTTTGAGCTCTCACAGAACTGTGCTATAGCTAAAACAAAAGGATTCATCAGCTACCCAAATCTCCCTAATCCTTATTTACTTATTTCTCATTCCTCTCCAAGTGGATAAAATGAGCAAGCAATTGCTTCATACCATACTTTAGTCAGTTTTGCCTCCCAGCTTCTACAGTTTAATTATTTAGATAACAAGCAGCCAAGGAGGTGTGTGGGGGAGTGTGTACTTGTGTTCCAAGTACCTATGTGATTAGTATTATGCATTTTTGTTGATGAAGGAGGGTATTTCAATTGGTCTTTTAAACTGGAGGAGTTTATGTTTACAAAATTGAGAGTTTTGAGCCAAATTCAGGTTGATGTGATTCCTTTTAAAAAGTGTAAGAGTAAAGCAAAAGCAGTAATATTAAATCACAAAGTGAAGTTTTGAATTGGTTAGCTGGATTTATTTCATTACTGCATTAAGATTACAGTTAACATAAATTATATATTCATTTTTGTTCCAACACAGAAAGGTAACCAGCCAGTACGACTTCCCTTCTGATAAAAAAAATAAATCTTTAAAAACCACAAAGCTTACCACCTGCTGAGATTGTATGCCATTCCTTTGTATCCTGCCGAGTAATAAAAAGCAGTATGGGAAATGTCAAGAGGTCAAAGTATTACTCTGGAAAGCTTTGATATAGGCCAAATAAAAAAAAACAGTAAACAGTTTATTTCACTATTTTTATTGGATTGTTTCAGGCTACATTGAAACTGTTCTCTTTTTCCCTCTTTACTGGGAATGTAGCCTGAAAGTTAATGATAATGTTTGATTTGTTAAGTTTCAGTGTGGATTTCTCATTATTAGCAGAAGGCAACTAAACAGTAGTTCAAACAGTACCCTCAATTTCCCTGTCCTGCCTGCAATCCTGATGTGGTACAGATAAAACTGCAAGAGTCACACTGGAATACCTGTAGAACTGCTGGAGCAGAAAGTATACAGAACTTTTTTTCCCAGGACAAGCCAAATCTTTGAGCTACATGTTCAGTCTACAGCAAAGCACCATTCCTATTAATCTTTTATTAATCTTTTCAGCAAATAACTTAATTAGTTTTCTCATACTGATAAGGCTATCTCTACCTTCTTTTATTTAGCTGCAAAAAGCCTAAGTGAATTTGAAGTGTTAATTTCCTTTTTGCCTTTTTTTTTCCCCTCTCTTTTGCTCTTCAGATAAATATTTCAATTGACTATATGTGCAGACCAGCAAAGGCAGACTACATATCTAATCAGACATGTTTATCAAGCAGAGCTTTTTGTGTTTTGTTTTCTGTGGGATGTTTGGGTCTCAGGAAGAGTCATTAGATTTCTTTTAAGATATAGACTGGAAGACCACACAGGCCTCAACAACAGTTTGATTATATTATTGACATAAACTGTGGTTTTAAAGGTACACAGAAAATATGAGACCTGCCAAGTAACCCTATGGTTAACAGGAAATAACCTGCCAAGGAAATAAGTTGGTTCAGTGAGAAGTTAAATAGCAAGTTCCTTGAAAGTCTAATGAGTGTCTATTGGAACTTGGATTAATGTTTCCCCACTCTTTCACATTTGTAATTTATTAGTAGGACAAAATAAATCCTGACTCTCTACACAATTATAAAAATACGAATTTTCAAAAGCCATGGTACTATGAATATTTGATCTCAGAAACTTGGAAAGATTTGAGTACAATGAAGCCACCACTGAAACTGCTGAAACTTCTGGTTTTTTTGTTGTTTTGTTTTGTAACTGCAATAACACTTACCACCTTTTTACTTTTCTATTTTCTTGTATCCCTCACTCTTTAAAAGGTCAGTAGTCAATGATGGGAAGCAATGATTTAGCCCAGAAAAATTATTTAATGCTCTATGTTTAGGCACCTATTAAGTAATGATCACAAGAAAAAAATATGAGCTAGACACATCTGAGACACTTCGCAATAGACAAGAGTATGCCACGGCTCTAAATTACAGAGTCCTGGCTCACCTTTGTGCAGACTTCCAAAGCTCTGAGCTTCAGGGATCTTTATCTCCTTGCTAAAAAGCTACTATCAATATTACCTCACTAAAGTCCTATTCTTCTAAAATATTTAATCAAATGTTACATGAGTTGGAAGTTAACAAGTGTTTTGTTCAACAGGGCCTGAAATCCCCAAGTGTCTGAGGCATGACCCTGGGAGCTGAGCTGTGTTCTCCCTCAGACACGCAGAATGCCTGCCTTAACAACTATGGGATATATACACTTGTTGGTCCTTGGGATGATAAAAATGGATGGCCAAGTAACAGGTGCTGGAATGAGGAAAGAGGAACTCATGATACTGGAAAGCTTTTAAATTTGAGAAGTGAAGCTATGGATGGCACACGTGTAAGAAGACTTACCTGCTTTCGAGAATGGAAGAATGAACTTTTCACTTTCACCTATCTTTTCCCAATGGTAGCTACTGCTGTTTATTCACTGTTTTTCTACGTGAATCTGTTTCCTAAGACTTTGGACACTCCCACTCTGACACACTCCTGTGAATAAATATTCCAAAAGACAAACTCACCCGAACTAGGCCTGCAAATACTCGTGCCCCTGTGATTACACAAAGATAAGCCTATGTGAACAATTAAAATTAGAAAAGCAGAGAAGCCAAGAAAAGCATTTTGATGTATGAAGCACCTGAAAACCTGCATTTATTAATAAATATCAGGCATTGCTTCTATGAATGTTCAGTGGAGCTGAATATATTTTGTAACCTACCCATCATTGTTAACATCAGATACTGCAACTGTGTACCCAAAATAAGACGCCATCTGGAAATAAAAAACAACAGATAGGCTTTCATATCAGATATAAATTTTTTAATGTTTTTACTGATAATCCTCTTTGTTTTTATGGCCATTAATACCAAAAATTATTTTATATATTCTTGAAACTATATTAATGAAGCTATATCCTCTAGAGATAAAATATTTCATGACGTAGTTGCTTGACATTACCTGTTCACCAGTGAAGTTCTGGATAAAGGTCAAGTCTGAAGAATTAATAATTGAGACCTGGTAACAGAAAAATACATAAAGTTTCAGGCACACATGGAGATGCTACAGCATGACGTCAATGCAAACCAATTTGACTCACTGTAGGATGGCCAAGAAGAAACAATTATTTTCTGTCCTACTACAGTTTTCCTGTATGATCTTGAACAGATTACTAAGATTTTATGACTCAGGTTCCCCATGAATAAAATAAGGAAAAGACTACTTCCCTTCCTTACTGGACATTGAACAGCAGCAAGTCACAGACTATCAGCTAATCAGTAACTAGGCATGAAAACATGACTTACAACATAAAGAAATATATACATACAGACATAAATACATATATACATATACACCTTTCTTCAGAAAAATTTTAAGAACAAGTTAAAGAGATACAAGGAATTTTGAGTCCATAAAACTAGAGAATATGTTTGTGGCTGGGATCTCTTTTCCCAATCAGGTTAGTTGTGAAACTTTTTTTCCTATGAGGTAAAAGCTGTATCCACAAATGCATATTGTTTTCTCCCTTCACTTCTAACTTCCTATCATGATTCTTTGCATCTGGTATTCAGTGTATATACTTACAGCACTGAAAGTAAACACTGGGTATGAATAATCTGAACTTGGACTTCTTTCCACTGCAGACACAGCCTTGTACATGAAATGTGTTAACCTAAAGGTAAGCTTAGGTCTGATAACACTCGGTGGGTATGGATACTAGTCACACTCCAAGCATTCTTGTAATTGCCTACTGAAAACAGACCTAGGAAGACACTAAGTGCTTACCATTCAAAGCCTAAACCAGTAAGGCATTTCAACCAAGCCAGGTAAGACTGAGGGTGATAGTCAGTGACAGTTTTCTCTGATTTAAAAGTGTTTTACTAAAGGGACAGAAACTATAATGTAGCTTTTAATCTTTCAAATAGTCTAATTTTCTTCTCACTATAAAAAGGATAAAATGAGGGTCCAGTACATACATAGCCAAAGTTCTGTGCTCCCCTTGGGACTCCAGCAACCAGCTCTGAAAAGATAAATGATCAACAGTGAACTGGTTATGCTATCTAAGTGGTGCATGCAACATGCATCCCATGCCACTTACACCTTCCTTGATATCTATTTATCTATCTATCTATCTATCTATCTATCTATCTATCTATCTATCTATCTATCTATCTCAAACCTAAGGATTCTGATTTGTGATCTGTACTATGTCTCTATTGGCTTAGTGAGTTTGGACCACATAGCTGCTCACGTGCTCAAGAAAGGAAATCTTACGGAATACTTTCAGCCTTAGACAAGAAACACAGCTCTTCAGGTATGAAAACCTGGGATCACGGGTATTTTCAGCTAACTACATGTTCTTAAATCCTTTACAATATGAGAACATCTGAAAATAGCTAAACCAGGAGCAATTTTCTATTTATAAATGATTATTTTTAACATACTTTAGTAAACAGACAGCTGTAACAGGAGATTTTCTTCTAAACTGGATCCAACTTGCAGAGACACAGGAAAATACTGTTCAATTTCTAAAACACAAGCAAAACTTACTTTGCAAGGTAAAAACTAGACCATGTTCAGCTTGGTTTTAGTCACCCTGCCACAACATTTCATGCTACGAGTTCAGCACATCAAACTGGCTAAATTAAGTGAGACTGAATGGCTCCATCTACAATGTTGTCTCAGCACTAACTTCTGACCATATGCATGAGCATGATACCATAAAAACAGATTCAGATTTTTGTGTTACTTACATTCTATTTTGTTATGCTATACTGTCTAAGGAAATATTTGCCTTACAGATAGCTTTAAGTCTCACCAGTGTCTCAAATGTATAATAGGTATGTTCCTGTGTACGGACTCAAAGCCAGGAATTTAATAGGTGCATGGCCATATGGTTTTCATTCAACTATATAGCTTCTTACCTTGTTCAGAATCACCAGTAAATTCCCCAGCAGCCACTGAGTATCCTGTTTAAAGGTAAATTACAAAAAAACCCCACTTGATATACAATTTCTTTCACAAAATACGCAAGACCAATCAGATTTGTATGTTCAGCTGATCATCCGAATGCAAATTTTCTATCATTAGTATACTAAAACTGTGTGGAAAAAAGGAAAATTTATCACATAATTATGACTAAATTAATGGTAGGTTTAAATGTATAATAAATTGATCCCTCTTCTCCAAAAATGAGCTTCTAAATCATTAATAATTTTTCTGAAAAAAAACAGCAGGTACTACAGGGTTTTACCCTAACACCTGTTGACACAATGTAGGTCTTCATTACTGTACTATAATATGTGACTGTCCTGATTGAGCTTTATATGGAAGGCAGATTTCCAAAGATGCAGTTAAGCATCTCTTGGAGCTTTAGTAAATCTGTAAGGTAGTTGCTATTGTCACAGTAAAGACTTCTGGACCGTATCAGGGAGTGTAATTTCAAATCCATGGGCAGGGGTAAAAGAAAGTATCTTTGCCTTCCAATTCCACTGACTCTTTTCTACAACTATGTGAAGAAAAACCTGCCTTACCTGAAGAGACATGTGAACGTCATGAAAATTCTTAGAGATTGGTACTAATATAAGGTAGGTAATGAGCCATTTTTCTATTTATTACACAATATCTTCAAACTTACTTTTGTTATTGCTTACTGCAATTGTATCTTTTAAATACCAGTGAGAATAAATTGGGTATTTGTGCAGTACTGTACAAAATACTGCAGAACTGAATTTTCATTTATCTATTAAAAATTAAAATAGTATTTAATTAATATATTATATTATATTATATTATATTA
>JAWWES010000081.1:20218309-20251416 GCA_035583135.1 Lophotriccus pileatus | reverse complement strand
ATTATATTATATTATATTATATTATTAAGTTCAATCCATCATCTTGGAATGAAAAAAAATTCGTATTTCTGCTTAATTATTTAAGATCAAATATTAAGAACTCAAATGAGTCATTTAAGATCTCAACCCTCAAACCCTGTTGCTGTGCATAATTTTAAGAATGTTAATAATCTCCCTGAAGTTACCAGCGAACTACTGGTTTGCTATTGCACTTCAGGTACAACATTTTCAAACCCTCTCACAATTTTGACAGTAGAAATTTAGGGCTTGTTTTTGTATTCATATGACTCATGCTTTTAGAACACACTGCTATCTTAGCTTAGCTTACCCATGTAATTGTCATCATACGAGGGTGGTGCCACTCCTGTTTGTTTCTCTCGTGCCAGTTTCCTCAGAATATCCTTGAAGGAATAATTTGCAATGATGTCTGCAATACTTGCAGTGATTACCTGACCTGGATTCAAACAGCTTCATAAATAAAAGGAACATAAAAGAGAGCCAAATTCTACAAAATAGCACTTTCAGAAGATCAGAACAGAGTTGAGGGGATAATACAGAATGGATGCAAAGAGTAGATAACTTCTTTCAATCTTTCTCCATTATTACCCTGGAAGGCTCAAGAGTACACATAAATCCATACAATAAGGCATTGAATTTCTATTGAACCATCTCCAGACCCATTTCAATGTGTTGATTCAAACTAAAGTCACTGCACTGTATGAATGTAGTAGACCAATGGAAGCAATTTCTCAATTGAGAATTCAGAGCAATAAATTCCCTACCATAACAATCAATTAGGTCTTCCTTCTGTAAAGACAATGCAAAAATGCACATCAAAGAGGCTGACAATAGGCAAGTTGGGAGGTGGAGGCTAGGAAGCAGCTATATCATACATGTCAAAACAGGTTAAAACAAAAAATAACCTTTTAACCCTTTACCAAAACAACTTTAGATTTTATCTACATGAGAAACTACATCTTGGAAACTACAGTGATGCCACAAATGAACTTCATATATATGCAGAAAACTATAAAGGGTTGTGCTTAGAAACAAAACAGTAACAAAGGCTTCAAAAAAAGTACATTTGCAGTACAAATACTAGCTATTTTTAAAAATCTGCAGTATTTCTAGGGAAAAATTCAACTTATTAATTAAATGACAAGTATGTTTAAATGCCAACATAAAAATAGTGATTTTTATTTGTTTCACTTGCTATATAACCTACATCCTGAATTTTCCCTGACTTATTTTTATGCTCAGTTGCTTGTTAAGGAATTCTTCTGATTCACATTTGTTGAAAATAAGATCAGGGACTGGTTATCTTAAACCAACAAAACAATGGAAATCTACAACAACAATATTTTCTGCTTCACTTCTTAGATCAAGTTACCCAGCCAGATGAACATACCTTGCCAATAAAAACTACCAGGCCCGCCTACTATCAGGTCTCCATTCTACAAAAAGCAGAATTGAATAAAATTACACAACAAAAGAACATCACAAAAGTAAGTATGCATGGAAAAAACCTATTTAAATGACCAAAATAATATCAGAATCATCATAAAGGAGAATAACCATGCTTAAGGAAAGGATATACATGAATGTACAGGAAAATCCAGAGTTAAAAAAAATTAAGATCATCCTGTGCATGTTCACTTGAATGAAAGTTGCAATTTTTTTCCTGCTAACATAGCATTCTAAAAATTGCTGCTTATTTATAACAAAATAAAGTTATAAAAAAGAAGGTCATTACATTCAATGAAGCAACAGTAATGTTTTATAGAGAAGTATACTTTTGTCTCCCCAACAAGAGGTCTTAACCCCATAGCTATTAATAATGTAAATAAAAACGCAGCTGCAGAACGCTGAAAACAATGGCAATGGTCAAAGTTATGTGAGACACTGGTGCTGTAATAATGGCACAGATAATAACCATAGATGCAAAGTTTATCCTTTGTCCCACAATATTGTTTCTGGACCCTCTTGCCATTAAGAAAAACTAGTTCTTTCCCTTAAACACTTTCACACCCACATGAATGGTCTTACTCAATGACTACTCTGCCTCCAAAAGCATTATTATACAAGCTATTTTAACTTTTTAAAACTAGCTGGTGCCTGCCTATTACTTTCTGAAAGTCAAGTCCCTGTAAAGCATTGTAAGTGGGACAGACTGAGATGGAAGCACATACAATTGTTTGCCTAATTATCTATTAAGATAGACTGAGCAGAGTTAGATTGGAGTGTTGCAAAGAGAGAAACAGGTGCTGACTATTTCTTTTATTAATGACACCAGAAAGTTTGGAGCTTGAAAAGGAGGAAAGACCTTGCAAAAACTTCAAGAAACTTTCCATATGCAACAGCATGGGGATAAACTCATGATCACAGAGACAGCACTTGAACACTGGGGATATATCACAATTACATTTGGTCAAAATACTTCAAAAGCAGAATCTCACCTTGTAAAAATCTAAGCTGAAACCTGCTTGACAAAAGCCTTGTCCTTCAGGATCTGCATTGCCTGAAATTATGAAAGTAGAAGCATTTTATTGTTTTCCCAGTGCTTGTGGAAGATAGGATACGTACCTCTGGAGCTATAAGGCTGTAAACGCATATCTGCCAAAATATGGGAAAAGATGTATTCTTTTTGAGAAGAGCCAGAGCAAATCAAGACCTTCCACAGTACCCTGAACATGCAGCCCCTTGTGAAGATTTTGAAAAATAGGACCTGATACTTGGGACTTTCTCCTCTCACTGCCAAGGGAGGACCCTTGCAACAACTATCAGGGAATAAGTTTGAATTTGGCTGGTGATAAACAAGCAAACAACAAGAAATTGTAGAATGTTCATCCCTTCCGATCTTCTATAAATAAAAAAGTGACTACTAAGGCATTTTCAGAAAATGTTGACATTGTGGACAGGTCAGGATGGGTCAATGTACGGACAACATCCAGCTTATCTGTACTATGGCATGGGAAAGGGGCAAATGGCCCTTGCAAGGGTCAGCCATTTAACTGGTAGACGTTTGCTCAATGAGGACTGAAGTGTAATATAATTTTGGGTGCACATTTGTACAGGAAAAACCAATCTTCCTGCTTCTTTCTACTCTTATTTCTAGCCTCCAAATCCTTACGCAATTGTACGAAGTGTGCTGGCATGCATTTTAGGTCATTTCTGTTTGTGCCAGAGTGCTGAAAGGTTGCAGGATTGGGAAGCAGGAATGGTCACTTGAACTCTGTCTTCAAATGTCATAAGCCTTTTTCAAAGCCCCAGTGAGACATTAGAAGTACATGATGCAGATCTTATGATTACTATTTCTTACAGATTCAGCCTTCTTCTCCAAGTGCCCATCCAGGGACAAAGATTAGGCTTTAAAGGAAGACATAGCATAACTTTGTTTAGTCCTATACCCTCAGTGTGGGAAGAAGAAAACCAGAGAATAATGTGATATCTCATGTTGTTATTGGTGTGCAGTTTTCTGATAGATCACAGAAAGCATTATCACATTATCACACATCTGTCAGATGTCACAAAATCCAGCTACAAGATCTGATGCTATCTTTAGACCTCCACGGGAAAGAGGCTTTTTAATTATGCCTACTTTTTCTGTAAAATGCCTGTTACATTCTTGGCAAAATAATCCATCAGAAAGTTTAAGGCAGGAACAGAGTTTGCAGCAGAGGAACAGTTAAAAGGTGTGATTTGAAATTAGCCCATATGCATACAGCAAGAATATTATCTGCAATATCAGGGTCTCTTAAAAGGGGTGTCATGACAAGGAACTATATTCAGACTCCTTGTGTTACCAGCTGGTGCATGCAACTAGAGCAGCTACTCATCAGTGAGACTGAACACCACCATAGCTTTGCTCTGAAGGGATAGGTAAGCCCATCATATTTGATATCTTACACAGGCTACCTTTAGAAAAGTAAAAGAAAGAAAATTCTCTGACTTGTACTGTAGAAATTGCCATAGATTCAGCTCAATCCAAAGTCACTGGATCCTTCATATTGCTCTTAATAATTTGGAGCACTGAGGTAATGAGGGTATTAATAGTCCTCATAAACACCTAGACATAGGATGCTGAACGAGATGAATGATTGATAGAATCTAATGTGTGGTATTTTCTCTGGATTTCTAGGTAACTGAAAGTGGTTGTAAATATACATGCAGTTTTTCCCTATTCCCCAAGAAGCAAAGCCCAAAGGTGGCTACTGCAGCCTCAGAAGAGCAGAGAGGAGTGTGTTGCAGCAGTGCTAATATGCATGTCTTTCTTCCATGCTGAAAGTTCTTCACAAACAAGCTATTGTGGATGGTATTGCCATGCATGGTGATACAGGCTTGTGTGTTTCTATGCAGGGTCTGGTCTTCAAATGATGATCTTGTGATGAGAGATTTATACTCAGCATAAGTATGAATAATTGGTTTAAAATGCTGTCTGGTTCTTATCTAGATGTGTCTTATCTAGCTACATTTTGAAGTCATTCAAATTGAACAAATTATAGCTCATCACTATAACTGCACACAATTTACTTAATGTCTCCTCTTTCAATTAATTATACAATAAAGCATCCAATTGCAGGAATATAATTTAATGTTGATTTTTCTTTACACTCATTCAATGCAATAACATCATATCACAACCTTCATTCAACGAAAACTGTGTGAAGACTGAAAGAATGAAAACATTGAGTGCAATATCCATTCCTTCAACAAAGGATTGTTCATATTAATACTTACTGTTGCGACAAGGTGAATATTCTGCATAAGCACTGAAGTTCTGAATTGCTACATAGCAGGTGCCAACAGGGTCCTTCTCAGGGCTATCTTTAAGGGTTCTCCAATGATACAAAGGAGCACAAGCCTATCAAAATATGTCACACATACTTTTCACACACTCATGCACCTGGCAAATGTAATTTTTAATAAACTGTGTACAAAGACTCTCTCTGGTACTGAATCAGTCATACAGAAATGATCACAAGACATTGACAGAAGAAAAGGCAGGACCACTGCTTCATATAATTTCATTATGACCTGAAAAGCACGCTGATTTTTTAGTTATAGCCCTTGACAGGTAAAATCTGTCAGGGACTACAAGTCACATTTAAGCACATGTTACAAATACCCTTTAAGCCTGCTTCACAAGTAATATCTTTGCTCTATTACTGCTCATTGCACAGAACTCAATCCCATAGTTTAAGATGCAAATCACATATATGTGGCTTAAGGCAATCCCAGTTCTGTCCTGGTATGTCTTAAGATAGAAGGTATTGCAGCAGAACTACTCCACTTCACTTAGCAGAAAGAGATTTGTCAGGGTGTTGTGTTATATTATCTATCATAATCATCAAATTGTCTTCTTTCTTATAAACCCTGCTTCAAATCTTTGTAGATATGATACAGTTATAATGCATTCAAAAGTCTGAGTGAACAGTTTTTTGCTATGTAAGTTTTGGCTAGAGAACTAGTATTTAATCTACTGTGTTACAGTAGTGGTGTTACAAACGTGACAGTGTAAGGATAAATGATACACAAGTTGTGTAGGGAGAGGCATCATTTTTGAAGGTAACCCAGATAATTAGAAGAATAAAAATAATAAACTGTCAGGTCTGCAAGTCACGTTTCAGGGGGTCCTGTGCCCTAAAACTTTTCACTTCCAGGGAGGGTGAAGACACTACCTCTCCCTACAACCTTGCCTCTGCAAGATAGAAATAAATTCTTCATTCCTGTCCTACCTTGTCCTACTTTTCCAAAGAGAAACCTGTCTGCCTCTGGCAACGTGTTGCTATTATTCACATTACTGTATAAGCCTTCGATCTGCAATCAGTTCCAGCTGAATGAATCACTGTGCTACTCAGAGCTTGCCATAAAAGTCAGAGCTTCTGGAGCAATGGCTTAAGGAACAGGTATTCTCAACATGCCCGTGCCTAGAAAACTTTGCTTATTAAAACAGAGAGCAAAACTGGAGTGCAGCAAAGAGGAGTAAGTGTGGGTGATTTTAGGTACATTTGATATCAAGCAAAATCGATTGAAAAAAAGAACTCAGTAAAACCATAAACATTGACCTAATACAGTTTACTATGATATTTGTAGCTTAAAAAAGTTCCTGACAGTTTGATGTCATTTTCTTTTTCTCTCCTTTCAGCCTACAAAGATTAACAAAGTTTTCCAGCTTTCTGTCCAAATTTTTGACTGAAAAGTGTTGACTCTATCTCCATTTCAGTCTGAGAAGAGTTATCAGAGGAAAAACAAAGTTTTGTCAGTATAGAGACTGCACATCAGCTGGTGATGAGGTTTTCTGCTCACTTGATTAAGACTTAGCAAATGGTGGTAAAGAAGTACTTCATTTTGATTTGTGAATTGCTGTTTAGTAGGGTAACTAAAACAAAATATCTTCAGCTATTTTTAGAATTTTTTAGAATTTTTATGTTTACTTAGCTCTGTAATGGAATAGGGTGATGTTTTATTCATTATCTGTTTCATATCAAAATCCTTCCATAGGTTAACGACAAGGCATATGATACAAGGGAAAGCATTCCCTTATGACTATTATTTTAAGTAGTAATTGGAAGTTTTAAGCAAATCCAAACCCAAATTGTTATTTTGTAATTGTAAACACTAATAAAACTAATGACCAAACTAATTATTCTTGTCACAGTTACTTCATTGCCATTTTCAATGAGTGCATAAATTGGAAATATAAAATCTTTGTGTATAAGAAGCATCACCACCAACTTACCAAGCAATAAAAATACTTGCTCACTGCTAAAGGCCTCTATCAATACAGGTAAAATGTTCAGTGAAACTGGAAAACAGACATTACATTTTGACAGCCATCTTGATTTGGAGCTTTTTTATGACTTTTTTTGTAGCTGTTTTACCATGACTATGACATAGCTGCTGAAAACAATGTAAGTGTGACAAAAGAGGTCAGTGCTTCCTCTTACTAACTGAACTTCAGCAGAGGTTCTTGGCTTTCATTACATTTCATTACATTACAATACATATAATTTTATTACATTCTGTACTTAACATTCCAAATATACCTTCGTAATACAAAACATTTTATAGCACAGAGTTATCAGATACTTTGTATCTCTAAAGTATGTCCACTATCTATTTAAAAAATATCATCATTAACTTCCATAAAAATACGGCATTCTGCTGTTTTCATATGGCAGAAGAATCTTCACCTGATCAGTTCAACCTGATCCTATAAGTTGCTTTCATTTTCTGAATTATATACATCACCTGTTTTATAATTCATGCATAATCAAAGTTATTTCCACAATATACACAGAGAGAGCTATTAAAGATAGACCTTTGAGAAAAATAAATGTTATATCCAAATGAATACCAAATGCATAAGACTTACCACAACTTTTTCTTTATGAGCTTTGACTGTTGCTCCAAACCACTGATTTGTCTTAAACTCAATAGGTTCCCTGGTGCCATTGACTTTAATTTTCCTGTTATCTGACAAAGGAAGAAGCAGTATGTTGGCAGCTTGTTTTTAAAAAAGTATTACCCTGTGAGTTACAAACACAAGTGAACAGACTAATGGATATATTACATTGCACCCACTGTCATCATCCAACCTGTTTGATAGGAAACGGACACCCTAGTTTTATTTAAGCTTTTCACCGGTCAGTGGAAAACAGCTTAAATTCACATGTGAGCATTCAAAATAATTACACTCGAATTTCAGAATTCACAGGACTGCAATAAGAAATGCTGTGTTACCCCTGACAAAAAAACCACAAAACAAACCAAAAGAAAACAAAAACCACCCCACTTTACCTGGAATTTATGATGAATAATGAAAAAGAATCTACAAAAACATGTGAAAAGCCCTAAAAAGTTTTCTCAAATGGAGTAGAAACTTTCCAAGTAAAAAACATGTTCCATAATTAGTTTTTGTCAAACAAATGACATTTCTCAGCATGCTTATTCAAAGTCCAACATTACAGATAGCAAAAGACTTAGTTTTTAACAGAATTACATGTGTACACAGTGTCACAAGAGACAGCTTCTTAATGTTGCTTTATATACACTCTTGCAGATGTCAGCATAAGAGAAGCCATCTGGGCAAAGATTCAGGACAATTATAATGCATTTCAGGTTTTAATAAAAAGCAGACATCCCTTCCTTTCACCCTCAGTTCTCTGAAGTAAACTGATTTCCCATATGTTCATGAGCTATGCTCTTCTCTTACCAGTCATTCCTAATGAACTTTATACATAAGCAGGGCATTACTCCTTCCCCCTTGTATCTGCATTCCCTTATGTTTGTTTCTGGTTCTTATCAGGAGGGATTTCAGAAGAATCAATCCTTTTTATTCACTCTAAGTGAAAATAAAACAATATACTGTCTACCTTGGAATGTAAAAAAAAAAAGTAATGCCAGATTATATTCTATGGATTTAAACACATTTTAAATAACAGAAAAAATGCAGCCAACACTTTAAAAAGCCAACACTTCTTGGGATTTCCCCAACAGGAATACAGGAGATACCTGAATACTTTTCTAGGATGTTAGATTTCCAGTGACTTCAGTTCATGGTAACCTCATAAATGTAAATACAAACTGAATTAGGAAGAAAAATGCACCATGTTTGGAGAAAAAGGATACTGCATCTCTGTATTTTTTTCTAATAAACATGAAGGAAAGTTGAGTAAGAATGAATCTTTTGAAGTTTGAAAGTCTCTGAGGAAACATCTTCCTTCATACAAGTATTTGTATGTTTCTGTGCTGCACCAATTACAGGAGCTACTATGGAAGTGCATGCATAGAGAGAAAAGAGAGATAAATTTCAGGAATATTTAGATCTTAAAAATTCAGGAAGCAGAATTTAAAATTACTCTAAAAATACTAATTTTAAAAACACATTTAAGTTAGGCCTAAAACTTGTGTGAAATGTGAGAGACAGCATATCTGACACACCACGTTGTAAGAGCTGCCAACTTCCACCTGGTTGTTGGCAATACCTCTTTTGATTATTTTTTCCTGTGAAGTCAAACCATTTCAAATTTTAAAGGCTTATCTTTTCTTTTTTTAATGTTCCAGCAGATCTGAACATGATCAATGTCCGCAGATGAGGTCTTGATAGAAGCAAAGGTTTTGAAGCTTGAAAATCAGCCATGGCCAGTTTACAGCAGCCAAAGCTACCCTGGCTCTGAAGATGCTCATAGCCAGTATTCTAATTTAAAAGGAGCTTACATTTTCAATCAAAACAACACACTTGTCCACTGGCAATGTATACCAACATTTGAAAAAAAGTTAAATTTTAAAACTAGGACAACCATTCACAGGATTTATAAAACAACAGCTGAATTTACCAGTAAATCTGCAAGAACTACAGACATACAGATACATTCCCACCCCCTTTAGTGGCATATGGTGTAGTAGGAACCTTTTGTCATGTGGCATGGGATTTTCTTCATAAGATTATTAACAAAATATCACAGACAAACAAATTAGTAAATAGTTTTTCCCCTAGATAATATCTTCTGATGGAAATTTTCTAATCACCTTTGTTCGCCATCCTTGCTGGAGCTATGGATTCATATTCCCAGTTTCTAAGGTTGAGCCTTAAAACACAGTTCAGTCTTTTGTATGTAAAAACCAGTCATTATTTCAGATAGCTGTAAAACATTTACTGTTTTCCCTATAATTTTATCAAAATGAAGCTATATACACAACTAACCTGTCTGAATACACATGGGTTGTCATTACTGTGTCATACTATAACTGTCCATTTCTGAGCTAGCCATCCACTTACATCTCAGGACATGATCTAGGTTAGTTCTTCTCCTAAAGCAAATGCCTGAGGAGGTCAGAAGAATCATGGCCTAAAAGTACTTTTTTTTTTTTTTAACCAGCTGTAGATAACTGTGGATGACCAGCTTAGACTAGACTCAGATATAAACCACACTCCAACTACAAAAATAAAAAAATCTGTCTTTGGTACATTCCTTAAAACAGCGTTACCTAGGCATTTAAAAAAGTAGTATGTCTGTATCCTGACAACACCTTTATATGACAGAGAAATATCTCTCCTTGTGCTATTTATGGGGATCTGAGACCCACAGGCTATGTCTATACTGTACCTTACCCACAGGCTAAGCTATATTTCTGTGAACAGCCTAAACTTGGCTTGAATTCAGATTGTATTCCAACGTCATCTTCTCTTCTGGAGGAGAATGCCTGGACCCATTTAGGAAGGAGTCCAGGCTATCTTATATCATGATACGTGACACTAACGCAAGGATAGCTGGAATACAAGGCAGCAGCTGGGCTGGGCACACAACGCCTGAGCCTGTCCACAAAGCGGTCCAGTGCCTGAGTACCAGCTGGACTGCTTCAGAGCCAGCCCAGGATCTGTTCCAGATGGTCAACAGTCTGGATGATTCGCAAATTTGGCTTGAAACGCAGCTCTGTAGTCACTCACAACTATACTGCCTAAGACTGTGTTGCAGACTAAGGCCCAGATAAGCAGGAGTATGCAAAGAGCAGAGAGACTTAAAAATTTAGGTGCAAGGACATCCTTAAACTGCATTTCAGCAACCCAAAGGACCTTATTTTCTACTGCAGGAGCCACGACTCCTATACATGGTATTTCCCCACAGTCCAGCTTCAGAAGCATCTCTGGAGATAGTGAAACACGATTCTTAAGAACAGTGTTCCTTCACCCAGTCTTTTAGTCTTGAGGCACTTAGAGGCTACCAAAGGGAAAAGAGGCCCTTTAGGTTGCCAAAGCAGTAGCTGGACAAGTAGAAAAATTTGACTTTAGAAGTAAAAAGCAAACCCATGTTAAGAGTAACAGTACAGAGATTCATTTGCAGGAATTAAATCCTGAACATAGAGCAAGTGTTAACCCAAATCCACCATTTGCATACAGTAGACTAAATTTGGTGCTTTCTCTGGGGATTGGTCTCCTCTCAGTCACTGAGTCAGCACATTATAAACAGTTTAATAAGCATGAATCAAACATTACTCTTACAAATATTTCTTTTTTGTACTAATCAAGACCTGCATAAGAAACAGATGTGTTTGCAAACACTGGTAGTGGCTTATTGTGGTTCATTCAGATCTTGAATACAACAAGTAAAAAATGCATAATCTTTTATAATTTGAAAATATTCAAATGAACAAAAGCAAATCAAGGTGGTAATGGGTCAAAGGTTGAACTTGAGGATTTCAGAGGTCTTTTCCAACCTAAATGATTCTGTGAAAATATTTTCATCAAACTTAAAACAGGAAAACAATGTTTCTAATCAAAGCAACAAATCTGTCTATGCAATAAACATGCAACTCTTTCAAGTAAGTTATCACCATTCAGGAACTTTGAAAAGCATTATCTTTACTTGCTCTATGTGTATTTGCCTGTGTAAACACAAACGGCCATTAATCAGGCAGCTGCAGCAGGTTCGGTTACACTCTTCCCTCAAATCTGTACCTACATCCAGGATGGTAAATCCCTTTCAAATACCTGTCTTGATATATGTGTGTATGTTCATGCACATTCACACATATAAAAATATAGATACCATAAAGTGTAATATATATATTTCATATATTTCTATGTAATTATATATATACAGAGTAGAGGTGAATAATCACCTCAATCTATCCATATTTATATAAAATAGGAATACAAATATATAAAACCAACAAACATTTATATAAATTTATACAGGTAAAGGAAAAGGAATATCCCTCTGAAACAGAGTCAACACCTGGAATGCCATGTACAGTTTTGAGACACCACAACAAGACTTGGCTTTGAGGCTGTGGCATCTCAACCCTTGGGCGGTTTCAGACGTTGACTACACAAGGCTCTGAGGAACCTCATTTAACTTCAAAATCAGATCTGCAGCATCATAAGTGTTCCAATCCATAGAAGGGAAGAGTGAGAGGGAAGGGTTTGATCTGGCATACATGCTCCCATATTCTAGAAGTGAGGGAAAAGAGGGAATCATGTCAACCCTATCACCAGTGATATAATTTTCATATCACTACAATAAAAGAGTCCAATGACACCACCTGTTACAAAGCAAAGGTAACTCAGTAACTTTCGCAGGGTCATTAGTATTAGACCCTCACCAGAGGGACAGAATTCAAATGCAAAGCTCAACACCATGTATAGTCTAGGGAACCAAGCTAAGCAATTGTTTTTAATTAAAGCTGAGGGGAAAAAAGGACTCCATGGTGTTTAGAGACAGTAAGGATATGCAAAATGCTTGAATGATGACAAGAGTTGCTTCTATTTTTAGATTTATCTGATTCTGCAAACATCTATTTAATGTCTGGTTTTTACTGTGACTTAGATGCTATTCATATGAGCTATTTTAATTTGATAGATCGTATCTAGAGAGCTTTATTTGGACTTTCATTCCATGAATAAAAAAAAAAAAAGAATCATCAAACCCAATAGGATTTTTTTCCCCTAAGTAAAATCTGATCAAAACCAAATTAAGACCTCAGGGCTTGAACTAACACAGCTAAGAGTATTTTTTCCCCTTCTTTAGATAAGGCTGAGGCTTAAAAAAGAAACTCATGGGAGTCTATTATAAATCAGAATGCTACAAGTGAACCATGAGGCTACAGATAAGGTCTTACTGGCATAGTGGACTGAGAAGTGTCAACGTTTAAAAGTACAACAAAGTTCTCCCTCAGCAATTTCTCTTGAGATGTAAATTCTTTTTTTATAACAGGATTCTAAGTTTTCCCCAGAATCTTACCATCTCCTCAGCTAATGATTTTTGCATGTAACTAAACCTCTTGAGTCCCACAATACCTCTTTTCCTTATACAGTACCTGGGTTCTGTTACTATCAGCTCAACTGCTGGCCAGATTAGCTCATGTTTTTTATCAACTGCACGCTTGGGCAGAACTGATTTACATCCCCCTTCCCTGCTCCTCTTTAGAGGCTGTTCAGATTTTTCTCCAGCCAGTTTAGAAAAACATAACCTATTTTACTAAAACTGGTAAAGTTAGCAAAGACAACACCCCAGTGAGTTCTGGAAACTGAGAGGAAGTAGGATGTAAAATTCTGCCTTCAGGAGCTAGTTTAAAACATAAGAACTTGATGCACACTGTTACATATTATAACCAAAAGTGACCATTATAATGATTTTCTGAAATCTTAACTAGTAGCCTTTTAACAGATTTCAAATGCAATAGTGCATTTTAGGGGGTATTTAAGTTTGCTTCTGGCTGCAAGACATTTTGAATGGTTCAGAAGTTCCCCAGTTAATCAAGTGGGGAGAAAGTTTCCTTCATATTGCTCTCCTGCTACCTCTCCTGGTGGCTGACTGGAAGAGCACACAGCT
This sequence comes from Lophotriccus pileatus, assembly GCA_035583135.1. Taxonomy (NCBI): domain Eukaryota; kingdom Metazoa; phylum Chordata; class Aves; order Passeriformes; family Tyrannidae; genus Lophotriccus; species Lophotriccus pileatus. The sequence goes on along the minus strand of JAWWES010000081.1, from coordinate 20,238,082 downwards.
TGAACAGTCTTGGTAATTCTACCTCAATGCTAAAGCAGAAAAAGTCATTGTAAACCTCACTTCACACAGGTGAAACTAAAAGAAGTTAGCTTTGTGTAGGTAAGAGAAAAAAGACAGACCACAAGCCTTTAATATGATGCCAACACTTGTTTCCCTGTCCTCTCATTGAGTTTCAAAGAGTATTACAGCTGTACACTGCAATACAACCAGACAGCTTTACAAAATAGGAAAACAAGGGAGAAGAGTCTCTGCCCTTCAATCCACATCTCCTGAAGTAAATGGATACTAAAAGCCCTTCCATTATACTTTACCTCAACTCCCTGCTGCAATGCAGCAGGTTAAGGCACCCGTTTGCTCTCAGGGGCAGCTTCTTCCCAGAGTCTTGACCTTGGTGAACAGACTTAGGGAGCTTTAAAGAACTGCAAACATGGGACTGCAGAGTTACTGCTGTATCAACAGCAGGAAACACAGAGTTCCTGCTAAAGCCCCTTCCTGGCTGGAGGCCATGTCATTGGCCAACCCATATGGGAATGTCCGGTTACATGACTTGCTTATGGATGGGTCGGCTCAAATCCTACAGCAAGTCAAAATTTCATCCTTCTTCCCTCCTCTGCCCCTCTGTTGCATTTCAGGAACTATATTTCAGCAATAGGACTAATTATTTATGCACTTAAATTATCTCACTGCTTTGGAAATTTCTGGATTAGCTACTATGAAGAACAGAGATATGTTCATTGTCACCTGAGAAATTAGTGACAATCTGGGACAACTATCTGCAGTACAATTTCAGTTAGGTGGTATGATTTTTTGGAATGGCAGTAGATACTCCTGAACCTTTTTTAACGTCAATTAAATCATCTTCTCAGCAGAGTAGTTTAGCCCACACAAATTTCCACATTAACTCAAGTTGTGCAGCTGTCCACAGCACTCAGACTAGCTTGGGCACCCTGATATATACAAAGGGCCACAGCGATGATTTCAGGAGTATTCTTGGTTTTGAATATCATTGCTATTACTAAGGAGTGTTTGTGTTTGACGGTAGAACATGGCACTCAGAAGTAATGACAGATTTTTTGAAGTTTTTTTCATATCTTTCAATGGGAATTGGGTGAACACTGAGTGTTCCTGCTGGGTATACGTTCATTCAATGCACTGTCTACTCCCTCATGTGTTTTAGTTTCTGAGGAGAAAAAAAAAGAGCAAGAGGGCTTCACAAACCATAAGGATTTTTCTTTTGTAATTTAAAACTTGTATGAGCCAAAAAAAAAAGATTAGGACTAAGTGCCACAGTCTTTGTGGTGACAGGGAGGTTAGCCGCACCTTGCCAATGACTCTAGGTGCAACCCTTGCAGTGTCATATCCCTGATCTACACTGGGACACGGCAGTTGTCTCACACCAGTGTCAGGATGTCAGGTTCAGTTCGGCTTAGCACTCATGTTCTCTCTTCAGGACTCCATGGCATATAGGATATAGAATAATGTTCTTTAAACTAACACTTCAGTTATTTTAATAATAATAATAGCAACAATAACAACAACATAAATAAAACTCTTCAACAAACCAGCCTTTACAGGGCCAAAGACCATCCTATCTTAGTGCTTAACATCATAAAATTAACCTAAGCCCAACTAAATTTTTCACTAAGGTGTCTGTTACTTACTTGTTTCCCCAATAGCACTTATTGAAAAAATGCCCCCTCTGTCTAAGGCAATATGTACTTTAGCAACTCAACACACTATTTTATCTTCTTTCTCTTCCCTGACCCATGATCTTGTCCTTGATCATTGTTGCCTCTTAACAAGCCTTAAATGTTGGTGAAGAGAGATTTTGCTCCTTCTTTGTTTGTTATACTTTGCAACTCCGTAAGAAGGCACATCTACCCTTTCATTACATAAACACCTCAATATCTGTAAAATAAAAGTACAAAGTAATTCAGCATCTGTAACACCATGATATTTGAAAATGTCCAGAATCTTGACATAAACCATCACATGTTACTAGTTAGTGTCCTATTTTCATTTAGTAGGACAGAGATACTGTGTTAATATAAATAACATCAAAGCATTTGCCAAAAAGTGAACCTTTCTTGAAATTAGGTCTACTGGTCTTGTGGAAACAGTGAAATAATCTGTACAGCTAGACATGATTCTTACCAATTAGATGCCCACTTGCACACTTATTTGTGGCAGTAGAAGTATGAACACAACTTGCATTGAATGTAACATTGAGCTTCATTTGTACATCCAGTGTGCAGAAATGGAAGACATGAGCCCCCATGCTCATATGTAATTTAAGATAATGGTTGTCAATCTCTCGGACTGAATCCCTTGAATTTTTATTTTATAGTGTAAATTTCACAGTTTCTGTGACCTGAAACAATTTCACACTTCTAACACTGGATACAGCATATATCTGCTTTACTTTTACAAATTCTTTAGAAGTCCTCCATTGAACTCTTGACTGAAAAATACTGATTTAACAAATTCTTTACCTAAGTGTTGGTTCACACTGCCTTTTAAGTGTTACATTATACTCCCCCTTTCTTTCTGGTTCCACTCAGTTTTTATGTCTGAACTTAATTTAGAATGCTTCCAATTATTCAGCAGTTTTGTTTCTTTTATTGTGCTTAGTGAATCTAACTGAAAGAGCTGACATTACTTAGAGTCAAGAAAAAAGTACTTAAAAATGGAAGCTTTGTATAAAAATGCATCAAAGTGAAATCTTCCAGCCTTGAATCAGCCTCTGTCATTTTTCTGTTTTGTATCAGAAAACATTCCCAAAGCTTTGCAAGACTTTTAAAGATCTCCTATGAGGCACGAAGCATTAATCTTTAAAATTAAAGCTGCTAGAGATGAATTTTCAGTCTTTTAACAACTTCTGGGTGATTCTGTTTTGGAAGAAAGAATTATCTTGTGGTTCAGGAACAGCAGGAAGAAGAAGAAAATCTCAAGTCAGTTATCAGTATCAGCACCAACTTCCTGTATGATCTTTGACAACCCAGACTGACTCTTTTCTGTTTATTAGAATAAATATCAACATGGAATATAAACTGGGAACAGCAACATTTATGAGTGATGTTGTAGGGAAAAGGCACAGTGAGTGTACAGACCTGTAAAAGAAAGAGCCATGAACTGAAAACACCCCCCCAGTTACTAAGGACTAAGTCCCACTTGGCATACAATGGTTAAAGGCTTCAAAAGGAACTGTGTGTCACACATTATTTGAAATAGTTTCATCTAGGACAGAGCTCATATGGACTATATATCTGCTTGGGGGAAAAGTGGAAAAGAAGGAAAACTTGCTCCTGTAAAAAGTGGATTTTGAAGAGAAAAAAATGACATGAAAACACATCCATACATCAGCAAAACCAGTCATCTAAGGCCTACTGGAGATAGCCTTTTTATTGCTGGCAATGAAGAACAGGGGTTGGTACAAGCTATGCAAACCTTCCTGGGGTTGCTGTCTATAAAGGCCGCTGGACATTGCTGAATTGTGTGAAATGACACCTTAACTGCCCTTAGAACCAGAATTAGACAGCCAGTGACAACACTGCTAAGCCTGCCTATGCTACTGTCCCTCCTCTAAAGGCTGTGCACTTTTATCTACACAGTGGGCTCCTTCTGGCTTAACTTCAGCTGCCCACAAGTCAGGATTCTATCTAGAGGACACAAACAGCCATCTCTGGAAGACTGAATGAACCACACTTTGGAGATTCCAAGCTGAATAGTTGTGTGATACAGTCCAAAGCCTTACTGATGTACTTACTCATGAGTCTGCTTGTACCTTTATTCAAAACATAGTATCTGCAAAAGGACATCTCTGTCAAGAGTATACAGCTGTCCTGAGTTTCCCACAGGACAGTTAGATGTCCTCGTATGTTTCATGACTAGGTTTTCATCGTTTTTCAAAACACCCATTTGAAAACGTGACAGAGTTTTCATTTGGTCTATAAGTTTTCTATTCAAACCCAAAATTCATTTGTATAGATAAAACATTCCACTTTTGTTACATGAAGTATCTAATCATACATGGAAAAACATGAATATTTTCTCTATTTCCTGGTTTTATTTAAAATAGGTACACTCAGGGCACAGTACAATAAAAACAATGCATGCATGCTGTCTGTGCACATTTCCATTTATATATATTACCATATGCTGGACATAGTTTCATGTGCCCAAGTAACCATATACACATACAGGAACTACCACTTACTCTGTTTTGAAGAATTCCCAGTGTGATTGGACAGGCATCGTGATCAGAGTTCCTAGACACTAACATAGTAATGGGATGTGGGTGGCTGGAGCTGGGAGGGGTAAAGAACTGTGCTGCTTACTTGCTACATTCAAGTAAGCTCTTCTTATTTAACTTGCGCTCTCAGAAAAAAAAACAGAATTGTATTGTGTTTCTATTTCAAAAAACCACAAATATTAAGACTAAATATAGCCTAAAGAATACTAACTTTCGCTTAATGGTCAAACTGTCAAAGTCTGCCTAAATAAAGGAATCAGTTTTAAAATCTCTACAAACACTAGGTTTAAATTATTTTCAAGACCTATAAAGAGACAACAGAAAACATAAACAGCCTGAATTGTTTAAAACGTGTGTTCCCTCCAATTAAATAAGAAACATCTGTCTTGGGATTTTGGAAGTGGATATCATCTATCCACACTGTGCCTAAATCGGTTTGCATCTAGCTTCCAATGTTCTGAAATAAAATTCCTGCTTTCTGAAAAGAATTAAATAAGCATGCCACACGAGGTCCTTCATCCATCTGAAGAGCCGGAAAGCCCCTTGCTGAAAATAACAGCAAAGGCTAGAAATACTGCTATTTCCAAGACTCAGAGAAGTGCAAGACATGGGTTTTGGGGATTTGCCTTCTGAACACTCAAAACTATTTTCAAAAGGAGTAATCTGCCACAAATACTTTTCATTAAAAAAAAAGAAAAAAGAAAAAAAGAAAAGGCAGTTATTAAGATGAACTACGTGCCGATCCTGGAGGTCATACTCCTATTATTTCCCTGGGGACCATTAAGCCCTTCCCTGCAAGCGCACATACATTCGGACCTTCAGGAGCGGGATTTCTCCGGCCAAGTGCAGATCCTCGGATCAAAGTGACCCAAGCGAAGGGATCGCAGCGGAGCCGAGGGGGGAGCACAGCGAACGCTGCGCTGGGACCAGCCGGTCACTTACTGGTGTTGTCGAAGGGGATCTGCCGGCAGCGGGCGGCGGGCCAGGCGCAGTAGTACACCGCTCCTCCTTCCACGATGTCGGGCTGCGTGGTGTTGGCCTTGGGGGCTCCCACCAGGACACTGACCCTGCCAAGCACACCGGCAGGTCACCGGGGCGATGAGGACCGGCGGGCAGTGGGCGCTGTCACCCCGCGGTCGGGACGCCGCCGTTCGCCCACCGCCTTCCCAAAGGCTCCTTCCCAAGGCGCCTCCCGAGCCCGTGAGCCCCCCGGCCGGGCAGGGCGGGCGGCCCGGACCCCGCCACCCCCATCGGCGGCACTCACGTGCTGGGGTCGGGGATGTAGAAGTCCACCGAGTACCCGAAGTAGCTGCCCGGCGGTCCGCTGTACACCGTCCGCTTCTCCTCGTCCAGGTTGAAGGCCACCAGCGCCGGCGCCCACAGCAGCGCTGACAGGAGGAGCAGCGGGCGCTGCCGGCGGCGGGGCTGCCCGCGGCTGGGGTGCAGCATCCTCGCCGGCTGCCGCTGGCAGTGCGGAGCGGAGCGGAGCCGGGCAGTGCGGAGCGGAGCCGGGCAGTGCGGAGCGGAGCGGCTCGGCGCGGTGCGCGGGCGGGGGGCGGCGCGGGAGGCTCGGCCCCGCCGCAGGGAGCTCTTTGGAGCCCGCTCTCCCACTTGGCGCCCGCTCCTTTCCTGCCGGGAGTGCCGCGTCCCGGCCCCGCCGAGCGCTACCGGCGCGGCCACGTGGAGGTCCTGGGAGAGTGGAAGGTGCCGGCCCTCCCTGCCCGCTTGGCTCGGGGGCCGCGGGGAATCGCGGGGTGTGCGGGGAAGGAGCTGCCCTGCGAGACCCGCGGAGGACACTCGTAGTACTTGGCAATATTGGGGGGCAGTAGGGTGGCTGTGGATGATGAACGAGCCACGCGAGTAAACCTTGCTGGGCTCGGAGTTCCGAGTTCGCGTTAACAGCTGCGGGGAAAACACTCGGGCTGTAACCTGCACATACCTTAAGGGTGAGAGATGTAGAGTCAGGAGGCTTTTGTTACTGGCTGTAACGGGGACAGAAATGAGGGGCAAAAATAATTGATTTCCTGTTCTCAACCATTGCAACTGCTTACGCTGCATCCTTTGGAAACATACACCTAACGTTGCAACTTTGGAATAAAATCACTCTTCAAAATCTTCCCTTATCTTTGTCGTTTTTGGGGCCCTCTGTAGTAGCTCATGCCTGCTAGCTCTTAAACTCTTGCCTCTGAGCGAGTTGCCAGTTAGAAATAACTTTGGTTTCTAACACTCTAAACACTGTATGTCTGTAACTAGCAATCGTAATGAGGGTTTTTTATTAAGATAGGGTCTTGAAACACTAAGGGAACCTGTGATAACCTCAAGTCTGAGAAATGCACACTGGAAGGCCTGGTTAGTTTTCAGACAAGCAAAAGCAATTGGCACCTACTTTACAAAAGTAATGCCTGGTGTGTTCGAAGTGGTATGTTGTATCCCTTTGGGTAGTAGTAACTGGTACAATTACATAAAAATAGAAAACTATTTATTTGCAAAACAAGTGTCATATTTGGTTTTTAAAATTTGATTTTAACAGAATTATTTCCTTTACTTTAGAAGATACCTTCCTTTAACTGCATGGGGGAAATAGGTGTGGACTAATGCTACTCAACTCCAAGAATTAGACTTAATTAGTGGTTACTATTTAGGCTAATGCTCTGGTCTGATAATGTAAGAAAATAACGTGAAAAAGGTCTGTGGTTTCCAAGAACATTGAGCAATCTATAAGGAGATTTCACTAGCTAAATTTTTGTTCTGTAATAATGGTTAGAACAGAATTGGTGATACTGTCCTGCAGCACTTCTGTTTTAAACTGCTTTCAACTTAAACTTCTGAGAAAAAAGGTATGCAGCCATGCATTCTACTTCTAAAGGAGAGTAGGGCCTGTATGTGTGTATATGTATCTGTAGACTGTGAATTAATCACGTATGTTTGATGAGATTATTAGTGGCAGTTCCATATGGAGATTTGCCTTAGTGTCCACAGAGGGTGGATGTAGAGGGATCATACACAATTGTCTATCCAGAGTAGGCAACATGAGAAGAGATTCTGGCTACATAAGAAAAATTCTTCGAAACAATGAGGTTTTTTTAATTAATACTTGTGTAGGTCTTTGTGCTTTCCAGATTGGCTTAAATAAAAGCCGGGTACTAAGTTTGGAACATGTGTCCAGTCAACCGTAAAATGTGCAATTACAGCAAAGTTGTGGTTTAAAGCAGTGCAAATATGGTCACAGGCTTTGTCTTAAAATTTGTTTTTCCCATTGCAAGAAATAATCTAATGAAATTGGATCATCAGGGCGATTCAGGCATGTTCCAGAAAGTTTATGTGAAAAAGCACAGATCGTGGTGCTGACCATTATCTACTACAGAGCTTAGAAATACTTCATAATTGGTGGTCTCAAACTTAAGATTTCTGTGATGTGACAGTATCTGTCTTCTGGAGTTACACGTGAAAAGTCAGCAGGAGAATACTGAGTGCCTGTGGTACTTGGGTCTTGTATGTTAATAAACCATTCCTTTTCAATGTTCAGCACCATGCCTTGTTAAGATACTTTTCATGTAGTTTGGCTTGCACAAGCAACATAAATGTATGTACATGAAAAAATTAATATATCCAACTTGGCATAGATGTCCTTTGTGGTCTTCATTAAGTCACTCAAGCAACTGTAGTTTACCTATTTCTATTAATAATACATTTTTTGCAAAGCAGTGGCTGATTCAAGTACGAAGAGACCTTTTAACTAGCACCCAGTTCACATGAACTTCAAGCCTGTGTGTGTATAGTCCCAAAGGAAGTATGTTTGAACTTGTTTGCTTTGGCTGTCCAGTTTTAATGTCGTTTGATCATGATTGTGCCTATTATAAAGACTGTTATTCCTGTCTCTGTCACAGTTCTTACAGAAGTGGAAGTTTATTTTATTAAATGGGCACTTAATCAGTGATAAGGTAAATCAGTCGGGGTTTTCAGACATTCATGTGTTTTCATGAGGTGGAATTACTGAGTTAAAATTACAAAAGCTAATTAAAAGATAACCTCCATGAAAGTTTTTCTGTTAAGTTACAATTCAGTCCTTAACTGTGGCAAAACTCAGTGAAAAGATTGTGGTATCTGTACAAACTGTTGCACAGTATCAGGACGGACAAATGTAACTGGATGTGTCACCAGTGAAAATGATACCAGAAGGAGAAAACCTCATTCCATTTTCCTCACAGTGACTATCAACTGTCGGAACGTTTGCTGTTTCATAGTGTGTTATTTTATGGCGTGGTTTCAGAATTGTCAGATGAACGCATCTTGACTTTTTGTAACACATTTTTAAAACGTCAGTAGAAGTTTCAGAGAAGGAAAGCTTGGTAGGTGTGCTTTTCACAGGATTGAGCTTTAGGTGCGGGGTGAGTTCTGTGAATGCTGAGAATTTATGCCTTTTGGGAAGCAATTCCTGTTTTCCTAATATGATGACAATCAGTATAACTTCCTGTTTCTTCTGTGGGAGTCCAACTTAATTTCTAGAGCAATTATTTAAAACAATTTTATTATAGGAAAAGTATTCATCTTTGTGGGTGGGCTACTGAAGTTATCTTAAATGAGAACTAGTAATTTTATCTCGCTGATAAAGGCCTGAAGTAACAACACTTGATGCAGGAAGAATTTAGATTGTTCTTAGGTCATCCTTAAATTGCAACTGAGATAGTATTTGAAATACACCTAATAAAGTCAGGTAAGGAAACGGGTACCAATTAGCCTAAGATGATAAAAAGAATTTTTTTCTAAGTTCAAAAACTGATTGAAATCCTGGAAGTCATGTCCTGCCTACATTGTAACCTCCTAAAGGAAGGAAAGGTATGCCCTGCATCAGACCACCTATTCATAGTATTTTATGTGCTATTGAATCAGTACCATTTCTCCAGGGTTTTTTGATGTAATAAAAATCTGAGGAGTAAAGTTTTTTGAAGTCACTTCTGTGTTGTTGCCTCTTGTGATAATCCAAAGTCTGTACAGGTTTTAATATGCAGAAGGCTGGAAGGCAGCATGAAAGATGTGGAAGATGATTATTTCCTGATGTCAGTTTCAAAATGCTCATGAGAAGAAGGGATGCTGGAATTATGTGTAGGGTGTTATACCCATACTGGGGGACATGGTTCATTTCACTGCAAATGTTCTCATCTTCCAGATATCACGTTGTGCTGCCTCATCTTCTCTCCATTTCCTGGCTTTGTCAGCTGCTGCAGAGGAGGAATGACTCAGCTGTTGTGTTTTTTCTCTCAGCTATCAATGACCCAGAAGCTTCATTCTCTGGCTGTCACCTTTGCTGTAGCCTCATGAAGTTTGCCATAGAAACCTGCCCCTCTTTTTCTTCTGTCTTGATAGTCTCATCTCAGTATTAAGCAATGTATCATATATATACAAAATGTGGAATGTTAACTAGAGAAGAGTTACAACTTTATAGCTTCTGGACTGTTAAGCGGTACAGAAAATTGTATTCTGTAAGTATTGGTGATGAGGTGATAAAGAGACATGGTTTTGTAGTCACTGATATTAGGTAGGTAAAACAATCTAGAATTGAGATAAAGCCCATGTAATACTAGAAGTTGATATATAACTACGATCATGTCTGAAAGCCATTAATCAATCAAAGTCCTGTGGTTAGTTAGGTAAGATAAAATTCATATGTGAGTTAAAATGCCCTTCAGATTAAGAATGTGTGAAAGAAGTTTCATTCAAGATTGCAGAATTTGCATAGAATTGTATATATACTCAACAGAGACTTTGTGCAGTGTTTCTGCATGTAGGTTTTAAATGCTTTAGAAATAGTTTCCAATCACATTTCCTAGTAGAGACCACTATAATAAAACACAAATTCCAGACAGGTGCTGTCATACAGCTTATATATGAAGATAGATATCTCAAGATTATCTGACTTGCACCACATTCAGAGACTGATCTTTAGTGTGATGATTATTAATGGACAAAAATAATACCTTGAATTCTGAACGATAACTGTAAATGATAAATTATTTACAGCTGGTGATTTGATAATTCCTCTTTTAACCAAGCTAACTGCATGATAATAACATGCAGCCATACTGAGATTGATGTAACAAAGGAAAAATACATGTAATCTTCAAGGTAGTCTCTTTGAAAAGACATTGTTCAATGTGATCCTTGAGGTGGATTTTTTTTTTTGGAGTAATACTTATCTCTTTATTAATATTGATTTGCATTTTAAATAGGACTGAGTAGCACTATATCCTAGGATGATTGGTTCTAGGGTTTTTCATGATAGTAGCCATATGTCATTTGTACAACTGAAAGCTGAGTTCAGTTCACCTTGCGAAATAGCTGATAATGCCACAACTGAGTGTTTCTGTAAGGGAGAGTAGTGAGTAGGGATGTATCTTAAGTCTTTGCCACTGTAGGCACTGCTTCATTCACATTCATTCATACACGGCAGTCCAGAAAAGCTTCCTTACTGTCAAGTGGAATATTGTACTCTATATTTCACCTGATGGTTACATTAATTCTCAAGACTCTGTGCAATTCCTGTAATCCATTCCTGCCAAGGAAGACCTCTTTTCATCAGGGCTTCACTAATATAAGTACTCTCATTCCATAAAATGTAAACAGTATCATTTAGGCCATATATATTGGCTAGTTCTTTTTGCAGAATATAGAAGCATTTTTTTGTGCTGACCTGAACATCAGTCTGTAGGAGACAGTATCTCAGCCTGAAAGTACAATTTTAAATCATACTGGCTTACATTAAAACGAGAAATGCTACTTTGCTGCAGTACAGATAATGTGGCAGCCTTGCATTAGTGCATTTTGATGCTAAAAATAAAATATTTCTGTTTATTTGATGTCTGATATGATAGCTAAACAGGACTGTTCATCATTCCTGTTCTGAAATGTGTTTTGAGGCAATTGTCTAGCAGAGGCATTGTGTCACATTAGCAGTGTCCACTTGCTCTCAGACCATGTGTTCAGTAAACACACAGTAGTTGCAGCAGGGTGTATATACAATGTTTATCTTTTCATTGTAGTATGCCCTGAGCTAATTATTTTTTCACAGAGTTACTGTCTTTCTGGTCCAGATAAGAGTTTTGTAAAGTGTGTGGTCTAAATTTATGCATCTGGATTTCACAGAATATTCTGAGTTGGAAGGTACCCACAAGGATCATGGAGTCCAACTTAAGCCCATGAGGGAATTGGACACACAACTTGCTGTTATCAGCACCGTGCTCTGCCCAGCTGAGCTGATCTCTTACCAGCTCAGCCAATCTCAGGGTATCTGCTCTTGCAGAGTGAGGTGCAGAGTCAGAGAAGTTCATTTTTTAGTGGTTCTAGGCAAAAATTCTTATGCTGGTTTTTGCTAACTGTGTATTTTCAGCAGTAGGGAGAGGTATGTGAGGGGTTTGTATGACTTAAAAGAACAGATTAAGATGAGAAGCTTTAATAAGAATGCAGCAACTATAGCAAATTATTATTCTGTTTCCTCTGTATCAAAGTTTGTGGTTCAAGTGAATTGCAGTAAACAGTTACGCAAGGTGATATAAAATACTTTCACTGCCTTTGAAGACCACACTTCCTCTTGTATTCCCCAAAGAAAATGCTGTTTCATCAGTGCTATGTGTCTGCATTTGTCTAGTGAAAGAGTATTATGGTACATTTAGGCTTTGGTACATAGGAGCACCTCTCAGTTTGTCCTATAGTTTAAGCCAACCACCCCTTAAAAATTTATAGATTTAATATTTTAATTTTGGGGGGCTTTTTCTGTGTTTTTTGTTTTGTTAATTAGACTACAGACAAATCAAAATAGTGTTTTGGAATAAGGCAACATACTGCTATTGTGTTCTTAAAGTAATAATAAAATTGAAAAAGGCAAATTGTCACTTATTTGTGGAAAATTCTGAGTTTCTGCAAATAAATTAATTTACTGAAATTTTCTCTCTTATTGCAGCTTAATTGTTAACAATAAATTTAGAATGTGGACATGAAAGGCGATTAATTGCATTTTATAAACAAAATATTCTCAAAGTGAAACATTAAGAATATTTTGTTTGTAAAATGCAATTTTTGTATTTTCACTTATTTATTGTGCTGTCCTTTGACGACACAGTTATGTTGGTCAAATATAATATTCCTAGGTATTGAAGTATTGTTGGTATTTATTGAAGTATTTCAGCTCCTTAACCTGGCAGTGAGGTGTCCTACTAAATGACAGCATGTTATTCTAGTGATCTAGAAATAACAAAAGTAAGGCCTCTGACTTTTTTTAGCAGCACAGAAATGTTTAGGCCTCTTCAGCTGTGATTAACTAGAATCCAAACTTTGTCTATTCTCAGGATTAAACTCTCACACTGTTTAATATTTTAAACTGAGCTAATTTTTATGTTAAAATGGGTTTGGCAGTGTAGATGGACTGTATCTGTCTTGATTCTTAACTCGTGCTTCCAGTAGTTTTTAATTTTGCTGATGTGTATCAGTTTGGTTTCTGTCAGTTTATCCTGATGGTTTAAGCCATCCTCTACCACAAGTCTGTTTTGTAGTTTGTTAATTAGTTAAACACATAATTGAAATACAGTAGTTTTGGTTGGCTTGATTTTGTAGAAAAGATGTGCAACCCTGTTCACATGTTGCATTTCCTTTGGATAGTTATAATATGATCACAGTCACGTGTTTTGTAATCTGGCTGTTCAGCAGACTGGAAGGGGCTCAGTTACTCCAAATTACAGTAGCAAAAAGAGAGGGAAGGAGGGAGGATATTCTTTTAACAAAAAATGTTGACTCCTCTATCCCTGAAGTAATAAAGCATTTGTTACAGAATCCTGTGTTTACATTCTGTGATTCTTAAATATTTTTGAAGCTGAACCCATAAAGGTCACAACTAATTATTGGCCCTTTGATTTTAGAGGCAGATGCCAGTTTTCATTTTGTTTCAGCTGTGAGTGGCAAAAGCATAAAACACCTTTCTCTGAGAAATTTGATAACCCATAATTTCAGTGGTAGGCTACCAAAACATTTCTGTTTATCAAAAAGAGAACAACTACAAATATTTTACCATTGTGGAATGTGCCTTTTGCATAGTCAGAGTAGTCTTGTTCTTTCAAATTACTGGATTTGTTTTGAGATACACTTTGTATTAAATGTTAGAGACAGAAAGTAGCTTTTTTAAATCTTATTTTTTAAACTGTTTCTTGTATCATAGTATGGCAGGAGAAACAATTTCTGATTTTAATTCTGTTTTAGCAACACTGCCAATGCAGCCCCACTTCCCACTGTCCTTACCTGTCTGTGTTGCTGTTACAATGTACCTGCAATTGCAAGGTGATGGACACAGGGAAGTACATCTATATAATGATATTTTTAAGATTGCAGTTTTAGCCCATCGATATTTCTAATTCAGTTGGTTAAGAAGCCATCTCTGCTTGCATTTTAGATTAAGGCTCTAAGGATTGTGCTTTCTTTCCCCTCTTCTGTCTCTAATCTTGCACTAAGAGTAATCTTGGTTATTAATATATTTTCACCTCAAAGTTGTCCCTTCAAAGTTCTTTTAATACCTTGTTAGGAAAGGTTAGTAGTTTATAGTAAGTGATTTTTGAAGCCAGTCAGTATTTGTATCAGTTTGAATGGTTGCTTCAATCATCACACGGATCTGTTAATGAGTAGCCATGTAGGTCTTTCAGAATAATCATGGCTAAAATAAATGAGAGCTAGAAAATGTCATGACTTCTGTTGAGTTCTCACTAGGAATGTGGTGAACATGACACATATTGGTTCAGCTGGGCATTTTCTTGGTAGATTTGCCTGTTGAAATATATAAAACTACTATGTGTCAGATAGGGTAAGTGTTACTTTTTGATTTGCCAAGACATCTTCATGAACACTTTTGTCTGCCATTACTGAACAAAGACACATTAGGGAGCCCACTAATTCAAGATGTGAATAGTTCCAGAAGCTGCCTGTTGTATTAGCAGTAGTTCTCCTGGTTTGTACTCTTGACTGAATGAATTTGTTAGCAAGAATTTGAATGGCATGTTGACAGAGGGCCTTATAAAAGTCAGTGGTGGTGATTCATTAATTAAATCTATTTAAAAATGGAGATTTGAGTCAATGGTATATGTTGTCAAGTAAAGAATTTGAAACCCCTTAATTCTAGAAATGGCCTTCATAGTCAGCCAGGGACTAATTTGGCATAGCACATGTAAGAGGAGCATTCTTTCGTCCCATATTTCCATGGACTTTCATAATTGAGAGCTTTTGTAAATTTATTTTTATGGGTTTTTTTTAAAGTGAAAGAAGTCATCAGCTTAATAGTAGACATACATCATTCCTTTTTGGATTGTAGCTGTGATAGAAGGGTTCTTATTATAATAGTATAGGTATTAAGCACACATCAAAGACATGCCTTTTAACATACCACAAGTATTATATCATAATGCGAGGATGAAACAGTTATAGTGGTTTAAGTTATAGTAAGAATAAAAATACTGCGACTGTTTTTTTTATTGGAAACATTGATATATTCTGTTTTGAAGGGTAAGTTTTCAGTAGGAAATATGCCTGGTGTTGCTTTTTCATTGTTATTTGAGTACATTTTGAAGTGGCCAGTTGTTTTGTTTGGGCTAGATCAAAATACTCTGTTAGACTGCACATCAGTATCTGGTGTTCCCACCTAAAGCAAGATGGCTCTTTTTTGTGTGGACTGTGGTGTTTGTGCAGCTGCACAGTGAACCAGATAGGAAAAGTAATCTGTCTTGAAAATAATCTTCTTTTCTTTTTCTAGGCTATTTTTCAGCAGACTCTAGTTGTACAGCTGCACAGTGAACCGATCAGCAAACAAATGTGCTGGTATACAAAAATGAGTTTTGTGGGAAAGGGAATGAAATAGTGAAGCAGTGGGGGAGGGCAGAACTGCTGATTTAAGTGCAACACTGTCTTAAAATATTCTTTGAACATCAGCCTTAGTTCTAACCAAAACATTTGCTTACTTTCAGTAGAAAAATTAAATATTAAAATGCAGGCGTAACTGGATTGTCTTTCAGGTATTTCATCCTTATAAGCTCTGGTTGGTATCTTAATAAGACCTAATTGAACAGTAGAATATTGGCACAAAATCAAGCTAACTCTGTTATAGATTTTGGCATTAATAGCTGTTTTATGGACTACATAAATTTTCTATATGAAACACTGAAAATTAATTCATGGCAAGAAGAACTAATACTTATAGAGCTTCCAACTATTGCAAAGTTTTTATATTCTTGTGAGCTCTAAGAAAGAGCCTGTTCTCAGCAATTTCTTACAAGTAACTAACTGTCCCTTTGAAGAAGGCTGTCCAATTTTTTATCCATTCCAAATAAAATAAGTGCCCCTTTCTGGATAACTGAGCTAGTAGATTG
This sequence comes from Lophotriccus pileatus, assembly GCA_035583135.1. Taxonomy (NCBI): domain Eukaryota; kingdom Metazoa; phylum Chordata; class Aves; order Passeriformes; family Tyrannidae; genus Lophotriccus; species Lophotriccus pileatus. The sequence continues at coordinate 20,222,437 of JAWWES010000081.1, read as the reverse complement.
CTACTGTATTGCTTCAGGATCTTTTTCTAGTATGCTTGGGACTTGGCATTTCAGATACTTCACAGCTGAGATTTTTAAAAAGTTTTCATGGTGTGTTCAGTTATGCATAAATGCTTTCTGTACTGTTTAAGTCTTATCTGGTATTAACTTAGCAAATAGGGCTTGGATCAATTAGTTAAAGGTCTGTTCTTACAAAGTGCCCCTCCTACTGGGCTGTAGGTTTTCAAATGAATGAGTTTTACTTAAACCCACAAACCTGTTTCACTGAAATTGAGGAGAGAAGAAAATACAGGAGATGGGTGAGAACTAACTTTAGAAATGGTTAATTTTAACTTTTTAGATTGGTAGCATGTTTTCTCATTTGTATATGCAGAAGCTAATGGCAGTTTAAGACTGATAAAACTAAAGAGATTGTTATTTAATTAAAATGTTGTTATGGCTTTCTTAAAATGTCAGTAACAGCAATGTATCCATTTCATATTAATATTTTTTAAAATAATTTATCTTAAAATGTGTGCTAGATTAATAGGACTTTGTATTCTAGTATTTGTTAAAAATGTGACATTTAGAAAACAGAGAGTAGGTTCTTTTTGATTTTAAGATTCCAGGCTTTTTTTTTGAACCAAATACAAGTTTGGGATGGGGCAGGGGGAAGGGGGACTACAGACATTTCTCCTGCATGCACATTGGAGTGAATACCTGCAGTGTAGAAAGGCATTAAATTTTCCAAGGATTGTAAGAAAAACTGTCTTTATGCAGTCAGAAACTTTATTTCAAGAAATATTTCTGGTTTTAAAAAAACTGGCATTTCTCGTAGAGCTTTTACTCTGAGCAGTTCTTAATAGAAATGAATTACACAAATGCTTAACTTCTTGTCTTAGGTAAGAATATTGCTTTGTCTTTATTTTTAACACCTTGTGTCCTTCTGGGCTCTCTCTTACCGTAGCTGAAGCATGTGTTTGGTGTGGAACTTCTAGCTTCTAGTTGCCCATGAAATATTGCTAAGGCACTGTACTTATTGTGGCATTCAAGATGAGTAATTTAGATGTTTTTTAAAGATGGGCAGTACATTCTTCAGAGAAAACAAGGAAAGAAAGTTGAACAACAAGGGAGAGAAACTGAAATAACTTGGGAAAGAGCGTGGGAAGGGGAGAAATCAGTGCATTTCTGTTACAAATATTTCAGGTTATTAAAATTGTTGGGAGCAGACGAGAAAACCAGTTGGGGGAAGAAAGTTGGGCACTTAAAATATTCTAGTCAGCGTTGTACACTAACAAAAATGCTGTAGTACGTGGGTTGCAAGCACTAAAATGATAGATGTGGCTTTAAATTGAGTTTGCATTTTGTAGGACCACACAATTTGAATCCCAGTTTGTTGTTTTAAGTAAAGTCTAACTCTTGAACTAGTTTTCTAGTTTCAGTGAAGCAGTTGCTGATAAATAAACAAAAATTTCACCTAAAATCATGTTTATATTGCAGGCTCTAAGTCATAAATAAAGTACTATATAAAGAAGAACAGTTGAGATAGTAGACGCTGTGGGTAAGTTTCAGGAATCCAAGGGAAATTGAATCAAAAAGACTTAAAAAAAACCCCAAAACTAAACCTGACTATTGTCAGAGGTACCTTTAATTTAATAGATTAAACACCATAGGCAGACAGTGGTTTAGCATAGAGATATAGTGAGTTTTCCATGCAGAGAAGTTCACTCTTTGCTTATGTACTGTGACCTCAAGCCTCTGATATGAAAGTCTTGTGTATGGATGTGCAGTCATGCTGCCTTTAGTGTGAGTGATCTGCTTACCCTCATGAATGGGGAGGGGGTGCACTGGGCAGCACTGTGAGCCATTTCTGAAATGCCTGCTGGTGGGGCACACTGCTCATCTTTTCCACATGTACACGTCACTCTAACTTCGGAGCTTGGGTTAGAGTGGGGTCATCCCGCTGCCTGAGGTGCCATGCAGGACTCATGTCGTTCTTGTGCGCAGCTCAGCGGAACGTGGCAGGTGCTGTTATTTCCAGCCCTACCCTTTAGAGTGCTGTAGTTTTACCAACATCCAGGAGATATTTTCCCTTGTATCTCCCTTGTGTTGGGTGCCTGCCCGTCAAGAGGCTGTGGAGGGAAGAAGGGGAGGTAGCAGGGAATCAAGTGAGTGAACAGAATTAGGCAAAGGCTGACAGCAGTAATAGGCAGAATCTTTTTCAACTTTGGTGTAGCCTTGTCCTCAGGCTGCCCTTTCCGTATTCTCTTGAAGGGATTTGAGAGTCTTAATGTTCCTATGTTGAGATCAGCTAAACAGAATTTTGTGCCACTGAAATGTATAGAATTTGGACTTCAGCTTTCCAGTATTTTACACATACAAGTACTGCCTGAGAGGTTAAATATGACAGCTATTTATAATTGCCTAGAGAATAATGAAGCTTATTTAAAAAGAAACAAATAAATAATCAACTCTTTATTTTTTAAGCATCTTTATTCTGTAACAAGAATTGCCATAGAAAATACAATGTATTATATAATAGAAGATAAAAAATATTGGGCTAGTGTTATTACTATTTAAATTGAAAATACTGAGACAAGTATTTGAATTTGAAATTGGTCTGATAATGCTCAGCTGTTGTATTTCAGCCATGAATCGTGATCATAGGTTACAAACTATTTTAACCATTAGGGCATGGAGAAAAGGTGCCATTCAAAGCTAAACACCACAATTAGGGATGCATGACTAAAGTTTCCAAGTAATGTATTAGTAGTATTGTATGAGACAGTCACATGAAAAAGATCATGAGGTTGTGAAAAGGATTACGATCATGCTTTAGGCATGAATTTCCTGATATTTTAGTCTGGATTGTGCTTGTTTAAATGAGAGTAATTCGACTTTGCTTGTTCTGGTTATATTACCAGTATGTAGCAAAGGGGGAGAAAAGCTGTCTTGCTTACAAAAAACAGTATCCTTTGAGTAACTGAGTTTTACCTAACTTTGCCATGCTCTTTTCTGTACTGAGAAATTGAAGTAAAAAAGTTTCTTAAATGATTGGCTGGAGCATTACAGTGAACAGCACATACTTACCTGTTGCTGCCATCTCCTATGCAAGCACGTTGAAGTTCCTCTTTCTCCCAGGGCATTCCTTGGTCTTGCGTGTGCCTTAACTGCTTATTCCAGATCCTGAACCTGCTCTTCACATTAAGTAACATTCAACATTGTGAATACTCAGTTGATGAAAATCAGCATGTTCCTAAAGAAATGTGGAGCTCTCTTGATCTGTCAACAGTCATGCTCCTGATTACTGCCAGAATGTTTCTGCTTCCTGGCATGCTGTAAGTCAGGTTTTCAGCCTGCGTAAGAAAAAGCAGATGTCCTTTATTTAAAGGTCTTTCCAGGCAGTCATACAGTCTCAGGGCTGACCCAGTCCAGTGACTCTTGGATAAAGATTTGCAACCTCTTTCATTCTTCTCCACCAGTACCAGCATTTACCTGTTTCCTCAAAGGAAAATGAAAAAAATGTTCTGGAAGATTTTTTAGATACTTTCGATGTTGTTTGTTTTTTTTTTACCCATCCTGTGATGTATTTGTAAGAACATTAGGGATGCCTTCAACAGAGCCTGTGAGTGAAAAAGGCTTAATGAAAATAATATCCCAGTAAATTTCAGGGATGAACTCATCATGATAAACTACTTGAGAAAGTTTGTCACAGACCTTAAATCAGTAACTGGAATGTAGGGAATTGAGCTGGAGAAAAACTATAGTCATTCCAGACTGATGATTGAACAGTTGTTTATAAAAATAAACCAGTAATGTACAATAGTTAGCCATTGACCTGTCTGATGTCCCTAGAACCAGTTTTTATGCAGATGCCTCCATTTGACATATATTCTTCTGGTCTTACATTTTTAAGTGAATTTTTATATTTTGTATTTGTAGAAGTTTACAGGAGAAAGATTTTTTTTTTTCCCCAGTCTTCTGTGTTGATTCATTTATTTGCTATATAAAGTCATTAGAACGTATCCCCTTCCTGGTTATTTTGATTCCTTTTCTCTTCCTACCTGTCGTGGGTTAGCAAGGGTTCCCCCCTCCCTGGGGGACTGCAAGTGGTTTGTCCAGGTGAATTTCCGGGACAAAACCAATCAG
>JAWWES010000081.1:20175805-20218209 GCA_035583135.1 Lophotriccus pileatus | reverse complement strand
CGGGGGGCGGCGCGGGAGGTTCGGCCCCGCTCACCCTCCGCGGGGGACGCGCGCTCGGGCGCCCCCTGGCGGCCCGCGCCAGGCGCCCGGCCGGCAGCCCCGGGGCAGCGGCTTCGCCCTCAGGCGCCGGAGTGCGGGCGGGTGGTTTCCAGTCGAGTTTCTCTCGACTTCCAGCGTTTTCAAGAGTCTAAACTCTTGATTTTAAACAAGTATCAGAGCCTGATACTTGAAAATCCCTTTTGGGAAACTGGAGTGCGTTGAAAAAAACCGTAGACCTTCATCAGATTGTTATGCCCGGCATGGCTATTATGAAATAAAAACCAAACAACCACTGCAACGAAAAAATCCCTTCTAGCCACAGGAAAGGTGTCAACTCGGTCACGCAGTCGTGAACGCATTAGAAAACGCATTCCTCTCAAGTTTCTCCGTGGGTGCCCGCCCGGCTGCGCAAAGCTTTATAAAAGCCGGAGGGGGCACCTCACCCCGGAGGAAAGCCTTGCGCTGCTGAGAGCCCTCAGCACAGCTCCGTGCGGGAGCAGGTGTCGTGCCTGCTTCCCCGCAGAAACAACCCACACTACTACACCGCACGTGGCATACAACGGCACCTTTAGAAAGCTCCTCTTGTGAATTCTTAATAAAACTAGTTAAACCCGATGAGGCTGTATAACTCCTGTCCTGAATTGTTCTGCCCCTGCAAGCCCCACAGTAGAGTTTTAACTGGTTTTGTTAAGAATATATAAAAAAGCCCTGAGTGCCTGAAATGCTCCCTTCCCCTACAAAGCTAAACGGGGCGTCACATCCACATCTTGAGGGGACAGCATCGTTTGTATTCTTTCTGGCCAACTCAAGGCTAGGAAAAAAAGGGGAAGCATTTTATTTTCCATGTAATCAACTGTTACAGGGAAAAAGGAATTGTTTTTCAGCATTTAAAACACAGATGGGTCTAAAACACTATCAGAGAAAGATCAGAAGGACAGAGAACCCATTTATAAACATGTTATAATAGAGCATACCTATGAAAGCAGCTGAGAGTAGTTTTGTTGTGAGGTTCTGTTTTCTTCTGTGTTTGTTTTATTTTAAGTGCTTTATGGCAAGATTGTTCAGATAAGACTAACATTCCTTTTCACAAAAATAGAACTGTGTGTTTATTTCCAGCATTAACTGTGTGACCCTTAGCTGTCCCCACAGGCTTGTAATATTCCTTAATTCTACTTGCCTTATATTTATACCAAATCTGCTTTTGCCATTGGAGTGAAACATCACCATTGACAGTATTTCACTCTTTTACATTGAACAAGTAATTCTTAGACATCTAAGCATCAGTAACAAATTCAGAAGGACCTCAATGACTTGTAGGACTAAAACCTACTCTTAAAAATCATGCAACTTTAAGGCAATTAAAGAAATTTAGAAGTGTTGTTGCCTTATGCTAATAATAATGCCTTGTTATTTTTCAGAACAACAACAGTCAGTTACAGGGCTGAGTGTCACAAAGGAAGTTTCTGGGGCTTGGAGCACCACTCAGATTGCACTCCAGACCTGTGGCACTCAGGAATGAGAAGGTAGCACATCCTGTTTTGATCACTGGAACCTTATTCCACAACCTGGTTTCCTCAGACTTCAGAAATGTTTGGACTGGACACTTATCTGCACTGCTTAAGAGGTAAGCAACTGCCCCAGTTATTGGTTGACTGAAGTTTGGACTTCAGCATTACCTGTGGTCTGATAGATACATTAACTGCTTTGAATATCGAACTAAAAGGTCTTAATAGGCTCTAGAACCAGACCTGAAGCCAGGATGGAAAGCTTTTTTATGAACGTTTATCTAAGAGTCCAAAAGTCATTATCCACCTTACAGAATAACTTGAAAGCCAGATGTGGGACCAAATAATTTATGCAGAGAAATATAAGATTCATGGTGTGAATTTCTACAGCTTACATTATATGCAGTTGGTGAAGTTAATGTCATTATGATCTTTTCAATATTAAAAACAGATCAAATGTTCTATGAAAATTTTTGCTCAAGCAAAACTTATTAATATTTCATAGAAGACTATCAGAGCTTTAATGTTTTGTATGCCACTATTTAGGAATGTACCTGCCAGCAGAGGAAGAGTAAGTATTTCAAAGAGTCATATGGGCTTTTAAGATAAATCTTATCAAAATTAATGACAATTTTCCTGTTAAATCTTTTCAAAACATGGCAATACAGTGTCCAAATTCCATGCAAAAACCTTACCTTTTCTTTCAGTTGTTTCCTAGTTTTGTTTCTGTAGGCCAGTGCCATTACAAAAAGACAGTATTTTGTACTTATTATCCTGTCTTAAAGAAAGAGGATGAAACAAGGATGTGACCATGCTCTACAAACAGAATGAGTTTGTGGGATCTGAATTCAGGATGACATGCCAACAGAAGATGTTCATCTTTCTGTTTTGAACCTTACCTTTGTGAACATAGTCCAAGTTAAAAATCTGAGCAAAGTAATTCATATGTGAAAAACATTAAAGCTAATTTTAGAGTGAGCAGACTACATCTTCTACCAGTGAAAGCATATAGTCTGTGGAAAATGTTTTTTTTTCAAGAGATCTCTTCTTTGCCCTAAACTCATCCTCACAAGAGAGAATAAAAAAAGCACACAGATGGACCAGATAAGCAGAAATTATAACTGTCTGAAGGATAAAAAGTATCCAGAAATCAAAATGCCCAGCTGGTATTTAAGCGATTCACTGTTTTAAAGGGCTCTTTGTGTGGATTATAACAAGGATATTTGGATTTGGCTGCTTACCTTTAACAGTTCAGAATTTAACAAAGCAAATATGTATTTCTTAGCCTTCAGCCTTCAAATGTAACTCACCTGGGCTAATATGAGGCACTGGAAGTAGTCTTTCCATTATTTGTTTAGGTAATTTATTTAGAGCATCTTGACTGTGGACCTCAGTATACACTGAAGTGGGAATAATTTCTTTTACCATTTAGCCAGCTGTTGACCCCAGGACCCTTTTTTTCCCCCCTCATCTCTTTTTTATGAAAGTGAATTTAAAGTGAAGAGCCACCAACATGTATTTGAACAATTTTCTGTGTCTAAAGGCTTTGAGACACGGGAAGAAGAATCCAGTTTTCCAGACCACCTGTCCAATGTCCTACTAACTGTACCATGTTGCCAGCTGGGACACCAGTTGCCTCCCAGAAGACCTTTCCTCTAAAATTGAATCACTGTGCAATATGAAAAAAAAAATCATTCATCTAGAGTATTAATAAAAATGTAATTTAACTGCGTATTTAGTTCATGTGCTTTCTTACATTTAGCACAATCAATTTGCTCTGGTTAGTTAAAGCATGTATTTAATCCTTTAGAATGCTCTGGTTTTATTTATTGACTAGGCCTCGGTTGCAAACTGCAATATATACACGTACATATATGCAGCACATGGAGCACATCAACCTCTGAAAATGATATACGTTCTGGTCATTTTTCTATGAAAACAAATCTAAATTAATATCCCCCATTATATAAGTCTGACATTTAAATAATCACACTCTTAGGGGACAAAAGGTGAATCTACATAAAGGCAGAAGCTCTCCCATGTTGCTTATCAGGGAAGAAAGGAAAGGTGAGAGCTGAGGCTCTCAGATGAGCTGGTTAGCCACCAAAAATAAGAAGCCAGGCCTGTAACAACGAGGCAGGATGAAGGAAAAGTGATACAGGAAGAAGGGGTCCCATACCACACCATCATCAGCTTAATTTCTCTGGAGTACAGCAGAAGTTTTAATCTAGAGTAATGCTTATACATAGATCTCACATCACCTGGGCTTCTAATTTTTTTTTCCGGTGAGACAGAACATAAATTTTATCTGACAGTGGACTAGGAAAAAATATGTTTATTCTAACAATCAAGCTATGATTAAGTGCAAACTCTGGTGTGAGATACTCTTGCACAAACAAAGACAGACACCAAAATGCAGGAGAAAGAGCAAGAAAAGTGAATTTTCACCTTCCAAAGCATCAGTGGAAGTCTGCCTAAAGACATTTATCTTAAATGTGCAAAACCACTTAAAGCATACACCTATCAAGTTGAGTATTTTTTAAAGAGTGAAGTTTCACACTTGCCAAGCAGATTATCTTCATTTATTATCCATACTTTTGAGTAGTACTACCACTGTTGCACAAGTCTTTTCACATCAGGTCCATACCACAAGACAGGAAACTTGTGTACAAAGTAAGTCCTAAGATCAATTAAGGAATCTTTTCAAATTACTGTTATCTGCAAAGGAATTATTTTCTTCAGAAAAAGAAATTTGAAAAAAAGGTAGGATTCTCTGCGGTCACTTTATAATAAGTAATGGTCATGGGAATTTCTGAAGTTAGGAAATGACCTTTCGGTGTGGGTTCCCCCCCACCCTGTGATGTGTTCACCTTGATGTGTTCTAAACCTGTGGTCCCTTTTCATAATCCCAGAGATGCAGCAAACAAGTCAATTAAACCAAACTTTAAATGATATATGATTCAAGGAAAAGATTTTATTTTAGGGCTAAGAAGTTGATAATAAATAAAGGAATATAATAATGTAATACCAGATGTTCTCATGCACTTAACACATACAGTAACGCTGGCTTACACTGCTGTCTGGACAAATTAAGAGGTATTTGGCAATATTATAAGTTTGAATAGTTTATAGAACAAGAAATTCTTTCTGCTGTTTTTACATTTCTTTTATAGAAATTCAAATAAATATTAATACATCTATTTTTTTCTCAGAATTTCTCTTCACTTTTAACATGCCCAATAACTAAGCCACAGTAATATACAACTGCCAAGAAAGAGTATTTAGAATTATACTTATTCCTAAAAATGTATCATATTTATGTCACATTGTGCAAGCTCTTTAGGTAAAATTAGATTTTAGGAAAAACTGCAGAAAATTTAAACTCATTAAAACATATCCAGTGCAAAGGCCAGTCTAGTCCACATATTATGGTACTGTAATGTAAGCTAATATAAATTAAATAATAAAACATGCCTATATGATTCTGAGAAAGCTGAATATGTTCTATGTTTTGAAGATCTGACATCTAATATGCAGATTCTGCAATATCAGAATTTTTCAAATCTTCATGAGATGGCAAATGGTAAGACTTTAGAAGAAGGCTTTTTTTTTTTAAGATAACTCACATTAACAGTACTACAGTGGCCAAAAAAGACAAACTATTATAATAGAAATAAATCTGATTAAAAAATTAAATATTCCAATTAACACTGAAAAAGTGTTTGTAATCATTATTTACAATTCATCAATGATACCAGTGTATAACTCCACACAGTCAAAGCATACCACTTCCAAGCAAATACCAACTCCTGCATCCCCATTCGAGGATGCGATAGCCGTGTGTTCTTTATGGGCAACACATCAGTTTAGAGAAGGAGATCGATCTGTGGTCCAGAGCAGTTCTATATATGGCCATTTGGTTTGCAAGCAGCGTTTCACAGGAGTGTCGTCGGTCTGCAGCATTGGTTCTTCAAAGCCCATAACAACTGCTGTGCCTTCTACATACATGACCTGTCAAAATAAACCCAATTATGTCAGCCTGGTTAAAAACTCTTAGATAAGGTGATTCTTTTCACCACGTTAGGAGGACAGTTGTTACAATACACATTTTTTCTTATTACAAAAATCAAATCTGTTAAGTTTTACATATTTTTTTTAATGAAATGGAAGTTTGACATTGAAAAACCCTAATCCTTTAATGCTTCTGCCAACATTTTGGGGTATGAAACTGCTGGAGATGTCACAGGAATAATCTGAAGGACTTAACTAAAGCTATTCCAAAGACTGAGTATATACATTTTCTCACAGATTCTTTTTACTTGAAGTAATTTTTTTTCTTATGTCTACTAATGTCTCACAATCTTTTACCCTCAATTCCACTTCAGGAACTAACTTAGAAGCAGTCCTCATGTGTCACATATACCCCTCCTTTCAAGAAAGCTGAAAATGAAATAGGTAATTTTTGTCATCCCACTGAGTGGCTCCAAAAAATACTATTTTTCATGCAAGTCTGGACTACTAAAATGTTTCACAAAAAATTCCAAACATCTTAATTTAGACATAGGGTTCCTTACAAAAGTTGCATTTTGTGTATATTACATCTCCATTGTCCTTTACAGTTCAGATCCCCTTCTGACAAGTAAGTGCTCTTTTCAAAACACAGAGCTTAAGAAATGTGGTCTGGCCAAGTGATATACTAGCTCAAGTATACTAGCTCAAACATTATCAAGGGTACAAAGCAGTTCCCAATTACAAATACATCATTTGGAAGAAAATTATCAAAATAACAGCTTTGTAAAAAGTCTGTTTCAAGTTAGAGTATTTTGCCTGTAACTATATTCAGTTTTTCACAGCAACTGTTATTAGGGCTTAATTGTAAATCTTACCTTTTCGTTGTAGTTAGATTGCTTCAGTCCATTGTAGTGGTAAACAGTGAATGACTCTGAAACCCTGGAGTCCTGGTAGAAAGAAAACAGTTAATTTCATGTGACATAAACACTGTGCCTTGAGTCTCCTCTCTTTACTAGACAGATCCATTCAAGCAGGAAGACTCCAGGAAACTGTAAAACAGTACAGTTTCTTTTAGGTCATAATGTTGAAAATTTTGTTAATTTCACCTTTCTCTTCAGAAATAAAAAGAGCAGATGTCAGTAAACTAAAGGGTAATGCCCCCAAGAGCAACTCTGAACTTCAACTTCAGTACTGACAACGTAGAAGTTGTCCTGATTTTTAATGTCAGATACCTTATGCAGTAGTCACATTCATGTGTATTTATCACTGTTTGATTAAGTTTTTTACTAAGGACCAGATCCAATCTCTGGTCCTCCATTTGAGAGCTAAAAAGTAATTTACACCCATGCCTGCTTAAGTAAACTGATTTTGAAGACATTCACTCAGTCAAGGTCTAACAGCAAATGTACTGCAGTTGTTAACCTAATGCTTTAGTCCTAAAAGGACTGACAAGCTTTGGATTTAACTGAATCAGGAAACACAACCCAGGTGTAGTATCATCTCCTTTATGCCTACTGGACCAGGCTCCAAACAAAAGCTTATACCTTTTTTAAGCAGATGGAGGTAAAGGCTAGAATGAGAATAAATCTGCTCAGGTTACAGTACATCCATCAGATTACAAAAAGCCCTCATTCATTTTTCTACTCTTGAATGATTCACAAACTATGTGTGTATGGCCTCTCAAAGCAACTCCTGTTATTCAGTGGAGGGAGGGTGCTAAAAGGAAGGTTACGTCACTCTGCTTACAGAAGCTGCTTCACAGAGGTAAGTAAAATGAAGTTTTGCTGGGAAGGAAAGAGGACACATTCTTTTCCTCGAGGAAAAGAATATGCTCATCCTGAAGGAAAAGAAATGCTGTTTTCCAGTTCCTGTCCCATGGATATTAATAATTTTGTGCAGTTATTGTTCCACCCAAAAAGGGGCTACTGGCAAATCCAGGAATCCCCCTTTCCAGCTGACTCCCCTAAGCAGTAAAGAGTCAGGCTTGCTCTCTCAGTCTGAATAGCTTTGAATAAATAGCTTCTTCTAAGCCAGCAGCTTTGAGAAAGAAAGCTAAGATACCTTCCTGCTTTTGAGGTGGAGTTTAGTACTTTCTAGGAGAGTAAGAATAAGGGTTTGAATACTCAAAGAAGGAATTGAATCTGGATCTCCCAAGAACTAGCTACATGGTCAGATATGGTATAAAGGGAAACATAACAATACCAATCATCTCCGGTATCTGCTATTTACTCACAGTATTTTAAAGAAAGATATTAATCTTCATTTCTGCAGAATTCACTTTCAGAAAGAATTCTGAACAAGGTGTCAATATGAGTAAGGGCTACTGCTACCTGATCCACCGAGCACAGAGACTGGACAACGTCTCTGTGCCCTCAGCATTCAGTAACAGGAACTGACAGGTTCCAGTCCGAAACACGCTGATGGTGCAACCTGTACCATTAAGGCAGTAACACTTTCCATATTTTGTGCTGGAGCCAGCAAAGGTTTAACAGCGCAGGCAAAACTGGTGGGAAATCACATAAAGCAGGGAATTAGCACTTGACAGACAGGCACTGACTTGGGAGCTCCAGCTACACAGCAGGTAAAGAGTTGCCCCACCAACTCTCTAGATAATGGACAGTTTAGGCACAACCACGGAGAACATTTTTGGCTTTCTGAACTCCATTCTAAGCATCTGGGGCCTAAAATTAAGCAGTAGAGTCTTCCAGATTTGCAAGTGTAATATAATTTTTAGAACTAAACCATATTTAATTGTACATATATTTCCAGTTCTGAATAAATGAATGGAAGGAACAAGAAACAGCTGGCAAATATACAATGAAGATATAATTCTAAAAGTCCAGTGAAAATGAACACCAACTCCTTGTCTTTCCTCTGGGTGATGAATAACCTCTTAATGATATACTCAGTCCCTACCATCTTTGGCAGTGCAGTTCTAGTGTCTTCTAAATGACCAGACTGTTTCATAGTACAGAATGCTACACCCAAACAGTGCTGTATAACATCAACCATGAGCCTTGCTGCAGGCATTTAAAAAATATTAGTTTCACATTTCCTGGGTTGTAAAAATTAGGTCACACAGTTTCAATGACACGTTAGGCTACAAAGGCCTCCAAAGAAGTATTCCTCTCAGGAGCATTTGCATGGCCATGGAAAAAGCCTCCATGGACCTTCAAAGAGAGCTCTTAGCCTAACCAGCTCTCTGTTCTGGTTTACCACGTATCTGTACAAAGAGGCTCCTTGTGGCAGGACAGAGGCAGCGTAAGGGCAGGAAAATGTGATCCACGGCAAAGGGAGAAGAGGAATAACAGAATCATAGAATATGCTGAGTTGGAAGGAACCCATCAGGATAATTGAGTCCAACTCCTGGCACTGTGCAGGACACCCCAAGAATCACACCATGTGCCTGAGAGCACTGTCCTTCTTGAACTCTGTCAGGCTTGGTGCTGTAACCACTTCCCCAGTGGCCTGTTTCACTGCTCACCTGCCCTCTGGGACAGCAATGCTAGGTTAACACGTGTCTCAGTGGTGGTGCTGTCTTAATGGATGTATGGAACAGACAGTTTGAAAATAATTTTTGATTACCCTGGCAGATACTTACTTCCACGTATGCTAAACTTAAGTCTATCATTACTTTTTGTTAATCTGTCACCAACTTCACATTATTAGACACATACATAAAAATTGTTATAAATATGTTTGTAACCTTTTTCCATTTGCTAGCAACACTTGTAATATTGATTTTTGCAAATATTGAGGTAATTTATTCTCAGAAAGAACAAACTCAGATGAACTTTCTGAGTAGGGAACCTGTTCAATTCCATACGCAAAATGATTACATATTTCCTGAAGATAAATTTAGAACTTGTCACTATAATGGAGTTTCCTTCCAGTGTAAAGCTGATAAAAACGTGGCCATATTATGCAAAACAGAAGTCTACCATTTGTTGTGTAATACAGAAGTTATTTGCTGATCAGCTCTGTCAAATGAATGGAATACTTATTAAAAATAACTCCTGTGATATTGACGAACGAATCTCAAAGACAAACAGAACAGACAATGCTCTTCAGCAATAAAACTATATTGATTACCTGCTCAGGGAAAAATTCTTGCAGAAAGGGACCCAGCAGTATGATGCCCAGTCCTTCTGGGTCTAATTTGGTCTTCATGAGGTTTACACTAAGGCAAAAACATTGAATATAAAAGTATGAGTAAGACACTTTTATTCTTGCATGACTAAGCTATGCTGTGCTGCCACAGTACTTACTGCCAAGTATAGCAATACTATTCTATTTTTAATCATAAGTGACAACTGCACCAGAATGGCATGCAAGTTGCCAAAACATGGTTATTTTTAAATAAAAGTAATCTGTTATTTTAAATTAAATAAGTGATAATTCTGAAGGACCACCATATTTGGTAAAATAATTTGAAACCCATATAATCTAAAACCAGGTTTACAGCCCAAAAGTCATTTTGCTGTCTTGTAAGCATTCTTTAAAGATACAAAAACCAGTCATCTTTCAAAAACAGCTCTGTAACTGCCAAACAACCTGTTTTTAAACAGAGATTTGAAAAAGTTCCAAGATTTTCTAAGAACACTGAAATAAATTCAAATTTAACAGATACATTTCATATTTACATTGCCTACTTGATATTAAAGAAGCCAGAACCAACAAACAATGGAAATACTAACAATATGAATCCGAAAGCCTTACTGCACAACTGTGGCATACTTCCAGGTCCCTACAAGTGAATGTCAGTTATAACTCTATATTTCTATTTAAGCGATATATTTCTACAGGCATGAGATCACATCTATTTGCATCTACCCGGCCTTTTGCCTAAGTTACAATTTGTACCGTACACAAGAACGTCCTCACTGGGTCAAACCAACAGAGCGCCTTGCCCAGTATCCTGCTCCTGACACTGGTCAGTAGTGGGTGCTTACGACAGAGTACAACAGGACAAACACACATCCTTAGTTTACCCTCCCCATTTCCAGCAGTCTGCTGCTCAAAGACATCTTCAGTGACAGGCAGTATCTAAAACACAAAGATATATGTTTTTCTTTCCATGCATGTGCCTAATTGGCTATGAAACCATATATATTCCTGGCACTTATTAAACTCCACTCAAAAAATTAAAATTGAGCTGTAGATTATGGAAATAAGTATTTTCTCTGTTTTGAACCTGTCACCTGATAATTCAGTTTGACACCTCAATTTGATATTGTGTGAAGTAAGTAACAATCATTCCCTATTTATTGTGCCAATGGTTGTCTATCTTTTCCAGGTCAAACAGTCCTAACCCTAGCTTTTCCTTGTACTAATGACATTCTGTACCTTCAGTTAGCCTTGGTGCCTTCCTGATACTCATCTACAATATTCTTTTTTTAAGATGGAACAAAACATCAGGCATTTATACAATGGCATAATTCCTAGAAATCCCACTCCATATGTCTGTCTATCA
The DNA here is from genome assembly GCA_035583135.1 of Lophotriccus pileatus. Lineage (NCBI taxonomy): Eukaryota > Metazoa > Chordata > Aves > Passeriformes > Tyrannidae > Lophotriccus > Lophotriccus pileatus. Next base: position 20,207,181 of record JAWWES010000081.1, on the reverse strand, counting down.
CTATCAATTTAAATCTAAGATCTGTTTCCTGACCAGTAATATCTAGTTCACAGACCAACAATGTGTATGCAAAAATCAAGATTGTGCTCAGGGGATAAAACAATTTACATTTACTGTATTGAGACTCTTCTGTTACTGTATCTTCTAGTAACTTCTACTGCTCTCACATATTTTTTTTAACATCTTGAACACTTTTGTATCAGCAGCAAACTATCATGCAAATCCCTACCATCATATCCTCACTGATATCCTTCACAGACCTAACACAAACTCCTGTTAAATTCCTCTAATGATCTCCCTCCACTATGAAAAATTGATACTTTTTTTTCTTTAATTCTTTATATACAAAAAACCCTGTCTTCCCATTCTGTGTTCACACATGAAGTATTTACAAGTGAATTTTCCCCAGACTTGTCTTCTAATCTTTTTCTAAGTGCTATTCTCCATTTGTCACTTCTCATTCTGACACTGGTACCAGCAGAGTTCATAGGGGTATGTAACCTAAAATAGTTCAGCAATTTCATTCTGATGTTTCTTCAGGATTTTGTTTTTTCTACCGTCTTGACACTTCAGAATCTCAATTACTCTGACTACCCATAAAAAGGCTGAAGTGTGGAAACCTCTCTGTAATCTTTCCCCAGTGGAGATGAGAACGGCTCCCCAGCATGTTCCCCGGTGAACATGAAGAACTCACTACACTTGTCTAACTAACTTTGAATACTTTTACACACTGGGGATCATCTACCCAAACTACAGACTTCCAGCAAGTCTCCTGGTTCTGATGGGCTCATTTCAATACTATTAGTTTTTATAACTTTATTATTTTATAACTTTGCAGATTAGTCTTCAGAAGATTTTTAACTATGATTTACTTTGTATTTACATTCATAATTTCATAAGTGCAGATTCTTCCCTATTTTTTTCATGTAGGCACTGCATTTTCCTTTCAGAAGACACACTCTCGGCTTCTCATAGATCCCTCTTTTACCACCTAGGTCTCTAACCACCAAAAGGCGTCTTTTGCTGGAGGCTGCAGGCAGAAGGTATAATTTCTGAAGTCTTTTTGATTGTTGTGCAGAAGCATTTTATCCTTTAGACTACCACTTACGTGTCTTCATTTTCAAGTAACTTCCTTACTTGGTCCTACCATAGCACTAGTAGTAAATGATTTGGCTTCCTTTTGTTTCTCCCTCAATACACATAGAACACATTACAAAAATCTTAAGAGAGTGGCTCTGTTAAGGTCCTTGGAAGAGGAGTTTTAAAATCCGTAACACTGAATGTGATAACCTATAAACTGCTAATTTAATGTCTTAAAAAAATTCACTACTCAAGTGAAAATGCAACTGAGGATTTGCAAGATACTGGACTTCAATCCTTCTATTCCTCATTCTCACTGCTCTCAAAGTACAAAACTTTAGATGTGTCAGTGGCTGTCTGGAACCTGCTCAAATTCTTGAAATGCTGTAACAGTTGTAAAAACATTTGTGTTTGTAAACAGAACCATGGCAGATCATTTTGAAAATGCACTTAAAATTATATAATAAAATTAAAGCAAGCTACATACTCACTGATGAAATACAAGAACTGTTTAAAAATACAGAGCCATTCTATGCTTTTAAGAGTCATCAGTGTACAAAATTCAATCAATTAGGCAGGAGGGAAGACTGAATAAACTTTGACTGTGATATGTTTCAGCTGAGGCTTTTTCATTCAGCAAGTCACTGATGCTGTTCAGTGTCACTGGTATTACAGCAGAGCTACAAACACATGTGTTTGTGCCTCAGTCTCCTCAGTTCAAAACCTGGCACCTGAACCGAGGAGGTTACAAATGCTGCGGTGATGATACTCACGGCCTTTGTACTCTTCTGACTGGGAAGTATGTGGGGACAAAAGCCTCCACTATTTGTCAAATAGAGAGACAGGGTAAAATGTTTTAAACAAGCTAAACATAGACGGATAGATGTACTGAAACCAGTGCCCTGAAGAGCATCAAATGATTTTTAGTAACAGAAAGGCAAAACGAGACAGCTGGATTCTAAGATTATTTACTAAAAGACTAGAAAATTTTACTAAAATCTCATGCAATGGCACTCAGTATTGAATAATCTACCCTGCTAATTCACATCTGCTCTGCAGAGTTTTCCCCCTCTATAGTTCTGAAACTCTAAGCATGTCTAACCATATACACCCTGAGATTCTGAGAAGCTTAACACCTTGAATTGGACTATCAAAAATGTAAATGGTATACTTAGAGACAAGGCCTTTAATTTTACTTTAAAACAGAAAAACAAACAACAACCAGGCGGAAAAGCCTGTATGGAATTTGAAATGTGTGATTTATCCTTGTGTTCCACATTAAACAGACAGGACACCTAGAACCAGAACAGAGCAGGTCCTCAAGACAATAATATTAGGCAATATATTTATTTGAGAGGAGATGACTCAAGGCTGCATATTTCATGGTTTGATCTTGGCTTTTCAATATATGTTTATCCATATCAAGTATCAATATTCTGACTAGGTCTTCCTATGTCAATTTATATTTGATGTACTATGCACAATAAAATAGGACTAGTCTATACCACAAATTCCTTAAAAGCCAAACAGCCAAATGGAAACAATGCTAAATGAAGAAAGAAGTTTTCTTAAGGTTTATTGAGACAGTTGAACAAAAAGGCCAAAAGAAAGCTTTTCATACCTATTCAACTATGGCTTTTTTATTTCCTTCCCTTTAAAAAAATATCTTCTGCAGATTTCACCACTTATTGTCATAAAATGAACGTAAGCCTTTTGTCTTGTACTTTCTTTTGGTTTAGTTTCATGGTATCTCTTTATTTCAATTTTCACTTCTATCCTCCAGAGAACAGCTCAATAAACTTCATTATATTTTAACATTTGAAAGGATCAATCACATTTCAGATGACCATGCTAAGTAAACTTGCACTCTCCACAGCCATTCTGCAGATCAACAGTTAAGTCCCAGTTAAACTATACTATCTGTTTCCAAAAGGGCAGAAGCATCTTTTGCAGCAGTTAAAAAGTTCCAGTACGTAACTCATCTTTCTGGGTTAAGCATTTAGCAGCAAAACATGGTAAGTTTTGACACCAAAGGACAGCTGTTGTCACTTAATATTAGTCCTGTCCACATCAGATCCAAAATAAGTTACCTTTTTCATTTGAGAGTTTTAACTCTAATCCTAGGAATCAATGTGTCATTTCTGGAAACAAAGGACAATCATAAACACTACAAGGTCCTGAATGCTGGTGGAAACAGAAGCGTAACTGAAGCAGTTTCAGCTACAAACTCTGTAGACAGATCCAGTGGTAAAATAATGCAAATCTGCCTCTGAATACCTTGACTGTTTGGCTCTCCTGTCACACAGTTTCACCCCCACTAAAATACAGAAATATATTCATGACTATCTCTTCAATATATAGTAATGCAATAGGTCTGAGACTTTTTTTTTGGCTTCTAATTATCATTACCAAAGTTAGCGATATCTTAATTTTCATTCCTCCCATTTAATTTAAAGCTGACTTAAACACTTTAAAATAACATTCTGTGCCCAGAATGCAAGATAGGAAGAAAAAATCCTAACAAGGGAAAAAAAAACCCCAACCTGAAATTATAATAGATATATGGTTAACTGAATCCAGAAAAAAAGTCCTAAATTATAATTAATGTGGTTAATTGATACTTCTGTATATTAAAATTTTATTATACTTACTATTCAGGATCTGAAACAAGGTCCAGAGCCTTCATTACATCTTCTAGCAGAGTGTCTGGTATAAAACCATTATCTGAAGAAACAGCAAAGCTTCTTGTGAGGAAAAGAAACAAAATGCTTTCCAGGAGTACAAATTTCACTCAAAAATACAAATACTACATATTACATATTTACATTTACATCTGTAAAATTTGCAAGCAAATGGTGAGGTTCTAGACGGAATGCAGTTTTCAAACTTTCTCTCCCACTTTATTTGACCCAATAGAGTGCAATACAGAAACTCTGGGTTTATCACTCAAACACTCAGAATTTTAATACTTGCTAAGCATTCAATCTCTGTATAGTAATCTCCACCTCCACTAGGTACCTAGGGATAAATAACTGTACATTTTTTCCCTCTTGATTAGATAAAATAGTACCTGAATGTCAGATACCTTCTGTTTTCCAAATAAGAAAATTCTCTGTGTATGTCGCACACATTCAAGAGCACAATCTCATGAAGACTGAATCATATCAGACAGTTGTTTTATGAAAGCGTAATAAAGGAGAAATCAAAATATATTTAACTTTATGCCAATTACAAAGAGCATTCCAAGATTTAAAAAATGTATGTTTAAGAACTCTTAATTCCTATTGCACGACTTCCCTTACTTTAGAAATCTCAGAGAATTTCTTCATAGGATCATGGAATGGTTTGGGCTGGAAGGGACCTTAAAGATCATTTAGTTCCATGGGCACCTTCCACTAGACCAGGGTGCTCAATGTCACTTACAGACTAACTATTGTATTGGACATTTCTAATGTACTAGGCATTAAATTCCTCTCTTAATGAGTACATTTCTATTAAAAAATCTTATTTCAGTAAGAAGTACAGCCCTTACCCTCAGGGTCATACGTCTGGAAAACCCTTCTAGCTTGTTCTGAAGGCGCTTCAGGAGCAACAAGGGCCATATCCTATGGAGGGGGAAGAAAAGGAAACCTTCAGAATATTCTTGCTTCAGATACAGATTACTAACAAGACTTTTACCCAAACCTGGTTGGAATCTAAATTAATAAAAATTTAAACACAACAGGAAAAAAAATTAAGGTATATTGGCAATTTTGCCAGTAGTGACATAAAATGATCAAGAAATATGCTAAAGATTATGACACAAACTCCTAGACAAATTCTATGCAAGTCTTTTCATACAGATGTTGTAGCACAAAAGTTAATCTGAAACTACAATTCCAATCATCCTGTACTCAAGAGCCTCAAGTGAAAAAGCATATGGAAGAAATTAATTTTGGAGGAATCCCTTCATCCTTCTAATCTCTCCTTGCTTTGTATACTGAAGATAGAAACACTAGATTTTTACATTGATTTAGTATCATAATAATGTAATTTTAAAGATCCATAAATATTACTTATTTGAAACAAGTTTGCCAATGATTTTACAAATTAATAACTAGAACATCTATAGAAAACCAATACTTGTATCCAATACAGTGTACCTTCAGGTTTATGTATGTTCTAAACTTCTTTAAAGTGCTTTCAGATAAAAAGATCATAACAGCTCAACACAATTAGTTTCATAATGCCAGACGATAAATGAAGTTGTGCAGTTGTTGAGCACACACCATGTCATAATGGGTAACACTTATGTGATCATATAAGCTACATACATAGACTAAAATTTCATAATATGTGACTAACTCTTAAGTATTTTGGAATACCGAACATACTAAGCAGTAGTAGATTTACTATCACAGTGTATTAAACTAATGCAAATACTTCTCAGTTTAAAATTGATGCCATAGCATATAGAGCTTATTAACAACAAAATGATCAGTGATTTTAATATTCAGGATTTAACTCTAAAGAAGGGATGTTTTAATGGCAGGTTCTTATTAATGAATTAGCAGCGCATAGAGACAATGTAACAAGAGAGAACTCTTAAAATTTCCAACGGCATGGAAAGATATAACCCAAAGTAACTTCTAACTGCACATACAATTTCAAATGTAAACTACATATTTCTATTTTGCTTTACAAGTATGCAGTTATTTCCATACAATCTTAATGTAATACAAGAATAAAAACTTTGGGTTGTCTACCCTCTCTGCAAATTATCTTATTAATGTAGTACTTTCCATAGTTTCATGTGATGCAAAATTGATTTTTTAGTTTTCTGCAACGACCAACAATTTCGATAGTCCAATTTCAAATAGCGTATATTTCCACAGGCATTTTAATTTTCCAGGTCCTTAGTTATTTCAGTTCACACAGGAAGAACTTAAAAGATGAAGTCACTGAATGCATTTCTCAATACTGAAAATTCTGTGTCTTTCAACTGAACTTTTAAATATGGTAAACAATCCAAATTACTACATATTTTTTCATATTTTAATGAACATTTTTTGTTCATTAAATGTGATTTACTGATGTTCTAAGCAAGTTGTTTCAGAAGGAAAAGTTACCTGCCTTAGAGAGATGACCATAAAGCCCACCCCTCTTATTTGTAAAATAATTCTAACTTTTCACTGAGACTGTTGTCTTATAAAAAATTAAAAATGCAAGATTTCAATTTTTTATATACAAATCCCATACAACCGCTAACTTAGCGTATCATTCATTCCCATTATCCAGAAACCTTTGACAGTTCAAATAGTCCATATATTTCTATCTAGGGGGAAAAAATACCATAGCTCCTTCATGTAATAAAGCTGAAAACATGACAAACATGTAACAAAAACACAGTTCAGCTGCCCAAGCTGATATTTCACTATATGTGCCAAAATGCATTCCCCACCCCAGTCTTATGAATTGTATTTTGATGTAACCCATGCATTGAAAGTTCCATATAAGGGTATCCCATGAACAGTTAATTACAATAATTATTTCCAATACTAAGTATAACATGTCCCAAAAATCATGCTTCACTTGTTGGCTTTTGTGATACAAAACCAAGTCATTTTATATTACTTTGAAAAGTTATTCTCCTCAGTGGTACCAGTTATTTTAAGATCCCATGTTTACCCTCAGAGGCAAAAAATATTCTTCATAAGTTTTAATGAAAACATACCAGAAGTTTTCGTTCTACAAATCAAAAGCAGAACATAATGGCTAAGCCACGCAGAAATCCTGGCTATAATTTTTACAAAGATTGTATCCTAAAAGACCTATAGCCCTGGATAATGAAATCTGCTCTCGTACTCACTCCTTTACAATTCTACACTACCACTGCTGAGTGACACATGGAAGAATTACATAGAAGTACCACCTTCTTCTTAAAAATTTGCCTAGAGACAATACAGAAACACCTCTTATTTATCAACTTTTTAAGTTGCTATAATTTAATCAGATCTGGAGGACTGAAGTTTATTTAATCCTGTCTTGTATTACAGAGAAAAGTGTGTATTTTTCAACGCTATAATTAGTGGCTTTCAAGGCATCAACTTTTCCAAAATGGTTTCCTAAGAAAACAAGGTTGATGGGATCTCTGAAACTGATTCCCATCTTTCCAGCTGACTTTTGAATCCATTGCCGATTTCAGTTTTAAAGAGGAAATGGAGTCTCACAACTGGTTGTTGAAACTGGATGCCAAGCAGGGCGTCTCACTGTGAAGTTGGTTCAAAAAGAAACTTGATTTTATATGTCAGTAAGGTTCCTTCGGAAATTATCTTTCAAAAGAGCAAAGACACAGCACAATCCTACTGATGTACTATGTAACCGTATCATTATAATTTGGATGCATAGGTCTTTCACACACAATCAGAGTGCATCTCAAACTAGATAATGCTCTGAAATAAGAATGTGAAGCTTCAGTTCCTCCTGTGGCTGTAATCATTCATTTGCAATGAATCTCCACATCCAATGTCAGTATCCTGGAGGACACAGAGAAGGTTTCTTCTTTTTCAAAGTGAGGGAATCCTGCTCCCAAGCCAGAAGAGAGGAAATGCTCTTTACAGCCTGAGATAGAACAAACCCACTTAACTGAGAGAGACTAGACTTGAATGCAGCTTTATATGGAGGCAAGGAGCAGAAGTGCCACATGTCTCACCACACATACAAATGAGGTTATGTGTCCTAAAGGTGTCAGATACTGTTTTACTTGTAGCGATTGGATAAGAAGTAAACCAAAGAGTAGAATTTAACATAGGCTGGCATCAGTTCACAAGTGGGAAAGCTATCATCACTGCAGAAGTAAAAAGAGGCCCAAAGTTTTGCAGTGATATAAAATCTAGTTGTTGATTCTCATTCAGATGGAGAAGATTAAATAGAACTTGGGCATTACTTCAAATTAAATAGCAGCTTTATTGTAGGAGATAATATCAAATCTTCCTAGGAGATAATTATCAAATCAAGGAAAGGAGAATCCTTAAGACCTGAAATGGGAGGCCATTATTATCATCATATAAATAACCAAACAGGTATGGAAAGACACCACTGAACAGGCACTGAGATTGCTGAGACATGAAGTTACTTGTTCTAAAAATACTCACCAACATTCTACTGTCAATTTAGGTAGACTATTGTAAAGGGTCTGTCTGGAAAGGGACAGAGTTGGAGAATTATGCCATGGCAACAAAGCAAGTCAAATCCTAGAGCCCTAACCTGCAAAGTCTGTCCTAAGGCATTTGATGTTATTTGACATAAAGGCAATTTGAAGGAGTACAAGTCTGACTCTGAACAGGCAGATTGCCAATGAAGACTACCATTTGTTTTCAGGGAGATCATCTGCACCAACAGTTTGGACAGCCACTGGCCCGTGCTTGTCACAGTGATGGGAGTATCCTGTATAGACTGCTAACAATTATTTTCCTGTGCTGGCCAGTGGAGTATGAGATTACTCTGCTGCATATTATCTTCTGTGAGAGAAGATATTAAAAAAATGCCGAACAACTGGAACATAGTCAAAGAAAACTTGGAGTATCAGATCTTTTCCCCCTTGAGAGCTGTATATAGAGGAACTGAAGGAAAGGTCCTTGACTTATCTGTCACTATACAAGAACTCTGCAGCCACTTCAGAATGGCACGTGTCAAATGTCACATACTATATCCTCGTCAGCCTTGAAGAAGAGCTATGAGTCTCTCTGGGATTCAAAAATTGCCAAAAGAAAATCCTTTCCTTGAACAAGCGAGGAAAGAAGCACAAAAGGAATTATGCCACCCCCAAAGTAGCTGAGTTCTTATCAGGGGTCAGAAAATAAAATACAGGCCTTGTAATGCAGACCAGCAAAAGATGACACAGTTTACCTCAAAGTGTTCATCACGGTGTGATGGGAGGAGAATCAAGAATGTGGTGGGAGGAAAAACATTCATGGTAAGCAGTTTGTTGCAACAAGGGGGTTAAAAGGAAGCAAACTGGCACCAGCTGCACTCTGTCTTGTGAGAGTGAAAGAACTGCATTAACTCAACAGGACCTGCAGTACCTTGCTGAGAACAGAAGAGAGTTCTCAATAGGGAAGAATGAAAAGCTACGTGTGGACTACTTCTTCAAATCCTTTTTCACCTTCATCCATACTACCCTGACAGAAAAGAGAGCCAACTTGATCCAAAGGTGAGGTGAGGCTGAGGAGGAAAAGCAAACACAAGACAAAGAGCAAGAACTAATAACAGGAATCTGAAGACCCTGTCAGCCTACCCATCTGGAAATCTGGGCTTTTAACATAGACTCAAGTTATAGAAACCACAATGCATCCTCCATTCCTGTGGGAGAGGATGGTTTAATGAGCAGCCAACAAAAAATGCCACAGCAGTGCCGTTTTTACAAAATAAGAGAAACTCCAAGTACAGCGAATACATGTTTAACAGTTATATTGCCACAGATGGTGGTGGTTTAGTTTAAAACATTACAAGGCGGCAACAATTCACTTGCTGACCCATTAAAAAAATAAGAGCTTCTTCAACACGTTCCTTGCTTTGACAGACATATTACAAGACATTATTGTAAATCAATAAAGATTAGGTATATAGTCTTTTTCTTAGTTACTAGCTTGTTTTGCTCAGCAATATAATATACGGTCTTTGTTTGGAGAGCAAAAATACATTACTGGAATTATAGACCAGCAGTCAGCAGATTTGAATTTACTGGAATTCTTATCTAATTACTAAATTACATACTACCCTCCAGTCACAAGATTAATCTGAAAGGAGCTTTTCAAATTATCTGTTGCCTAAGAGGAATCAAGCTGGAAGTGGGCAAATTCCATGTTTTACGACTTCCAAAACCTTCACAATATAATTCACTCAAGATTAGTTTCTATTATCATTACCTTTTTTCAATGTAAAAAATTTAATATCTGTATTTTATACTATTTCTATATCTAATATAATTTCAGCCTATAGACATGAGCTGACTGCTATACAACCCATGGTATTAACATATTAGTTCTCTTTGGCAATTCAAATCAGGATGTGGAAAATGAACAAGTATGTCAGGAACATTTGATAGCAAAGTTTAAAGCCAGTGAAGATGTGCTGCAGAAATTCAAATCTTCCTAAATACAGTTCTCACAGTACTAAAAGCTGCACTTAATGTTGGAAACCAGCTTACAGTGTTCAGTTTCCCACTTAAACCACATAATTCTCTCTTGGCATGACGAAAACCCTCTGGTTTGCTTTAATCCAGGAACGATGAAATGCTTTTGAAAACAGACCAGATTATTTTATAATTCAAATAAGATGAAAGTGTCCTTTCTAAAGGACAATTATTAGCCTGGTTATTATTCTAAAAGTAATAGTTTATGTCTTTATATGTAAAATGTATGAGCTCTATGAAGCAATGTATTGATAATCCACTGTAATTTAGTACTGGTAAACAGCATTTTAGGAAGCTTTTATATGTACGTGTTGATACATGTATGGAGAAAATACTAAATATTCACAAACATCAGACTTTTTATTATTATTAAAACAGTGTTGCCTTTGAGTTTCATATTTGACTACGGTATTTCAGGTAGCTAATTCCAGCAGTAGCAAAATAGAGCAATTATCTTCTATGAAAAACAGTATCATTCTTGCAATTAATATAAAAATGGTGATATTTTTCTCATTAAAGCTGTATTAAACAATAAACCCCATCTCACTTCACACCACTTACGAGCTTTCTTAACTACACATAGGCAGTGACTGATCTTTTTATCTAAGTACATCTGCACTGTTTCAGTATTTCCAAACTGAAGTGTCTGTAACTTATCTATGTCTTTGACTGACACCTTTGGCACCACTCTGTAACACAAAGCAGTTATTTTTAAAGTACATGTTTAAATATATAAGCATATAAGGTTACTGTAAACAATCCACTGGTAGAGAAAAATGGCCTTGGACTCCCCATAACACAGATTATAAAGAGAAAACAGATTTTATACTCTTACATAAAATAAAGCAATACTGGAAAAAATGCACTTAAATATTGAAATGAGGTTACTACAGTTTTAGAAACAAATACATTACTCAGATGTGACTTCTGATGTTATGTAAGCGTAGAAGATTGAAAATTAAGGTAAAGTCTTAAATATCACTAAATGTGCTTCACCTTTGCTAGTAGGAGTTCAAAACTTCCTCCACCACAGACAATCCTTGTCCCTCCTCTTTTTTTTTGGTATATTTTTCCTCCTTCCACGTTTAGACTTTCAATTCTTTCATTCACATATCCTAACCTGAAAGTAGAGCTGCCTTATCAAAATAGGTCAAAGATGTTATTCTGTACACAAAAAAGTTGCTATTGGTATGAAGAGTCAATAAAGGGATGAAAAACTTATTTTTTAATACTTCTTAAAAAGTGGTTCGAAACTAATTACTAAAGGTCTTTGTGTTTGCACTTGTAAAGGATTAAATCAGATACTGTATATGGATTCACTCTAATGTTCCCAGGGATTCAACAGCTCTCATGCATTAAGGTTGTGTGGTTCAAACACCAGCTAGAAAACAAACTGATTTAGGTTGCTACTGTTCATAAAATTATCTGATTCTCTATACAAGTTCAGTCTGCCATGTCACGCATTTCTTAGGCAGTTTGTGACTTTTGCAAAAAGCAGAACTTGGCATAAGGTTTCAGAACAGGACCACAAGAGTTACTATTTTGAAGTATATTTTTATTATTGAAGCATATGCTGTGTTGGCAATCTCATTTACTGTTTCTAGTTCCCTGCATCTATCCCAGCAGGGTTTGGGAACATGGGAATAAAGCAGGCTGAACAGAAAATAAAAAAATATGTCAGCCTTCACTTTCAAGGATACATGATGCCCTGCTCAGAAAGAACATCTGGTCTTCAGACATTTTGGATAAAAACTATGCAGAGAGACAGAAAATGGACACAAAATAATTTCCCTGTTGTTTAGCCCAAGAATACTTCACTTAAAAATATCTTTAATAGGCATACAATAACTATATTTAAAACTCTATTTCCAAAGTTCTGCAATACATTAATGCCTTCAGAATATCTTTTTTTTTTTTTTTTTCCCCCAGGAAGAAAAACTGTAAGGGGAAAAAAGAATCTGAGGAATCGACCTAGAACATGTATTTATAACATGTGTGCACAGCCACTCACAGAGATTCATTTTTTCAAACAGAAGACACAACAGGCAGATAGTCAGTTCACACACTGGAACTGCTGATCAGTAACACAGTGAATACTGGAGTCCCAGTTCTAAGTCTTAATAAAAATGGGAAAAATAGTATTCCCAGTATCATTATCTGGTAATAAAAATCTGCAGTAACCAGGCTGCCAATCAAAAGATAAGATACAATAAAAAGGAAGATGACTTGTAGAGCAAAGAATGACTGGTGAGAGCATGGCACTATCAAGGTTTATGATTTCTACCTACTACCTCATCTAAAGGTACATCGAACATTCATTCTACTTGCCTATAAAGTCTCTTCATTGTGATACTATAAGCATACCAAATATTTAATTTGGAAGATAGTGGTTTAGATTTTAAGGCTCTTATAAAAAATTCTGTGTGGAAATGACTCAATAACATTTCTCTTTTAAAATTCTATTTCTGGAACAATTCCATGAAGATAATTCTGATTACAGATACACTATTTGCTGTCCTACATTGGTTTATTTACTGACCTGGATTGGTTTAGAAACTTTGACATCCATGCATACAAACACTCGTTGATGAAAACAAAACTGAGCTTTTTTCTCCTCTCCGTTTGCTGAGGTTGGTTCTTATGACTAGAACAGCATCTTTGACCTCTGCCTTATCTCCTTCATAAATACACCATCATGCTAAAGCCTGATATGAACACTGGAGCATATAATTTCTGGAAAGGAATGTTCTAGTGCATAAAACTAACATCCTTTCCATTCTTCACTTGTTGCCAGATTGACTATTAAGCTACTGTCTTCTTCCTAACTGTTTGTGTCCCATTCAATGACTTGTAAACTAGCAGGAAATGAAAACGCACTAAATTTATTGAAGTCAAAGCTTTTGGTCTAAGACTTTAGAAGGCCTTTGAGGGAATCAACAAGATGTTTATGCCTCTCCCCTCCACCCACGCACAAATACTAAACAAACTGCAAATTGGTTAGGATGTAATAATACCTCCTCCACTATCCAGAGGGCTCAAATAAAAAGGAGAGTATTATTATTTTGGGGAAATTTGAGATGTATCCAAATACATGCAGAAAGTTAAAGTATAGTGTAAAATAATTCTGAAGACTAAAAAGCCAAGACATAAACACCCAAATAAGAAAAGGGCTTAGGAAGAAGTGCTTTATTTTTCAGGCCAAGATGTACTGTGAACTAACCATTAACTCATTCACTATCAGACACTGGAAGGATTCCAAGTTGTGTCATGTAATATTCCGTAACAATGACCCACCAAAGGAAGGTAACTGTAAAACAATTATGCAAAGACGTATCTATAAACAATAGCTAATTTCAGAACATTACCAGCAGACTGCAATAGCTCCAAACATAACACGTGCCAAATGCAGAATCCAGTGGTACATGTTAATGCATTAAGTGAGGTGGATATGCTTGGTGCCCCAGCAAGAACTAAAAAAGTAACACAACGCACAAGAGGACATTATATTACAAAAGGTGTTTTTGAGGAAACTTCAGGCGGGTCCTCTATGGATGGCTGTATCCTACTGCTTTGCTACCCCAGCAACAGCATAAACAATACTTTGCTATTTTATGTAGCTGAATATAAAATAATTTGTCAGAATAACGTGGGACTTGTACCTGGAAAGGTGAGAGCACCTGACTAATGGAAGAAACAAATGATGGAGGAAAAAGCCATCAGTATTCTGTTTTTCACTTGATTTGAAATTACAAATACATTTTTATACATTTCTTTAAATATCAATTTGATTGATATTTAAATAGTACAATACTATTAAAAACCTCTATCAATTTATTAATTGTATTTTAACAGTGAGCCAGTATGTCTTTCCTCCAAATTTCAAAAACAGAATATCTACCCGTCATGTGATGACTCAGGCCCAATGTCTTCTCTATTGTATCAAATATAGCTGGAACCAACATTGGTTTCACACCTAAAAGGGATACAGAATGATACAAGTTCTCAGCCTTTGTTTCTATGCAATACTTTTACTTTCAGAGTTTACTTGATACAGTGACTTATAAATTATAAAATTGCATTTAGCAATTTCTTAGAAATATTTACTATTTGCAAGCCACTCGGCATATCCTATGAAAAAGAATGAAATAACTAAAATGTATTTCTTTAAAAATCAGTCTTTCACTTGATAGGCTACCATACATGCAAACTAGATGTTGTTCATATCCTCCTCCTTCCAGAAATAGGAGGCTGCAATTCATTCTATATGCTAACAAGTACTCCCAAGGGGTAGGACCCAATCTCTTACCTTCCAATCCCCAATTTCAGTTTACATACGAAAATCATACATTCTAAAATGAGGAAAAAGAAAAAGTATTCCTCAGGACAGTGCTGCTATGAATGGGGAGTAAGTGATCCACCATTTCTATACTGCTCTGTGCCTTTTTCCCACACCACTGGAACCTATTCAACTGAAAGAAGAGCCAGCTAGTTGACATGTTATTGTCAAAACACTGTCTCATGGAGATGACTGTACATCAGTCTCAAATATGTTCCCACATAATCTTTAAAAATCAGACAAAAGTTTGGTTTTTAACCAACTGAACTGGATATTCAGCAAGGGGAAGGTCAACAGAGCACACACTTGTAGGTGAATTGATACAATACCTCTAGAATCACTTTTCATCCTAAGTATATTTAAAATAGGCTTAAAATGATTAAGGAGACATTCTCCTAAAAATGTTTAATGTCATATTCATGGTCATTACTTAGGCATATTTTCTTTCCAAGTTTTCCAACTCAGAAGTGCTCCTACAACATGTTAAACCGAGAGCTTAGCAGTTTGTGAATAATTCCTTAATTTTTGATTTGTGGATCTAGAAAAGGTTCTTGCATTGCACTGGCTTTCTATCCTTCCTTCTTTCAGGCCTCCTTCCTTCCTTCATTTCAAAGGGTATTTCATTCAACAAGTGGTAGTGTTTTATTTTGAATTTTTATAACCTAAATTTTGGTGGATCAGAAGTTCCCATTGGAACTGCAAGAGCTACTCCCCGCAATCCATTCTACAAGTTTTCATCTAGGATTTGAAACTGCGCGCCCTGAGTCAGTACAAAGATGTTCTCATCTACCTGAGCACAGAACAGTTTCAAAATGTGTAACATTTCAGGATGAATTCTTTTCAGTGACACAAAAATTGGAAGAACTCAAACACATGAAAAGTGGTATCCAAACAGACCTACTCTCAGCTACTTCATATATAAAAAATGAACCTCCCTCTCTGAAAGAAAACAGATGGATGAGACGTTTTTCCCCAAAAGGAAGCAATCTGCTTATTTGCTTAGGGGTACATAAAATTACATTTCATGGTCTGTATCAGCCAACCATGAAAAATACTCTTAAACCATCACTGTGAAAGCCATATATAAAGGGATGAAAGTTAAATATTTTCTAAAACTTTAGAGAACATATTGATATGACTAAATAGCTGAAATTAGTCAGACAATTGGGGTAAACACGGCAAATAGAATTCTTTTAGGATGGTGAATCCCAAATAATTGGTTAGATTAACATGCAGAGTCTTGTGTCTCTCGGTTTAATGATCTCTTCACTAAAATTTCTGTGTCTAAGAACAAATAATGAAAAACCTCATGACTGAGTTACCTCTTTATGATCTGAGCAGCAAGCCTCATAATTGCTACTCATTATTACAGGATGAACAGCACTTCTGACAAGAGCAATACAACCTGGACCTAAATCCTAAAGGTTCTCGCTTCAGAGTTTTGCCACAAATTGTCAAAATGCCCACCAGTGCTCAAAGATTCATTTCTCTTGTGTTCAAAGACATCAAGTTCTTTACCCAACCTCAGGAATCGAACACCACCAAAGTGCTCTTTAACACTTTTCACATGCAATTTCCTCAACATCTACACGTATATGATTGTACTCCAGTCTTGATAAAAGTCAGCCATGTGATATTAGATTCCATGGTTATGGCTTTCTCTTCCTAGCTCAACATTTTTAGCTATTATACTAGGTTAAAACCTAAATAAAATCTCTATATCTACATCTCCACTTCAAGGTCTCTTTATAACAATGTGATAGGAACTCATATCCCACTCCATCCTTCTAATAATACCTGAAACTTTTAAAAATTCTGAGCAACTAGAGTCCTGCTTGACTCTGGAAGAAAGAGTGATCATCAACTCTAAAACCAGAAAACCTAAGTGAGGTCCACTAAAAATCTTGCAAACTTTAGTATGGTCTCATGACTCTCTTATTTAAGATGTAATAACGTATGTCATAATCACAGTATTAGAATATTACCTGGACTCTGTAATATGCATTACTGGATTTCTTATGGCACAGTGATCTGTGAGCCCTACCCCTTTGCTCTGCAGAAGAGCCCCCACCTGCCTACCAGGGACATATACCTCAATCTTCCCACTCAACTCTTCTGTTATCTTCTGCATATCTCTGCTCTTCTTGGAAGTCCAGAGTTCTCCAAGACACTTTGTAGGTCTGAGTGGATGTCAGGGATGCAGCAAAACCAGAATTAATTCTTTATCTCCTGTACTGGAGATGGCATACCTGGGTCTTCACAACCTTTCTTCCTCTTTCCCTAACTTTGTGCAAGACATGAAAAAGAATATGCTCTGTACAAAGCTCGTATAGCCACTCAGAGAAGCTTTGTTTTCTCCACTATTTAAAAATTCCTTTAGTAAAGCTCAAGTACAGAGCATCAAAAACTACGAGCATACAGGGAGATTTGGTATTTCCTAGCAGCTATCAGAGTTGGCTACTCAAACAACATGAGAAACAGGAAAATAAAAGGAAACAAATATTTCTTCCATGCAAAGCCAATAATTATAATGGCTAGAGTTTCTCATGAAAGTCACCTCCACTTAGAACCAAAAGTATATTTCTAATTAAAAAAAAGGAAAAAAAAAAAAAGGAAAAAAAAAGAAATAGAGACTTCATAAGAAATTACAATACTCCAGATCTGTTACGTTCAGAGAAGATAAAACTACAATGACTTTGGATAAATTGATATAATTAACTGGTTTCATTAGAAACAAATATGCCACCATGCGCTGCTGCATCATATATTGTCTCTTTTACTACAATGAAAAATTTTGATAAAATCTAGAATGTACTTGATAATGCTGGTGTAAAAATCACATGAATGAAAAAAGCACAAGTTCTCCCACAGAAACCTCCCAGTCATATAACAAACTATCCAGAAATGCCTGTTCATAAAAAGGACCACACATCTGTAGCAGGAACAAATTCATCACAAATAAAACTGGAGTACACCCACAAAGAGCAGAAAAAGTTAAGCTCTGTGATCTCACAAAGCTAGAACAGGGTAGATACCTTTCAGAAGTATTTTATTTTGAGGTGCCCCTTGCCAACTGTGAGACCCCAGAGTTGGCCTCTCTGCTAGGAAACTCATTTGGACAAAGAAACCCTTATGAACTACTGTGTTATTCAGAACAACTTAAATTCATTTCAGCAATAGCATTTACACTATAAAGCTTAAACCAACCAGTAGTGTAACTTCAGTTATCTTTTGGAGCCCACAGTTCTCACGCGAAACACCCTCTTCAACATTCATTTTAAAAAGGGGTCTCTTCCTGAAAAAAGAAGCTCTTAAATTAACAGCCAACAGAAATATTTGAAGATTCACTGCTGATTTAGTCAGGTGAGAGCTATTGTCAAGAACAGAACAGCATTTGTCTCCCTGCTCTTAATCAACACACAGAAAATATAAACCACTACTTTAGCCCAGAAATGATTTTTGCAGTTGCCTTATACATCTATATCCTTTCCATTAAATGTCCAGACTGTTCCAACTAGAACCAATTCCTCTTACTTCTCAAAACTAAAGACTCTGAATCCACGTGCTTTGTAATCATTTCCTGAAGAGGAGTCTTCAAAATGTGATTTTAATTTCTTCTCTGATGAAGACATAGTTTTCATAATTTGATTACCTGTATTCACTGGTCATGGCAGTAAAACACAAAAGGAAATGCGTAGGTATTTTTCACTACCTTGCAAAGTAGAAGAGTTCCTAAATTAAAGGGTACACCTAAGTCACTTTTGCAGAGACCAGAGTTGTTAAAACATACTGGTAATGGTTGAATTTTTACACATACATCTTGTTTTCTTTCCTGGCCACTGACAACCTCTGTTGGTGTTCTGATTTTAATGCTGTACCAAATACCACTCCCCCTTAGCCCACTTCTGGTAAACACCCAAATTTTGGCTCTCCAGCCTTTGCTGAGGTGCCCCTCAGCTGAGCTCTGATTGAAAAGACTGTTCAGGAGGAAAAGTGAATGCTCTTTCTTCTGAGAGTCAACACTATCAAGGATGCAGAAGAAAGACCCTGAGAATATGTAGAACAGTGATCAAAGTTAAAAAAATGAAAAAATTTAACCCGAAAGCAGGACATTTTCCTTGAAAGTAGTGATTTGTAACTTTTCAGTTATCTCAGCCAGGAGTTTCCTCTCTTTATCTGATTTTTCAAGTCTTGAAATGCTACAATGCCATAACTGAAAGTGGACAGCCAATTCTGTTGTGGTCTGTGTGCTCCAAAACCTAGACACAAACTAAGGGAATTTTTTAAAACTTATACAGCTGAAGTGTCCTCACAGACAGTTTCAATCACCAGACATTCATTCCATGCTCTCTTTTCACTTTCAAAGAGTCTGAATTCAAACTTCCAGACCATGTGGATTTGCATGTCAGCAGACAGCATTTAGAAAGCAGCTGTTAACTTACTGTTGTTCTTCCTATTGTTTGCACTGGAACATTTTCCTATTATACTCTGCATAACATTTCAACCTGTTGGTATTTTTTTATACAGTGTCTGACCACACTTGGACATTCCTCAAAGTTCTGAATAGTCTCAGCTTGTCATAACTTCCTATGTTATAAGTATCATAAAAATTAAGAACTGCCCATACAGCATTTCACCCAGGACATCACAGCTCTAAGCAGAGCTACCCCACTTGTCACTCCTCTTTCCCACAATAAAAAAAGATAAAAAATAAAAAAACTCTGTAGTCTGAAAGCTGATTTTTAGAGGACATTTACAATACCAGGTATCTGCCTTCACACCATCTGCCTCAGTGTGTCAGACTGAAAGGTTCCATGTTTGCTTTTGTTGCAGTGAGGCCAAAAAGGGGAGCTTTGAAAGCTTCCCTATTCACTGAAAGGAAGGGAGGGCAGGAGAGGCAAAAATTATGGCTGCTTTGATTTAGTTGCCTATGAAGAATCTACATACTCATCTTTACAGGGAAACTCTACCTTGTTGCAAAATGCAGAGTCCATGACCAGTAAGAGTAATAGTCATGCTTACTTTTTCAGAAAATGTTAAATTGGACTGCTGAGCATTAAGCAACTTTCTGACCTTATACACAGTTGTAATTGAAAGAAAAGATGATTGTACTAGTTACTTAATAATTAATTACTAATTAATTGCTAGGATTTGTCTGCTCTCCCAACTATTGACATTTTCCCTGCTCTATTCTGAAGAACTACTTAGGTAATACAGATGTTCACGTAGCCTTTCTGAATTCATACAGACTCATCAGCAGAACAAGCTGTAGTACTTTTACCTGAGACAGTCAGCCTTAGAAATTAATACATGGAAGATGTGAGGTTTCATTTCAGATGTTTCCAGATTCTATTTTCTTTCCAAAAGTTCTAACTACAAAAAATTATTTGGCTGATGACAGGTCAGCTAGGTGCTAGGTAGCAAAACTATTGATATTCTCTTCAATAAAATCAAAATTGCTCTTTTAAGGAAGAAATTATTTCTTGTTATTTCTCTATGTATCAAATTCTTTGTAGTAAAATGAGGCTCATAACTGTGGTATGTACATAAATGCTATGACAATCAAGATACAGAGATGAAGACCATGCAGGCAGAATAAAACTTACTCTTTTAGTAACAGGAGAAACTGCAGACTTCTGTTAAAACTAGGACATGACTCAGCTGTCTCCATTTACGGCTATTTCATGCAGCAGCAGTTACAAGAGAACTTAGGCCAAATTGCATACTTTAATTTTTTTCACTTTAAGCTGTAAGTGTGACCTTCAGCCCAAAGATAATGTGCTTCATTTTGCTCACTTATTACAATCCATTGAAAATACAGAAAGTTTTAGAACGGCAGCTATGAACAGATTTAATTATTTTAGAAAGTATGACTGAAAAACATTTCTCACAGTCACAGCTACAGAGGAATGGTCCACATTTAGAGTAGTGCAAATATATTCTGGCAGTCAGCAATACATGTCTACAGTACTTAAATCAAAATATTCCAAGATAGAAAAGGTGGTTTATCATTCATTCCACTGGTAGGAGAACAATGTTCATCATTCATCAAGTGTAAAAAATCTGAGTGAAACATCTGAGTATTAAAGAACAGCAGCCAGCTTTTTTAAGTAGGGTACTATGCAGAATTTGAGTAAAACCTCTTGGTTGTTAAACCTCCATGCTCATGAAAAGTCCTTGGGATAGCAGCGAGGACTGTCCTCTTCCCTAATTTTCCCATGCTACTTGTCCATAGTGACAGCAGCCTAGGAAGATTGCTGTTTCTAGATTTCTAGACCCAATTACTCAGCTAACAACAAAAGTGAGTACTATTATGCTTAATAATTGCCTAACATTCTTCTATTTAAGCATAAGGGTTTAGGCTCCTGTAAAACATATGCAGCTTGAAAGAATTAAAGCTTATGTGTTTTTTTTGAACTTAATCAGCACTGGTTTTGGCTCCACAGTTCATTTTTCTCTTTCCATTCTGAAAATTTCTTTCTCATGTAATCAAACTCACCATCAAACTAGAAGCTATATCCTCAGTATCAAACACCATCTACATAACTACACACGCTATTTTACCAACTTGCTGACTCGCCATTGGCAATGAATTCAAGTTTCTTCCTGTAATTTTTGGCATGTAGCTTCAATTGTTACAATAATGGATTGCAATGTGACTCATATTTCCAGTGTAGCCAACATCTCTGCTCCACCTGAAATGCTCAACAACCACTACTTTAGAAAGGGTGGGTCAGACATGCAAATTCAGGGACATGAGAGCTTTTACACATTTTCAGGTCCTGTTTTGTTTAATAATAACAAAAAAAAACCCCTAGGGAATTCTTTGCCAAGGCCATGTCAATTCCTTATTCAGCTTTTTAGTTCCTAAGATACTAACCACAAGCTGAAGTTTTTCACAGCCTAAGTGCAGTTCAATGAAGAAAGGAAAACCAATTAGAGACACCAGATATTGATACCCAGTTACTTTAACCCAGCAAACAGCCCTCAACATCCTAAAAGAAAATATTAAATGGATTTCTACCTGGAAATGGCAACTGTAGACACTAAACATTAGGTGTAATAACACTTGTGACAGGTACATTAGACTAGTATAACAGAGTGATGATACCTACTTGCATCAGACTGCTGTCTATATGACAGGGTACTGACTTCGATGGTATAATTCAGAAAAACTATAGATAAAATGTCAAAATTTAAACAAAAAAAAACTTTCCTGGGAAAGACTGCTTGGGGAGAGAGCAAAGCAGAAAACAGGCATTCCAAGGAGAATAAGGATTTTTCTGTTTCGGTGGAGTGGGGAAGAAACAGTATTTATCAGACACTAGGGATTCAGAATTTGCTAAACCACAGTCAATGTGCAACACTGGCTAATTAATGTCAAGGATTTTTTTTTATATTTAAGTTTCAATTTAAGGTAAATAAATACTACTACACAGAAGTTTCCAATGTATTGTGAGGGTTTGTTTTTTAGTAAGAAAAATCTTAGCATTTTTGTTTTCTTTTTAAAGATTAGGCAAACGTTTTACTTAAGGAAATTCAACAGCTCAAGAATTTACAGCTTTATCTTTGTTATATGTTCTATTATCTATTTTTAAGATTTATACCTAAAATATTATTTTTTTTAAGATATTAAGTACAAGGAAGTTAATTCCTAATAAGTACTAATAAACACAGCAGTAAGTACCATTCAAAGTTTCAATAAAATTTTTAATCAGAAACAAGTGTTCTATAAAAATAAAATGTGGAGAAAACAACTTGAAGTTGCCCGATAAAGAAACAGAATTTGTCTCCTTAGAAAATCTGGTCTAAGATTTTAAACTGAGAGGTCCTCTCAAAAGGATGTCTCACAGATTAGAGTACATACCTGACAGAGTAAATATAAGGAATTATCATAACAGTCCTGATATCTAACCTAGAACAACCAACTATCATTATAGATTAAAAATTGTGTCAGGAAGATTAAACTACTGAAGTCACCTACACTATCTACTTGCTTTTTGTATTTCTCTTGCACTGTAGAAATTTAAGATAGTACTTACCCCAAGCATGGTGTTCTAAAAGCATACCCTACTCCCAGCCCAATAAATTAAGCTAAAACCAAAAGACTTCATTGAAATTTATGAGGTATTGGTAAATTGTGAACAACTCTACCTTCAAGGGAAGGCTTAATTGAAAGGTTTGGTGACTATATTTTTACATTAAAGCCACATGAAACTCATATGGTAGCAAGATCTGTACTTTGAATTTATGTGGTGTTTATCTGCCTGAGGTTACCAAAAACCACATCTAACATACCTTGGCAAAGAAGACTGTGAGGTGCGTTTCACTGCCAAGAATCCAAATAGGAAATTTTGGAGACTTCAAATAGGAGCCAACCTAAAAAGGTACAACAAAATCAGAAACACAGCACAAACCCAGAAAAGTCACCTAGTTAGTGACCAAGTTAATGGAAATTCAGTTAGTGGAATCACAACTGCTCTGACAACTAATATAATATCTTCAATAAAACGACATAACTGTGTAAAATACTTTGGTTCTAATTTTGATCACTGATTGCTGTTTGACTTGGAAAACAACATAGCTCAGGATAACGAACAGGGACATATATAAGACATCAGTGAGACTGTGGTAATAATGATATCCTTTACTTCAACCTTGGAGACATGCTCCAAACACTGCACTCTATTCCTGTGCTTAGCAATACTACAATCAGATGCTAAATGAGGTACAAATCCCCTTGACTTATTAGCTGGTTTTGGATGTATCAATTCAGAATTGACATTTATTTAATAAATGAAGCGACAGCTAGTTACAGTCAATACACTAACGTTCTGCCAACTACATTAACCTCTCTAACCCTGAGCTAAGCTAAAGGAATTCGATAGAGATTGAAAAGAAAGCAAAGAACCACCAAAAAGTCTTTTGAGAAAAAGTGCACTCATACTGTTTCAAAAGCAGTTACTGTAAAACAGCCAGGACCTGTGACTGCACAAAGGAACCTTGCTGGAGCAGTTTGTGAAGAACTGCAGCCAGTGGGAAGGACCCACATTGTAGAAGTTCAAGGAGAACTGTCTCCCATGGGTGGGACCCCACACTACAGCAGAAGAAGCAAAGATTCCCCTGCAGACCTCGGTGAAACAAGCTGTCCCCTGCAGCCTATGGAGGACTGTGGTGTGGGTTTTACTAATGGTAGACTACAGGAGGAGCCCCTTGTTGCAGCCAGTCTGGGAACAAGGGGTGGAATGCATTGCAGTGTTAAACACTATAACCTGGCCCAAAGGACCAGGGGTGGAGATTCTAACGGATAAACCTCTCAGTTGTTGTAAGCCATTTTTTGAGCTGCATGTTACAGGGATTACTGCAACAGAAACCACCTGAACCAGTGGAGGAGAAGCCTTACAAGAAGTTGTGGTGCAGCAGTGACCTGACCTGAGCTGGCTTTGGTGCCCATCAGCTCCATGCAGCACATCACCTCTCCTGTCCCATGTGAACACCATAACAGATGGAACTCAAAGTTATGGACTAAATGAACTCAAAGGATGTTCTGTGGACATTTAGCAGGGGTGGTCCACAGACTAATGGAATGACAACTGTGCATTATATCAAAGGATGGGAAGGGGCATGCTGGTTAATGGGGTGGTATTGAATAGTGTGGTACCTGGGCATGATGTAAACAGTATGCAATAAGGGGTGGAATGTGCTGATTTGGAACGGGATAACATTAATTTTCTTCACAATGGCTGGTATGGGGCTAGATTTTGGATTTGTGCTGAACACATGGTTGATAACACATGTTTTGTTATTGGCGAGGAGGGATTACACAGAGCCAAGGACTCTTCTGCTTTTTGTGCTGCCACACTGGCAAGGAAGGTGGGGGTACATGTGAAGCTGGGAGGAGACCCAGCTGGGACAGGTGACCCAAACTGACTAAAGGGATGTTCTGTACTATATGACATCATGCTCAGTATATAGAGTGGGAGAGAAAAAGGAGGAAGTGGGGACATGTGGAATGATGGTGTTTGTCTTCCTGAGTAACCATTACATGAGACAAAACTCTACTCTCCTGGGAATGGCTGAACACCTGCCTGCCCATGGGAAGCCTTGTTTTGCTTTGCTTCTGTGCAGCCTTTGTTTTCCCTATTAAACTGTTTTTATCTCAACCCATGACTTTTCTTGCTTTTAACCTTCTGATTCTCTCCCTGATCCCACTGGTGGGGGAGTATGTGAGTGTGTGAGTGGTGCTTGGCTGCTGACAGGGGTTAAACCACAACAGTAAGGTACAAAATTTTTCAAATAAGAACCTGAAATCAAGAGATTCCGAGTTACAACAGGAAGAAACAACATGGACTAGGGTGTCCATCAGTTACTTTCAGATGTTCAGAGATAAGCAAATTTAAAACAGCAAGCCACTTTGGGACCTCACGGTTTTATAACCATCTACATAACATGCATTAAGTTATTTTAGTAAAAACACAAGCTTCTAACTAGCTATAATAAATGAGTGCAATAAAGTTCTAATTTAAATGGCATCAAACAACATTCACTCAATAAGATGCATTTAACAATTTTATTATATATCTACTATTTTAATATATGAGTCTCAGCTTGAATTTGAACATAATTGGAAAGTTAAGATCTCAAACTGTACATTGTAAAGCTTTCAGTAATACTGTTAAAAAAGTTCACAACACCTTAATGAAAGAAAATTCTTAATTTATGTAGAAAACAGCTTACCTTACAATATCTCAGAGATTCCATCAACGTCAAAAAGCCTACTGTTGCCTGTTTGTGTATGCCAAGAAGTTCTGTTCAAAACAAACACAACATTCTTCAAGAAAAATCTGCAAATCCTATTGTAACCCATTTTTTTCTTACTTTTAAAATTAGTCAAGTAATAACTTCAAGGTATGCAGTTTTAGTAACAACAGTAAATCATTAAGGTATAACCAAAATTATAAAGGTTTAATAATTTCCCTCTCTATAAAGTATGAGCCAAACTCATGGTTTTAAAAGTCTCTTTTAAAAAAATTTTGGAATTAGTAGGAGATTAAATACTTTGAACTTACATCACAGTTATTCTTAGAAAAAACAAAGGACAACAGCTATTCTGAAGAGGAAAAAATCCAATATATATTCACATATGTATTTTTCTTCCTCCTTCCCTCTTTTTTTTTTTCTTAAGAGTTCCTTGGCCATATTTATCTAAACATTTCACATTCTGAGTAATAAAACACAATTTTGCAAAAAATAGTTTTGTTAGTAGGAAAACTAATTTGATTTTCTGTACTGACTTCCACTTAATGTGTCATAGAGTTCTCAAACACACACACAGCTGCCAGGAATAGCTCAAATATTTATGTACTACTGACTGAAAGAGCACTTACAGAGCCTTATTTGAGGTTCTCTAATAAAGAATGAGAAAGTACTTCAAAATTCAAGCTTTGAAACTAATTATAAGGATTTGGAAGAAGCTCTGGGATTACATATATATCATCTCAGCAGTTCCAAGTACTGCCTGCTTGGAACAGCTCTGCTAGGTCCCCAAACATTGCCTAAATAAGAGCAACACACACCTGGAAACATAATCATGATTAACTTAACAAGATCTGGATTTCCTTTTTTCCAGTGAACACTGACTTCCTCATTTGAAACTTCCCTCTAAAACACTAAGTTGCAACTACATTTTTTAACACTGATCATTCATGTACAACAGCATAAAACTACGGTGTCTTCATCCATGAGCTGAACTCTCAGAACAATAGCAAGTGTAAGAAACCGTTCTAAATTTAAAAAAAATCTGGCCTGTAAGAAATAAACTCGGTATTTCATTGTAACTCACAGCACTAGGTACCGTATGCCATGTTTCCTTCACCAACTCCAAGCCTACTGAATTTTGCAACAGTGCAGAACAGTTACTATAGTAGTGGTTTAACTTTTCCCTCTACTGTTAAGTGACAAAAAATTCATCCAACTCTGAAAATCAAAACCCAAAAGACTTACAAACACAAGCTTGTTCACTACCTTTGTGGCCTGGAAGTAAAACTTCTTTCTTAAGAGTGCCAGCTATACATATTTAAAGGCTGTTGCACTGCAGAATTTTTTGATCTGAAACTGTGCTTACATGGACTATCTTCAAATTTGCTTGGAATTAAAACATTCAGGCGGTGCGTTGCAATAAATTGCCATATACTGAGGCAATTCATCCTTTCTTTGAGCAGAGGGCAGGAGTGCTATAGCTCAACTAAAAAAAGTAGTGAAGGATCCTTCAAACTAGGGAATAGCTATCGTACAGAAATAGCACATTTATATGTGCAGTGACAAGAAAAAAGTGGCAAAAGTAAGCAATAGTACTTTTAAGAAATAATTTCACATATCACATATATTATAAATATCACATATATTAAAAAAATCACATATATTTCTCTAAACCAAAAATCAATGTAACATTCAGTCTGCTAAACAAAGGCTTCAGATTTAGGAGCCAATGCCTGGAACAGAACAGCAAAGCCACATATAAGTAGTATTTTATATTCAGAAAATTACTAAAAAAAAAATCCTAGGATTCTATTAACAAGTACTTTGTTCCCTGACAGATAACTACATGAGAACTCTGAAGGAAAGAGCTGGGATTCTGGCTACAACAGTAGCCACAGAGTGTGAATATCCTGAATACTTAGTAGTTCAACTGACTGTGTGTCTGGAAGCTACTAGGTTAACTTCAGCTTGTAGTCACTGGTGTCTACTCATGCCTCCTTCAGATCTAGCCAACAGAGAAGACAGACACAAAAGTAAAAATCACTTCTGGATGACTTATGAACAAAAAAAAAAAAAAAGGGAGACTAGCTGCCCTAAATCAAAGTTCATCCTGTGAATATCCTCACCCCACCAAGAGAAAAGATCCTTGGAAGAAATCTGATACCACCACAGTTCACCTAAGAAAATTAATAAGTATGCCACTTGCAAGAAAGTTAGTTTCTCTTTGTTGGAAAAGCATTTAACAAAGTACTCAAAATTTTAAACAGATGGAAAACCGGAACCTTTAACAAAAGTTAGGATGGTTTATCAGTCAAACTAAGGACGTGAGGATCCTGGTACCAACCGCATCGGCACATCGCCACCCAGCGGCGACACCAAACACAACAAATTCCCGGCACTGCTTGGGAAAAGCAGTTACAGCCTCATCTGAACCCACAGGAAATTGATACACTGCACATAAGAATGACAATCCTGAAAAAAGCAGAAAAGAATCTACCTCCCCATATCTTCCCACTGTGGATAATTTTGGCAGGAGAAGTGACCAGAATAAGAAGAAAGTTAAAGAAGAATATGTAGATAGTCAAAGAAGAGGTATTTTTACTGCTGGAAGCCAGGAACAATTCCAGCTAATAACTCCTACCGCAGTCAACATTGTAAGAGTCAGAGCTCTAAGTACAACCTGCAAACTACCTGGTAATTCCCCAAGTTTGCAATTCAGTATGTTCTTTGCCACTGCTAAAATTACTGACGGCACTTTTAAAGTGGTTTATAAACTATTTTACTATTAATTAAAAACTCCTTATTTAAACTGATAAGCTGAACAAGAGGTCATGTGACTTTAGATAACTTGTGAATAAAACTGTCACCAAACATATTCAGTCTCTGTCATTTTGACACCTGCAACTGTTCCAGGTCAGAAACTCACAGCATTGGCTCAAAAAAAAGCTGAAGGCTGCAGACAAAGCGATACAAAATACAAAAGAAGTGATGGAAGAAAAAAAGATGACAAAAGGGACTGTTAGATGCATCCAAAATTTAGTGTTGTCGAAGAAGTTGTGAACAGTACTGGCTGTTCCTTTTTTTTGATAGACTTGATAGATCTCTTGAAAACTTGATAACAGATATGATTACAGATTTAAGACAGTGAGTAAGCTGGTTTTGACTATAGTTAGAACTATAATTTGATTATATATTATAATTTCACTAAAATATAAAAAAAAAAGGACTTGAAGAAAATGGAGAGCTCCCAATAGTGAAGTCCAATTACTTGACTGGTTAAAAACTAACTAATTCACAGACTTCATAAACAATTTATTAAATTGCAGAAGAGCAAATCATCTCAACGTAAAGGAAAGCTGCAGAAACAATTCAGATTGATTGATCATAATCTAAAAATTCAGAATGATAAATAATAATCTATCAAAAAGCGGAAATTAAAATACTTAAGAGAACACACAGATAAACCCCAGAAGACTAATAACAACAAATTTCAGTTAGAAATAGGGGGGATAAGTGACAACAATGTTTTATAGATGCAACAGGAATCAAGGTAGGAATTGAGTGATAAAACACCAAATGAAATGAGACAAAGAAAATACAAGTACTGAAAGCCATCTCTGCTTTAATTAACAAAAAGCTATATGAGTAATGATGAGATAATGCTGTCAGCCATAAAAAAAAAAGAATAGAATTGGCTAAAAAACTGCAAATAAGACAGGCCTGTTCAGGCTTGCAGATCTTAATGAAATTCATTCTTTAATACTCAAGTAGCTAGACAAAGTAAGTCTCTGAAGCACTAATGATTACCTTACATATCAAAGGTATAGGAGTTTTCAGAAAACTGGAAAAAGGAAAACTGGGTCCTTACCCTAGCAAAAACAACATAAAAAGCTAGAGAAAAAAAACATGAGAAAGGATGATTTTAAGCTCCAAAGGGTTAGTAATCAATCTGCATTACCAAGAACAACAAGAAAAAAGTCTGAAAAACCAAAAACAACCAACCAAAAAAAGCAGCCACTATTGGCTCATCAATAATACACTCCCATAATCCACTCTGAATGCCCTGGTGAGAAGTCTACCAAATAGAAAAATGTTAGATACAATATCCAAATGACATTCCATACATCTGAAAATACAGGCTGTAGGGAATCATAATCAAGTGCAAGTCTAAAACGCCTCAAAGGAGATTATACTACTCATTCATTATCAAACCAGAGCATTTCACTTCAAGTCTTTCACGGATCTGTTTTGAACCTCAGTTCAAGTCAGTATTTTCAGTGATGACTCAGATGATGGAAAATCATTGTAAAAACATGCTGAGGCGGCCTTTGAAGCACTGGGAGAGAAGATATGAACACTTACACAATTCGAACTGTTTCTGCTTTCAAATGACCTCTTTTTAAGATGAAATGTGAAAAACCAAAAGCCCCCTAATCATCTTGGTGAGCCTCCACAGAACTCACTCCATGACGTGCACACCTTTCCTGTACTGGGGGAGCCCAGAGAGGCCACCACTCCAGAGGTTGTCCCACAAGTGCCAGAGGGAAAGAATCACCACTTCCCTCCAGCTGCTGTCTACCCTCCTCCCAGTGCAGCCCATGATGCAGCTGCCCCTCTTTGCCAGAAGAGCACACTGGTGACTGTGTGCAACTGACCGCCCACAGAGGACCTTGGGTCCTTTCCCACAAAGCTGCTTCCTAGCCAGCCAGCGCTGCCCTGTCCTGTTACATGGGCATAGTCCATCCCAGATGCAGGACCTGGGGTGAATTTCAACTGTTCCTGTCAGTCCACTTCTCTAGCCTGATGTGGTTGCTCTGAACAGTGGCCCTGTCCCCAGTATTCTGGCCAACCTTCCCAACTTGCCGAGACTGCACTCCCATCATCCAGGTCATCAGGTACCTTATCATTTCAACCTGTAGCTGACAATCCTTTATTCCCTGATACTAAAATGAGAAATTTCATGCAAGGATATTTTATTTCCATTTGAGGTCTGCTTAAACCAAAGGGTAGTAAGCAAAAAGACTATCAAAACAGAAATGGAGCATATTCCAAATCAGTAGGTCAGCGTCTCAAAGTACGTAAAAATTACAAACAAGCATAAACTATAATCAACTTACTCATTCCTGAACATTCTCTGTCTCCATCCCACACGTTAGAAACAGCGTGTCCCGTCAACAGCAGGTTAATTAAACTTTGGCTGTATAACAGAAAGGCATTATATAAGAAATTAAAGGGGATTTATAATTTATTTCTGAAAATGTGTTTATGTCTAACAAATGAAAAAATTATTGCATTATCCAGCTAAGCATTTTGAAACTATTTTCCATTAATTAGCATATGTTCGTAATTCAGCAACACTAATTATCATTTCCATTTTTCAAGTAAAACCTTCATATAAAAATGTGGCCCTGAATTTGAGAATTATTCCTCTGAAAATTCAGCAATAACAGAAGCATTTCCTCAGAACTGATGCACTAAATGCAGTCAGCAGTGAAAAAGGCACACAATTTTCAGTTAGTTATAATTCGGCTTTTAGTTAGTTATAATTCATGTCAGTGATTTTTTTAAAAGAATTGTAAGTTAGAAAGACATAACGAATTAGCCCACAAAGCTATTTTAAGTGGTAGCAACCATATCTTGCAGCTTACCTTCCATGACCATAAACAGGATCTATCAATGGCTCAGTCGCATCTTCAATTTCATTTTTTATGTTTTCAATACCCTACAGAAAAATTAAAAATATTTTTTCTATCTGAAGGAACAAATTAAAATACTTATACAACAACAGAATTCAATAGTAAAACATTAGGAGGCTGATGTTCTTATATGAATTGATAACTAAGTAGGCAGCTTTCTCTCGATTTATACAGAAGGATGTTTCCAAAACATGTAATTCTCTCAGATCAGAAAAAAATAAAATAAAAAACAAACAAAAACAAACAAACAAACTAACAAACAAAAAAAAACCACCAAAAAAACACCAAACCCCAAAAAATCAAGGGCTGAGCTTTTCATGTGTTTAGGCTGGAA
>JAWWES010000081.1:20146944-20175705 GCA_035583135.1 Lophotriccus pileatus | reverse complement strand
AATATGCTGTGTGATTTTGGCATTTTAAGATAAATATTTTGAAACAGTGCAAAACTTCTTAGCAATATATTTAGTAGCCCAGCAGAGCTCACCAGATGAAGGTGTTTTGTGCTTTATGTGGCCTGAAAGGTCTTCCCTAATGGAGCTGGAGCTCTTACTACTTTTATAGGTGCTTATGTCTTGTGGGAGCAACAGTTATATCTTCTAGGCTTCTGTTTGTTTGAATTATATATGATACAAAAAAAGTCTTATCTCTCTTCCCCCTTTCTTTATGGATTTCTTTATTTCTGATTCAGAAAATCACTTAAGCAGATACTTGTTCTGTGCCAGTCCAAGATAACACTTTAGCATATGCTTAGTTTTGAGTTTCAGTAAAAGCTAGGCACTAGCTAGTCTAAGTGCATTTCCAGATAGGTGTGCTTTCATGTACTGGAAAGAGAAGAATGGATTTATTCTTAACACTGGGTTTAGAAGCACTAAACATTTATAGGTCACCATTTATTTTACAGACCTAAACAGTTAAAAGAATAATTGCCTACCATCACATTTATTGATCAAAGACACGCATACTTTTAATGTCAAAGTACTTAGCAATTCACCTCCATCCTCTGCTACATAACTTCCAGCCAGACAACATATGTGCCCACATCATATGACATCTTTGTAAACAGAAATGCTGATGCATCTTCAATTTTTTGGTACATAGTGTGCTTTTGTCCTCAGCAATAGCTAGAGTTCTTCAGGCTCATGTTTTGCACCACAGGCCAGGTTTGGACAGCTGCAGACCGGTTGTTTTTGTTGGGGAGGGATTGTTGTGTTCTGCTTGTTTGATATTTCTTTAGTGTTTTTTGTTTATCTTTCTTTGGAGAAAGTGGAACTTTCCTAGGGAAAGCAAATTTTTTGTTCTGGGCTGTTATGCATTTTAAATATTAATTTGATTCTGTTAGAGGTCAAGGCAGCAGCAGCACTAAGAGACCCCAAGCTGCTGTGTGTCTCGCCCAGAGGAATTTTCACCTGCTCCTTGGCGTCCACGGAGTACTAACACGTCACTGTGTTAATTCCCCATCTCCTCAGAAGGGTTTTTTCCTTGCATAGTCACTGGGCTTTGCACAGTGTGGATGGGGGCAGAGGTGCTGTGGTTCTGCCTCTGGTTTCCTTGGAAAAGCCCCTCACACCCACACTGGTTTGCAAATGGGGTAGTGGCCTACTCTGCACTTGCTTATCCTCTAGCAAGGCTTTTCAGCCTGTCCAGGATTAGAGAAAAAAAAGCAACCAAGCAACCAATTGTAAAAAGCTTCTAGAAATTTAGTTTTCCCAGAAGATACTCTGGAAAAAGATTCCTGTGGATTCACTTTACCACTTTTCGATTGTTTTACTCTTCTATTTCAAACCATTTAGCCCCTCAATGTCTGGAAAGGTTAATAAAAATCCTACTTCTACCCAAGGCCACATCATGAAAGGTAGTGTTAACCCAGCCTACTGCTGCTCCAGGGAGAAAGGGGTGGCAGACTTTTGCGTGTTCTAGCTTTGACTCATAGAAGTGTTTTAAAAATAATATTTTATTGTGTTTTCTAATTCAAATTGAAAAAAAGGAAACATTTTCTTTGCAGAATTGGTTGGACCCTGCCAAGGAAATCAAGAAGCAGATCCGAAGTAAGTTTGTTATTGTTGCCCCCTTTTACATGTCTCCCTGTGGCAACAAAGCCTATTCCCCAGTCATCTTTTGTATCCAGTCCCAAGTCTTTGGCAAAAGAATTGCCTTCATCTTTTAGATATTTTACCCCATAATGAGTGTGAGTGGTTACTGAGGCTCAAAACAAATGAACTTGCATTGCTGATAACAACTTGACATTTGCAGAGATGCAAAAACCTGAGGTTTGACATTAAGCAATGTAACCTTAGGGACTAAGCCATGTATATGAATTATTTCTTCTGTTACTGATATTTATATCATATCCAGGAACACTACTCATGCCTCATACTGAAATATTTCACTGATGCAAAGATAGCATTCTACCTAAAATATCTTTCCTTTCTGCATTGCTCCTAAAATGACCAGTCAGCTCACAGAGAAACACAATTTTCTGATTCACATGAATCTTTTAAAAAATCTCGGTTGTTAAAACTAGATGTCTGCTATGTAAGAAATTCAAAAACCTCTCAAAGGAAAACCTTGCTGAGACTGCCAGGCTCAAAATGTGACCTGCCTTTTTTTACTTCCCCTCATTTTTAAAACTTGACGAAATTTTATGTGTGCGATGCCTATGCTCAGAAAGCTCAGATTTTTTTTTTCTTTGCACATGTTGTAAATGATTTCTTCTAACACTTGTGCTTTCACAAGCAAATATATCTGGTAGTTTACATTTGTTGGACCAGGCCTGGCAAGTGAATCCTTTCCCTCTCCAAGATTCAAAGGGTTAATTTACACTGGAAAATTTCCCCACCTAGTATGAAGAGCCTCACCTTTCCTTCAGTAGTATTTTCATTACAAATAAGTGGTCTGCAATACAAAGTGATGAAAGCTTGCCTTTTCTAAATCTCATGAGAAGATATATCTAGAGGTGTATGTAGATTCTTCTGTACCTCGATGAATCAGGTTACACTGCTTGGTCAATACAAGTAAAGCAACTCAGCTCCCCACCACAGATTTGAAATGCATTTAATATGTTCCCAAGCCATGAAGTAGACAATGAAAAGTTGTGACAGTGGGAGATTAACCAGGGCAGAAGAGTCTTGTCCTGTACTTGAGGCAGTGGACAGTTGTATTTGCAGAAGATGACAGCAATAATTTGCTTGTACAATTCACCCCAGAATTTTGGAACAGGACAGTGGTGGAAAGTAGTGCTGTTACCCATAATGCTTTCCAAATATATATCTAGTCCTGCTAAAAGCTGGTTGAGTTGTACAACACTCGTACCACACTGCAGACCACAGGGATTTCATCCCAGTTATGAGAAAGGGCCATGTGTGTGACCCTTCATTGGCACCCACTAACTGGCACAGTGTTAGGTTTTATTTAAAACCCTGTAAGTATGGGGTGAAGGCCTCTTACTCTAGTATCTTAACCATCTGTGCTATATGATAGGCTTCATTTCATGTGTGCCAAGGAATAGGTTTATGGGCCCCTTCATCTGTTGTGGGGCTGGCTGCATTTCCACCTTTGGTCTGGTCCACTCCTTGGCAGGACCATGCCCCATCCTCACTGCCAGCCAAATCTTCCTTTCACCAGCTTTTATGGCCCAAGGAAGCAGAAAAGATCCTAAAATTAAGGACTCCAAAAGTCTTACAAAGAGCTGAAGTCCTGATGATAAACATCAAAACTCTTCTTGCACACTCATAGAATCATAGAATGGTTTGGGTTGGAAGGAACCTTAAAGATCATCTAGTTTGAGCCCCAGCCACAGACCAGGTTTCTCAATGCCCCCTCCAACCTGGCCTTGAACATTTGAGCCTATTTTCTCAGGTGTGTGGATCATCAAAGTGAATGGAGCTTTGCATGGAATGAAATTTCCCTGTTGTCTCTAAATAAATATTCCCAAACACCCAATCTGGAGAATTATACAGTACTTCTGGGCAAGTAGATCTGTCCAGCATATAAGCTATCCTACCAAAAAGTGCCCCACATATACCTTCAAAGCCCTTCAAACCTTCAAGACACTTCAGGAGGTGCCTAGGCACAGTGTGCCCCTGAATGGAAGATCATGGGAAAGCCCTACCCTGTGTCAGGTTTATAAGGAAAAGTCTTGATTTTCACGGTGTTCCTGAGCACTTCCTTGTTACGGCCAATACGGATTTTTTGAGGTGGATATTTATTTCTAGTTATTTCTATTTATTTCTAATTAAATTTGTCCTTTGACAGCAGTGCATTTCAGAAAAGGGAAGTGACATTGCTTCTGGTTTCTGGACTAAAAAAATAGTCCAGTGTGGTAGAAGTAGATATGAGGGGTATATCCCACAGCAGAGGCCTTGGTGAAAAGTCTTTTTACTGTAAAACCACCTTGTTGCTTGTGGTTTGGGGTTTTGTTATTGCTTTATATTTCCATTCAATACATGGGCTAGTGTAACCTAACCCTTTTTTTCAGAATAGCTTCTGTATTTACATACCATGTTCAACTCTTTTTTAAATCTTGATATTCCCTCTTTACAGAGGGAATATAATTTCAGCAGAAATAATTTTACCGATTGTGGTGGTACAAACCAGTATCCATCACATGGGTCACCTAAACTTACTGAAATAAGTAAAGAAGAATTCCCTAGTGCTATGTGCTTTTTTTTGGTCATGCTCTCTGTGTTTGTCCTTGCAGCTTTGTCTGCACAATTTATGTCTGCTGAAGAAAGGAGCTATGTGCTGAGGCAGCACTCTGAGAGGATGCTGTTAGCTGGTTTGGGCAGCTAGACCTTGGCACATAACCCTGCTCCAGAGCCCATTCGTGCTCTGGCTTGTGGTGTTTCCAGTACCTCTGTGTTTTGGGTTATTGTTTTTTAAAGCTAGTATAGACTGTGTTTTCAGGCGGTTATTTTCAATAAACCTTGTTTTCAGACTGAGTGTTTTTTTAATATTAGTAATAAATTACTGCTCCCTTGGAGTCCTTGCTTCAGTGGAAATCTTACTAAATAAGAAAAGAGCTGTAAAATCTGATCTAATACAGTGTCTTCAGTGTGAAGTGGGGGAAAAAGATACTGAATCCTGTTCTTATTAATTGCTTGGCTGGGATATTTTTAAGTCTGTTGCTGATTGAACAGCATGAGCATCTTTGTTTGCACTTACAGTGTACTTTCAATCAATCTGTGTTCTTTTCCAGGTGGTGCTTGGCAGTTTGCATTTAATGTGAAATTCTACCCTCCAGATCCTGCCCAGCTATCTGAAGATATTACCAGGTGTTTTAAACATTAAATACCTTTCTAAAAGGGGCTTAAAAGCTGTTCCTAGTAGCACTTACACTGTAATTATCCAAGACAAGAAATGTTTTATGTTCCCATTGTCTTTCTTTCTCATATGAGCTTATGGGAAATATGCAAGGCTTTGGCAGAAAAGACAGTATGAACAGTGTCTATCCTCTGAGCTATGAAGGCTTTTGTATAATTTAACTCTAAACCCCAGTTTTTTCAATATACATATTCCTGGGAGTTGATTTTCATTTTCACAAAGATGCCTGATGCCCATTTTTGCCAGTGGTAACAAGGTATCATTGTAAGTAAAATAATATCTATGAAAGGAAAGAAGTGACATGATGTTGTGGCTTAAGCACTATACTGAATCCAAAACAGGGCAAGCACTGTAGCAGCTACTTAAGAAAATTAACTCTTTCCCAGCTGAAACCGGAATAGATAAGAATAAGCATGCATGTAAATTTTGTGTGTCATTTGACAAAGTAAGGAATTGATGTGCATGGAATAGAGAATATGATGGTAATGAATGGCTGCTCCCTGCTCTCCAAGTCACTTAGCTCTGCAATCTACACCTCTGCTCTCTGTTTTGGTATTCAGATTGCAACCGCAACCAAAAGAACCCTCACCTGATTTCCTCCTTGGTGTAAGGCACAAAAGCTTTGAGCCACGACAAGTTTTGTGCCATCAGCAAACTATTCTCTACCCTATTTCAACATTTTGCAACCTGTGGATATGTTTAACCTTTAATGCTTTACGGACTTACTTGTTGCTTTTAAGGCAGCACAAAGCCTTTGGCCTAGATCAGAGGTTCCCTGGGGTAGGTACAGTGCAGAAACAGTGTGCCAAGAGTTCACACTTGAACAGAGGACTTCCAAAGGAAAGGATTGCTTTTTTGCTCCTGTCACTCTCAAATTTCGCCTGGTAACTCTGCCTTTGCCACCAAACCAATGCTCTTCGCATTATTTTCTGTTTTCTTCTGTCTGGTGATCCTTGCACTGCTTATCTCTGTGGTCTTGACAGCATTTACTGTTTTAAATGAATTTTTGAGAAAGCACAACAGTTTGCTAAAGAGACAGCTTATGTTTTTTGAATGACTTAGAGGTCAGCTACCCTTTAATGAACAGTATATGAGGTTTTAAATTATTTTTTCTGCTTAAGGAAAATAATTGTAAGGTAGATTTATATCTTAGTGGTTTGTGATAGAAATCCAGTATGTTTTATAGGTATTTCTTCTCTTATGTCACTAAACAAAGTAATAACCTGTTTTATTAAGAGATCTCCATGCTGCTGCATAACAGTAAATTAGGTGTTGCTACTGATAAATTAGGTAAAAGCTTGGTGTTTTGTTTCAGGGGTTTTTTTTGTTTGTTGTTTTGTTGGGGTTTTTTTACATAATTATTATTATCCTTGTTAAATACCTGAAAAACTCTGGGCTGGGGAACTGTCTACAAATTACTAGCAGAACCGAGACCTCTTGACAGTGCTCGGGCGGCGCTTCTTTGGGGGCAGAGGTGGAGGAGCACTGTCTAAGCCACGTTGGTGCTCTGTTGCAGGTACTACCTCTGCTTGCAGCTGAGAGATGACATTGTGTCGGGTCGGCTGCCCTGCTCATTTGTCACACTGGCCCTGCTGGGCTCTTACACTGTGCAGTCGGAGCTGGGCGACTACGACCCAGATGAATATGGCAGCGACTACATCAGCGAATTTCGCTTTGCCCCGAATCACACTAAAGAGCTGGAGGACAAAGTGATCGAGCTGCACAAGAGCCACAGGTAAGCAGAGGGCAGCAGTGTGAGCTGTAGCCTGCTTCAGGTACCATCCTGGTGCATCAGGAGATACTAAAATCTGTTGTGGTATACTTATGCTATACTTATAGTATTTTTCGGATAAGACTCCTCTCTGTGTCTTTGGATAGAGAGGAGCTTTGCAGTGTGAAAGTTAACAGGGCCAGCACCAGATCTTTGGCTCTGGTAGATACCCAGCTACCTAAGGGGTATGGCTGTACTTCTGACAGGCTGAAAATGTTTTCCAGCTGCTGGATTTTGTTTTGGTTTCCCTTGCTTAATATTTATGCTAGAACTGGTTGCATTTCCTCAGGGGAATGACACCTGCTGAAGCTGAGATGCATTTCCTGGAGAATGCCAAAAAACTATCAATGTATGGAGTAGATCTCCATCATGCCAAGGTATGTACTTCGGTTCTTTCATGGGTCAGATTTCTCCTGTGGCATACTACTTTAAATCTGCATTAACTCCCTGATTTATTCCTTCTTGTATTTTTGAGACGGGAGTTTTTTTGGGATAAATCATGTGTCAGCATGAGGTAAGGTGACTCATGGGATAAGCATAAATATATCTTGTAACTGTAACATAATTTAGCCTGTAGATTCAAAGCACATCAACTTTCGTGTTGATTAAACAACCAAATCCTTGGGGAAAATATTGAATGGATGTAGTAATGAGGAAGGATATTAGAAGCTGTCCAGAGAGTGATCAATTGTCATTTCATTCAGCTACATTTCCCAATTTAATAAGGCCAACTATGCTATCTTAACTAGATAAGCAGATCATTTCTAATGCTGCAGAGGACGTTCAAACAATTATTTAGCTGTGCTGGAAACCTAATCAGATTGATGGTAATGGGGAGACAGCATCTTGTCTCTCTTCTGAAGTGTGGTCATTGCAGTTGACAGGAAGGGCAGTAATTCTCCTGGAAACATTCTCCCATGATCAAGTAGATTCTCTAATCATCAGCAGGTTAAGTTATGAACAAAACATGGTCATTCTTATTGTGGCTTGAGAGAGCCAGATATTAGCCTTGTGTTGGTTGTCTGACTTTTGGGTTTGGGTTGGTTTTTTTTCCCCAAGTGAATAATTACTATTTTTTTCTTCACTCTTCAAAGTAAGACTAATGGATTTTAACATTTTTGAGGTTAGCAAGCATCCTTGGCAAATGAGTATTGAACCAAAGAATTCTGCCCTGTGGAGAGCACTGAGTTTTCTGTAAAGGTCAAATTATTGTGAGCCTGTTTTTGTGCTGCAGCAGATCCTTTCAAGAACTGAGATAAATTTGCAGCTTGGATCTTGAAAGAGCCTGCAACTGTGTCCCTGAGGCATTTCATAGGAGCTGTGCATGTGTGTTAGAGAATTCAAGGCAATCTTTTGTGTTCTGTTAATTGCCTTCAATGAAAATGAAAAATCTGGGTACA
The DNA here is from genome assembly GCA_035583135.1 of Lophotriccus pileatus. Lineage (NCBI taxonomy): Eukaryota > Metazoa > Chordata > Aves > Passeriformes > Tyrannidae > Lophotriccus > Lophotriccus pileatus. The sequence goes on along the minus strand of JAWWES010000081.1, from coordinate 20,167,607 downwards.
GCTCAATGGGCAGCAGTCTGCCAGGAGGGATGCCAGTCTATCCTGGGATACCAGGAGGGATGCCACTGCCTTCCCTGTAACTTGCAGATAGGCACAAAATCTTGAGGCACATACAGAGCAGAGAGAAATGGATTGGCAAATGTCACTCAGTAGCTTTTTTCCAACACAAAGACATCCCCAAAGCAGCAACAAAGTGGATTCCTGTTCTAAATAATTCCTGTTTGGGCTTTGTTACTGAAAATAACATGACATAGCATTAAGGCCTAAGTATTATTTTCAGAATATTCATGAAAGGCTGTGAAGCTTAAGATAGGATATTCTGAGATAACCATTTTATTTTTTTCTGAAAAAAAAAAAAACAAACCCTAGTATACTGGTTTCCTAGTCCTTTTTTTTTGTTTTTGTTTTCAAATGGAAAGACTCAGAGCAAGAGAAGTTGGTAGACAAGCCAATCTCTCTCTGAAGTGATTCTCTTAATTCAAAAGAGCTGCAGTGGTAACCAAATTGGGTCTGTCTGTGGGTTAAGAAATGTAACAGTAATCTTGAGACTGAGCTGCAGGTGGAAAAGGTAGACTCTGTATGAGACATTGTGTTTAGTTTTAATTAGGGCTGCCACTGAGACCTGGTGGTGTTAGGCTAGGAGACAAGTGTCTCTGTGGATGCCTTTTGGAAGTCATGCTGGAGCAAATGACTTCATGTAAATGTCAATTCATTAAGGCTGTGCCAATATCTTAGGTGTTCGACAGATGCTGGACTCACCAGCTACTGTTAAAACTAGTTCTCAGTTAGCCAGTGCAAGGCTGTGATAAAAAATATGTTCAAATAGACAGATTTATCCTCTGGGCTAACACCATTCTGAGGAAGCCCCCAGTTTGTGTGCAGAGCTGCAGGATTGTGCAGCTCAGCATTTCATGCCTCCGACATCACAGCTAATGGTTTTCTGTTCCATGTAACCACATCTCTCCTGAAAAAAAAAGCCAAATTCTTTTATTCAATTTTCATTTTACCTGCAGTATAACACTTAAAACTAATCTCTGACACCGACAGATCCGCAGTGAAGGTGGAGAAAAGGGAGGAAGGCATTTCTCAACAAGTTTCTGAGAAAGTGTATCAACAGAAGAAATACCTTGCACCGGCAGCTATGTGCCATGTATGGGCACACATGTATTTCTGGCATTCACCAGGCAGTGGGATTACTGGCAATGAGACTTCCTTTTTTAGAATCTGTTCACTGTATTTAGATGTTACTCTTTGCTTAGGAAACTGAAACTGATATTCGCTGAAAAAAATTAGCTTTGTCTCTGTTGTAGTACCTGACAGTGATATCACACAAGAGCTTTATTTAGAAAAAAATCTACCTTTAGGGGATGATACTATCATTGTTGGAACATTTATCCTCTACTGGTGTATTCTCTAACACCGGAGTGACTTTGTGGCGCTATTTCTGTGTTGTGATTTTTAAACTTTTTTCTTAAACTATTATTCCAAGCTGTGCCATTGTGTTTTTTCATCATGACTGACCATGTGTACCTTTGTGTTCATTTTAAAATGTAATCAGATTTTCACCACGTGCCTAAAAGATGGCTGGCTGGGAAAACCAGATGAAAATTATGAATTCATTTCATGATTATTATAGGCTGAAACCTTCATGGCTTCTGCTGTCAGGTTTTAGTGACTTTAAGTTGTTCTAAAATAATTTCTGAAGTGCTTTAGTGCACTCAGTGCTTTAAGGTAGATTCTTCTTTTCTCCAGCACTACTAGTTCTTAGCTAAATAAAAACAACAGTGATAGAAAACAGTGAAGGTTGGGTTTAGACTACTTGAAGAGTTCTAAAGGAAAGACAAATATATATTTCTTACTTTAAAAATTCATATTTATGGCTATATTTGAATAAGATTGTGGACAAATCTTCTGTAGTACTAATGTTTCTGACCTACATCTTCCCTATCAAACATAGGTTATAGCACAAGCACAGCCCCACATTTTTAAAAAGGAATCTTTCCTGATCCAAATGGCCAACTTTTTGCCCACTGGGCATTTCAAAGTGAAATTACTGAGCATATACACAACAGCGTTAAAGAAACGAGCAAATCTACTAAAGCCAAGATGAGCAAACTATGGAAGAAAATCCTTTCTAAGGATTTACAAGATTTAGTCATGGAGATGAGTGATACCAGGAGATGTAAATTTTTATGCTGTCCTACTTACTTTCAATCTGGTATTTATGCTAATAACCCCTTTTTTATTATGCTAATAAAATTTTGGTATATGACTGATACAATTCTTTTAATAACATCTAAAATTTCCTTCCTTCTTTTGGAGTCTTTCTAAAATATAAGAAAACATTGGCAGCCCTCAGTTTCTTTCACCCTGCCCAACCTTACTATTACTTGCATGAATGCATTCAGTGAGTAGGGTAGCACTCAGAAATCAGGTCACTACAGCTGATGCATTAAAAAGACATAGCTCAGACAGAAACACAGGATACAGGAATCTGTAGTACTGTAGGATTCAAGGATAGAAGTACTCAACAAAATGCATTACTTGCTTTTCCAGGATTCCGAAGGAGTGGAAATCATGCTAGGAGTCTGTGCAAGTGGACTTTTAATATATCGAGACAGACTCAGAATAAATAGATTTGCCTGGCCAAAGGTTCTGAAAATTTCCTACAAGAGGAACAACTTCTACATTAAAATCCGACCAGGGGAGGTAAGGGCATCCTTATACTCCTTAGTGAATGAACCTCTTGAAAAAACCTGAGCTCTCACTGATTTGTTGATTTTTCATGTCTTACAAGCCTTGATTATTCCTCTCCCTTTATATTTTTTTAATTTATGATGATTTTTTTGGGGAAGATTAGGTACATACTTTCTTTAAAATACTGGTAAAAAAACTTCTTTGATTTTTTCTCTGTTTACATCCATGAACTAACATAAAAAATAAGTATGGCCATCTGCACATAAAAAGGTCATCCGTGTTATGAATACTTTGGGAATTTAAGTAACATCTTTCTTATCCATGGAGAGCTTCTTATCCTCCGTCCTGTTGTATATAAAATTGGCCTCTATTTATCTTACCAAGAGATGTAGACACACCATACCAGATTTCATAAACATATCAGACTGGTACACTTAGAGTGGGAGCAGAGATCCAGAGACTGATAAAACAGAGTCAAGTATCCGTCATTCAGCATTTTTGGTAACCTCACACTTTAGCCCTCCCAGGCCCACCGGAGCCTGTTTTCTGGCTCTGGAAAAGGGGATGTGAAACCTCATACTGCGAGTGCCCTCTCGTGGCTCAGCAGGATTTGTAGCAAATACCGACCTCATGGGCAGAGCATGCGCTCACCCAGAAGCCATAGAATCATGGAATGGTTTGGGTTGGAAGGGAACTTAATGATCATCTAGTTCCAAACCACCCTGCCATGGGCAGGGACGCCTTCCACTAGACCAGGTTGTTCAAAGCCCCATCCAACCTGGCCTTTAAGATGATTACTTTTAGGGGGAAAAAAAAACCAAAAAAAAAGAACCAGGAGAAATTCAGGATCATTACAGGTGAAGGAGGATTTCATTTTAAATGCTGGTACAATAATTGGTCTGTGATAGATGAAAACCTCATATCCATTCAGAGTGCAGAGCTGTATACCAGGACAGAAATCACCTAGATGAAGGCTGGCATTTATCCCTTAATGCAGCGTGGTCCTGAGCCAATGATTCATCATTGACCTGGGAAAGGTGCTGGGGTCCTCCACCCCTGAGCCTCAGCCTCTTTTAGAATCCTAAACCAAAATGCACAAAACTACATCTCCTGGCTTTCAGCAGACACAGTTTTAGTAACTCAATTCCCAGTCTTGAGTTTAATTAAAAAAAAAAAAAAAAAAAAAAAAAAAAAAAAAAAACCAAAAAAAAAAAAAACAAAAACAAACACCAAACCCCAAAAAATCAAGGGCTGAGCTTTTCATGTGTTTAGGCTGGAAATGTACAGCAATACAGGTGAAGATACCATTCCATACATTCATCCAGATTTGACTTAGTTTATCAGTCTATTGTCCACCTTTTACAGAAAAAGGGTTACAATCAAATTTCCTTTTAAAGAAATAAACTCACAAAAAATATTAAACAACCCACAAACCTTTGTCAGTATTACAGAATACAGAAAGAGCAATACTCCAAATCTGTTTGTCCATGCTGAATATTGATCCCAAACAGCATCCTTCAGTTCAGGGAAACTTTTGAATGCTCGTTTGCTAAAGACAAAAAAAAAAAAACCAACCAACAAACAAACAAACAGCAGAAAAGCAGAATGTATTTAAATGAAGCACTAGAATAGTGTCACAAAGCACAAACAAGAACTACAAATACCTAACAGGAAAATATCCAAGTCAGAGTAGATCTGCTGTTATATACAGAACGACAGAGCAGCTGTTCTGAAGTTACTATAACAGCCATAGAGTCACTAGTATTTACCCATCAGAAGATGATAAGTAATTCTGGAGCGATATGCAAAAATGAATGTGGGTTTTTTTATGCCAACACTAACCATAAAGATACATTCACCTGTGAAAGAGCTGAGTGGTTTGAACCACTAATTCTACAACCCACTGTTACTGAAATTGCAAATAGACTGTATGTCACCAAAATAACATTTGTATTATGTGCTCTGAAAGACATTCAGTCCATAAACAGTAGAGAAAAAAAACCCCTTCCACTTAACAAGGTAAAACTATCTTCCAGGCTTTTGAAGAAATTATTACATTTCCCATTAGAATTTGATTTTGTTAGACTCTAGCTTTGGAAAAAGCAAAACGTTCTCAACCACAAGTGGTACATTAACATTTGGGACACTATCTGATTGCAAATTACAGTGGCTGCCTGGATGACAAGGTAACACCATGTGATTGAAAAGAATAAAAGTAAAATAAAAACAGAGGAAAGGAAGATATCCATCAAGATTCCAGTGAAGCAATACACTTCCTATTTCTTGGGATATTTAGAGCTAAATACTGCTTTTCACAACACAGACATTAGTTTTTATTAATTTGAACTAGATCATACTCTCTGCTTATCTTACACAAACTTAGATATATTATTTTCTTTTTGATTTCTTGCACCCTTTTAGTAAGTTTTGTTTACAAAAGAAACAAACGTCTGCAAAATTATATCCACAGACAGGTTTACTCTGGCTAATACTTGAGATTTTTAAACTACCTTTCTGCATCAGTGGAGTATACATGGCATACAAGGTACACAAGGCAAAGCCAGTTCTGAAAACCATTGCTCAGCTTGCTCTAAAAGCAAATGCCAGAGCATTCATTTCCAGTGAGAAATACAGAAAAATGAAGTGAGTATCACAAGTCCAAAGATTGAGGGAGTGAGTAGGAGGGAGAGGGAGGGCAGGAAATTAGTGTTTTGATAATGTTACAAAAATTTTATATTCTTCTCTTTCTTCTTTCCTTATACGGCGAAGGGTTTAAAAATAAATTACAATTACTAATGATACAATAAGCAATGATAATTTCTGTTCTAGTGAGCAACATTTTCCATCTCAGGTATTTTTTGGAGTTCTATTGCTCTTTATTTCCTCTTTGGGACTTTATTTGTCCACTGTGAAAATAAAAGGCTGTTACCTTTAAAGATAAACTCACTAGAACTGTGAGCTCTCTACTTACACCCCAAAAAGAAAATAATTTTCAAAAGTGTGAGTCTTGTATATGAAATATTTTAATTAAAGTTTCTTACAGTATCTCAAATCAAGAAAAATACTAGATGACTTTTTTTTTAGTACGTATATCACAAATATTTGAGACAGAAACACCTGAGAACATGGTGCATAAATACAGCGGATTAACATCTTTAACTTAAATGTGAATCTTGACTAGCTGTGTTCATATACTTGAAATGCACAAGCTATCTGGCTAATATAGCACATTATATTGCTCCAGTTTTATTTTAAAGCCCAATACTTCCACTCAAAATAATACTGCATTTCAAATGGCAAAATGCAAAGAAAAACCACCAAAATCCCCAAACCAAAACTTGAAATCCAAGTTAACCTGATATTTAACACACAAAGTTCCTCAACATACCCCTTTCAAGTCTATGAATATTTAGTGTAACTTCAAAATATTGTATTTTAAATGTTCCAACATATTACTTACTGAATTAATGCATGAAATCGCTCAAAGCCAAGCTCTTCGACAGCCAAGGCAGCTATACACAAGAGACACTTTTCAGCACTACACATGGCAAAAAAATGACACAAGATACACACAGCAAGCTAGTATATTTTCAAGCTCTAATTATATTTTTAATCCTCCCTTGACATTAAAATTTAACTGATTAGTATAAACTAATTTACTGCAACATTAAGATTCCAGCATACAAATTAGTGAGAACATTTCTATTTGGACTAATCAACTTATTAAAAGCACAAAGCCACTGGAGTGTATAGCCTTGGAAATATTTGTCAAATACTGAGCTGTTGATTTTGTACAAAACGTGGCTGTTACCAAGTCACCAACCATATGCATACTAAGATATAACTTTGCAGGTCAACAAGAAGTATTTCTTCCTTAAAAAGCAAGCATAATTATTTGGATCATTTTATCAATGTAGGTAAGCTGTATTTTTTCTTCAAATATACACTTCTGTTACTAAAATTTAGTTGCTCCTTTCCCTTTAGTGTTCATTATTACAAATGAGTAGAATTATTCTATACAGTGTTACACAGTTTGTTTTTAAACAAATTCTGTTTTAATAATAAACAGCCTTTCAAATAAGTGTTGTGCCCAAGAAACAAAAAAATACAGCATTAGTGTCTTTCCAAGTTCAACACAGGCTTTATACCTTTCTTTTACCTTTTCTTTACCTTTCTGCTAGTAGAACAATACACAAAACAGATCTGCTTTCTGATGCAGGCCACTTTATGCTGAATATTTAAACAATGTCTGATCATCTAGCTACTGAATTTCACTGCATACAATTCAGTTAAGACCCGAAGCCATTAGGGCTAATACTACCGATCAAATCTTACCACAAGATTCTAGAAAGGACTTTTTATGCCCATTCTAATTGTATTTTGAAAGATGTACTTGATTTGCCTATGTCCATATAAAACTGATTCTCCAGCAATAGAATGCTTTAATTTTCTACTTCAGAAATATGGCAGCAGCAGTCTTAAGAGTGTTAGTTTTTATCTGTTGTAAAACTAGAAGGAACTGATAAAATTTGGTTACCAAGAACAAAACTAAACTTAAAAAAAAATGTATTTTTAAGACATTTTTTAAAAATATGAAACAGTGAATCCAAATTGCAGAAAACGCTGCAGAAACTAAACCTGCTTCAAGAACATACGTTTTTGTAAGCAGAAAGTTAGAGGGACTAAATCATATAAAGCAATTTTGAACCTGGGAACTTGCACTACTAAAGCCAACACATGGCCAACAAGTCACTGCTATACACCACAGAAGCAGATGAAAAATGCTATTGCATTCAGTAAGTGTGCTCGAATCTGCCTTTTGTTCACACAGCAGGATGACAGGCAGTTTCATTCTGTTGCTAAAGAACAGAGTGAAATGGTAAGAGAATTACTATTTGAAATAAAGGGAAAGTAGTAGAAATTCTAAAGAGAAGTGTAGCTATACATAACCCAAACAATGCTAAATAAAGACAATACTTAGTGGAAAGAAAAAGAACTAACAGCAAGAGAACATGAGATGTATGAGAAATTCATTTGTATAGAAACTCTTTAAAATGATACTCTATCATGCTGTGTCTAACCATATTTCATGGGTTTATTATAAATATAGCCCCATAATTAATTCCCAAATAGCAGTAGCCTGCCATATGGAACTGTATCTGTAATACTCCCTACTCCCCAACTCATCTCTTAAGTCCTACCAACTATGATAATGCCAGTTTCTATTTTTATTGAGAACAGTAACCAAGCAAGAAATAAATTTATTCTTTTGCACTAGTAGTTACACAACTCTGCATTAGTAACAATAATGCACACTCCTCCACATCTTCGTCCCACGCCTAACCAGGTTAAGAAGCTGGTTTACAGTTAAATAGCAGGACAGAAGAGGGAAAAAATCCCCAAACCTAACAAATATATCTTAAATCAGTAAGTGTATTGCATTATATGTATTAGATAAAATACTGTTTGAACTGTAGAGTACATACAAGAGGTACATTCAGTGTCTAGCAGGGAATGTAGAATAGGAACAATGAAAGAGATTAACGTTGTCCATGACACAAGCACACTGCTACTGGTAAATGCATCCTGCTCTTCCCAAGCACATTCCATGATATTAAAGACAAGTCAGGCAGAACTTGAAGACTTGTACAGAAGCATGAAAAAATTAGTTATGTAATAGAATGGACTAGTTCACAAGTGTCAGTGTTGTGAGTTCTAACTAATTGAGTGTGTATTTAAAAAGACTTTCTGTTGAACATTTTCTACAGTTAAACATCTTTAGGAACAAGGCAATATACTAAAAAGTACGACAGTAAGAACCTATAGACAACTAGGCTCTGCTTCACTTTCTCTTCAAAGGAAACTTCATAGTATCAGCAAGAGTTTCAAAGACAAAGGGAAAATCCACAGAAATTAAGAATTTGAGAGTTACAATTGCCTTATCTTGCAAAGCAAGATTCTTCTTTTTTACAGAAAAGTTGCAGATACAATTTTCTTTATAGTACTTTTTCTTACTTGAAAAAATGCTCAGTTTGGAACACTTAAGTGCTGATCTTCTGTTTTTTTCAATTAAGTAAGATTTTTATTCTTATTGTTTGAGCCTTCTAAAACACATGGAGCATTTGCTAGAAGCAGAGGAAGATGACTTGTAACATAAAGAGCTCCAGCACTACTAATTGCTATAGCTAGCTGCACACGTATAAATCTATTCGCACAATTCTTACTTTGTAGTTATGCCACAAACTGCTGAATAATATATTCCTTTCATCAAAAGATGGCACCTTTATAGGCTTGTTCTCATGTGAAGAGTTTTTCATACTTCTTAAGGGACACATTGGGGACAAAAACTAAAAGAAAAAGCAGCTTATCTTTTAACACATTAGATCTCTCCCATTAAAAGAATAATAAATACATGTCTCTCTGATCATATGTGCACAGATAAACTTTCCATGTCACTGGCTCTGCAGCAGTTAGATATGACTGGATGCTGTATCTTAGTGCAACAGATGATGTTCCCTGGATCCCTGATGCCAGTAACTAATGAAGGAATCAAGACATTTGCAAAAAGCAGGCAACTGAAAAATTCTAACCTACAGAAAAATTCTGATAATCTTCTAGAAGGTGATTTAAGCTTTTTGGTATTGCACTGGACCAAACAAATACAAAAAGGCTACTTCTCCATAACAGAGGATCCAGAATATTTTAGAACAGATAAAGCACTGCAGGATTTCCTACAAAAGCTCCTCTGAAATAAAGCAACAAGTGACAAGTTAAAGCGTTATTCCTGTGCTAGGAAGCACGCAGATGTTTCAAAGTGAAAGATACATCAGGTCCCAATAAATTACAAAATAAAATTGAAAAGATTATGGAAATTGATGAAATTCAAAAGAAACACGTATGTTAGAACTCCAGTGATAGACAGCACATTCCTCTCAATAAAAAAGGATCAATATTTCTAATTACAAGAGAAAAAAAATCTGTCACTAACGGAATTACAACGGCAAAAACCCCATCTGAGACTTAATAAAAAGCAGAGGTCCCTCAAAAACTATGTAATAATTCACTAAGTGATGGGTAATTGAGTATAGAAATACATCTTACAAGGTTGTTCCTCTTGACGACTAGATTCTGCAGGACTTTCAGAAATACTAGCAGTTTCTTCAGTTGTTTTTCCTCTTATCCATGTTGCCAGACAGTATGACTCAGAATTATCAGAGCAAGCCATTTCCAAAATATCACATAATGTATGACAGAGAAGGTTCTTCTGCTCCTCTTCTGAAAGATCAGAAACCTACTTGAGTTCAATTGCTGATAATCAGTGTTGCATATAAGCTGCTAGTATCTTTTTTATACATTAATGCTACCAAAATAACGAAGTTTAATAATGAGATAAAAGCAATAATGTTAACTGCTCTTTGACCATAGAATTTTAAAGTTGTCTTTAGAAAAATGAGGGTTTATATGATTTCTAATCCATTCTCTTTTTTAATAATAGATTTCAATTAAATATTTATAAAATGCAGAAGTATTATGAATAAGCATAGACCTCACAAATGGGAATTTAGAAGCATTTACTATATATGACATGGGAGCACACTTAAACAAAAAGAAAGTGTGGAATATTTTTAATTCTTTGTACTAAGACATGCTTTACAAATAAATAAAATGGAAAAATAAAGGGGAGGGGGGGAAAGAGGTCTCAATACCTGAACAGTCTCTCCAAGTAGACTTTTCACTGGTAAAAAGCCTCTTCAAAAGGAATGCCTTTGTTATCAAAGAATAAAATAATATTAAAATACAAGACAACACCAACTTTTACATTATGTCACAAACTCTACACAAAAGCATTTTTGCATGTTATCAGAAGGGTTTCAAGCTGCTCATCGTTCAGTACAAGACCATGACCCTGCACTGTTTACTGACTCTTCCCAAACAAACCAGCTACAAAGGTGGCCTTACACCACTTACAATTCAACAGTATTGAGTTTGAACCTCCAGTACACCTCCAATGCACAGAGTGCATATTGACATAAACATCTCCACACTCACAGGACTGCAGTAATGGAGACACGGATATATTTCAGTATAACTGACCAGTAGTACAAGACATCCCTAGCCACTCAGACAAAACCCTTTAGTAGTTAGCAAGCTTTAAACCATTTTAAACCATCTTTTAAACCATTGCAAGTAATAACTTGCTGATCAGGTTAAAGAAAACCTATGCACTTCCATATCCCTGCTTTGTTTTTCCATCAACACTAATCCTGTAATTAAAAAGAAGAGATATGCTCTAAATTACAGAGAAGGAATAATAAAAGAACGAACTATGAGAAGCAGTCTTGGTCTTTCTAATTACTCTATTAGATGCTATTTCAGGTACTCATAGTACCTCAAAAACACCTGGTTCAACATTCACTTCTTTCCTGACACACTCACCCTGTTTTCCCATCATTGATCTTTTGCACACCCTTTTAGTAATTCACAGCAGCAGCAGGCACTGCAAGATTCGTTTGATCCTTTCCCCCTTCCCTAGCTGGAACTCAGTTCACTTTTAATCATGCTTTAATCACTCGATTTCAAGGAAGCTGAACTATGTATAAATCTGCAAAAAAACCACTGTCTGTAAGAGCACTTGATATAGTAAAGACTTGGCACTGCCTTCGAGGAGCTGACTGGTCCTATTCTTTACTCTCTCCAATCCCCCCAGATAAAAGACTTTCAAGTCTAACATCAGAGACCAGACACTCTGCATCTGGTTTTAAGACCACAGAGCTAGACAGAGCCATAGTATGGAATGTAATTTATAAAATTATTTTTAATTGATTGATTGCCACTTAAGTGGTGCTCCCTCCTGTAATACAAGTTTTCTGGTGGGACCAGTGTTTAGAGTGTCTTGAAGGAGCCATAACAGAAGTTATGACAATCACATTATACACACCAGAGGTGCAAACAATTCCACAGAGTCAGCTGTCTGACCCAGATACTTCCAGTGCATGACCAGATTCACTCTGCTCCATGACTTCAACATGTCCCCTATCAGTGGAAAAGGCCTCCAATCAGACTGAGACATACCTGCAGAATTTGGATTGCCTTTAAGAGAAGTCAAGAGTAAGTTACCAGAGAAAGTAATGTGGCCCATGACTCAATACCTGCCTGTCTCTGCAGGGTGCTCCTAAGAGAATGAAGAGCAGTCACAGTCAGACAAACTGCTCCAGAGGTCAGTTATTCTGTTAGGGCTTTGAAAGTATAACATCTCCCCTTGTCCCCAGAAAACCTTGTTAGGTTTGAAAATCAACTACTTCAAGTATTTCTAATACAGTTTGTTAAAGCAGTCATTGTGCCACTGATACTACCCTTTAAGGCAGGGAATTCAAGAGAAGAGAAGGGAAAGGATTACATTTATATCTGATCTTTTCCTTCTCCCCTTTATTCTGCGTTCCCCACGTTGAAGTTAATTTGCTTGGATCGACCTGCTGCACTTCCTAAAACGAATGTCCTTCCGCAAAATTATCGTTCAAAATCAGCCCATGCCCATCTCTGCCTTTTTATAGAGTTCTTTGTTTCCTCCACACCTCAATTATGAAATTTAAATACAGTTAACCTTCCTTTTTTTCATATTAATTTTAATTTCAAATATATAAAGAATAAATTTCGATCTAATTCTAAACCATTCCTATAATAAAGGTATCTTACCTGTACAGGTGCTATCACTGCACAAGGGCCACCTTCAAATTGTTCTAATGCAGTTGATTCAGAGTCACTAAAGACAAATCCTGCCAAATTAAAAAAGATTATATTTAGTGAAATACGTAAATAAGAACATGTTTACATACATTCTTTCCCTAACAGAAATGACACCTGATTTATTCACCTTTAAAGATGAGGTAAGTTTTTGTTTCCCTGATAATGCAACAGAATATGGTTAAAACTATCTGAAGAAAAAAAAAAGTCACGAGTCAGGTGAAAAGGACAGAAATTAATTATTTATCTCAGTAATTACATCATGACCACAAAGCACCAACAGCTAGGGTTTTAAACAAAAGAATTTCTACTTAAACCACGGGGTTTATTTTATGATAGTTTATTTTTCATCAATACATTAAAATCTGTTTGTGATAATATTTTGTTTCATATATGTAAAAAACCAAACATTTTTGAGCCTTCACTGAACATGCATGATACATTTCTATTCCCTACAAAGGGCACAGTATGGCTCCCACTGATCTCATTTTTGGCCTATCAGTGTGTCCCATTAAGACTGAAATAAGCTGAGTAACTTAAATATTTTCTTGTAACCACTGAATCAAGCCTCTTAATGGTATTCTTTCAGAGAAGATACATTAGGTTTATTGAGATGCAACATCACCCATTTCCCCTCTCCATCATTAATGTATTTGTATTTCAGAATTATCTTACAGTCACATAATAAAGTAAAGGCCATAGAAATTATAGCAAAGTTGTTCTGTTACCATCTCGCCCTTAAACTTGTCTTTAAGATATGGTGATTCACAGCTTTCATTTCTCATGGATAAATGAACATACATGGACAATTAACTTGATGAAGCTGATACATGGCAACTTACAGTGAGTGATATTTTGCATTATTCTTGTAAGTGCTGATAAGATTGTGCCAAAGTGACTCTAGGTAAATGTAATCTAGAAACCATGCAACTGTAGTCAGCAATCAACAAGCAAGTGGAGGCAGGCAAAAAGGGGATACACATGCATCTTTTCACAGTGTCAGTCTCAGCAGAAAGAATATTCAAAGCTGTTTCCCACAGTTTCTCCTTTCCCCAATTCTGTATCATTACATGCTGCCATATTAAAAGCATCTCTAATCCCTGGATATGAATTTGAGCTGGGGAAACACATCTCCACACACACTACAGCATAACAGGTACCTCACCGAAGTGGTAGGAGCGAGAACTACTGCATGTTTTGTAGGCCACATTTCACCACAGAAATGGTAGTTGTTCCACAACAAAGTGAATTTTTCTATTCTAAAAAGGGTCATTGCAGCCATGGGGTTTCCCCTGTATCTGACAGAAGGCTCCAGGTCTATTTTTAACCATACATGCAAATGTGCATTACAAAGATATATTTTATATCCAAAACCCAGGTGCATGTCAAGCCTACATACTCAGATCCAGTTTCACCTATGTAGCAACAAAGCTTCACTAATTCACACTTCGAGAAAGGTCTGCAGTAGTGTCATTTCACTCCTCCGTTAACATGCCCTAATAAGAAATATCACCAGTCCTTTAAACTTTCTGAATTAGTTTGTGCAGGCTTAGCATACTAAAAGGTAAGTCCTCCTCTACTCTGAAGCATTACTGCATGCCATCTAAGCACACTGCAACAATAAGATTTTTTTAGTTGTTTTAACGATTCGGTCACTGCAGAAAAATAACATACTTGGATGTGGTACCATTAAACCACACTTTAGAAATCTTGAATTTGCTTCACATTCTTCAGGCTTCTTATGAAAACATGAACTGTCTCAGTTAAACCCTGCCCTCTTTTTCAAAATTGCTTCCTAAAAATAAAGAACATGAGTGTGATCCACCAGAACAAACACAAGTTTGAGACAGACAAGGCAAAGTTGATACTACACAAAATTTGACAGAATAAAACCACAGAAAAAAAAATATTTGAAGGAATACTTTATTTACTTAAATGCTGTTTAATGCTTGATAAACATAAAGGTTCTAGAAGCTTTAGGGGAAAAAATAGGCTTCAGACAGTATGGTTGTGCTCTCTTAAAAAAGTTCTACAAAATCTGAAGTCAGCTCAGATAAAATTTCAGAAACCAGCAGTCTGAAGTCCAGCGGCATTCAAGTCTACCTCAGCCTGCAATCACACCTGCTTACCTTTTTAACCCTCCACAACAATCACATACAGAGATTTCTGTAAATATTCATCAACTCCACATTGTTCCTTATGATTCTTAAGAATAGCCTGGCCACTCTTTAAACTACCAACTAAGATGAACATTCTGATTTGGACTAATTTCTATTTACTCTCACTCTTAACCAGTCAGATATACTATACAGCTCTTTTCACTCAAGACAAAATTCCATGAAGAAAAGAGATGTAATGCAGCAAAATAATATTCTTTAATTGTCTGCCTTTTAATCATAAGTGCAATTATCATCATTTACCTGTAAGAAACATAAAATAGTACCATTGCCATTCATCTTCTGTGTCATTTATAACATTATTAAATACTCCATTGACCCAATTTTTTCAACATCACTACTGCTCTACTGCATTTGGGGCAGAAGGGGGAGGGAGTAGATCTAGATTCATGTTAGTAATCAGTGTACTGCCCAATGTTTTGAGTTATGACATTCCCAAACCTGTCTTTATATCTTTATATACAAAGATTTATATCTTTATATACAAAGATTTACTCTCCTTATTTCCCCAAATATAGCATTTACCAAGGCCCATGTTTCTTTCTCACACCTAATTCTCAGCTCTCCTACGCACAGTTTGCCAAACTCTTGTCCTTTACCTACTATGCCACACCACGGTCCAAAGCACTACAAAAAACATTCATTCTTCTATTATGACTACTCCCATCATTTTCCTGCATCTTTTTATTATTAGCCGATTTCTAAAAATTATCTTTTCCACTCAAGACACCTTAGACATTAATAACACTGTCATTTCACAGAGGATGCTGTGTATTTTCAGTATTTTTACTCTGCGCAAGAACCAACTCTTAACTGTATAACAGAGACAAGGCAATAGCAAAGAGCATGCAACACCAACCACATTAAAAAAACCCTTGCTCTCTCTTTGATCCAGTCTAGCTACAAAGATGCTGTGCTATTAATTTTTTGTCCTGTTCTCTGCTGAGCCAGCCTCTCACCATGGAACTCTAATTTTTTTCTCTCTTTTGGGATACAAGAACTGCCTGACAGAAACACTAGAATAACCCATTATTACTAGTGTTACTAGAGCAATACTACAAGAAAACTCCACTTAATTGGTTATGGATAAAGAGCCAGGAAGTCCTGGAAGGGTTTGAGAAAGTATCCAAACTACCTAGGTAGGCTACTACTAAACTGGGTAACAAGGTGCCAGAAAACAAGGTAAGATTTCAATGTTTTTCTTTTTTAACACTTTTGGAAAAAAAAAACCCAAAACAAACAACAGGAAACAAAACAGCTACAGAATACTGATACTGCAGAACTCAGATACTTCTGAAAACTTCTGAATCTGTACCCTGGTAAGAGCCTTCTACGTGAGCACTTCTCTAGGTCTTTCATTAAGCCTGTCAGCCTTAGGCAGAGTAAGGAATGGACTCACCAGAAAGATATCCTTTCTTAAAGTAAGGATAATATCTTCCAGCTATTCCTTTTTGGGCCCAGGAGGCAGAAAAGAGTTTCAGGTTCACTAATTATTTGATAATTGCGTTACAGGGCATTTCAAATTCTTACTGCTCTATGCATATTCCAACTACATTGGCCACCGTGCCCACCAGCCAGAAAATACAACCTTCTTAGCAACTTAACTTCCATGTTCACACCTCATTTTTTTCACAGTGAATGCTATCTCCTATTCTCCTTCCAGTTTAACAATGCTGACAGGGCTGTTACGCATGACACAATCCCTCAAAAAACCCATATTTCTGCCCTAAAGCCTAGCTTTTCATTCAGCAAGCTTCACACACGTTTTGCATTCTTCAGAATGAATTTATCAAGACAACTCTGCATTACGGAAGTATGAAATAAATATTTAAATGTCATATATAACAGAAAAGGATTGGAAAATATGCCTAAAACAGCAAGACGTAGTTATTTTTTCTGTGAAGACAGCATCACTATCCCAAAACCAATACCTCACTCCAAGGGAGGAAAGAAGAAAAAAAGCCTATAAGTATAAAACTGAGAACAAAAACTTCCCTGGAGAAGGCTGTTAGGTAGCTTGTCCCTGCTGTTTTCCCAAAAACTACTGTTGTCTTGCATTTACTAACAGTACAGCTTGTGTTAGCAGGACAGTCCACCTCCTCCTGTCAAGTACTGCCTACTTCTATTTAAAGAGAAGCTCAAAGCCAGTAACCATCAGTACTTCTGTGCTTGAAGATCTCAGTATTTTTTCCCCATAATGTGCAAATTCCTGGAAGCAGGTTTGGCCTCTAACTTCTTACCTAATTTCAACAGATGTCTTAAAAGCTGTTCACAGACCATGACTTAAAGACCACTCACAAAGGCTTCCTTTTCTAAAGCACAGGCTTCAAACCCAGTTCCACCAAGAGATCTGAAGAGGAAATACTTATGGCAAGCAAGCAGCAGCAGCAAGTAGGCAAAGCTGGGACAATAGGTGTAATCACTTCCTCCAGCTGCTTGCACAATCCACACTTGTCAATACCCTGTGAATATTAAATGAAAAATACTTTTCTCCTCTTTGATTGCACTGAGTAATATGGAATTTGAAGAGATGGAAAGCACACAAATACAAATAATCTACAAATGACAGTCATCAAAACATTAAGAAAAGTACATAGATACCAGTTACTATTTCTCTCCCTACAACTAAACGAATTAAACATTACTGAATTAAACTCAGAGGAGCACTTTCGAATTGCTACTTCTACTTAAGACTTTGAAGAATGGCAAGGGTATTCTTTTTGCTCAAAATACATCTGCTTGTCTGGTAAAAATATTACTTCCTAGTAGCACTGCTGTGATAATAGTCTAACAATACTACAAGTCAAATGACTTAAAAACATTACAGGATGAAGTTTCTCAACTAACCATGTAATAAAAGCCCATCTGGTGATGTTTTGTCAGAAAGAAGAGTTCCAAGCATGTAAAAAAAGGAAACCTGGAAGGAATAGGAGAGAAAGAAGGAAGTCTGGAAACACCAGAAAAAGAAAACGGAAGTTTCAGCCCACTCACCCAGCTCTCAACCTGGAAACTGGAAGAGGATCCAGATAAAACAGACGTTTTTACACTGTACATTACCCATACATACAAAAACTGTACTACTACTACCTTTACACTATGCTTTTGCAGTTAAATGGTTGTTTTAAAAAGCCTGTGCCATACTTTTCTTTCCAAAGACCTGTGAGACACAGCTTATGCAATTCTGAAAGGATACTGTGCTCAAACCTGCCAGACATTCACATTATAAAGTCATTATGCCTTGGAGTTGACCTGAAGAGCAGCTTTATGAATGGAATTTGTCTCTTGGATTAATGAAGAAAATTACTCCTAACATGGGTATGTTTCTTTAGGGCTCAGTGCTCCTACCAACTCCTTCCCAAGTCATCGTATCTATGCCAGGAAACATCCAAGAGCAGACTGAAGCTTTGCACTACATTCCTGTGTCTGCTTTGAGGATTCTGGTAAACAGACTCCATAAGGTTCAAACTGCAAATTCTGCTGCAATCATAAAGAAAAAAAAAAATTCTACAAAGAAACCCCACACTAAAAACCTCACAACAACTGCAACAGCAAATTTGCAGCCATGCCTTTGTTAAGTCAGGAATAAAATCAATATATTTGAAGTTGCCAATGCAGCAAACTGAAGGAATTACTGTTGCTAACTTCCAACAGCACATCCACATGAGCTGGGTCAGTTCTGTTTAACTGCCTGCAGCTCAGCCCATCTTCAGTCCTGACCAAATGAAGTCATGGAGTTTGGTGAACGAGGAGGGAGGGGGATTCCTGGAACACTGCTGTCTTCACTGAGAAACTGACTGGTTTGAGTCTTACATCCTCAACACCCTCCCTACTCTCTACTTTCCTTTCCAAATGAAAATCACAGTTCCCAATTTCCAAAGGGTTTGAGAAAGGATCAGACAACATCTACCAAGCATCTGAAATAAATGCCAGTGTTTGCACGAAATTTGAAAAGAAAACCCCAAACACAGACACAAAAAACCCAACACCAAACTAATCGTTTGATGTTTTCTGCACATATTATGTGAAAGGAGGGTCTACCATTTAAACTTTGAAGTCTTGGTAAATAATACAGCTCAATATTTTTATCTGTGATTTTCTTCCACTAAATCTTGATGAGTCAGTGTTGACACAACTGCTTTGCAGTAAATAAATGCTGCAGAACTTTTTCAACCTCCTAGAAACAGAAAGTTGGGTACAAGTATTATGCTGTTACACAAGTGACTCAAACCGGCTGATTCTCAGCAAAAGACCTCCAAAGAGCACATGCACTTATCAGCTTTTGCTACACAAAATTGATTATACTAAGGAGGATATAAAGGAGGCAACAAATACACTACACAGTCTAGTCACAGGATTTTCCCTAAAGACTGAAGGCTCCGTTGCAGAAGCCACCCAGAACACCAGAGATCATTTCCACTAATCCTTCATTGAATGGTAAGTGTGGGGCATTATAACACAGCTTTCAATAAATTCTGAAACTCCTAAAACTTTTCATACAAAATATCTTCAAAATGTCAACTGTGGCAATCCAACATTACCAGCTAAATAAATAATTAAGCTTTTTAATACCAATTCTTCTTTTTGTGACTTTGCATGACCCTTGTACTGAAACAGCAACATTACCAAAACTTAAAAAGAGATATTTCAGAAAGTCATTATGTTTCAATAATTAGTTCATTAGGAAATGTAATGGCTTTACTGTGCCTGCTTAAATTCTAGATCTTAGAAGAAATTTGGCATTTCCCCCCCCAAATATTATCACTGAATTATCTGAACACAGATAGAGCTAGGGAAAAAGATATATGAGTCTGGTAATATACTGTGTGCTGTGATGAGGAGTAGCTAAAACTACGTAGATGACAACACTCTTGTTACCAAAAAAAAAAAAAAAAAAAAAAAAAGAGCAAGGAACACAAAACACTAAGAAACTTGTTTCAACCAACTTTACCCTGAGACCTGAATGCAATATTTTTTTTAAATCTGTAAATTTCACTGTCACTTGTGAATCTTCTCCAGGAATCATTGTTTTTTTCATGAACATCATAACCACGACTAGAACTCTTCAAAGTCCACAGTCAGTTCTAAAGAATGTGATTTTTCCCTTCTTTCAGCCAGGACAGTTTCACAGACTTATTTCTTGCATATCATTTTTATGGGCAAGCCTCCATATTACACCTTACAATTGCAGCTTTAGAAGAGTAACAGTAAGTCTCCACCGAGAAGAAACTATGCACAGGTTGTGTAATTTAAATATAGAAGAAAACACCTTATAAATACCCCAGGTTCCATCGTTATTGCTGCTTTATCGCTTGCCACATCCTAAAGAAGGCATGCACCTGCTTCCTTAGCCAAAGAACCGGTTTAAAAAAAAAAATCTGTGGGTCTCTGTGCCAAGCCTGACCCCACTTTTGCTAAGTCTATTTGTGACTCACATATTCTTAGCAAAACAAACAAAACCCAACGAAAACCAAAGCAGAACTTATGCTCGTGTTTCCACAAGCTGTGTAAAATCACGGCATGAGACGAAACACTCAAGAAACGCATTTCCCTTTTTTTACTCAATTTTAAGTTTCTCTTGGAGATTTGTGGCTAAAAACGAGCGAGCTGCGAAAAAAAAATAAAATAATTATTTAGCAAGTGAAGCCGCCGCATCGTTTTTTGGCGTGGGCCACACGCCGAGGTGACACAGGAACACGAGCGGTGCCGGGGGCACGGCGCCCCTCAGGACACGGCCCCGGACCCTCGGGCGGATCGCCGTGGGCGGGGGCGGCGGGGCAGCCGCGGGTGTGTCCCGGCGGGCGGGCCCGGGGCAGCGGGAGGGCCGGGCGGGGCACGGCGCACGCAGGTACCTTGCGCCCAGCGGCAGAAGATGGTGTCGGCCAGCCCGCGGGGCCCGGCCTTCTTGCCCCACACCAGGTGGACGAGCTCCTGGCCCGCCTCGGACATGGCGGGGCTCGGCGGCCGCGGGGCCGGGCGGGCGCGGCGGCTCCGGCGGCCCCTGCGCAGGGCAGCGAGGGGCGGGGCCGGGCGCGGGCGGGGGGGGGGGGG
>JAWWES010000081.1:20106616-20129907 GCA_035583135.1 Lophotriccus pileatus | reverse complement strand
CTGGGGGGGAAGGTTGTTCTAAGAGGGGAATTATTATCTGGGTGTTTCTACTAGTGTTCTCCTGTTTTTTTCTTTCTCTTGCCAATACTTATAAACCCTTTAATAAAAGGGTTGTTATTCCTACCTGGATATAAGTTTGGTCTCCTTTTTTCCCACACTATTCCTCGATCGGAGTCCATTAGTTTTGGATTTGTAATTGCTTAGGGGGAGGAGTTCTTTTTGGGGTCCCCCCTGTGGTTTAGTCTCAACAAAACACTTGTGTCCTACTCAAACGCAGACAAACTGTGAAGGGGAAAAAACTTTATTGAAGTGTGAGTTTTTCCCATGGGGACATCTCCAGCTCAGGTCTCTTCCATGAGGTGCAGTCTTTCAGGAACAGGCTGCACTAGTGTGGGGCCCACGTGGGGTCACAGGTCCTGCCAGCAAACTTGCTCTAGCATGAGCTCCTGCCTCCACTGGCTACAAGTCCTGCCAGCTGCCTGCTCCAGCATGTGCCTCTCATGGGGTCACAGACTCCTTCACTCATCCATCCACCTGCTCTGACATGGGGTCCACCACAGGCTGCAGGTGGATCTGTGCTCCAGCACCTGGAGCACCTCCTCCTGCCACTCACTGACCTTGGTGTCTTTCTCGCATATTCTCACTCGTCTCTTCTGGCAACTGTTGTTTTGCAGCACTTTTTTCCCCTTTCTTAAATCTGTTATCCCAACAGCACTGATGGGCTCAGTCCTGGTCGTGTTTCTGTCATTGGATTTGTCAGACATGGGGGAAGCTTCTGGTGGATTCTCACAGTAGCCACCCTTGTAGCACCCCCTATACCAAAACCCTATCACACAAACCCAACACAAAGAGTTATGTCAATGAATTCTGTAAATGTTTTTAAATGTGTTATTTGTTTGGAGCTCATGCTTTTTTTTCGTTTTTTTCTCAACCAGTCTTAAGTGTGATTTAGGGTTAAAAAGGCATTCCTCACCCCAGCCTATAAAGAATCTGTGAAGCAGGGCCATTGGGCATCTTAACAAGTGCCCTGGATGCCCAACACAGCCTCTGCAGTATCTGAAGTTTGCTGACTTGTTTCCTTTTTTCCCTCTGCAGCAAACAGGCAGAAAGCAAGCACCACAGATGTTGGGGGAAGCAGGAGTCCTTTACAGTGAGACTGAAGGGTCTCTGATATGCAATAAAGTACTGCTATGCAAGCCAAAAGGTAAATATAATGATCAGTATGTCTTAATTCGCTTTTTTAGAACTTGAATTCCTAAAACAAACAAAGCATATATAATTATTCTTTTGGCCTGTCTGTCCATCTTTCCTTTCATCTATCCCTAAAAACTTTTGAATCCTCAAACTAATTTCAAACAATATGGACAGTGTGGATCTGAGATCCTAAAGGTATCGAATTTGGAGGTGTTTTATGAAAATTGGTGTTTGGATAGCTAATATCTATGTCATTGAGGAAAAGACAAAAAACTTACATGCGTAAGTACACGTGGAACTGGTAACATGTGCTGAAACAGAAACTGGCTGGTCAGTCATTGTGTGTATGATAACAGACAGCTGGGACAAAAGCAGGAGCTGTGGCAGCAAGCTCTGTGAGGGATGTAGTATGCAACATGTTAGGAGAAAAGGTCTGATTAACTCTGTTGTTCATGAAAAAATATTTATGTTGTATAATTCTTGTTGAATTTCAAAGTAAATTGTTTATTATCTCAGTTGAAAATATTGACAGAAACAGACTAATAGATTTATTTCTTGGTTTTGTAATTAATTTTAACTAATAAATTGTAGTTATACATATTTTAAAAATATAAGGCTTCCAGTGGGTCCTGGCCTAGTCAAGAAAGCACTTTCAAAAAAAAGAAAAAAAAAAAAAAAAAAAAGACAGCTTCTTTTACTTGTTCACAAGACATATGATATCTTCCTTAAGAAATTCATATACTTTCTTAAAGGTGTATTTTTGATCCGGAAAATTTAGGTCTTTTCTTTTTTCCAAGTTAATGCAAACAATGGAACTTACTTCAAAGATGACTACAGTTCTCTGTTTTGCTCAAGGATTATTTTAACAGAAACTTCTTAAATCAGGCATTAGTATCTAGTTTAGCTCTGTCACTCACTTGCAGTACTATAAACAGTGTAATGTTATATTCTAGATCTTTGGTAGATTTTGTGTCAATTTGCAGAATGTATTTGTCTAGAATAAAGTTACGGAAATTTAGTGCAATCTGTTTGTAAATTTTCTGACTATTAGAAAAAAGAAGAACAACAAAATCAAGATGTTCTGCTATTGCTATTCAAGTGATTAAGTAATTTACACTGCCCAGATCCATTTCCAAACTTAAGCCCTCAAACGAACCCATTCTTTTGCAACACTGGGAGAGTATGTACAGCTCCTGGCTTTGTTCTATTTTGATGAAATGTGTCATTGATAAAAGAGAGTTCAAGCTTCCCTAAACCAATTAAAATGTTTTTGCCTCAGGTGGTAAATAAAAGCACATGATAGAACTAAAGCAGACCGGGAGAGTGGTAATCAGTACAGTAGTTCAGTATTGAACAATATTGAACACTGTAACAATAACACATAATAAATCATTTTGAAAGGTACATTGGATATATTTTTTTCAAGGACAAATAAAGTATACTCACAAGGATCAAAATGACACCTTAGCTATTTTTATGCTCTGTTTTAGAAATTATTGACAGTTTCTTTTTAAAGTAGCTCTAGCTTGCTTGACTGCAAAATGTTTATGAGGGTACCTTTGGTATGGGTCAGCTGGATGTAAATATGTTTTATTGCAAGCTTTTTTCTTGGAAACATCATGCAACGGTAATGTTTCATTTTTAAGAGCACTATCTTGATCTTTATACATTAAATATCTTGATCTTATAGATGTGAAATGCATTCAACCCACTTATTCTTATATCACACAAGCCAATGGTAGAGCTCAGCCTGTGTTGTTGCTGTTGTTGTTCTACCTTTATAGAAGAGATTCACTTAAAAAAATCATATCTATTAGGAGGAAATTATTTTTGTCTTTTCATAAGTATGTCACTGTGGAGCTACAAGCAGTGCAATATACGGTGTTTCTATTTAAGAAGAAGCTCAAATGGGATAAAACCCTCCTTTCCTATTGGAAAATTTTCCCTTAGGCTAAAGGAATTTGATTGTTTTTACTGTCAAAAGTTTATCATAAAATGCCAGGCTAAGCAGTTCGAAATATAGCTGCGATGCTGAAGGTAAATTCTGGAGGACCCCAGATTAGCTAAGAACTTGTTGAAGTTGACATGGAGTTATTTACTATGTCAGTACACCCAGAGGTCCTGTGGGAAATGTCTTTGATTTGGGTTAAGTTCTCAGTGTGCAGCAATCTTCATCAGAAGGCAACGCACATGCTGGAAATGGAAGTGAAAGTGAGTTTGATTAGCTTTTGCTATTGCTTTGCAAAGCTAAGACCAATTTTTCTCTCCTTCCCAAAGGACAGTCAAGGTCAAGGACAGTAAATAACCTTTAAGAGAGGATTTTGAAGAAGTTCTTCGTGTAGCACAGTACTGTGTGGGATACCTTGCTGCCATTATGCATTATTGATCTTTCAAGATAAATATTTGCCTTCACAGGAAGAGCAGCAACAAAAATATAATCCATATCATCTGCAGCTTTAAAATGTGCAAGATAATATCCTTTTTTTAATTTTCTTTTTTTTTTTTTCTCAGTGCCACTGCTTGGGGACCTAAAAAGGGACAAATGTTTCAGTATTCTGTGCACTGTATTAACAAATATAGGAGACAAGCCTTATCCCAGAGAGTTTGCTAGAAAATTGCTACATCATTTGAAATGCATCAAAAGACAGCAAATGTGATAGATCCAAGAAACAGTAAAGTGAGAATTTTTTTTGCATGAAGATAAAAGACTTCTAGATTTATTAAATTCTACCTGTATTTTAGCGTAATATGTAGTGCCTTTTGTATTTTTTTCTTTTTATATCTCTGTTTTTTCTATAGACAATGTAGAAATTGATCAAGTGATGAAAGAGAATGCCCAAATCATAGAAATTAATGTTTCATCATTGTTAGTCTCCAGTGCTGTGGTCTCTGTGTAAAGAGAGATGACATGACATCAAAGCTATTACTGCCTTCCCGTGTCTATTCCAAATCCTTAAGATCATTAATGGATTTCTACTATTGATTCCATATTTTTGTAGACTTTGAATATCTTTGTTCTAGATTATCCTGAGAAACTGTTCTTTATATCCTTCAAATATCTGTGGCCATCCTTCATAACTTCAGGCAAGGTTTCATTTCTCATGACACTACTAGTGGCCACCAAGCACATGTACAATGTATTCCTGTGGGTCCTCTCCAATGAAGCACGAGGAAAAAATGTTGCTGTGTTCTAAGCAGTTACACAAATATGCAGTCCTAAAAAGACTTAAAACTTACCCAGGATTTATTTTACTGTGCCATATTTAATGTACATTTCTTTTAGTAGCACTCTTAGCTTCTCTGTCACCACTGTTCACTTCTAGCCATTTGCCCTATTGTGTGCCTGCCCCACTGCTGTGCCAATGGGCCCAGTAGTGGAGTTCCCACTGGTAAGCCTGGTCAGGAAACTAATAAAGGTTTTTTTAGGTTATTTTTAGGATATCACCTGTCTCTACAGCACCAGCAGGTGATTTACTATTTCAGATGCTATTCTAATCTTCCACAAACCATGTTGCACAAAGTGGTTTCTTGTAGCTCATTCCAGCTGTATTTTGTTCACAATAAAATGGAAAGATAAACAGCCTAAATCTCAAAGATTCACAACTAACGTGCTAAATACATATAGCTATTAAAAATACTTAATTGGTGTGCTTTTCTTCAATGCTTTGCAGTGTAGCTGTTCTTACTGGAGGATGATGATCTTAATTGTGCTGTGTTTTCCATTTTGCTTTGAGAAGACTGAAGAAATATTGCTGCTCTTACCATAACATATGCACTTGAGAAAACCCCAAAAAAAGCATGTTTGTAAGATACTCCAGGCAATAACTGAACATTGATGCAGTTACTTTTGCCATCCCATGTTTTGCATCAAAAGCTAGGAAACAGAAAATCAGTCCTAAAGTGGTATTAAAAGTATACCCTAGTGAGTCCACTCTGAGCAGGTATTAAACACCTCACCATAACTCACTCTCTCCAGATCTTGGTGTTACTCAGAGAGCCACCCCATGTAGCTAAGCTTTGGATCCTTTCTCTTTGATCATGCTCACCAACTACTTTATTATTTTGTTGTACATAAAATCACAGAATGGTTTGGGTTGGAAGTGATTGTTAAAAGGTATCTAGTCCACCTCCCCTTCAATGTGCAGGGGCATATTCAATGAGATCATGTTGCTCAGAGCTCTCTCCCACATGACCTTGAATGTTTCCAGGGATGGGGCATCTATTACTGGTCTGGTCAACATGCTTCGCCACCTTCATTGTGCAAAGTTTATTCCTTATGTCTAGTTTGCATCTACCCTCCTCTAGCTTAAAACCATTAGCCCATGTCCTATTGCAAAGGCCTTGTTAAAAAGTTTGTCCTCATCTTTCTTATAGACCCCCTTTAGGTGCTAGAAGGCTGCTATAAGGTCTCCCCAGAGTCTTCTTTTCTCCAGGCTGAACAACCCCAGCTCTCTTTGTCTTCACAGCAGAGCTGCTCCAGCCCTTTGATCATCTTACTGGCCCTCCTCTGGATCCACTTCAACAGGTCCATGTCTTCCCTATGCTGAGGATCCCAGGGCTGGATGCAGCACTCCAGGTGGGTCTCATCAGAGCAGAGGGACAGAATCACGGCCCTCAGCCTGCTGAACACACTTCTGGTGATGCAGCCCAGGGTACAATAGGCTGCAAGCACACATTACCGGCTCGTGTCCAGCTTCTCATCCACCAATACCCTAAAATCCTTCTCAGCTGGGCTACTCTCAGTTCCTTCATCTCCCAGCCTGTATTGATACTGGAGGTTATCTCAACCCAGGTGCAGGACCTTGTCCTTTTTCATGGTGAACAAATTGAGGTTCACACAGGCCCACATCCTGAATTTGTTCAGGTCCCTTTGGATGGGATCCTGACCTTCAGGTGTGTAAACTGCACCACACAGCTTGGTGTCACCTGCAAATTTGCTGAGGGTGAACTTGATCTCACTGTCTGTATCCCTGACAAAGGTATTAAACGCTACTGTTCACTCGATTCTCATGTTTTACAGAGCGGGAATGGTTCTGAGATGGAAACAGGTTGCTCGCTACCATCTTCCTATTTCCACTCTTTTTCAATATTTGTCAAATTCCTAGCAGTTTTAGAGCAGCTGAGTCTCTTTGTGGATTTGACTTCTGAAGAAATATATTTCCAGCTTGAGATATCTAAAACATTCTGATACTTAATGAAGAATGAAAAATGACCATCAAGTTTCACATGCTTGTGGAATCCCTTCACAAAAATCTTTACAAAAATACATATTTAAGAGCAGTCCAGATGTCTCTTTGCGTGTTCTTTGCTACACTGTGTGGTTGTTATGGTGCTGACATCTTCACTCCTCCTTCTGCTCCCCATCCTGCTTTTTCTCTGACCAGACCTACTTGTCTCCTTCTGACCGAACTGTTTATTTGGCACATAAGTGAAGAAGACATATGAACAATACTAGAAAGAATACTCCCATATTTTTTTTGTTGGCTTGAGAAATTAGTCAATGAGATATTTCTTCTAGGAGGAGTCATTGAAGTAGTCAGGTGTCTTGGTGTAATCCTTTTTTTTTTAGCAAAGAGTGCTTGAAATGACAGAAATTATAAGCCTCTTTCAGATAGCACCCAGCATAACTCTTGCTGGGCTTTTTTTAGGGCTATAAGCCCAGTGCTGTTCAGTGCATATTGTTGATATATTGATTCTTTCTCTTCATGTCTTTAAATTGCACAAAACAGTATTCTGCAAAAATCCCTCCACCTGCATAATTGATGTGCCTTTGTTTGGCTGTCATACATTCTTGCTCCTCAGTTGACGTAACTGTTACTTCTTATTATGTTGTTCCATGAAGGAGTTCAATGGCATCTTATGACTCACTTTTTCTGCCTACTTAGAAAGTACTCAAGTGACCAAAGTGCAGCCCTTCCTAGAATGGATATTAATCAAAGTACATCGTGCACAGTAAGGTACATGGTTTGTGTGATGTGTTTAAATGTTTTAGAGTAACCTAATTTTAACAGAAATGCCTGATGCAAAATTAGTAAAGTGCTATAGTTGGAGAAAATAGGAAATAATGGAAAAATTATGTAAAATATGTAAAATAATGTAACTTTTGTTTTTAAGTGGAAGGTAAGGAGAATAAACAAAGAGAAGAGTCCCATGCCCTTTGGAGATCCTAGCAGATATTAGCCCAGACCTACTGAATGAAGAGTCCAAAACACTTGGGGTTAAGTGACCTGAAAAAATCTCACACATGTAAGTTTGTAAGTAGACTATCATGCTCATTGTAATTTTTTCCAGATGAGAGGGGAATAGGTGAAAAATCAAGTTTATACAATTTTTCAGCTATTAAACTGATTGCAACATCATGTTGGTTCCTAGCTTTTTAATATGTACCACATATTAGGTAGTAATACATTATTATTTTGCATTAAAGCTAGGAAACAGGGTTTTTAAAATTTTGAGCATTTTGGAGCCACTTGCCTTTGCCTCTCATAAATTTTGTCGTTGTTTAATTATTAATTGTATTTTCAAAAAATTCACCAGGAAAGGGTCCCTAAACGCCCGAACTTGTTGCATTGCTAAGTACAATGTATCCTTTTAAGCTTTGTTAATGTCATGCCAAAAATAAGTATGTTACCTGGGAAAACATAGCTACTCAAGAATTATTTCATGGTGGAGTCTTTCTCCCTCAAGTCATATTATCTTGAGAGCAATAACCAAAATAGCTTGATTGGATAGAACAGTTCTTGTATTTTATTACTGAGCTTTTATTCTGAGACTTTCCTACTTCACTTTTTTTTTTCACAGAGCAGTGTTATTTATCTGGTGGAGTGTAATGAGACAAAAAATGTTACATATGATGTTTTCTTCATCCACTTTTAATTACATGTTTCACAAACCCAAGAAACAATAGAAGTATCTCTCTGGCTTCGACCAGTGATTTTGGATCTAAAAACAACAGACATTGACATAAGCACAACTCTTATTCCTCTGTAGAAAACTGTAATGAACTTAACACTGGACTCAAGTATTGTATACAAGCTCAGTTTATGAAAATGTCCAATAACTTGAAAAAAAAGAGAGTAGCAACAAAAACACCTAGAAGAAATGGAGAAAACATGGCTATGCCATTCCCCAAAATTAACAGAAGTTGGCTTTTTTTTTTTTTTTACCATTTACCATGAATGTCAGGAGTATTAAATATCAAGAGATTTTAGGAACAAAGAAAATTGAAGTGATCGTTTTGTGTGTGTGGTAACAACAGTAACACAGAACTATGCTGTTTTCAATTAACAGTGGAGCAATACTGAAATATGTTTCATTAACACACAGGTAAAAGGACTTTACTGTTAATCAGGATGAATAGCTGCATTCAACACAGAGCTGCTACAGGTCTTTAAATTGCTTTTGCCTTGCTGCATGGATATAGCTGAACATAGTTTAATACATTTTTTACATGATGTAATTTTGTCTAGCTCATACAATGTCAGAGTAATAATAATGATATTCTAATATTAATGCAAGCACAAGATATACATATTGATGAATAATGGTCATATGTTTTTGGATCTCCTTGCCAAGTCATATTAAAATGACAAATAATTGCCATTGCTTCAGAGAAATGGTACAGGCTCTGTAGTCAAAAAGCACATTAGGGACCCACAGGGTCCATTTGTTATCCTTTGTCAGGAAAACATGGTTCTTTAATGAAAGTGAGTGAAAGGACACTGATTGAGGACGGTGACACTAAACCTCTTTCTCAATAGGAGCCATGACATGAGTATTAATAAGCAGATTGAAAGGTTAAGACTCAGCTTTGAAACTCTGGAAGCACTGTAGAATCTGAAATAACTCCCCCCTCATAATGTGGGGAAAACCACAGTGTAAAATGCATTGTATAAGCCTTCTGGCCACAGGAGGATAGAGCAGATGGAAATTGGTTCCCAGACAATTCAGGCGAATGCCATTTAAAATCTTACCCCAAATATATTTTTGTTAAAGTCTTGCTTTTAATTCTATCTTGATAAATGATCCCTTTCCTTCTCATTATCCCCTCCCTCTTTGCTCCCAGTACTATAAAAATGCTAACAAAATCAACCTGGGCATTTCCTGAGCATTGGTGAGAGCAGCTGAGAGAGCAAGGACACAAAGACACAGCCCAAGTTAAGTATAAAACAGTCACCTAGAGCAACGCATTTAATGAGAATTCAACACATATGTTATTGGGAGAATGAAGGAATATCCATTTAATAAAAGATTTTTGAATGCATAATGTGTTATGGCAATCACTTATTAATTGTTGAAAACCCAGAGGAGTCAGTCAGGGTCATGGAAGAGTCTGAAACTGGCAGTCCCTGATCCTTCTGAGCTCGGCATGTGCATGCAGTTCTTCTGGAGTCAGTGATGTGTGCAAGGGAGCAATACAGATGTGTGTGCCTCTGCAGGATAATGGCTGGAGCTGCTGTGTCTTTATTGATAAGATTTTTCCTCTGCAACTCTGTATGATCTGCACAAGCTCTGTATGATCACAGTCTCTGACCACCTTTTCGGGTTTATATTCTTTTTATAGTATCACTTTTCTATGCACAAAAAAATATCTTCCAGGAATTTGATCGGTTTACTGTTATAGTAAAAAGACTAAAATATCAGTTTTTCCATGCCAGTAGCAAAACTGGGCAAAATGCCCAAAGTTTAGGGGTGTTCAAATGCAGAGACTGGCTCTGTTCATCACAGCCCAAACTTTAGAGGTGTTTGAATGCAGTGACTGCCTCTGTTCATCACAGAGATAAAGCAGGATGGGATGTTCACAATTAGATTTCAGGATATTCAAACAACGTTGGAAGACTGTAATTGAATATCTCTCCTTCTAAAGACCTGACAAAATGCAAACCATTGCACACGTTGAAAAAATGCATTTAAATTCAGATTTAAGTGTATTTAAGGGGTTGCAATAATACCAGATGAATATCTTTAGGAAAGGCTAATAATCATGTGAGCCAAATCTACACTAGAAAATTCAGAGGGCCTCGGGCTGTTTTCTGATGAAGAATCCAACATAATGACATAACCCTTGTCCATATTATTAAATGCTTTTAGTCTTCCAACAGGTTGCCTCCATGCATGCTTTGATTGACATTCTTTGCCAGCTTTTGTAAATTGTGCTTGGAAGTTGGCTGAGACAGCTAGTTGGCACAGGGAAAAATTATACCATGGATTTTTCTAATAATTGCATGATGGAGGACTTTCATTGCTCACTGCTGATGTTTTGTTTAATGACGTATCTGTAGGGATCGCTCACTCCCCCCGCAGTAGAGTCAGGGAGAGAATCGGAGGGGTAAAAGCAAGAAAACTTGTGGGTTGAGATAAAGACTTTAGTAGGGAAAGAGAAAGCCATTGCATGCAAGTAAAAAAACCCAAGGAATTAATTCACAGGTTCCCATGGACAGGCAGGTGTTCAGCCATCACCAGGAGAACAGGGTCCCATCACACACAACAGTTACTTAGGAAGACAAATGATATTACTTAAAATGTCCCCCCTTTTTCCTTCTTCCCCCCACATTATATACTGAGCATGATGTCATATGGTATGGAATATCCCTTTGGTCAGTTTGGGTCACCTGTCACAGCTGGATCTCCTTCCAATCTCCCATGCACTTCGAATTTCCTTGCCAAAGGAAATTGTCCTGGCAGCACAAAAAGCAAAAAAGGCCTTGGCTGTGTGTAAGCCCTGCTCAGCAATAGCTGAAACATCTCTGTATTATCAACCCTGTGTCCAGCACAAATCCAAAACATAACCCCATACCAGCCATTGTGAAGAAAATTAATTCTATCCCATCCAAAACCAGCATAGTTGCCTGTGGAGACAAGACACCTAGTTTCTCAGGTGGATCTTGAGGAATGTAGGAAAGGAATTATATGATTGATGGTCCAGAGATCATTGCATGACTATCTATTTCATCTATCCCAAATACTGTAGAAATATTGTTCATAAAAAGCATTCCATTCCAGTGTTACAGTTTCTTAGTTGCTCTTTTAACCTGTAAAGTTTTAAATAATTTTCATTCTTGAAATTTTTTATGATGTGTACATTGAACAAATTTTCTATGTGATTTTGAGGTCTAGCTGTATCAAGTACAGGATAAAATACAGATACCTGTAACTTAGCTGAGAAATTGGATGCGTACACTCAGAAATGCCTGACTGATGTATGTATGCGTTGTGCATTTTCATATGAATATTGTGTCACGCAATTGGAACTTTGCAAATTTTGAAACTTTAGCCCTTGATATGTCAGTTGTTTGAATGGAGTATCTGCTACCTGACGTTTTTTAAGGTTATTCTTTTGTTTTGCTTCATTTCTGATCTGTGGTGAGGCTTGTTCTGGCAATGACAGGAGGGACAAATTGTTCATAGATCTTGTGTGCCATTCCTGATACAGTACATTTTCGCTACTGTAGTTCTCATGTGCAGTGTTAGAAGTAGCTGAATGAAGAGACAGAACGCCAATACCTTGGTAAATAATGGACTTATTTTTCTTGCTGATAGTCTGATCTTTCTGGAGCTCCCTCCCAGAGTCCCAGACCCTAATAGAACTGGCCTCCACAATTCAGTAATGGGCTTGCCTTTTTACTAACTTGATTTTTTCATGGAGAGAGTCAGTTTTGAAGGAATTTAAGAAATCAAAGCACGGGATCTGAGGCTGGTTATATTGCACTGAAATTCACTGCAAAACACATTTTACATTTTCTTAAATTGTAATAGTATATACTTTTACAATTTTCCTTTAAAAAAATAAGAGTTATCTTTTAGTGTATTATTTTATGATTTTCTTTTAAAAACCAAGAATTATCTTTACAGCTGTGAGATAGACTCATTCAATGGTGAATTTAATTCAGTCTTCAAATAGACAATAGCAGACACCACAGACATTCACAGTACTGGTTTCATATCAGTTTTATATGTACAGGAATAATAGATGTGCAAAATGTGTATTTAAATGTTTTGTAAAATTCATTGTTATAGCAAAGCATGTCAAAAATTGCTGCCATTGAAAGGAATTAGATAGAAATGTATCCATGATTCCCTTTTCATATCTGAGGTATAAGGAACATTCTTTTCACTAGTTAGGCAGTCAGTGTTTAACAACACCAATAGTTCCCGTTTGTCCTTATGGCCCTTCATGTAGTCAGTGCCTGCTATTATATTTATCCAAAATAGCAGCCTGACTTGTGATAGTTGTATTCAGCCATTTATTATTCACAGTTTATCAGAGTGGGAGTTAAAGACAGATTGCTGTAGTTTTACATTTTTCCTGGAGGTTGGGCAAAAATATTTCTTGGCGTAACCAACGCAGAGTCCCACTATGGGAGGTGCCATCACCTTGTAAACTGTGGGTCCTGTAACCAGACAGCCCCTGTTGCTTCACTGCAGCCTGGGGAATTCTGTGTCAGCATACGTGTTATCATTCTGGATATCATGTTCTGCGATGGCTATAAAATTTTGTTGCTCCAGAAAAGCAGAAATAGATAAAGCAATGGACAGAGACTGTTCTTGACTAAGCACTGATAGCTTCCATTGAATTTTGTGAATGGGCAGTGCTTTGACCTTAGGTAACCACCATTATAAACTTTATAACAAATAAGTAACATGTGTCTTAAGCAGAACTGTGTTACTCCTGCAGTGGAGAGCCAGTAAACCTTTCTGTATGATTAGAGTTGGAAAGCTTCCATTTGTAAATAAATAATTAGTACTTCCAAAACCTATTTTCTCAATGTTATTTTAATGGCTTATTTTTTGCACTAACTATACAGTCTGGTTTAAAATTCATACAAAAGGTTTTTTTAATGAAAAAAGTACAAAAAGTCAAAATCAAACTCAGTACATTTGAATACAGAATCGTAATATTTTTCTAATAAGATTAATCACATAAATTCATTAAAATACCATTTTCTTACAGCTTTGTTTAGTGGAGAAACATGGCTCAACAGTTCCTGAGTAATGCTTAGTTTCTCAGAGTTGTTAAGGTATCCAAATAACTTTGAAATTTTGGGAATATATGCCTTAGTTTAAATGTGCAAAGAACTGAACAGACAATTTTGCCCAATTTTACCTCCACCTGCTTTAATCTTGCTGTGTCTGAAATGAAGTTGCTTCCGTGTATAAAGTCTGTACCTAGATTATATTCTTGCCTGAGCAGGATCAGAATCTAGAATTTTTACATGAAGTCAAATGCTTTTGGACTCTCATCTTGTTCCAACCTAAGATATGTTTTTTCCCTTTATTTACCGAAGGAGTAGAATTAAATGCAAATATTCTACACTGCTTTGAAATAATTTTCAAGGCAGTGTAAAAATGAAGAAAATGTAGACTTTTTTTTTTTTTTTTTTAACAAAGAACATTAATTCAAGTCCATAACAGGGACAAACCCAGTAGTTTTCTAGGAAAATTTTAGGTGGATGGAGAGTCACCAACTATCTCTACTTTCCAATATAAAGAGAATCCCTTCAGCTTGTCTACAGAACCCCCTTCCATACACAGTCTTTGCTTCAAGTTGGAGGATGCTCTGCATGGGAAGATAATGAAGGTGCCAGCTAGGTTAGATGGAAATGAATAATTGAAGAAACTTATAAATTATATTACCATCAAATGCTGGAGGATATGGTCCTGCTGCAAAAGAACTGGTTCTCATATGTCTGAGGCGCTTTTCAGAAGATATTAAGTATGAATATTGATGCATAATTAGGCTTTCTTGAAGGTATATTAGTGCATTAGAGGTAGATCATGCAATAATTTCTATTATCCCACATTACCTATACTTTGATTCAGCAGTTGTATCTCTGCTTGTATTTCTGCATCTCTCGTTGATATTTGTGTTTCAGAAAATGGAAGATTATAGTAACTCTCTACATGCAGCATGCCTTTTTTTTTTTTTAACTACGTTTTATTCCCTTACATATTTTCTTTGCTCTTCGAATATAATGGAAACCATACACAGAAGCCAGACAGATAAATGTACTGAAACCTTGTTAGCATTTAATCTCTTTTTTAGATAAATGCAAATACTGCTGTCTGTGGTACTGGAGCCTTGTCCAGCAGTCATCTAAGGAACTTGCTCATCCATTTTTCACAGTGTGTCCATTATTATCAGTTGCTGAGGACTGTGATCCAGAATATTCGTTCCTGATGAAAACAATAGAATTAAGCCACAGGGCTTCAGAAAATTGCTTTCATATTCAAGCAGTGCTACACATATACAGACACCTTGTTGATGATTTTCCTGCCCCGAAGAAAATATATTGCTGCTGCCAGAAACCTGTCTTTTGGCACTTTGTCACTTACAAGTGATGATAAAATTGCAACAAAGAGACTTCTTTTTAATCTCATAGGTCATCGTTTGTACTCTGGACAGTCCTCCTTTTGTCCTCACACTTAGTTTAGATAAGGTGGAAAAATACTTTTAGTTGCCTCTAAACTTATCTTAAAAATACAAAATCCAAAAAGTCAGCCTCAATGTACCCTCAGATTTTTAACATGACAACTTTTTTCTTCATGTTTCTCATTTAGATCAAAAGCTCTGTATGCATTTTAAATATATATTTCTGAGACAGCTGAATTGCAGGCAGGCTTTTTGAGTTATAGATTCACATCAAACTATAAACCTTTAGGGAGCCATTTAATCCCTTTAATTTTGTGAAACCCCAAGAATCATGTGATAATTGTATTACTGAAATTATATTATATCCATTTTTTTGCGAAACTCCCAGAACCATGTGATAATTGTATTACTGAAATTATATTATATCCATTTGTTACTGCTAAACACTTAAGCATAATTTTTAAAAATTCAGTTATCTGGTCCAGCAATTCAAAGTTGCAGAAATCTCCATTTTCTGGGAGATTTTTTTCTCATCTTTGTCATCTTTTTCTTCTGCAG
Source organism: Lophotriccus pileatus (assembly GCA_035583135.1). Classification (NCBI taxonomy): domain Eukaryota; kingdom Metazoa; phylum Chordata; class Aves; order Passeriformes; family Tyrannidae; genus Lophotriccus; species Lophotriccus pileatus. The sequence continues at coordinate 20,114,786 of JAWWES010000081.1, read as the reverse complement.
TTTTATACCTCAATGAAACCCCAAACCTGTCTGTGACATAAAAAGTCTACTGCCAAGGGATTTTGATGAAGCATATGCAATATTTTGTCTACATTCTCTTGCAGTTTGAGTCCCTTCCAGTTGGCGATATGGAAAGAACAAAAATAAAAGAGGCTTAAAATCTCTTGAAAAGAGCAGCAGAAGAAGGTACTCTTGCAGTGTGCTAAGCAGAGGCTGTGGAGGCATCACAAATTCCATAGGATGAAGGGAGAGTCGGGTCCTGTAATCCCCATTGCACATAATGGCTTGAAGAGTGTGTCCAAAGGAAGAGGGAGACAGAAATACAAGGTTTGCTGATAGGAGTACAGTGTCCAGAAGCCTAAGACTTTCCCAGTTCCTTCTATGAGAAAGTCAAGCATTCAGAAATACAGACATGGATACATGGATTCCTAAATAACCTTAAAGGCCAAACCCTCTCTAAGTGTCCAGGGGAAACAAGACTCATTACTCCAGATGAAAGGATTCTTGTGTTCAAACCAGTCACTATGAAGGATAATAGGCAAATTACTCATTTACACTGATTTCAGTCCTGCAAATAGAAGTATCCTGGACCTCTTGCCTGTGTCACTTTCCCTCGTCTCCTAAAATCACTGGAGATTCACTAATATAAGCAGGCAAAAGCAGAAATAGTTACAATAAACATTCTTGCTTCCTTGTGGAATACTTCACAATGTGGGCTTAACCTGAAGATAATGAATCAACATTGTCTAGTTAGATAGTACTGCTTGACAACCTACACAATAAATAAAGATGCAAACTTCAATAGCTAAGCTCAGAAAATTATTTTTTCATTAGGTAAAACTTCCCTTCTAGATTTACTAATTATTCTTTTCCATTCTTGTGTTCGCCTTCTTGATTTTAGTTTTTTACTAGGTGCTTGTAGAATAAATACATCCAGACACCCATTCACTATTTAGCACTTACACTGTCTTTAAAACTAGTAACTTGAAAAAGAAATTGTTTATAATAGAAACAGATATCCTGTCTAACTGCAATGCTTTAGAATACTAATGCTAAGTTTCACAGCCAAAAAACCAGTCTCTAGTAAGGAACAATACTTTGAAGGAATTCTTAGGCCTGAGATGTTTGGACTTCAGGTACAAAATACAATTCTTAAAAAAAAACCAAAAACTGTAAATGTTGTTCAATGTAATTTCTCACTGTGATATTGTATTGCAAATAATTATATAAGTGATGGGACGATGGTCTTTTAAGTTTTCTCTCAAACTCTTTTATTACATAAGTCACCTCTTCCTCACTTTATGCTGATCACATAAGATTTTGCATGGGTACCATGAAAATGTATGTGCTTCCATTAAAAAAATAAATAAGGCAAGAGCAAGGCAATTTCTTCAATGACAGACTATAAAATAGAAGTAGAAAAATATAGAAAAAACCCACAAAAGAAAATTATGAAAAACATGAGCAGTTTTAAGACTCTGATAGAATTTTCTCAAAATTTTAGGAGGCTTTTGAAGTGTTAGTGCATTTCACAGCATCAAGTGGTGGTTTCTGAACTGATATTTGAAAGATATGTTTATACTAGGAGCTTAATTCTGTACTCAGATACAAGCTGAGTAATTTTGTAATAATTAGGGTTTTTGTAATAAAATTAGCCACACTCTTGCTGTGCTTATACAGGGCTACTGTTGTGGCCCTGGCACAATCAGCAGCACGAATTCATGTCTGTGGTCTGCTGTTTGGCTTTGGGTACCCTGATATAGAAATGTGCTCTGCCAAAAAGGGACAATGCACAGCAGCTGTCCTGATTCAAACAGTGCTTTATACTTGAACATTGAATTAACCTGTAGCTCAGTTTAAAAATTCCTGGATGAGACTTTTTATGTCCAAATGCAGGAGGAGCTGTGCTGAACCAGCATAGGTGGCTGAAGCTGAGGCTTCATCCTGTCCTGCACGAGGAACAAGACACATCTGTCTCCCTGTTATATAGCTGGGATGAATGTGAGCCTACTGTGAGGGTGGTAAAGGGTATAACAGAGACAGGAATGTCAAGGTGATTGTGCAAAAAATTCCCCCTGGGTTTATAAAACATTTCTAAAAATCATCATACAATCCAGGATTTAGCAATAATTTTACTGTCTCTGGCATTTTGTCTGTATGTAATGGTTAATGTTTTTATTCAGTTTTATTTATTTCTGCAGCGATCCTCTAGTATTTAATTCTCTCTCTCTATTCTTTTTTTTTTGTTGTTGTTGTTGTTTAGTGAAGCAAAGCTTCTCTATTACAGTCTTGATCTCCACACTTGGGATGACTGTGGTAACCCTGGCAACCTCGTTGGCGGGGTGGGCTGCAGCTCCAGCACCTCCGGCTGAGCAAAGCCGAGTCCTTTCCCCGAGCCCTGCAAAGAGCTGCCTCCTGAGCTGGAGTGTCACCACTGCTGACATGTCACCTGCTCTTTTGGTGTTGAGGGTGATAAGGTGCTATCACATAGTTCATCAAGACAGGTGACAGGGCTGAGCCTAAATGTGCTTTGTCACCTTTTGAGATTTTGTCGTTTTTACTCATACTCATACTGGAAAACATAAGGCAAAAATTTTTTAAATTATTTTTAATTATCTAATTGAGTAAACAGTTCTGTATTTGCTGTAGACAGAAAAGTTTTAAAAAGAGAAGGAATTTTCTATCCTATTCTACAGGGTCCTCAAGCACTCACTCTGTTAGCATAATCCATAACCTATTAACATAATCTATATTAAATTCTCTGGTATCATCTGTTAAATTATACATCCATAGGACATGTAAAATTAGTATGCACCACAGAAATCTTAACTGGTTTTTTTTTTTTTTTTAGATATTTCCCAAGAATCTTTCTTCACATTTCATGTATGTATACTTGAAAAACTTTGGGAAATAAATGTTGGACTTATAGACATAAAATATGGGCTGTCCCTCTCTTGAGAGATGTTGACAGTTGCTGTGGGTTCAAGAAGGAGCACTCTATATGGTTCAAATTTTCCAAACAGAACTACTGTAAATTTTTAAATCATAAATTCTCTCTGCAGTCCTCTGATTCAGACAATCCTACTGAATGGTCCACATCTTCTCTCCAATATCTTTCTAGTTTACAGCATGCTTCAGTTTTGTTGCTTTTCAGGATCCTAACTTAGTCTGTTCATGTTTCTGAGAGCCAATATAGTAGCCTTTTTTATCTAGGTATTTTTATCTGCTATTTCTCAAAAGAATTCCTTCCAGGTAGTTTCAAAACAACTAAGCATTCAGAAGAATAAATGTTGTTTGTAGAATATCTTAAATTTTCAAACAGATTATTTTTATGTATGCTAGTGACTTCATTAAAGTCCCAAGGGATGAAAGTTTGCTTTTAGTTTTAAAAATTCAGCGTGCGAAATACATTGATTTATTGATATTAGTTTAACCAAGCCAGGTATTGGGGCTTTCTGTGACAATTGAATTGAAATTGAGTTATGACAAAAGACTGATGTATAATTTCTTCTTGATCCGTTTTTGTATATGGGAAACACTGAAGTGATAGACTTTCTGTTCAAATTTCTGTTGTACAAAACTGTTCTATAGGACAAAATTGGAATGAGCAAGGGGCAAGAAGGACTAGACTCAAAGTTACAGTTTGATTTAGGATTGAAACTGGGACTGAGGCCTGAGATGTTTGTTTTACTCCTCAATCCTCTGAGACCTTGTCTGTGTTGGTTTAAGAGCTTTGTGAGTGCTGCTGGTATAGCAGTATCTGTAGGGTTGTGGATGGTGTTTTAAGTTTGTTAGATTTGCTTCATGTTTGAGTTCTGCTTATCTCTTACAGTGGGAATGAGGTCTGGGATCCACAGGGTCCTACGCTGGATGAGCCTGTTGAGTGTGGTTTTTTGTAGTAATGTTAAAGATATGTTTGGATATAGATTAGTAATGGAAAGTAGTTGGAGCTTAGTTAATTTGGGCATGTGGAATATGTTAGTCACAGAATCATAGTGTTATAGAATCATAGAATGGTTTGGGTTGGAAGGGACCTTAAAGATCGTCTAGTTCCAACAACTCCACCATGGGCAGGGTTAGCACCCACTATATCAGGTTGCCCAGGGCTCCCACCAACCTGGCCTTGAACATTTCCAGGGATGGGACAGACATCCACTGCTTCTCTGGTCAATCTATTGCAGTGCCTCACCACAGTGAGGAAAAGATTTCATCCTATTATTAATTTAAATCTAGTTTAAAATGGTTCTCCTTTGTCCTATCACTATCTGCCCATGTAAATCCTCATTCTTGCAGATTTTTTTAAAATTTATCACGCACTTATTCTGTACCAAGGCTCAGTAGGTCGCAGTTCAGACTGCCTGCACTCCAGGCCAACTTGGAGCCCATGCCACCAGTGGCTTTGAGGGGGCCCTTCAGGGGGTCTGCAGGGGAGCCTCAGGCATGAAACCCTTCTCAAGTTTATTGTTAGACACGATGCTGTAAAGGCAGTGGATGGCTCATGGCCATGTTGGGCCACATGAAGCCAAATCTGATTGAGGCAGGGTGTGGATTTTATCTTTACAAAAAAATAGGAATTGGATTTTGTGTGAACTGTTAGATAAGTGGCTTGATTTTGTTATTGATATTGATACTGCACACAGATTTAGTTGAGGACTGATGAGAAAATGGTGGTTTCTATTTCACTCTATTCTGAGATACGTAACAGAGGCCAAGCAAAGTTAGGTCACAGGCAGGCAGAGGTCCAGCACATGTTGATTTTATTGCACAGTTGATGGAGGTCCTCACAGTCTGTCATAAACAGTCTTCCAACTATGAAAATGACTGTTGGAAAACTGTAAGCTGGGACAGCTTCACAGGCTAACCTGTGGATTTGGCAAGGTAGAGAAATAAACTGAGCACCTCAGGCACTGTTCTCTCTAATACTTTTTGCCAGCCTTTGTCCTAATGTTAACAATAATCCTTAATAGCAGTTTAGACACCTCTCCCCTGGCCAAAATCAAGCATAACTGGTTTTCCATTTTGCATCCATTGCCATCCTGTTTCTTCAGGTGTTAAGTTTCATACAGAGGTAATAAGAAAAAAGTCAGTTCCTGGTGTCTATGGCACTAATCAAACTCCACCTTTAGAGCTATTAGCAACAAAGGATAAAAAAAGTACTCCTTGCTTTTCTTATGTCCTTGTTCTTCTAAGATCATGTAACAAAAGTAATAATTTATCATCTACATTTTGTAAATCTAATCAGAGCCCTTCCTAGTGCTAACCATTATCCAGACACAGTTAATAGGAACAGAAATTGTTCCCAAACTGCAATTGATTTGAACATCAAGCTGTATAAATTAGCATGTTTCTGTGACTCTGACCTCAACTCAGTCCTAACCCTGAACTTAAAAACAGTCCGGGACACCTCCCATATAAACTGTTTGTTTTCCTCTCAGTGTCAGTCTTCTTCCTAGTTCTGTGGATCTTGAAGGAGCATTTTCTTTAATAATTGCACTCCCAACCCCAAGATTAATTGTAGTAATTCCACCTTTACTGTTAAAGTACAATGCAGATCAAAGCAGTCTCTGCAAATTTAATAAACTCTCAGGCACTAACTGTCATGCTTTACTCATAGTGAGTTTAAAATACAGGGGGTTTTTTTCTGTATTTTATTCACTTCTAGGCCCTACTTCTCAAATATTGCATAATGAGATTCTCAAATAGGGCTTTGCTTCACATTTTTGTTATAAAATACATACACAGATGATGGCAGGTGATGGTACATATAGTAGTGCAGCAGCTTTCTTAGAGTCAACAGTAGGATTACAGATAAATGTAATCAGGGAATATTTGAACTGCAAAATGCCTCACAGTTAGAATCTCCTAGAAAGAAAACAGTCAGGGTGAAGCAAAAATAATAAATAAATAAATGTTATTGGCATTCTAGTATTATCAGTTTCATAATGGTGACACCCATTAATATTTGTATTGCAGTCTCATGTTTATGAGACCTGTCTTTGCGAACCATTGAGCTGACAATTAGTGGGTATGCAACTGCAGTGGGGTGTGCATGGCTCCAGTCAGCTCTGCACTCACCAATTCCTTAGTGGTCTAACCAAAAAGGCACAAAGACCAGGACACCAAATGCAGCAGAAACCAGAACAAGCAATCATTATGCTAATAAATGAAAATCATATTACTGATGGTAATATGGAAGAATTTGGACTGGACCATTTTGTTCTTCACTGCTCCAATGTATTTGATTGTGCTGCCAGGCTTTGCAGCACAGGCTTTGATCCAGGGTAAGCAGTTTTAGCCTGACTCAAACGTGCAGTTTTCCTACAGTTTCTTTTCAGGAACCTTCAATTCTCACTATTTCAGTATGAGAATAGGAAAGTTCATATGACTATGATGTCTGTAAAACTGCAGCATCACCAAGTCCTACAATAGATTTTGTTTTCCTGACAAAGATGACAATCATTCCCTCTTTAGTCATTGGGGCATCAGGACATTCTAGTATTAGGACAGAAACCCCCTGCAGTAGCCTGTTTACAAGAAATTTATCTTCTTAATGGTCTCTTGAAAAATTGGTGACAAGATTTGGTAATAGGTTGTCATTCGGGGCGTAATATACCATCGGTAGCTTGCCAGTTTCTACAAACACCAAGGTGGGGAGATCCATTATGCTGGTACATCACCAGGTCTTTCAAAACAGCAGTACAAAGCACAGTGTACCAGACACATCCGTTCTCTTGTTACAAAACCTGCAGCACAGTCAGCCATGGGGGGAAAATGGCAAAACTCTTAGATCCTGTGCGTATCAATGCGTAGGGAGTTCGTCATGAGGTGATACTTTTAGAACACAAACTGTGATATACAGTCATTGCTTTGAAATGTTAGAGAATAAGTTGGGAGGAAAAACATAAATATCCACTGTCTTGAGGTGCCAGAAGGCATGAAAAATCACCATCTGATAAATCTTGTTGGGTTAAAAAATGAGTTCCTGGCTCCTGTAGGACTGAATACACAGGATTACCTGATTTATGGGAGTTATGAAGTTACATGGTGCCACTTGAGAAGCCCAAGGCAGGGAACTGTTCAGGTGGGAGGATAAGTAGTGATTATATTTGATTTTCAATACTAAGATAGAAAAGAAGAAAAAGTTCCATCAAGCCTCAATCACTCTTTGAGATCCTGTTCTGGAAATATCTTTCTACCAAATACAATGACATTAGGGCAGCTTCCAGCATCCCATTAGGATGGTCCTTTACTAAAAAAAATAATAACCAAAAAACAAATCCTTAGTGGAGATGTGGATTTTCAAGCAGGTAAACTAGGGGCAGCCTTTTCTTCAACAAGATTGGACTGTTTAGATCATGAAAGTGGAGAAGAGTTCTCCAAACCCACAACTGGCAGCTGAACAAGGGAAGAATTAGTTTTTAGATTTTGAATGTGAATAACTGTGATTGATAAAGGACTATTTCAGATTTGGCCAAATCCTTGCTTGTATTCATCTTGAAAATAGTTCTATATCTAATGAATGGAGTATGGAAATGGTTGTCAATGCGAGTAACTTGATTATCTAAATGACCATGCAAAAGAGTGAGCACTTTTCTTATTTCGTGTTTGTTTTTTCTTTATGATACCATTAGCATGAAGCAGCAAATAGAGCAGTCTTTTTTCAAAGCAGACATGCATGCCTGGTGTATCAGTAATTGAGAGAAAAACTATGTAGGGACTAAGACTTATTCACTAGAAAGAAACAACATCATAATCTGCTTAAACTTAACAAAAAAGGTGGGTTGTAGGAGATGCTAAGTGCTTGAAACTTTCCATAACTCCAGTGGGAATGCTGGAAATAACCAATAAGGGAAAACACAATCAGTTCTGTTTAGATTCCTAGCTTTAGGTAACAAGGTTTTTTTTTTTTTCTTTTTCATTTTTCCCACCTCCCAGAACTGAAATAGTTTAAGAGCCTTTGATTGAAAATTTGAGTCATTTATACAAAGCTATTGATAGTACCCCTGCTTCAGGTTCTTTCTCATAAGTATCAACTGAGGGTTTCAATTTCTGTAAAACTCCAGTTCTTTGTCAAATCTAAATCGCAGATTCTCTCTTTTTTGAGAGAAAATTTCCCTCAAAACATTTTCCCTTCCCTTCCCTTCCCTTCCCTTCCCTTCCCTTCCCTTCC
>JAWWES010000081.1:20072492-20106516 GCA_035583135.1 Lophotriccus pileatus | reverse complement strand
CCTTCACTTCCCTTCCCTTCCCTTCCCTTCCATTCCCTTCCCTTCCCTTCCCTTCCCTTCCCTTCCCTTCCCTAACCTAACCTAACCTAACCTAACCTAACCTTCCCAAACCTTCCCTTCCCCTCCCAAACCTTCCCTTCCCAAACCTTCCCTTTCCAAAACTTCCCAAACCTTCCCTTCCCTTTCCGTACTTTCTTTCCTTCTTTACTTCCTTTTAAGTAAAAATATTTCAGTTACTTCTGAGAACAATAATAGGAATAAAGAAATTGTTGCCTCAAATTAGAAAAGCTAATTATGGGGCTTTTTTACATAAGCCTTCATTAAAAACTTGAAATCTGAAGGTCTACCATATGTCAACATGGGCCAGTTATTTTGATCTGGGGTTCCCAGAGAACAGAAATATCAACTTTGCAAGTTAATTTTTGTAGTCCTCCAACATATTTTCTATGAAAATTCTGTCTTACTGGAATATGCTGAGTGGGTGCACAACAATTTTGCTGGGCAAATAACACCACCCTCCCTCCTCCCAGCTGGCTGACTGGCCTTATGCTGTCTGATGCTGTTGCCACTGAGAAGGACTTCCCCTACAATCGTCCCCTCCCATGGTGGGGCATCAGCTTGCCAGCAAGTGTAAGAATAAATAGTTCTTGAGAAACAAGTGCTTCCACTGTTGTTAGTCATGCAAAATGTAGATTAATGAAGTGAGCTGTGGTTTGCAAAGAGCTGAACAGGCTGAGAATTATCAGAAGCCATAGGGCAGATGAAGAAGTATGTATTATTGGACTTCCCTTTCTAAATTCTGAAACTGAGTCCACATTTAGGAGAAAACCTCGTTTCAACTCTCCATTGGCAGAATAACTTTTTTTTTTTTAATCTGTTAGATGTCCACATAAGAGATCACAATTAATAGATGAGTTCAACAAGGCTGCGAATATAAAATTCTCCTCCTTTTGAAGGAACTATTCGGGGCCAGAATGATTCTCTCTCAGAACTCTCATTCTTCCAGTCTGCATTTAAAAAATGTTCATATGAAGAAATCACAGAAAAAAAGAAAATTAAAGTGAATATTGTTGTGGAAAAATGCAAAGCATATTTTTATTATGCATTGTTTCACTATGTTTTCACATGCAATTTTGTTCTAAAAAATTCTGGCTTATGCTGCCTGTGGTATACACTTAGATACATTCACTGGTTAGCTGCTGTATCTTTTTTTAAACCAAGCTAGAGAATTAAATCTTCCTACTAAGTAGAATTAAATTTTCCTTTCAAAAGGAATTAATTTGCTTTGGTTCTCAAAAATACATACCATGAACCAGCTCTCAGTCAAAACAGATCTTGATGAAAAATCAAAAACCTCTGTTAGTCCTGTAATTTTATGATCAAATTTAGTACTAAACTTTATTAAGAAATGTTTTGCTTTTCTAATTTAATAGAGTAACACTTTAGAAATGTGTTGTACTTCCAGAAGTGGTTAAAAAATCTACTTGTGCATCTCATAAATAATTCTGGCAGGTAAGAGCCAAAGTGCTGCTCTTTCTATGTGCACCCATGTGTAATTGTGTAGTGGACTTTCACAGGAACAACACAGCATTATTGAAGATTTGTCTTGAAAGATTTATCTTATTCTGTTAGAACAAGTCATTAGATTTATCTCTTTCAGTATCATAGGTCTTCATTGAGTCAAATAAACCATATTTTGTTTACCACCCTGGAAAGATATAAATGCTAAATACTCTTTAACTTTATTTTATGAGAGTGAATATTATATTCCTCTTTCCAGTGACCTTTTATTGCCTTGTGAATAAAAAAATAATTTACCAGACAGAAATAACAGCCAGAGGAAGGTGGGATTTATGAGCATGCCAACTCCACTAAAACTAAAGGATAAACATAGTAGTCTCAGAATAAAAATGGTGAGTTATCTAGTGCTCTGGTCTCAAAACTTTAAAATAACTTTTCTCAGAAAATCAGAGCTTTACTCATGTCATCATGGCAGAAGCAAAACAGTGCGGGTTCTAATTATTTTTTCCTTTTTTTCTGTTACTTGTATTAGATATTTTCTATTTCTAAGGAATTAGAATATGAAAAGAATTTCCTTCCAGTCCATAATATGTCATTAAATACAGGAGCTGCAAAATATGCCTAAATTCTGAATGCAGCAGATTTTTATATTATCCTAACAGTGTTAAGTATCTCTTAATTGAAAATAATTGTGTGAAGTCTAAAACTTTTCAAAATAAGACAAAAATCAAGTTTCCATGCTGGAATCTGTTTACATTATAGGATCTCTCTTTTTGAAATACAGTCTGCTTTAAGAAGTAACTGCAAAAGGGAAACTTCATTTTCCTGGAGATCATCTCTCAGGACTTTGTTTTACGTGACACAGAAATATTGTTGAGGTGGTGTCATGCCAAATTCTGTACTGACATTCAGGGAGACTAGTTCTTCTACACTTTGGAAAGGAAGAAGAAAGGGAGAAGGCAGAAAGGTGGGGGACAGCAAGGCATCCCTTTGCAAGGTGCCAGCAAACCCCTTGTCTCAGGGGTCTTCAGGTTACACGTGGGACATGAGGAGGAAGAGCAAGAGGGGGAGAACCCATGCAAATTTGAGGAAAATAAATAGTTTCAAGCGACTTAGGAGAACAAAAGACAGTAGGGTAAGGTCTGATTACACTAGGTCAGGGCAGGAAGCAATGGCCAAGTCTTTTGTTAAATGGGGTTCTGAATGAACCCCTTACTGTATAAGGATGAGATGGCTGCTTCCTCCCAGGGAGTGAATGTTTGAAAGGAAACCACATAGCAGAGCCCTCTTTGCTCCTTGCACACTCTCAGTCAAATTTCATGCTCCAGATTCCTACCTGTCTCCCGTGAAAGTGTTTGGGACAGACCACAGGGATATCACATGCCACTATGGTTGGTCAGGTAAGGACTTCTACCCTTTTTTATCCTAAGGTTTTTAGAGTATATTGATTTTATTCTTATATAAATTTTGTTCCTTATTTCATATTTCAGATATATTTTCATGTTACCATCAAAGTAATTCTTACTGATGAAAGGTCACACCTGGATGTATTTCCTAAGCAACATGTTCTTCTGTAAAAAAATTAACTCATTCTTAGTTATCTCTAGTCTGGAGACAGTGCTCAGCCATAACTGACTGAGACAAGCGAGCAAGGTTGCTGGAGCGGGTGACCTTCATTCCCTTATACTTTCAAGGGAGATTGTGGGGATTCCCATCATTGTCTCCTTGGTGAAAGACAAGTGAAAGAGCAGGTTTGCATATTACCTCTCTCAAAACCAGGCACAAGCACATCTGAGCACTACACAGAATTTGCTACCTTTTCAGCTGCATAAAATAACAAAGTCAAAACCTGAAGCGAATTTGTCTTGTTGTTCATAAGGTGAAATGAGTATTCTTCTGCCCTAAGATGTAATAGATTTTTATGCTAAATTAATAAAAGAAATTGTGAAGAGAATGTCCATTTTGCACCTGTAATAGAATTTTCTTGCATCAGCAGTAGCTGTGTCTGTTCTATGTAGGTGACAGGCTGACAAATGGAAAGATTATTTCTGTTCCTTCTTTCATTTGAGAGTCATAAATCTGAAAAATGTGGAATGGATTTTTTTCATGCATTTTATAAGATTTTATAGGAAGATCCAAGATGGCAGAGAGGGCACAGTTCCAGAATATAGATTAAGGTTTTCACTGGTACCAACAGCAGTCACTCAACATGATTTGACAGTATCTTTGTCAAATCGATACACAATGCTTTGTTGAACTAGTGGAGTGAGTGGATATGTCTGATAAAATAAACGTGTTGCCCATGCCATCGACAGGAATGCTTATTTAACAAGATTGTTTTCATTCCAAGTCAGTTTTCATATTTATACTATTGCAAATCCTGCAGAAGCAGTTGTGTCAGTCATCTGTATGACCTCATATTACATAGAGATGCAGATCTGCTCAGCTTTGTCTTGACGTTTGTGCTGCTGTATTGATAGCAAATACGATGATAATTTATATTCACCCTGCATAGGCAGACACAAAGGTTTATCCTTTCTTGGTGAGGATGCAAAGATAAAGCAAAGTGGATGTTAAGTTACTGGTCAGCTCAGGTGCTCTTTGTCACAAGGCATTTCACTCTGTACTGCTCTGGAGCTGCCTGATTTGGGGTCCGTGATTACACCATGGATCTACAGCTCCACGGTTTTTGATGCTGCAGTTCCAACACCAAATTTTCCTCAGACACAGAGCTCCTAAATTTAAGAAAAATATAGATCCTTCAGATCCTATAGATTCACATATCTGTGGCAATTTAAATGCAATGGATTAAATTGTATTTGTGCTGGTGAGCAGCTATAGAGCCAGGGAAAATGTCACCCTGGGCCACACTCATAGAGTCTTCAGGGAACAGTGGTGTCAGTAGAAACTGGTCTTTTAGATCACTGACATAGTTAGATTGCAAAATCCTTACCAAACCTGAAATGACATAGCTCATATATAATTATATTTAGCTGTTCTGATGACAGCCTAAACCATTTTTTAATGATAAACCTTTTCATTTGGTCTATCCTGGTCTTCTTTTCATTCCTATACATATATACAAGCACAGGTACTCTTTAGTCAATTGAAATATTAAGATTAACTAATCAGAGAACACTTTGATGTCACCTTTTAGTGCACAAAAGGAGGATTTATGGTTGTCTGATTACCCCAAGAAAATCCTTTTGTTGATAATGTAAAAATGAAAGCCTGGTGGCGGAAGGGTCTGTTCTTTGACTGTGTACTGATGTCTCCATCACTATAAACCCTTCATATTTCTGCTAGCATAAGAGATATTAGTTGCTGCCTGAGCATTGGTAAGTCAAATATTTTTTTTGCATGGAATTTTTTAATTATGTTGTTGGTGTTTTTTTTTAATAGGTGTGGCAAGACTGATACGTCTTTTTCACAGATACTGCTTCCACAGAACTAGATATGTCCCTTTCTACCTCAAATATTCTGAAACCTTTACCTTTCCTTCTTTTTATCTCCACAGGCAACAAAAATTGCCTTTTATGACGGATCTGTCTAAAGACTGACCCCTCACGTCTGAGGCTTTGAGCAGGATCCAGGGTTTGTGCTTAAGTTTTGCACGCAGAGCAAGCCACAGTGTGTTTGAAAATATCAAACTATAAAATAACTGTTTTAACTTGAATGTAGAATGTTTGCTTTGGTACAGCTCCCTGGTCTTCTTCAATATATGAAAGAACAGCCTAAAGCGGAGAGGGCAAGCCTGTGCGAGTGGGATGGTGGCTTCAAATGTGACGAGTGGGAGGTACAAAACTCCCCATGTGCCTCCCCTCTGCCTCCTACTGCCTGTGTTCAACATCCATATCCAGATGGAGTAAAACAGGGAAGAAGCAAAGAGGTCGCTCCATTCCTCCTCCGTAGTGTGGCCGCCTTCGTAGGATGATTCAGGAAATTATCCTTTTTCATATATTCCACCCTCTGGCAAGCATGTTTCCTACAGAGGATGCCAGGAGCATTTCTACCTCCAGGAGGAAGAAGATAAAATTGTAAATAACATTTAAGAGTTAACTATTTTTGGCTGTGCTGCATAGGCTGAAAGTCCTATTTTCTCCTTCAGAAATTTGTTTTGTGTAATCTGATTGAGGCAAGTGAGGGAAAGAACACAGAAGATATTTCTACAAGTACAAGTGCCACAGACCAGTGATCAGTAGCACAAGTGAGATTTAAATATAGTGAAAAATGGGAAATCAGAAAGGGCAGAGTGACAGCCACAGTCATGGTGGTGAGACTGCCATGCGTGCTGCTGCTTCTGTAACATCGTGCTGCAACATGGACGTGTCCCACGACATGAACACCACCCCTGCACCAGCCCAGCACTGTGTTAAACTGAGCTGTGACAACTGAGCTCTGAGCAGGGGGGCAGGGCCATTTCTTACCTGACTTAAAAGAGAAAGATTTTGGTTCTTCTCTGTGGACAAACGTGCTGGGGAAAGATAGCTGTCTGATTACATACAGTGTCCTGCAACCTGGTGTGTCTCTGAAAAGACACTGATGGGTTGTGGACGGGCTCTACTGCTGGTCCCAAGTTCTTCTCAGCCAAAGGATTTTGAGCCATGGATATTCATGGTTTTCATCTTTACACACTCCCAGTTCTGGATACTTCATTATTTGTTTGGGGTTTTTTTAAAGTAAGTGCATATCTGCTGTCTCTTACCTCAAGCTCCAGAGCAAGCTCCTCACTCACAGACTCCAGTTGCTCCTGCATGTTCTCTCCAGTTAAGTCTAGCCTGCCAGGTAGCAATTCTGTACTAATGTCTGGGCTTGTATCATGACACCTACCATGTTCCTGGTAGAAAAACTAGGCATACAAACCAGTAAAGAACAGATTTGTTTGAGCCTGATCTAAACTGCAGACTGTGCTTAATTTGCAGTCTAATTATAGCCTCTGAATTGCTTCCTGTGCTCCCAGGGTCTTACTTGAAGAAGTAAGAATATGACAGACAATAATGGGCAAGAATATCTTAGAAAGCTTTTACTCATTCATAACAATTTTTAACAGAGCACTTCACTATACTTCTGTTTACAAAACTGTAAACAGCACTAAGGAGTTTCCCTCTTCCACCAAGGGGAATGTGAAGAGAACAGCTCTTGTCTCCTGGTGTTTCCTCTTGAGACCGCAGGCCTGGTAGATAATGCTAAACAATTTAGTACAGGCCCAAATGTCAGGGGCAAAGACTGCTACATTAAAGAACACACCTATAGAAAGACAAATTCTGGAAAACATCTTGGGGTTTGGAGCAGATGATGTGCTGCTCAGTGTTGTGGCAAGAAACTGCTAATGTAGACAAACAGGATGATCTCAAGTAAGGAGTGGCAGATTCAAAACAAAACAAAACAAAACAATAATTATTTCTATAAAGGCTCCATAAGTAAATTGTTAAACTAATTGGCATACAGTATTCCTTTTTACAAGCGCATGTAGAGATAGGACAAGGTGTAATGACTTTAAACTAAAAGAAGGTAGGTTTGGATAAGGTCTTAGGAAGAAATTCTTTACTGTGAGGGTGGTGAGACACTGGAACAGGTTGCCCAGAGAAGCTTTGGATGCCCCAGCCCTGGAAGTATTCAAGGCCAGGCTGGATGGGGCTTTGAGCAGCCTTGTCTAGAGGAAGGTGTTCCTGCCTACATCAGGGAAGTTGGAACTTGAGGATCTTTACGGTCCCTTCCAACCGAAACTTTTTTATGCCTCTGTGATTATGGAGACCAAAAGCTTATGCTAATGAGACAAATTATTGCGTCCATGGAGCCTCTTGAGCACAGAGGTGTCTGTATTTGTCATAAAGTGGAGGCTGGTAAAGGAGCCCAGAAAATATCACTCATTTCTTTTCTTTTTTAAACTTCCCCTGAATCATACACTACACATCTCTGTCAAACACAAGACATTTATCTAAATGGACCTTGGGTCTAACCTAGTACAGCTAGTCATATGTTGCTGTTCCTGCTACTGATATATTTACAGTCCTGATATATGATCAGTTCTCCAGTTCTGATATTCACAGTCCAAGTAGGAAAGTGAAAATTTGAAGACTGCAAGAATATTTTTCAGTATTAGGAAACAAGTCAAATACTAAGGGACCTTGTTGTATTTCCTTTAACAAGGGCAGGGCTAAGGGATAGTTTGCTTATAATCCCAAAGTATCTAACTGAGAAAGGCCAAACTCTTCAGCAGAAAGAAGTCATGCATGATGGTAGGATACATCTGGCTAAATATAGATGTCTGTACTTGAGCTGGTCCATCTAGAAGCTCTGTGTGTCAATACAGATCTAAGCAATACTCTCAGTGGATTGTAAAACACAATTCATCTCAGTCTGAAGTAGGTGTCTAAAACAGGTTAGATGAATCACTCCCTTAAAGTTTCTATTTGCTCTACGATCTGTGAAAGGCACCTAGTATGACTGGCACAGTTGCAGACCACAACTGAAGTTGCCCAAAGTTGGTCAAGTTTTACTCTTAATATCTATAAAATGATTAGTAGAGATTAGTAAGAGTAGTAGAGTAGAGTACACTACTGCTCAGTGTGATTAGCAATTGGAACACATTATGAAGGACTGAGATGGCTCTTCTTTCAAAATCTTCTTTAAAAAAATTAAGGTTACACTTTATTTCCTAGAAAATATGCCCTGGAAACATGGCAGTTGGCCTGGGGACAGAGGATTCCTCTGACCCATGTTGTACAGGAGACCAGGCTATCAAATCATAATGATTCCTCCCAGTCTTAAAAATCTGTGCCTTCAATCACTGCTAATAAAGAGTGGCATGTTTTCAATGCCTTTCTAAGCAGCTCTTGATCAATACAGATGTGCCATTTACCTGCAGGGTTTTCCCCACAATTGTTAGCTGCTGCTGCTGCTGTGTTCGTGTCAAAGGATGTAATGTTACAAACCAGCTTATGACTCTCAGGCCTTCTGACATTTCCCATCAGTACCAAAGGGTAGGTTTAGCAGTGGCTCAGAGGGTGGTAGACTTCCCCTCAAGCGCTCTGCTCCGTGCTGTGCACCAGAAGTGAAGCTGCAGCAGATGACAGCCTTTCCTATCAATATCATAGCAACAGCCAGACCCGTGTAGCCAAGTTTATTATTGTATCACTTAGTCTGCAATGAAAATTGCTGAATGTAAATCTAGGAGTTTCAGGAGGGTCTTTCTTGAGTCGGTCTTTCTTGAGTCAGTCTTTCCTGCCACTGACAGGTTTATCTGTAATATAGGATGCCTTTATATCCATCCTTGTCAGACAGAAAGAAAAGATAATGATGTGAGCATGGCTATGGCCTGAGTGTGTTCTGTGCTGCTCCTGTTTTCACCAAGTATAATGGCAAGCAGACATATTAATTAATCTTAGTGTTCACAAATACAGTTTTATTTTGTATTACTGCCATTTAGGATGACTAACCAGGACTTACACACAGTAGCTCTATTCTTGGAGTAGCTGGTATGAAATCACATTGTGAGTCAATACAACAACAAAAAACACTTTTGACTGGTCTGAATACTTTACCACAAAAAAAATTTCTACTAATCTTGTCAAATTTATGACATGCGTAATAGTTACTGACACTCTCTCTTCATTACTATTGGTGTTATTAGAAATTTTGCATGTTTAACTTTTATTAAAGGGCTGATAGAAGATGGCTTGTGGGAAGGGGATGTTGAAGAATATTATAAAGCCAGAACAATGTGTTTTTCATTTGCAGAACAGTGATCAGTATCACTAGTAATAATCACTGCTGTCTCATCTGATTTGTTTTCATCTCAGAAATGACCAAAGCTGGGAAAGCTATACCTGAAAGACCTAAATACCTGGTTCCTAAAGCTGGATCTTCAGCTGCAGGTGCTCAGGCATCTCTAAGGTACTATCAGCAAGCCTGGTCATAAATCACAGAGACTTGCTGTTTACCACTACGACTGATCTCCAAAAACAGGATCAATGCAGCTCATTCCTGAAACACAAGAACAAGTGTATATACATTTAAGGGAAAGTGGCAAAAAAAGACAATATTAAAAAGAAGGTCAAACTTTAATTCACCTTGGTTCCCAGAAACATTCCTCTAAGCCTCCTGATGAGAATAATTCCACAGTCTGTGCGGATTGCATTACGCCTACCCTTAAACTGAGTCCTTTAAAGATAGTTACTGACTCATTTTTATTCTAAAACTCTTTACTGTGCTGACATCCCTTCTTATCCAATAAGGTAAATGCAGATGAATTGAATGTAGTTTTCAATGGTATTTTTGCTGCTAGAAGGCTGACTCCTGGGTTTGCTCCAGTTTCGGGCAATGGAGGGACATTTTTTGCACTGTTCCAGGAGAGGCTCGGAGAAAAGCAAGCACTTTGAGGCAGTGATGCATGGAGCAGTCTATATTTGCTAGCACAGGGAACTGCCTTGTTGTGGGGAGAAGGCAGAATTAAAGCTGCTGCCAATATAATTCCTTTCTCCTTGCACAAAGTAAAGTCATTACTCTGCAAAGAAAGATGGCTCTCCCTCTCACAATCTGGTCTTTAAATCCAGCATCCAGCTCTGAGGCACAGGAGGAATTTTCACAGCCTTTGGCTTCTCTTTGCTGTGTGCCAGCTGAACCACAGTTTGTTCCTTCCTGAATACATCATGCAACTGAAGGAGCAGAAACTGAAGAAGCAGACTGTGCAATCATCATACTCGTATAAGGTGAGATCAAAGATCCTTCCAGCCCCCTATCCTGTTTCTGAGAGTGGACAGCAGCAGATGTTCTGGGGAAAAGTAAGAAAAAGGCAACAATGACACTTTGCTGGTGTCTCTGCCTGGGTTCCAGGGGTTTGTGCTTCACTCATTTCCTCAGCTAGAGCCAAATTCTGCTCAACATTTTCTTCAGAAAACTTTTGCAACCAATACTGTATGTTGTTCTCCCTGAAGTTGATCCTCAAGGCAGTGATGCCACTGTAAATCCAAAGTATCTACTATTCATCCTCCACCAGTTGCAACAGAATAAAGCTTGCTCCTGGCAGGTTGCCTCTTTTTTCCTGGCACAACTTGAAACAGGAATCTCAATAAATGGGTGGGCAAACCCTTCTCTCTGACAGGGCTCACTAACAGCAAATTTATATAACTTTGCTGACTTTGGTGGAGCTGGACTACGTTTTGACAGGACTCTGTTATGTTTAAAAACTGAGCTAGAACAAAAGTTTTTGCACCTGTTACAGTTTTAGAGTAGAGCTGTGCAGGCATGACTGGGTTGATGGGCAAAGGAAACGTTCACAGCACTTTTCGGTGCCAACTTGAGCATTCAGAAGTCTTCTGTAGCCAAGAGAAAGAGAAGGCATGTACTTCAGCTCTGCAGTTATCCCAGAGAGATCAGCAGCCTTGTCTAGTTGCTAAATTTGGATCACATGAACAACCTTCCCATTACTCCAACATTTTCCGGTTACCAATTTTGTTTTAAAAATAAAACTAAGTGATTGCATCTCCGACAATCTGCGGTGGCCCAACATCTTACCCTGCAGCAGTTTCAACTCTGGCAACAACAACAGAACTTTTAGGAATAAAAGCTATGACTGATTTTCTAGTTAACTTAATTTATTGTAATTAGCTTTACTTAATTATACATACAGCTGTTCTGCACCCTCAACATAGCTCGGGGGACTGTTTAAAGTGCTTAAGTCTAAATGTCATGTTTTAGCACAGTATAGTGCACAGTATTGTTCTTCTCAGGAGCTGGTGAGAGGGAAGGGCACCCAGCAGCCCATCTTTCTTTCCTTTCTCCATACATTCTGAGCACATCCTCCTGCCCCACTCCTTTTTTTTTTTTGGGCAAGGAAGACATGCCTGTTCCTGTGCTGTACCTGACAGTCAGGGCACCAAAGCGTTGTAGAGTTCACACCCTCACCCCTTTCTGGAGTACACACTTGCTGTTTCCAGTAAATCTCACCTGGTATAGGAAGGAGTGTGGGATATGTCTCAAAATACAGAGGAGGAATATGCCTCAAAGACAATGTTAACCTTGAATTTTCTACTGCCTTTACAACACTGGGATTTAGAGGTGTTTTTTTTCCTTCTCACTAATAACCACTGGAAATATTTATGATATTGAATCCCATGTTACAAATCTCATGTGAAGACCTTCTTTAAAGTAAAGCTTCATGAGGACTTTTTCCACCCTGTTCCCAGAGCATTCCTATGCCCCTAAAAGTGGTTAATAAAATCTTTGTCTAAATCACCTCAGCACAAAAGGCAGCACAATTTCAGCAAATCAAGCACTTACTCACGTAAACAATCAGCTGGATTCTTCCACTAGGTTTGTATTGTTTATTGAAAGTGGTAATGACAATAGTTGAGATAGATAGGAATTTTAATCTGCTTTTCTATCAGATGAGACTATGCAAGGTCACCTTCACTGCTGTTCAGATACTCGCATGTGCACATTCCCTACATAGATAACTAGTACTGTTCAATTTTGTTTGTACTGTCATTCCACTAAATTTATTTTAATCCTTTCCCCCTTATTAATCCAACAGACTTTTATATCCTTATCTTTACCAGATCTTTCCTGTTTTGTCAAACTTTTGCAAGCAAGATGTAGAAGGTAATGGAACATCTTGGGGATAATTACTCTTCAACTAATTTGAAGCAGTAATGATGATATTATAGATTTTTATGGAGCAAATGTTTGATGTTTTATTAATTGCACTTGTTCTTTCCTTTGGTATTTTTCCTGATGTCTAATAGCCTTCCAGGTTTACTGTCTAAACTATTCCTAAGCTGTACATCTTGTACCCCAAAAGATAGGCTTTATGATAGAACTCTAAAGTCCAGATGCTGCCCTTTGGAGAAGGAAAGTATTTATGAAGAAAACTTTAGTCAGAAGCATGTTCAGTTCTTGTAATGGGGAATGTCTGGCAGATTGTGCCCTTTCACAAACTTCAACATATAGATTCTGTTTGTCTAACCCAATCATGGCTTGTACAACCACTCTAGTCAGGTATCTCAGAAAGTCTAACAGGTATAATCAACAGAAATCCCTATATCTTTTCTGCACATCCATCTGCCTCTTCCTTCTCCCTTTCTTTAACTTCTTCCCCCACTTCCAAGACCATAGGAGTATTGACTGAACAACTGGGTAATATTGTGTTGTGTTGGAAACATCACATCAAAGGTTTGAGGCAGACAAGGGGACCTGGTGATGAGCCAAATGGTGTCCTGGAGGCTGTCTTGGGGTATCGTAAAGGTGGGACTGGGGAAGAGCTGGTATCTCCACGGGAAGAAAGCTGTTTTATCCCAAACATCTGCAAATCCATATAGGATTTTGCAGGTAAGGACTGGGCAGTATGTAAGGTGGAGACACCTAAGTTTGATAATGAAATAGTTAGAGACTTTTGTAAAAATCATCAAACATCCGTGTACCACGTAAAGCACTTGAATCTGCCTTTCCAAGCCTTCAAACCAATATTCAAAGGGAAATTTGTATCTGTATCCTATTTTTTTTGTATAAAACATCCCTGTTCTCCACACATTGCAAGGCACAGAATATGTCAATGGCCTTGGCTCTCACAACATTCCTGTAGACAATGTAAGACATGGGAATAAAACTCAGAGCCTGTATCTTCCACATGATCCCTCAAGATATTTGTGGTGGTGCACAAACTATTTTTTTCATAACTGTTTTGTCTTTTCATTACTACTGGTTGGTGAGGTTGGGAACATCAAGATATAGCTTCTTAGGCAAACTAAGGCATATTTCAAAGTGAAGGTCAAATTATTCTTTCCTAATGAAGTGTTGGTTATTTCCTGTATACCTTGCAGAAAAAAAAATGTAGCTCTGCACAACAGATGGAGGCCCAGTTGCCCTGCTGTGCCCCCAAGAGTCGCTGTTTTGCAGACAAACAAAACACATAGGCAGATATATTCCTGACCTCTAATCACAACACTTTCCTACTATTTAGAGAGGTTAAGAGGATGCAGGTTATACCATTTGCCATGAGTTTGGTTGGTGTTTGTCACAGACAGGAGTCCTGAAGCCAAACAGGACCAGCTTTATCTTCAAGAGGTTTTCTGGCACAGAAATTGTTAGGACTGTGTGACTGTTGTGGTGGTACAGGAATATTTATGGACTTTGGGGGCATCTTTTGCAATTTCTTCTTTAAAAAGCTATTGAAAATTGCTTTTTTTTCCCACAATTAAATATTATTTTTTTCCCTATCTCTCTTTACTACCCAGAGAAAGACAGAGGTTTGTGAATCTCAAGGGGTGGCATGTGTCTCACAAGGTACTGTTAAACACAGTGCTCCTTTTCCACAGTTCTCAAAGCCCCAAGCTAAACCTATCAGTGTTCTTATCTTCATTTCCACCTGTGGCTAAGTGAAGGACAGAGAAGTATTTAATTGCAGGGACAGCCAAGTGATTAACTGTCAATCTGAAAATGGCACCCAGAAAGATCTTGGCCATCTCCTGTAAAGGCAGGACAAATGAAAAATTTGAAAGAAAAATCCATGTTTCATAGAAATCAGTCTTCTTCGTCCAAGTGATTCAAATACTGAGAGATGAGTACTGTCCCTCTTGCTTTACTGGAATTTGGCTGGGACCCTCAAACATACTGTTTCCTTGGTGTCAGCACCAACTCTCAGGGGAAGATCTCCTCCTTTTCAGTATTCTTTAACATCCAGGTGTCCAGGACTGGGGCAAGAGAAGCCCAGAGTCATATGAAAAGCCAGAAATAGGAGAGAAATTTGTCACTGAAAGTAAAAGCATCTCATTAGTGATGTATCAACTCACACTTGTAAATTTACATCTGACATTTGACTGTCACCTCATCCTCCTGGGAACCATTTTTGTATTTATTCACCATATTGCATCCTCTGATACTTAAAGAGTAAAGCTGAAATTCTCAAAGGGGCTGAGGGACAGGTGCTTATCCAAGAGATGGTTGCTATTGCATAAGATGTCAGGGTCCAGAAATGTGATTCCCAGAGCAAAGTGGAGGTTAAGATTAAATTCAAGATGCCCAACTCTCTAGGATTAAATTCATGATGCCCAGTATATCCAGCTGGTTGGTAGGGAGTAATGCAGAAATGCTGAGAGAACTGCTGTGGGATTTACAGTCCAGGAGCCCCCCCTGAACTTGGGTACACACAGCTAAATTGTCCCTTGGATATATGCAGCTATTTCAGTCTTTCCTTGGGAAAGATGATGGTAGGGGAAGAAGAGGTGTGAGAGGTGGCAGACTTATTACCTATAACGATTCAGTGCACCAGAGCAGGCTGTGCAAAACTAGAGCTAATTTTGGCATTTTTATTTTATGTTTCGAATCATGTGTTCCGTATCTTTACTGAGGATTGCCAATGCTTCCAAAATTGAGGAAAAAAAACCCCAAACAACATAATCCCTAACCTCCCAAAACCCCAACCCAAACAGTAAGGTACACAGCAATATTCCTTAGTAAATTTTCAAATTGGCTGTTACTCCCCACAGAAGTGTGTTACCCTGAAATTGTAAAAAAAATAGTCATATCATTTTGCTACACTCTTGAGCTTAAATGCCTAAATCTATGTTGGCTTCCTGTAATACTAAAAAACCAAATAGATTTTAAAATCACCAGGTAGGCAGATATCGGAGGAAAACTTAGACCCACTGCACAACTATCTAGCAACTGTTTTCTTTTAGTGAACTTTACAAAACCTGTTGGGCAAATACAATCCGACCTAAATAATGCTGATTCGACTTCTTACCAAGACAAAATAATTGAAAGGAATCAAATGATAAATGAAATGAATGGTGCCCCATCAGAGCAAATGGTGATAAATAGAAACACCTTGGTGTTGCTAACACTCACACTAATGTGAACTGGTCAGTATAATTTATAATTTATTTTTCCTTTTTTTACTTTTTGCTGTCTGGTTCTTTGTGCTGAATCTGATTTTAAAGTGATAAATTAGCAAGAGGGAGGTTGTCTAATGAGCAAGTAGGCAGCAATATATCAAAAAACCCTAAACAAGTCTAGGCTTCTACCAATCTCTGGGGTGTTTTTGGTGTTCCTTTTAGGAGAGAAAAGCATACTCAGTCTGAAGCTGCAGCCCCAAACACATAAATATTTTATGTTATTTTCCATACAGATGCATGATAGGCACACAAATATGCATGTCATCTTCCAATACATGTAAAGGTTGGCAAGACTGGAAGGACAATCTCTACACATGATCAGTGGAAAAGTTTGCAATTAGTTGCCTGTGAGTGTTCAAACATGCAACATCTGCATTTCTGAAAGTGAAGCCCTTCGTGTTGTACTAGAAAAGTAGTCCACTGAATTCAGTGAGGAAATGCTCATTTAATTCCATGAATATTCAATCAAATGCTTAATTTTCTTACTTTTAAGGTTGGATGTAGTTTCTCTAAGGAATATATTTAATCATAGGCAAAGCACTCCTTTAAGTGTTTTCATTATCACATTCAAAAAGACTTGATTAATAAAAAGGAGAAATGAATTTTTTTTCCTAAAAAGATTCAGAAATGTTGAAAATTTAAGCCATACAAATATCAGAAATCAAAATAATGAGAATTTTCATGAATGACATGCGTGAAATTGTCACTTCTGTGGCTTCAAATATTTCATTTTGCTTCCAACTTCTATGTTTTAAGTAACTTAAATGTCAGTACAGAAGTAATTTTGAACTGAAAATTCAGCATGTTCTTTTCCTAGAATAGTAACATTGAAAGTTTTGTGTTGTTTATGTAAATATTCTTTTCTTTTAGTAACCTTAAGGATAGACATTTTCCCATATTTTTGTTTAAACATTTTTCAACAAGAAAACTCTTTATCAATAAATTATCCACTTAATCAATTAACGATTCTGCGGATTCCCCACAACCAGGAAAACCAGGAACATTTTCCCTTTTTTCCTCCTGTTTGTGGATGAATTTCTTTCAAGTGTCTCTAATCTTGAATGATGTATCACACGCAAATCTGGGCATGATTTTCTCTACCAGTTGTCTGCTGAAAACAACCTGATAAAGATGATGGTTTACCTCAGTGCTTTCAGCTCAGTGTTTTAGTCACTATCGAAAAAAGATGAAACAGAGGTTTGATATCTAGAGTTTCTTCCAAGGTCTATGAATATCTATGTGAAAAGCATTACAAGCAGATGAAAAATGTTATTTACTAAATTTTGACTCCCTGTGATAGTAAAGCTGAAGTAAAGCCTGGTTTTGCTGCTCTGAAATAAAGCCTGTTCTTGCTATTATCTTTCAATTTTTTATTTAGTTTTGTTGCTTTTCTTGATGGTGGTCCCATATTTTCATTATATTTTTTTTGCTATTGTGGGAGACCCCATCTCTTTTTTTCATTTTCAGTCTCATCCTGCAGGACATTTATGCCAGACAAGCTTCCTCAAGCTATCTGCAAGGCTCTTCTTTTCCATCCCCTCAGCCCAGTGCAAGGGCACTTGGTAGTGCCAGAGGGCATTTCTGGCAAATAATATGCAGCAGACAGCTGTGTAGGTAAACTTCTGATGAAAACTTCAGAGAAATGGAAGATAACCTCCTGTGGCTGCAGTATACCTTCTCGTATATCTCACAGACTAAAAATAGGCTTTTGTGTTCATCTACAATTTGTATTTCCATTTTCTCTGGGTCTCCTATTAATAATGGAAAATAAGATAATTAAAAGAAAAAAAAAAGGCCTCTCTGTGTGCTTTGGCTCTCTTATAGCTGAGTTAGCAACTCCGGCTACATGCTGAGATGACTGGTAGAGCTGCAGGCCCTTATTGCCAAGGTCTGCATTATATTTTTCCCTCACGAGCAGCAAGCAACTTTTCCTTCTCCTTTTAAAGCTTCTTGGTAAAAATCTTGTTATTCCAAACTCATGTAAAGGGAAAGACATCCAAACAGACACCAGATGATAGCCTCAGTGAGTCCCGTATTTAAAAAAATTCTGACTTTCTTTCTTTTCAATTAAAAAAAAAATCCCTTAAAAATTCCTTTAAAACTTTAGTTACTGAATCCAAATTTCACCTTTGCCCTTCAACCTCACATTTTGTGTTTCTCTGCAGTCACCACGGGTGCTGAGAGCCTTGCAGGACACCTGGGAGTTTGAGAAATACTGCCATTTTATCCACAAAACCTGAGTCTTATGCATTAAAGGTACCATGTTTTAACTGTCTTCAAAACTGGCTAAAATGCCTCTGATATTATCCATGGTCATACAGAAAATCTTTGGAGAAGCAGAAACATCAACCTGGAGTATTTGGGATAACATGTTGAGTGCAGCTTGCTGTCTGGCCAGGTGACATCAGATCTTAAAAATCAGCAACTCTTTAAAGAATTTTTGGGGTTTTAGGAGAGGGATGAAGAATATGGACTTATTTATACCTGAAAGGGGAATATCCTACACTTTGGACAGTATGAGGGAGCAGCCTACCACAAAGCAAGGAGTGGGGAACACCCATGGAATACTATCAGTAAGAAAGTAATGAGCTTTTTGATTTCTCAGGTACCATAAATAGGATTTTGCCACTGGGATACTGCAGCATTAGATACAGAGGGTTTGAAAACTAAATATTCAATGTTTTTCAGTGTCTGAGAGAAATAATACAACAGATAGATGGTGCAGGAATGTGTATTTATCACTCTCCTCTATTTCAGACATTTTCCTCATACTTGCAGTTTGTCCTATGTAAATCTAGTTTATTCACACAGTTCTCATTAGCATTTCATGTCTTCAAGAATCTACACAGCCTTTTCTCCAGCTGTACCAGAGCAAAAGTTTGCATTCAATTAGTGCTAGAGTATTTGCCACTTAAAACTAAAGTGCTCTGTTTTGCTGAGTTGAGTCATCACTAAAGGGTATGCAACATCCATCTTGTAACCAACTGTAGTCAGACCCTTTAATTAATGACTTGGGATTCTGCTTTGTCTTTTAAAGGGATAAAATCTAATTGCAGTTCAGATTAGGCTGTCTAATGAGCATGACCACAAAGCAATTGATCAAAACTAATAGGGGGAATAGTTGAGCCAATGTTAAGTAAACCCTTTGTTTGTTTTGCATAAGTAACCTAAGGTAGCATTGCAAACATTATTGATGCATTATTTGCTCCACTGGAATTTTAGTCAAATAATTTGCTGTGGTTCAAAGACAGAAACTCTAAGCCCTATTTTTCTAGTATTAGGAATATTGCTTTTTCGTCTTCCATTCACAATATCACAAAGATATGAGAGTCTTTTGATATAA
Source organism: Lophotriccus pileatus (assembly GCA_035583135.1). Classification (NCBI taxonomy): domain Eukaryota; kingdom Metazoa; phylum Chordata; class Aves; order Passeriformes; family Tyrannidae; genus Lophotriccus; species Lophotriccus pileatus. The sequence goes on along the minus strand of JAWWES010000081.1, from coordinate 20,087,760 downwards.
AAAAATCTAATTTTAATTTAACACACATTAGGAGAGATGATGGAGCTAAGGTAGCACAATGTGCTCCTCATAGAACAACCAGAACAACTAAGAAAAGGCAAAGGGTGATGATAGCAGGCAATTCTCTTCTCAGAGATACAGAGACACCCATTTGTCGACCTGATGCACACTCTAGAGAGGTGTGCTGCTTACCAGGTGTTTGTATCAGGGATGCCACCAAGAGACAACCAGGCCTTTTACAGTCCACTGTGCTGCTCTTGTTTCATGTGGGCACCAGTGACAGAGCCAGGAGCAGCCTAAGGACTATCAAGGATTACAGAGCAGTGGGAGGAGTGGTAAGGGACCCTGGAATGCAGATAGCCTTTTTCATCAATCCTCCTGGTCAAAGGGAAGGAGTTTAAAAGGGCCAGGTGAATGAGAAAAATCAACAGCCACAGCCCAGCCCAGGGGTTCAGCTACTTCAGACCATGGGCCTCGCACTGAGAAACCCCATCTCCTGGGGGCTGGTGGCGTCCGTCTGTCAGAGAAGGGGAAGAGCATCTTTGGTCATAGGCTGGTGAGGGAGGCATTAAGCTAAAGTTGCCAGGGGAGGGGAACCTCAATCCATCCCATTCTTACCACTGTGATGCCCAGAGCCTGGAGAGGGATCACAGGTCAGCAGGAGAGCACCTGAAAAGCATCACAAAGGCATTCCAACCACTCCAACCACTAAGTTGGCCTCATCTGGAGCATGCCAGAGGATGCCTGACCAGGAAGACTCAGTGGATAAGGCCCTCTATAAACAGATTTGAGCAGCCTTGCATTCACAAGCCCTGGTCCTCATGGAGGTCTCCAACCACCCTGATATCTGCTGGAGAGACCACACAGCCAGGCATAACAGTAGATAGGGAGCTGGCTGGATGGTCACACTCAAACACTTGTGGCCAGTGACTCAATGTCCAACTGCAGACATTGCCTCAGGGTTCAGTATTTGAACTAACACTGTTTAACACCTTTCTCAAGCACAAATACAGGCTGTTTGGAGAATGGACTGAGAACAGGCCTGCAGAGAAAGACTTGGGGTGTATGTTTCCCATGAGCCAGCAATCCGAAGTATCCTGGGCTGCATCAATAGAAGCATGCTCAGAAGGTCATGGGAGGTGATTCTGCCCCTCTACTCTGCTCTCATGAGACCCCATCTGAAGTACTGCATCCAGCTCTGGGGCCCCCAAAATAAGAAGGACATGGACTTGCTGGAGTGAGTCTAGAGGAGGGCCATGAACATGATCAGCCTCTCCTATGAAGACAGGCTGACATAGTTCGGGTTGTTTAGTCCAGAGAAGAGAAGGCTCCAGGGAAACCTTAGAGCACCCTCCAGTACCTGAAGTGAGTCTACAAGAGAACTGGAGAGGGACTATTTACAAAGGTTTGTAGTGACAGTGCAAGAGAGGAATGGCTTTAAAATGCAATAATATTAGATGTTAGGCAGAAATTCCTTACTGTGAGTGTAGCAAGACACTGGAACAGGTTCTCCAGAGAAGTTTTGGCTTCCACATTCTTGGAAGTATTTCAGGCCAGGTTGGATGGGGATTTAAGCAATGTGGTCTAGTGAGAGGTGTCCCTTTCCATGGCAGTAGGGGTTGGAAATACATGGTCCCTCCTGACCCAAACCGTGATTCTATGATTTTAATGTTCTTTCAGTGGTATTCTACAGGTTTAACTTCACATATGAAAATAAAATAAACCCCAATTTTCTCTTCTGGAATATTTTTTTTTAATTACTGAAAACAAGTCTTTTGTCCTAATTAGGCAGAGTTGGAGATCAAAAGATAAACTTTCTGTTTTTTCAGTATGTTCATGGTGTACTTGTAGGCAAGAATTAGGTCAGAGTATGAAATTCATGCTCCAAATGCACAGTAAATTTTTCAAATTTACATAATGTAGCAATATATCTTCAAAGTACTTTCCTCTTGATCTTTAGTTAGAGAAAATTTCGATTACCTGAGCAAGGGTTTCAAGATAAAGATTATATAAGATTAACTTGTATAGTGTAAAATTTCAGATACAAGACTCTCATGTTTAGATACGTTCAAATTCTCAAACAAAAGACCAAGCTCCTGTTACATACTTTTTTTAATGTGACATGAAGCCCATTTCTTAAATATTAGACAATTTCCTCAGGTTCATTATTTCTGAAAATTTTCATGGGAAGGTCAGTTTAAGATAATCATAAATCTTTGAAATTAGAAAAACTTCTTGAAATGTTATGCTAGAGATATGGCACATTCCTTGTGATTAAGGGAAAACTATAAAAAGAAACAATATAAGATATAAAAAAATGTACTAGACTTAGCATGGATATTATGAATTGGAATAATTTCCACAGAATCACAGAATTATGGGAAGGCACTTCTGGAGGTAGATTAGTCCAACCACCTGCTCAGAGCAGGGTTAATTACAGCAGGTTGCTCGGGGCCACGTCCAGTCAGATTTTTAGTATCTCCAGTGATGAAGATGGCACACCTCTCTGAGCAGCCTGTGCCACTGTTTGACCATCTACAGAATAAAAAAAAAACCATTTTTTCTTATGTTTAAGTGGAATTTCTCATCATTCTGTTTGTGCCTATTGCCCCTTGTCCTGTCACTGAGTGTCACTGGGAGGATTGTGGCTCAGCCTTCTTAATTCCCAGAGCTGCTGCTTTGCTCAGTTCTAGCCTGGTTGGCTCATTGTCCTACGTGACCACCTCCAGCACATAATTATCTTAACTACATACAAAACAACTCTTAAATATCTTAACTAGATATTAAAAAGTGGGTTATTTTACCATTTCTGTAGCTGCAGGAACAATTTCTACTATTTTCAAGTGTCTTATCTATGCACACGTATCAGTTCTACAGCAGAAAACATCTGGGCATCTCTAGGACATTCCAGTCAGGATACTAATCAACATATTTGAGCATATGAACTGTTGCCTGGGGAGAATCTCCAGCACTACAAGAAATTCCCATCTGGAGAGTTCCTGTCACAGAATCACATCCTGTCATGATCAAACCCTTTGCTGTGAAAGAATGATATTGGTCACCCATTTCAAACCGGTCCACTGTCTCAAACCAGCCCATTGTCTCACTGAATGGGTCCAGAATTTCTTTTCTCAGGTGTGTCATTCCAGTTTCCTGCCTGAGGCACACATTTCTGGAGCACAGTGACTCATTCCAGTAGCAGTAACAGGGCCGTTCCCATAGTACTGCTTCACAGCTTGCTTTCAGGGAAGTCTTCTAAAAGTAGTATGTCTAGATTTGAGCATTACTGGACACCACAGAATTCAAAGGTAAGACAAAGCCATGGGAAATAACCTTTGTTAGTCATTTTGCTTTAAGAGAATTTTTTTTTTAATCCTACAGCATTTCACAAGCAGCTTCCCACCTTAATGTCTCCTTCACCCATTTAGACAGAAAAAATGTGTTGCTCTGAAATGCAGAAATTTCTGCAGGAATGTCAGAAATAGATACACACCATGAAAAGCTCCACATAGCTTACATCTGTAGTTCCAGCAAAGAGAGAAATCAATGTATTTCTCAAAAATATTCCTATGGGGAAAAAAGCAGGCTGTCTTCTTGTTTTGTATACAAACCAATGTAGAAGTACTATTTTTTCAATTATGTAAAAGCTGCAATGAAATTGCAAAGAAAGCCAGCCAGAAAAAATGTAGAAATCAATGTTTTGGTATGAATTTCAAGACTTTTCACTTTCATAAACAACTATATCAAGATATGAAGCCAAATTGATTCATCGATGAGAGAGAAAAATAATGTAAAAAACATAAGAATCTCTACTGTAATGAGGAGGAGATAAGAGGGATGATGAGGTGTGATACAGATTTTTCTTATATGTATGAAATACGTATTTCATTAAATCACTGCAGACAGCCAACCTATGCAAAGGGAGTCAGAAAGTAGCATATCTTCCTTTTATGCACAAAAATGCTAGTCTCCAAAATATAAGATCCCAAAATAAAAGCAATGATTCAGCATAATAAAAATAGAATCACAGAATCATTTAGGTTGGAAAAGACGTTTAAGATCACTGACTCCACTTGTTAACCCCGCACTGGCAAGTCCACCAGTAAACAATTCCCTCAGTGCCACATCCACACCTTTTAAATACCTCCAGAGATGGTGACTCAAGTATTTCCCTGGGCAGCCTGTTCCAATGCTTGACAAACTTTTCTGTGAAGACATTTTTCATATCCAATCTGAACCTCCTCTGGTGCAACTTGAGGCTATTTCCTCTTGTCCTGTCACCTGGGAGAAGAGACCGATACCTACCTTGCTACAACCTCCTTTCAGTTACATGTAGAGAGCAACAGGTTCCCCCTGAAACTCATTTTGCCCAGACTAAACATCCCCATGTCCCTCAGCTGCTCTTCATCAGACTTGTGCTCCACACCCTTCACCAGCTTCGGACATGCTTCAGCACATCAATGGCTTTCTTGTAGTCAGGTGCCCAAAACTGGACAGGATTCAGAGTGTGGCCTCACCAGTGCTGAGTACAGGAGGACAATCACTGCCCTGGTCCTTTTGGCCAAGCTATTCCTGATATAAGTCAGGATGCCACTGGCCTTCTTGGCCACCTGGGTACACTGCTGGCTCATGTTCAGCTGCTGTCGACCAGAACCCAGAGGTCCTTTTCCACTGGGAAGCTTTCCAGCCACCCTGACCCCAGCCTGTAGCGCTGAATGTGGTTGTTGTGACACAAGCGCAGGACCTGGCACTTCGCCTTGTTACTGTTGGCCTCAACCCAGTGATCCAGCCTGCCCAGATGACTCTACAGAGCTGTCCTACCCTCCAGCAGAACAACCCTCCTGCCCAGTCAATTAGATGCAGGGCTGATTAGGTTGGCTCTCTTTCCGCCTAGTGCAATACTTTCACACTTTTCTGAATACCTTCAAAAACACCAGCTGGGGCCATTCTGACACAAATATACTGCACACTGAGTTTAAAAACTTTTCACTAGAAGAACATGCCTTGGTGATCTCAGATGAGTCAGATGAGACTTATTACCTTGAAGTACCCACATTTGAAAGTGAATGCGCTTTCAGACTCCTTTGAAGGAATGAGATGTGCTAGCATTCACAAATGGCCCAAGAGGCAGGTAATATATTAAATGAATACTCTTGAACTCAGTAGGTGGTATATTTTATTTCAAATGTGTTATAAGCCTAAAATATTAAGCTTCCAAGAATTAAAAAAATATTCACAAATTCCAAATAACATACAAAATTTTACTTTCAGGAAAACTCCATACATTTTGGAAGCTTTAATTATGTTTTGAAACCTTCTTGTAAAGTAGTCTGCAAACACATTCAAGGAATTTCCAAGGAATTTCACTGTCCAGTATAACGCATGACATGGTAGATTTGCAGGAGTTCTTAGGACTGGGGGACTGGAGAATATAAAATCAGAATAGAACACATCATTTAGGTACTAGAGTTTCCTAAGTCAGAGGACTGTTCAAGTTGAGTTGGAGTCTGCCTGACAAATAGTATATAGTGTTTCCCTCCCCAGTTCCTAGCATCAAGAGTCATAATAAAAGAACTCTTATAACTTCATAACAGAGATGGGTCTGGCACTCTGCTAGCTAGTAAGATGTCCCCAGGACACTAGAAGAACATCAGTCTCTGACTAATAATTTGCTGCTGTGACATCTATACACCTGGCAATGCATGGCTAAGTTTCCATAATTGTGAAATACGTTCTTGTTTTGTATATGGATCAGCATGCTCAACATAACAACAATTCAGGCTTTCAGTGGTCTATGATTCACTATTGCCTGCTATTTATTCCATCCCTATCTCGTGCTAATAATTGTTGTAGATATTAAAAAAACACTTTGTTGTAGCTTTCAGCAAACGATCAGTGTCAAACAAATCATTTTGCTGACAAAAAGTGATATTGCTTATATGAGGCTCTCAGATCCTTGAAGGTGGAGTAAGAAGAATAAGATTAGGATCTAACAGAGATTTGATCGCTGTCATCTCAACAACAAGATGTTGACAGCTAGAATAAATAACTTCTCAGAAGCAACTTGTTAAACTGGGTTAAAAGAGGACCTGTAATGATGTGGCCTGCTTTAATACCTCCTGCCAATCAGATTATATTTTATTACTCAGCTGAACTGTACAGCATGATTCAGTTTGTGTGAAACTAGAGGGGGTCACAAGATACAGACACTCATATTTCCTGAAAGCATTTTGGCAGAAAATGTGGATAAAAACAAAAGCATGCCGGTGTCAGAAGAAAAGACAAAAGGCTTCATGACAGTTATTTAGGGCTAGCAGAGTGTGGCCACTTTCCCATTTAAAAAATGTTCTCTGTGCTCCTGTGGTACACATCAGAAAGTATTACATATATACCTCAGCTCATACTACAATTAAGTGTCCTTGAGAGTAAGTTATGGGGCACCATCAGCCACTTCAAGCAAGTAAAAGTCCTTCCTGAAATGTGTAGGAATGTAAAGACTTCAATTACCAACTTCAAACGCACCCAAATGGCCAAAAAGAAATGAATAATATTGGTCAGAAAAGGGTTGTAGAGCCAGAACAGGTATGAAAATTTGCAGCAATGCTAGTGCTAGAGTCCTGAAAAAATTACGTTAGAACACTACATTTACTTGTAGTTTAGAACATTACATTTACTTCATAGACTGACAGAGCATAAAAGGAACTTCTAGGTTTTAAGCAATCTTTTGATACATGGCATCCTCTGTTTGCAAAAATACACATTATAGTCAGTGCACCTTAGTTTACTGGCTGGTAGCTGGGTGCAAAGAGGTTCTACAGGTGTTTTCTCTAGCTTTTGAATTGCTTGCTGTATCATTCCTCTGTGTTCTTCCAACTAGCCTGTAAGTATGTGGATATCAGAACTAAATGCAGACTTTTGTGGTTATCCTTACCGATATTAGGTTCAAAAGCAAAATCAGTGCTCTCGTTTTAGTAACTGTCACCTCTTTAAAGAGGAGATATTTGCCCTTTCTGACTCAGCATCTTTCTGACTTGGGACCCAAAATAAAGGCCCACAAGTTAAATCTGGAGGAGAAGGTATCTGTCTCTTCCAGGACAGACCGTTGCTCAGACACTTTCATGGGTAGCAAATGATTAACCTCTAGCCATTGTGGTAGGTTCAAATCCAATTTCTTTTTGCTTTTTAATTAGAAATTGCTCTTCTGACCAATTTGTCTAATCTGAAATGGTGTTCCTCTGAAGCTGTGCCCCTGCATTGAAAAAAACAGAGACTGGAAGTTACAGAAGAGCACTTGGACAAGACAGCCTGGATCAGCATGTAATGTTACAGCCTTATCAGGAAGACTTACATTCCTATCTCTCCTTCAGCATCTGGCTTTGTTTCACACACACGACTCCGTGTATTCCGTCATTAATTAAAATACCTGTCTGTTCTGTCTCATTGCTCTTTACCATTCTGCTGGCATTTGTGTCAATGCCAGTGTTTTTAGCAATGCTTTTGTGTGTAATCATGGATGAAAACATTAAGTAAGCAATGATCTGTGAGGAAGTTCTTGTAGAAGCACAACCCAGTTAGCCCTGCTAATAACCCATACCCAAGCATTTCAGATCAGTCATTAAAACTATTTAAAATGTGCTCTACTACTAGAGTGCTGTTTTAACCTTTTACAAATGAACATTTTGATTTTTCCTGCCTTTTTTTTTCTCTGTAGGCCCATCTGAAATACCTGCCTGCTGAAACAGCACAAGAAAACTTAACATCTCAGACTAAGTCACTATAACTGGATAAGGATCCCAGCAGTATTGTATGGAGCTGGTGATGACTGAGCTGCTGAGGCAGATTAAAGACCACAGAACTTAACCTGATTTTTGCAACTACCAAAGAGACAAATCTTTACCAAACTTGGTAGTTACTGAGTCACATGCTCTTGTCAGCCAGTTCCTTTCAGTTACATTTTATGTCTTTCCCTCATGTGAATACAGCATTTTCTTTCTTTCTTGCCCTCATTTTAACCCATTCATGACAGAGACAACGTCTTGTGCTGTCAGCAAAGTGCATTACGTGTTTGAAGCAAATTTACAAAATGAATGATAAATACTTCTTGTGCTATCCTTCTTGTTGCTTTCTGTGGATTGAAGAAAAGGGAACTGAGATTAGATATAAGGAAAGAATTGCTCTAGTCCCTTTTGTTTTTCTCAGATCACGAAATAAAACGATGGGTTGGGGAATGGATGAAGGATTTAAAAGCTGAGAGGCAAATGCAGAAAGGATTTTCTCCTATTAACCTGCATGCAATGTCTTTGAAATATTCTGTTTTCCTTTAGCTTGGAAAAACACCTGATCAGTTGAGCTTATCCCATATTATCAGGCATGCTGGCATTAACTTGGGGAAGAAAGTCTGGGAATCCTCCTCTGTCTCAGGCAAGTTACTAGGATTTTCAGTCAACCTCCGTAGGAAAGGAAAACAACTGTGAACAGCAGAGCGGAGTTTGCCAAAGGACTCTGGGCAGTGCCAGTGCCCTGGGGGCAGCACGTTCAGGGTGGATGCACTTGTCTGTCACCAGTGAGCACCCCGAGGGACTCCTGGGTAGCAAATTTAGGACCAGGAGATGGGAAGAAAAAAATCTGTTTATTTAAGTAGGCTAGGCTATGCCAGAGTAAAGCAATCAGCCCTCACTCTCCAGCTCCAGGGTTCGCTACAGAGCTGCCTAAACCTATTTTCAGAGACGCCCCGCAGCTTTCCAATGCTCCCAGTCCACCAGGGCCCAGACTGAAGCAGCTGCTCATAATCATGTGAAAACAACAGGAAAGGGCAAGTAACTTCCAAGGACTTAACACTGAATTTCTAAAGGTTTTCATCCTGCTTTGATTTTCCCCCAGAAAAGTCGGAGAGATCCCTTTTCTAAGAACATTTTGGTCAGATGGTCCTGGCAGAACTGAAGGGTAACAGAGAGTTGTAATCAGCCTGGGATTCAAATTTTAGTGAGCTTACACAGATAGTCAGCTAGTTTAAATTTTAGTGAGCTTACACAGATAATCTAGACTTCAAGACAGTCTGGGTTTTGTACAAACTTCTCTTTAAGGAAATATAGAAATTTAGATTTTAATTATTTAATGTTTTTCTGTAAGTATGCAATCTCCTACTACCTTTTCTGGAGCTAAGATTTTATATTTCATTTTATTCTCCTTATATTTCAATATAGAATTAAATATTGGGCATTTATTGACAAAGTAAACATTTCTGCCTACTGCTGAGACACTTGTGTACATGAAACTCGACTACATGTCATATTTACCCTCTTGAATTAAGGAAACCTCCATCCTATGATCATGGGTGTTCACTTTCTCAAGCCCTTATCCTGTAAGCTGGGATGATGATTTCCACACTCATTTTAGAGAGTCACCTCAGAAACTTGGTCAAAGAGAAGGTATGCAATGCAGGAGATCCATAAAATTCCTCCAGAGCCAGGTAATTGCTGAGGTTGTCCTGCCTTTCTACCATCATACAAATTTAAACTGGGACACACAGCTGCTTCCCAATCTCTGTAGTCACATGCCCCCTCTAACCATAGCAAGGCAGTGCACTTAGCAGGAAACTCATGTGAGCAGGAAGGGAGGGAATTACACTGGGCTCCAGGAGCCTCTCCACTCTACATGCCAGAGGGTTGGATCTGCAGGCCACAAGCTGGAGCACACTTGTACAGCTGTGGAGACTTAGCACTGCATTTTAGAGTTGTCAGGCTGTTACTGTCAATTACTAATTTGCAAGTCACATATGGGCTGAATTTGAAATAAATATATTAAGTATCAAAGGTGCAAATTCCATGACTATCCATTAGCCTAAAGGAAGGGGGTGACCAGATTGATTTTCCTTCACAGTTTTCTGTGGAAAAGCCTTGGGCTGTTTATGAGAACCCTCAGAATTATTTAGACATTTTATTGTTCTCATCCTGTTTGCTATTAGAAATTAAAAGGTTTGATTAATACCCAAAGTGAATGTTGATCCACATAGAAGCAAGAGAGAAGGGTTGGAAGTGTCCTCCTTAATTATAAAGTCTTCCTTGCTGCTGTGTCAGTCAGTCATATCATGTAATTCTTTTCATAAAATTACCTTGTTTCATCTTAGAATGACTTAGGCAATTTTTCTGTTCCCACTTTTTCTGCAGGAAGGCAATTCAAGAACATAATTTTCCTTATGGCAGGAGACCCCCACTAGTGTCCAGCCTAATTTTGTCCTCAGCTCAATATTCTTCATAGATTAATATAAGTCTGTTAACTCAAACAGCTCTTTTCCTTCCTTCTGTCCGTCCTTCCTTCTGTCTTTCCTTGTTGCATCTATAGAGTGATCATGCCAGCCTACATGTTGGGAGACTTTGCAAATCCAATGATTCAGGTCTCAGGTTTTTAGTCCCTAGATGTCTCCCCTACAGCCTTTCTCCATATCTGCCATTTGTTTGGTCATTGCTCCTGCACAGAAATCCCTGCCACCTACCATGGAAAAACAAGTTGTTAAGGGAAGATACTGAGTTATTCTGACAGTAGATATTTTTAGGATATCAGAAAAAATCTGGGAATCTTATCCTGAATTTTATCCTGTCTTCTTCCTGCAGGACTGAAAACAGCAGTGCTCTGAATGGTACCTTTGCACAGATACATGAGAGCTCGTCCACAACTGCATACCACCCTTCCAGCAACTGCACCACCTGTGTAACAGCAGCCAGTGCTGCCGGGATGGAGGGCCCCTTAATTTCTCTCTCCTGACCTGATAAATCCTCATCTGTTTATCTCTGAGTCTTTGAAACACCATTCTCATATTTTGTTCTCAAAACCCGCAGACACCCAGTGTTCTGGGATGACCATGAACTATAGTGTAGTTGTTGGGATTCTATCTCTTCTGTCCTCCTTTTCCTAAGATTAGTTACCATATTTGCTAGTCTCCAGTCCTCTGATATAATCATTGTTTCTATGAATGTCTCAAAAACCTTTTTCTACTATTTATTTTTTTAAAATGTTGGAAAGGCTTTTAGTATATCATTATTAAGAATTAAGGACTCGTATTCATCAATTTTTAGGCCATACCCAGTTTATCTTTAATCACTCTTTCCTACTCTTAATGCATAGCAACTAACTCCTTTTATTTTTAATTATATGAATCCTTTACCCCCCTCCCACCCCCACTCCCCCATTTTCTTTGGGAGATCTAACTGTAGCAGAAGAGCCTACCCCTGACGAGACCTAAAATTCAATGCAATGCAAGTTATCAGCTGCTGGGCCAGGGTGCTGTCTTGGTGTTAAACTATGCTAAGACCATCCTGGTTCACCAGACTTTGAATACCCATCCTGCTATTGAAAGAGGATTTGACAGATAAGCTACACAGCTGGCTTGTAGATCTGTGACTACCAAGTCAGTCACTTTACACTATAAAAGTCCAGTCCCCTCTCAGAGAGTCAGGTTCTTCTAACATAACCCTCCTTGGGGTGTATGTGCGGAGATTCCTCTCTTGGCTGGGAACGCCCACCAAGGATACTTCTCGAGGCTGAGAGAAAGAAATCTCCCCATGAGGGTTGGTATGGGTGAGTTACATCATATCTCTACTTAATATAATAGAGAGATAATAATCTCTACTTAATGCTGGCTTCAATATAATTGTTTCAATAATTGCTTCAATATAATGCACTATCCTAACCTATCTTATTATATACTACTAGTAGTTTTAGTGTTTATATTGTTGTATAGTAAATAGTTCTGATTAAGATCTTTTGTATGGGAAAGGACAAAAATGTATGGTATAGAAGGGGGGCTTCAGGGCAGAAAGAATCAGAGGGGGAAAACACCACTGCCTGCTCAGGATCAGTTGGTGGACTCTGTCTCTCCTCCTATCCTGAAAGGACATCTTTATGTGAGCTTTGCACCTCCACCTCTTTTGGAGCAGACCTGGGAATATGCTTTTTATATATATACACTTGTAGTACTAATAGATGTCTGTTGCTATAGTTTCTGTCATGACACATACTAACACTCTGTAACCAGTGCGTTTGTCACCAGCAATCCTGAACCTGCTTTCCTGTTGCTTCAATAAACTGTACTATCTGTGAACCCAGATAGTACAAGTCCTTCTTGGACACAACCAGACCTACAGCCCTGAATTGGTAAATTGCATTATTTGTGAATCTGTGCTTATGAAAGTTCATCTTACTGAACTTGACCAGACTTACAGTGCTTAATTAGCTACAATCAGAAATTAAGCCAAATCACACCCAGCCCCCCTGATCTCTGAGGACCATCTGCAACGCAGGGTGGTTTATTTTCTACCGAATTTCTATACCTTTAATACAAAACTCATTTTCATTTTTTGGAGAGTCTTGTTCTATTTCAACACTTTCCAACATCTTAGTTTTCTGTATTGATCACTTCTTTCTTCCTTTGCTTATAGTTTTATTTCTTAGCTCTAGTATTTCCCTTCAGGTCTGCAGCTGTTCTTTCTAAGCTCTTTACCTCTAGAGTGGTATACATGTTTTGAACATTTCTACCTTTAAGATGCAGGGAAATCTGGATCCCATCTTACGTGCCCATTCTGATGGTTCCAGTTATTCTGATATATTTAGCTACTTCACTCAGTTAAAATAATCCCTTTAAAAACTGAGATTCTAAAATGCAGACCTTTTCGTTATTGTGACTTCTAAATTAGAGTGCTGGACTTGAGTTGTCCTAATAAATGATGTTTGTTTGGGAGGTAATACTAACTGGCTGCAAACCCCATGGAAGAGAGAAAAAGTAAGGCTAGTTCAGCACCCCAACGCATGTCTGCCTCTGTCCATCCGTGAATTCCTCATTCCCCTCACACAAGAAGAGGCAGCAAAGTGGGAGAGCAACAGACATTCTGTATTTGTTAATAGTTTTCTGCTTAGCTTATCATGTAGGAGCAAAGGCAAGTAATGTTATGAAATCTTAAGGAAATGAGGTATTTAGAGGATGAGCAACTCGCTTCAGGAAAGGAATTTGGTTTATCCTGATGTTAGACAAATCTCAGATCTTTGGAGACAAAAGCCCTGACTGAACTAGCCTCACAACCATGCCTTGCACTTCAGATAAATGCATCCCTGAGAAGAACAAGTTCAAGCTAATGTGAGACATGGATCACAAGCTGAGTGTCAAGGATGATCAACCTCTAGAAAAAGTGATGTATGAGGCAAGAACAAATGAACAAGGACTGCCTAAACAAGACAATGAGAGAATTAATGACAACAATCCTCAGCACAACTGTAGTGAGGATGGGAGGAATCTATGCAGGAGTAAATAGATAAAGAAATAATGGGCTTGAACTCCTGCAAGAAAGTTTTATAACACGTTAAAATATATAGCTCACATGTGTGTACTAAAAAATGGACAAGAATTGATTGGCAAGGAAATCTGCAACACCTCCACTACTGGAGTTCTCTAAGAACAGATTAAACAGATTAAAATAGCATAGCTCTTCTCAGAAGAGTCCTGGATATCACTGATTTTGCTTTGAGGATGATGAGCAGACTGTAAGAGCCCCACAGAACCTTTCAGGTCTATGACCCTGTGGCAAAGACTGGGAAGTCTAGAGAGGGTCTGACCTTCCTTGCATTTGCTCATCTATCCTCTCTCTATATACAGACTCTTCAACAAGAAAATATGTAAGTGAAATTCAACTTTAACAAATGTAACAATTGAGGTCTTAAACTTGTTATTTTCTGCTCTGATGAGAAAACAGTTTGGTAAAGGCCAAAACAAAGTTGCAGGAGCAATGCCTTTTTGTGCATAATGGCAAAAACAGTTCTTTTTTGCTATGTGTAATACCAGCAGAAGATCCTTTTGTTTCCTAAAAACTATGGGATTTATTATCTTTGTCTTGCCAGATTACCATTTTTATATTACTACTTGCCTCCCGTTCCTCAGTATTATTCAGATGAAGGACAAGATATTTTTTCTGATAAATTCCCCATCAAAGCCTCTATTCTTCCTCTGACAATTAATTTTCTGCATAGTTTTAGCCAGCCTTTCTGAAATGGTCTCCATTACTATTAATCTACGTCTTCTACAATATCTAATTACATATGGCTATCATATGCATGAGTTTGTGTGAAAGCCTTTTATATCTAAACTCTATAACCTGACTCCATAATTAGAGCCAGCAGATCATTTTTAATCTCTGTCTGCTATTAATTTTACCATTACTATTACCAGTTCACCAACTTGCAGCAGCTGCTGTGGCTGCTCCCTCTCTGGTCTGCAGGCTATGGTGGGATGGGGCTGGGAGGGGCCTGCCTGCCTCATCCTGCTCATCCTGTCTAAACTGGACAAGGAAATTGCACCTTGGCCTCCCCACAGCAAAACAGGAGGCAACAAAAGGTGGACCAGAACAGATACATTTTCTTCATGGGTCTCCCCATACCGCAGTGTATTTGTGCCCTGCTTCCAGTCAGAGCCTTTTCACTGTAATGTTTTACAAAAATTACCATTTCTACATTTACACTTTGGGAGTTGATGAGATGGTGGTTTTGGGGTAGTAAAATCTTTTAATCTAAGGCCATTTTCTATAAAAAAGTGGAAAATTACTTTTTGTGGAAAATGCTTATAATTTTCCATTTTTTTCCCAAGACAAACATTCCAGCTTACTTTAAATTAGTTTTGCTTTTCAGCTGTGAACAAGATGAAAAAATCCTCATGGATACACCGGTAAGCTGGAAAGAGCAGAAAACATCACTGAGGACAGATAGAGGACCAAGAATGGAAATAAACTTAGAAAATCTGAGCTTGTTGTAAGTAAAACATCCTTTTAATACAGAGAAAATTACATTCAAGGTAGGGAAACATTAATAGTCTTACACAAAATGGATGCTAAAAGAGTAAATAATCCATCGTTCAGCATGGGGAAGGATAAGATGACTTTGGCTTAATTTGCAACAACGAAGATTTAGGTTTGACTTTAGGAAAACCTTGCTAATTCTAACAATAGAAAAGTACTGTTACAGGCTACTCAGAGAAATGGCAGAATTCCCAATGGAATGTTTCAAGAATGTATTTCCAGAACGGCCTTGGTATGTCTGGTTCTGCCTTATTATGGAAAGATAACCTGACAGAGCCTTGTATTGTCTTGAACTACCTTCCCTGTATTGTTTCAAGGAGACAAAACAGAACCTGAGAAAATATTTTTTAAATTTTAGTTTCAGGTCAAATTGCAATTTTTCTTGTTTTTTTTTTTTTTTTTTTTTTTTTTTTTTTTTTTTTTTTTTTTTAAAA
>JAWWES010000081.1:20032461-20072392 GCA_035583135.1 Lophotriccus pileatus | reverse complement strand
AAAAATAAGGATCTTGGAGAGATTTTATGAAAAAAAAAAAAAAGACAGGATTTTTTTTTTTCCTGAAGTGTTAGTGGTGATTATCTTTCAAAACCTTGAATTCTTTAATTTATTTAAAAGAGGAGAAAAAAATACCTCTTAAAAACATGAAAGCCATCTTACCCGGGCTGTAAATGGAGGTGAATTTCTCTTTCAGGGTTTGACTGCCATATGAGCTTGGGAATGCACCACAAATTTTGAGCCTGGGAATCTACCACAAATTTTGATTGATCAGCAAGACAAAGTGCTTTTTTCTTAGTCCTAAGACTTACACTGCAGGAAGAAAGACTCTAGCAAATTGGATGTAGATGGCAACATTTCTTCCAATTTGGCATCACCTTAGCCAATTCAGAAGAGACCAAAAAAACCCATTACCATAAGGAAAAAGGCAATTAGTTGGCTACCTGAAGTGAACAGAGAGCTACCTCCTTCACAGCTGGACACACACTACACTGCTATTTTGGAGATGATGCTGGGTACCTTAGAGGGAAAGGTGAGAAAAATAATACCAAATTACATCAATTCATGACTTCCTTTTCTCTCTGCAGAATAATTCCCAGTAACTATAAACAGCTGCCCCAGAGTGCAGGTTTTCAGATGCTCTGTGTGTTGCAGCTTGCCACTCGGCAAGTGTGTTCTTCCTCCTGGTGCCTGCTGACAGGTCTGGCCCTGCAACCATCTGTCTTGTGAAGTAATGAGACCAAATGAAATGGAGCTAGAAGAATTAACATTCTTTCTTTAATCTATTAATAACTGAAAAGTGTTGATTTTGATGACAGCTAGATGCTTTATTGTGAAGCAGATTGGCTAATTAGAAGCATCGTAATGAAGGTTATATTGGATACGTGTTTCCCTTCAGAAATACACATATTTTTAATAAGAAGAGTTTGGTTTTGCTGACAGACTTAAACAGTCACAGAAAATGCTATGTGTGAAAAAGACAACAAAATGAAAAAAAGACTATTTTCTCCAGCTCTCTGTTACTGCTTTTTTACTATGCAAAAGATCTGTCTATTTTTAATATGGCTGCCACCTAAAAGCTGTCAGTACGTGGAAAGAGGGACCAGACACATGCAAATCTCTGCACCACTACCATGCCACCTCATTTTCAGGGTCCTGAGGGCCATCTTCCCAGCCCAAGTAAGCACACAGATAGGCACCTTACTTAATAAGGAAAAACATTCCCATTTACCCAGCTTAACTCTGGTCACAAGCACCTCATATGTTCATTTGTGTGCTTCTGCCACTGGCAGACACAAGACCCAGCTGACCCACAGGCATTTCTTGACTGTATTTAAAGAAGGTTCATATGGTTTTAAAACAGTTCAGATTAAATCTATAGGACCTTTGGATAAACTGGAAGAAATAGAGGTTTTATTGGATTTAATTAAATTTATTTTAAGCTGATCTAAAGCCACAGTGGTGCAATTTTGAATTTAGCCATCACCTTCTGGTAACTTGTTATTCTAGGAGGAGCTTGTTCACATGTCAGGGCTTTCAGATTGAGGAGCTGGCTGTTAAAAATACCTTCCATTTTTCTGGCACAGTTATTAACTGGTACAAGTCAATGCTTGTAAAATATACAAGTTAGTTAGTTATAGTTGTTGTTATAAATATCAGCCTTTAAGTAAATATCTTCTCATTACAACTTTCCAAGTGAGTCAGGTGCTGAGAGTGCGGGCACAACTGTGCAGTTCCAGCATTCCCTGGGGACCCCTGGCACTGATGCCTCTGATATTTTCCTGACCAAGCTACCCCTGAAGACTGCACAGCAGTGTCAGCTGCCCAGCTTAACTTATTACTTGTGTAAAACGGCAGTTTCTTGCTCTTGATCCTTAAACTCACGCTCCTGTAATAACTAAAATGCCTTGTTAAGATTCACTGTTGTTCACCACGAGAGACATGCAGGCACTCAGACCACTCCTTTCCTTTTCTCCTCCATCTCTCCACTTTCAATGCTTCATCCCCTCCAAGTCCACCTCTGTACAGGCTTTGCTCTGATTTCTGCTCCCGCTGATGTCCCCCATCACCTTCAAACATTGCTTTCTCTCCACCTCTCACTTCTCCCCTCTCTTCCTCCAACCAATCCTCAGATTTTCACTTCCCCATCCTGTAAGCTACATCAAAAAGCCAGCACATGTTTGGGAGGGCTGTAGCAGCCCCTGCCAAGTCCCTTGGGGCACCAGGCCGCTTGGGTCTCCAGCTGCTCTCCCACTGTCACCATGTTCAGCCCCAGCACCTGGTTTTCCACTTTTCACCTCTGGCACAGAATGGATCCAGCAGTACTAATCAGAGGAATATATTTGGACAGTTCCCATTGCCCACTCGAATCAGGTTCAAGTGTCTGAAGTGGGTCTGACCCAGATGGGTTAGTGGGTCCCAAAGAGGTGTCTCGGATCCAGGTCTGTTGAGGGCTGCTTCATCCCAATGATCCCTTCATCCTCATACCTGCATAGGCTGCATCACCCTGGAATGGTCTGGTTGGCCCCTGGCCCCTGCCAGACACTGCCAGAGGTATTGGAATGCTGTGATAGTGTCATCCTGATCAGCAAGAGCTCAGCACTGGCGTTGTTAAACAGCAATCTGTATTTAAGTAGGGGAAGCTTATATTACTAAACTTCATCAGAGAACAACTTTGAGATTTTTTTGACATTTTCCACACATTCATCTGTTTCCTTTCCCAAATGACTGTTTGCATCAGGTCAGGTTCAATATTCCTAAACACTCTCTGGTTTAGGAGGGTAACAAAGGGCTCTTCAGGTTTGCAACTGAAGATCTGCTGACTTGTGCAAAATGGCTGTATTTTTCCTTGGACTTCTTGTTCCCCTCCCTCCCAGGCCAGTGGCAGCTGAGTAGTGTGGCCTTGTGGCACCAGGGCTCCCTGCTGATGTTAAGGTTTCTTTTCCTGGGGAACAGACAACAAAGTGTATTTGTGATATAGTCATGACATCAATGGGTAGGGAAAGGCAATGGCGACATTACCAGAAAGATGTTGCATTTCTCTCTCCCATCCTCTGAATATCCCCATTTCATCTTCCACAACTCTCCAACTTCAGGAGAAAGATATGGGGCCAGCACTACCAACTGGATTCATCCAAAGTTAGAATCCTTTTAAAGTTTTCAGGTATCTAAATAAATGCCTGATATCCAGGAAGGCTCAAACCCACTTCATTTTACCTCTGCACTCCTGGAGATTAAGTATTTCATTCAGAAGTCCAAAAATGATGGTAGTGCTTTAATTTGTGTTTAAATACATTGTCCCAGGAATATCTTGCTTTGGTAACAAATATACTACTGTTGCAATGTCTAAATAATGAATGCAGCAGAATGAAAACCCAGAGTATTTTATTCCAGTGGATAAGGTGTTTAAGGACATAGCAGGGGAGTACACTATATGGAAGAGAAAAGCAGATTTCAAGAGAGCATATGTGGAAGTGGACATCAGAATTGTACAGCAGAAAAAAAGTGAAAACGAAGACCTGAAGTTTTGCATATATTTTCTTACTGTTCAGGAGACATTACAGCTCCATCAGTGATCTCTGAAGAAGGATTCTTATTGTCCATAGGTGAAATTCAATTTCTATATTTGAAGACAATACTTTGGTTTTGAACCTGAGGAAATGGAACTGGAGAACCTGGCAAGTACTGATGAAGAGAAGAGAAAGCAACCAGTTTACAACTCTGCCCTGGGTTTTGTTATGTACTCTGGTCTCTAGGAGACATGGTGGTGCCAGAAAAGGTCTGTGGGAGGAATCATCCACTTCCAACCTCTTTTTTTCTTTCTCAGAACTATAATTGAAATACTATAAAACTGTCAGTTGTTTTGGAGAGTTTTGTCTGATCCTGTTTCTAGCTGTCTTTTAAGCTGTGACTTACACCACTGGTATCTTGGTAGGAGATGTTCCTTGTGATTTAGAGTAGCGTTAAAACTAAGCAAAGCCCGCCACAGGCTCTCAGAGCGTAGTTCCAGAGCACTTACTCTCAGCTTTGCAGCAACTGTACAATCTGCGTAATTTTGTGCACATAATACCTAATCCTGCAAGTGATACTCAAGGGAATACTACCACTGACAACAAGCATTTAAATTTAGCACCAGATTTGAAGGCTGGCACACAGTCAATAATACAGTCCAAAACTGCTGCCCAGCACTCCTACAACAACAGCCACAGCTGAGGACCATTGCACACCCACCAGACATTCTACAATAACGTGCCTGGGAGGCGTTTCTGCAATAGTCTTGATAGTCAGTGAAAAAGCAGAGAGGAAAAAAAAAAAACCAACCAGCTTGCAGATATAAAATATTTTGAGACTCCATCCAAGCTATTATAGCTGTGCTAACACTGGCCTTGAAAATTTTAGACCTGCTACTCATGGGCATGAAAAAAACCACTGTGACACAAACTAAATTGAGTATTGTTGATGTACTCACAAATGGCCATGCAAAATTAGATCATTTAATGGGGAGGGGGGAGGAGGGGAAGCGAACACCACTAAAGAATTACATTGATACCATCTGTTGGCTTTGTTCTTCTTCCGCTGAATCTTCGCACGTCCATTGAAGGTTACTGGTACCGTCTGAATTGCATAAACTCAGCGTGAGTAAACAGAAGTGATTTATTTTGCGAATTTCCAAGTTCAGAACTTGTGAACTGCAGCATTTAGCCTTGTCACTGATTAAGCTGTTTTATAAAGAATTTCATTAATCTTACTTCATTGTTTAAGTTATTAATTTTAGAGGATTTGTTGCTATGTGTTTTCATAGTTCAATAAAAAATGATCAGTTTAAAGTGGAAAAGGATATGGAGCAGAAGGCTTGTGCCTTTAGGGACTGACACCAGTTATTAGACACATATCTTAAAGAATCTGAAATTTCTCCTGGCAGGTGTATGATAAACAAGGAGCTGTAACTTATGCTCTGATGGTGCTGAGCTACTTGGCCATTATAATTAAACTTACATTAAAAGAACCCTCCTGCTGTTCCCCTCTCCTTCTGGAAAGGCTAGCAGCTTTCTTCAAACAATTATGACAGTATTTCTAACACCTCTGCATTAGTTTTCAGGATATAAAAGTGTCATGCTCCATTACATGGCCAGACTACAAATCTAGCAGAGGAGAAAGAAAGCATAGGAGCAGGGAACAGAGAGCAGCATTCCCCATCAGAGGTGGGGATTGCTGGGAAGAGAAAGACAACAGCAAGAGTGATTTTTTCCTTCTAATTCTATTTTTAAGATAAAATGAAAGAGCTACGCAGCTCTCCAGCTAAAAGGAAAAAGAAAATCCAAACAAGAAAACTATGTCAGTACTACAAGGCCATTGCTTCCCTGGTATGGCCAAAGATCCGTGTGCCATTGCTGTGCTGTATATCTAAGTCATGACAGGGGGCATGGCAAAGTCAAAAGTGAAGCTTCTCAGGAAGTGTGACCACTCTGGTCTCTTCCTCCAGGCAATCCTAGTCTTCATTTTCAGACTCTCTCTTTTCCCCTCCGTGGAATTCAGTCTTTCACATGCCAGCTGACTCTGGATCTTTTTGGGATCTACTTCATACCTCATCAGTAAATTGCACGCTTTCCTATTCAGTCCCATTTTTGTTCCTTCACCTCTTCCCTTCATCTCAGTTTTCACCTACCTGCAGGCTCCCACTTTGCTCACACATACCAGAGTTTGCATATTATGAAATACTCAGGGCATTAAAAACCTAAATTTGAAAAAACCTCAACTGATCCTAAGCCAAGTGAATTTTCAATTTGCAATTTGGGCAGAAGTTTGACACATAAACAGAGGCTTCTGGCTCCCTAATGCTCCTGCTTCGGGCACTGGAAGTTGTCAGCCCCTCAAGTAATTTAACTTGTGTGAGAGCACCAGCTTTTCTGCAAACAGTTTTTGGCTGAGTTCTGCAAAAACAAATTTATTCTCCAAACAGAAATTCATAGACACAGCACATATGAGCACTTACAGCTTTGCAAAGTTATAAGCAACCAAAAGAGGGGCTAAAATGGGAATCAATACCAAATCTTATCTACAGACAGTGCTGGGATCTTGTTTGCAATATGAACACATGCCTGTGTAGTATCTGTGTAGCATCCTCTCCACCTACTGCTTCAAGAGGTATTCAGGCTATGTCATAAAATGCTAGCAACTCCAAATCTTC
The DNA here is from genome assembly GCA_035583135.1 of Lophotriccus pileatus. Taxonomy (NCBI): domain Eukaryota; kingdom Metazoa; phylum Chordata; class Aves; order Passeriformes; family Tyrannidae; genus Lophotriccus; species Lophotriccus pileatus. Next base: position 20,066,205 of record JAWWES010000081.1, on the reverse strand, counting down.
TCCAGCCAAGCCTTCCAACTGTAGATTTCCAAAGTGCACAGAAATATTTATAACTAGCATTCATATTGCTAATTGAAATATTAGTAGGAGATACCAGCTGCTTCATGTATCAAAATACTGACATTCATTATTATTGGTTGGCAGAGGCTTCAGGGTTTTTTTAATTTTTGTATAAATTTCAGTGTTAATGAAACCAAACTAGTGGAGTCGAAAGTGTAATGAAACAGAGACTTAAACATGAACTCTAACCCTTTGCTCTACCCCTGCTTTGGTAAGAGCTTTGACTGCAGAGCCAAAGCCTGGGCTTGCTTCCATGGAAAGAAAAGGACTAGCTTTGCAATTTGACTTTTTCCAATTTCTTTTTCTCAGCTGTGCAGGAAGAGCACAGCAGATATTTGAAAAGGTTTATGCTACCCGTATGGCTTGGTGTGCAGTTATATTAACAAGAAGAATGAGAGAAATGGAAAAAAAAAAGTCTTGGGCAGCCTTGAAAAATGTAGCTTTAAGGAAGCTTAACTCAGTCCCTTCAGGGTGAAGACATGTTTTATCCTACGCATTGCCAATTTGAAGTTGCATGGCATTTTCTTAATTGCATATTCAGATGATTAAGGAGCACTGCTGCTAGCATTGTGATCACAAGTGAAATTAATAGAGGATCTCACTGCTTTTGGAATGATCTGGAATATTATTACATGTGTAGCATTACATATATATTAAATAAGAAAATAATGGACATTTTAGACATGTTACACAGCATAGCAGCAGCAGGTGCAATTTCATTATTCTCTTCATGCAGCCTGATAACCAGTATAATCTTCCTTCTTGGAAAGACTGGCTATATAATTGTTATCAGTGTTGTAGTAGCAGTCTTGCCTAAGTAGGAGGATACATTACAATTTCAACGTCCCTGTCCTAGGCATTGTACAAACAGAAGGAAAAGGTGGATCCATGACAAACAGAAATTAGAACCTTAGTCTGAGACAAAAGTTAGTAGGTGGCAAGCTAAAGAAAAAGCATCATTCTGTTAGAGTGTATATTAGAAGCTGAATTGTCCATTGCCATGGCTTACCATGCTGTGATTTCAGGATTGATCTTGCCTTAGCAGTTTGTTGACTTTTCATTTTATCAATCCAGACATTTATGCTATGTACTCATCACAGTGGTGCCCAAGAGAGCTGAAGGCTCATGACAGCCTTAGTAGCCAGCCTTTGGATATACACATGGAGGAGCACTACACAATGAAAAAACAGAGATTTCATTCTCAGCGTCCTATTAGTGAACATAAATGGTGATGGACTGTCACTCAAGTGTGACATTAGAGGGACTATAAGACACTTGTGGCTCAGCATCCCTTAGAAACAGGTGGAGGATTATTGGTTAATCTTTTTTCGCTTGTTACCTAGCAAGAATTCAGCAGGTAATGTAAAAAAACCTAGTTATTTTGTGTCTTTGACAGAATTATCTCTTTTTGCTATATTAAGACAACACACTGGATACAGTGTCTCTGATTCTGAGTTTCCTTGTGTTTTGCTGCATTAGATCTTTATGCTTTGTTTTTGGCATTACATCCAATAAAATAACACAAGTGAGAAAGCAAAGGGGTCCTGAAACTCCAATGACACTGGGGTAAACTCTGGTGGTGGTGGGACTCCCTGGGGCTCCTCATCAGGGATCTGTGTAGATGGACTCCTTTGCACACCAAGTGCTAGAGTTGACTGGAATGTTTCGGCCACACAATTTTGTTTGAAAACTTGCATTTGTCAAAAAAAGCACTTGGACGGAAAGTATAGTTTCACTGAAAAAGATCTTACAGTTTTTGGATAGAATTTTTAACTGGAATGGAAGCTTTTCTCCCCAGAATTGGTCATCCAAGGCATAGAAACCATGATTCCCTTCCCTGCTCTGCATGTACTACATGGAGGATTTCAGTCTGCATTCCCCATTGCCTTTAGCACCCTAAATGCTTAGAAATTGGTTATTTCAGGCTGGGTCAGTTTATTGTTCTTCAGTGTTTGAAGTGTTTCATCCTGCTATGAAAGGGTGTCTTTTTTTGCAGCCAGAATATCTGCTGCTGAGACTGAGACCATCAAAACTCTGCCATCACATTTTTTCTTCATAGCACATAGGAAGGCCATAGGAAAAAATACTGGTTTTTTAAAGTGGAGATGGCACATCGCCTTGCTAGTAACATCTGTTCAAAAACACTGATGTCTGTAATTAAAGTAGGGTTTCCTATTTTCTCTAGCTATGAGGCCATTGAAAGCCACAAAATTTAGACAGGGATGTATAAAGATCTTCAGCAACTCTAGATCCATTGATTTCAAATGAATTAAATAACCTCAGTAACCCTGACCCAAGCTCTTGTGCTGGACAAGCCATTGCTGAACACAAATGACTTGCATGCTTTTGAAATCGAGACTTACACCTTATCTCCATTTGCAAAGACTTCTGCAAGTAGTTCTTGAAATTATGAAGGCAATATGATTGTTCTTTCTGAGAACACAGCAGCTTTGGTTGTCTTTTTACTTTTTTCCCTCTCATGTTTTCTCATTGCCCTAAAGTTAATTAAAGTTAATTCAAATTCTGATTTGAAAATCAGAGAAAAATTCAGTAATCTTTTAATTGCTGTTGAAACATCTCCATAGGTGTTTCCACTTTCACTTAAGCTGGTTTCATTCCTAATAAAATCTTGTCTGAAGAGTGAGGTTAGCAGATTCTTTGTTAGCAAAACAGCAGCTTAACAGCTGGGGAAGGTGGATCATCAGCTGCCTGTTGCTATAGAGTCTGTCTCTGGCTGTTTTGGTGTTCAAGTATTATGCCTTCATATTATACCTTTTAGGAATATTTCTAAGACAAGCTTCCATCATATTGGATTAAATCAACCCCTGACAGTTTTTTCTGACTATATGTAACAGCTTATTTTTAATTAACTATAAGGTGTGAGAGCTCTGAAGTTTCTGAAATGGAAGACAGCAAGTTCCTTAGGGCTGGAGGCTAAGAATTTCCATCTGCAAAGAAATTCATGTCAGTGTAGTGCTATGCTTTTGTACATTTGTTTCATTTTGCGATGTCAAACATTGCATCCCAATTATACAACCCAGTTCATGTTACTGGACAGAATTACTACATAGACATGGGATGCTGCTTAAACTTAAATGCAGCATATGTTTATATTTGAGATGAACATACAAAACAGAAAAAAAATTAAGAGCACAGAACAAGAAAATAACAGATATGGAAAAATAAAACTAGGAACAGTCTTGACATATGATCTGCTCCCCTCCTTCTCCCCCACTACAGGACCAGCTCTGCCTTTGCTGTTCACAGCAGCTGGGCTCAGAGCTCTGCAGCTCCAGAGAAGCCATGCCTGTATCCTCTGCATCCTGCTGCTTTATTGTGTCGTTGCCATTATGGAATTTAACCTACTGTCTCACCTGGGATTGTTTTGCCATGAGTTAAACTCATTGCTCTTTGCTTCTTTGGATGATAATCTACTCATTTGCTACAGGAAGAAACTGTCATACTTCACTTGCTGCAGGAAGAAACTGTTAAAAATCAAAGATTTTAGGCTTATAACTTATCAGTCCAGACACATGTTGCTGTAAACTGTGATTATGTATTCTGCCACAGGTTAGCCAGGGATGCTGCTTTCACTAGGTTTGCAATGGCTCTCATAGCAGCATCAGTACTTGGTAGATGGTGCCAGTGCTGTGTTTGCAATCACAAGTAGTTATTTTCAAACACATCACTCCAGCATTGATAATGCATCACCAATTAATCTGAATGGCAGCTCATACTCCCAGCTGCACTGATTCAGCACTGTACCATTGTGTGTTTCAGTCGTGGTTTTCACTGCTTCCTTTGGTGTGTTCTTTTTCACCAATGCACTTCTCCATAGACCAGCTGCTACTGTTGGAACTTCAGCTCAGATTGTGGCAATTCCAACCACTAACAAAAAAATCTTTTCAAAAAATCCATAAGGGTTTGTATGTCTCATGGGATGATATGGGTCTTGAAAGACCAAAGGAAATCTTTACCTTAGGAAGGCATAAGATTTATTTCAAGAGCATTAGCATTAAACATCTTGAACATGTTTTAAAATATCACACTCACTGAACTCTTAATCACATTTGAACATGTAATGATGATGCCAATATTTTTTAAGTTATTATAAAAATAAATTTCTTCAGAGATCTTCAGAGTAACCATTGACAACCAAAGTTTCATCTTGTTGAGTTCACTGCATCAGTTTGGAAAGAAAATTTTTCCAGGCAATCGTGTCTCAAATTCACTCTCTAATTAATCTATTAATATTAAAGGCAAACAGTTGCCAATCCTGCTGTGCAATTTTACCCCTTGTGCATTCTCTCTATAGCAGAGCCATTATTCTGATGCAATTAAGATCTTTGAATTCTTGCAATGATTTATTAATAATAATTTGTAATGCAGCAGTTGGTTGGTGCCCCAATGAACTATAGATACACCAAGGATATTGCTAGTTTTCAGAGCCTTTATTCCAAGATTAATGAAAGGAAGATATTGTGAGAGACAGAGCCAGAAGACTGTAAACATGTCTTATTAGTTGCACCTTTAAAAATACAGTGTGCTTAAGGTACAAATGATTCGTGGGAGGAGCAGCATCAAAGGTTGTATATGTGAGACTTCATACACCAGAATATGGCCAGGAGTCTTTTAAACATCCTTCTGTCAAAGACAGGAAGTCCCATATGTTCGTATTTAATCCTGGGTTTAAAAGTAATTTATAAATGTTTAGATAATGGAGAAGAGGGAAGAAATTCATCAAGTCATCCTTCAATAGATACACAGAGATAAGAGTTTCCATCTGGTACAGCCCAGTGGTTTCCACTGCAGTGAACTGATAGTGCATATGGGTTTTTTTGGCAAATAGTTCACTTTTTAGAATATATCCTATCAAGGATGGGGAAAAAAAAAAAGAAAGAAAAAACCCCATACAATAAAAAGGAATTTTTACCTGCTTCATGTGTGCATTCATTATACCACGAATTTTGTGAGAGTCTCCACAGTAAGAAGCTCTTGTTAATGTATCTTTCCTGCTGGTCTTCAGTAATTTGAATGACTGATGCATCTGCCACAGGTATAGTCTTCTTGTAACCAGAATCACAGAATCACAGAATCTGCTGAGTTGGAAGGGACCCGCAACGATCATCGAGTCCAACTCCTGGCCCTGCGTGGGACATATGCACAGGCAAAATTAGAATTATGTATTTTTTAGTTGAATTTGGAAGAGTTACATTTCATGTAATTAGCTGAGAATAGTGATAAGAAATTTCTCACTTCCATACTGATGGTACATGAGACAGCCAATACGTGGTTTTTGTTACAGTCCCCCTCCCAGAATGTGGTGTTCCTTGTTATCATTACTGGCCGTCTTTGCAATCCCAGCACAATTTATTTTAAAGACTAAGTTCCACAGTATATAATCATATATCAGTGCTTTTTAAAAGTGTCAAGTTAAACAATGTTATTTAAAATTTAAAATAACTTAGAAGCCTAAAAATTGATTTAGCTAGAGTTAAAATAATAGAATAAGAAGACATACCCAGCGACATAACTCAAAAAATTTTCATTAAGTTTTACTTCTTTTTTATAAACTTTGCTCCATTGATAGTTGCTATGATTACTTATAAATGCCATTTATCTCATTACTACAGCAAAGTACACGAACCGAATGAACACCAGTGTACACTGAGCTTTTTAGATGTTTCAAATTTTGTTTGAAACTTACTTTTCCTTGGTATATCTAAGAAGTTATATGCAATTGAATTAAAGACAAGATAGATTTTTCTTGAGATGATATTCTGAACCAAAGATTTAGAGAACATTATGTGTTACAGGATACATGAAAAAAGATGTGATACTTGGCAACACTGTCTTTGTTTCATTACCATCACATCCGAATGCAGGGAAGCTGCTCCCAGCACTACTAACATTTACTCCTCTGGAAGTCACCCAGACCAGCACCCTTCTCCAGGCTGCGAAGAAGAAGATGGTATCTGGAAGGAGTGATGAAAGCTGGCTGTTAAAAAGCACGCTCTGAGCAGAGATTTGTTTTGAGTCAGGTGGCAAAATATCTGTCTGCGAACGAGACGGGCTTCTGAGGCGTCTGTGGGCAGCCCTCACTCAGGTGCTGGCAGGTTGCAGATTCTCCACCAGCTGGTCTGAAAGCTCTCCCAAGGCAGTGGAACAGACAAGCTCCTCCTCTTCAACCAAATTCTAGCAGCTTTCAGCTTTACAGGGAATGAGTAAGAAGAACTCACCTAGTGGTTTTCAGTGTGGAGTAGCAAAAACATCTCATGGCTTAGACAGAACAAGTCTCTCCAAGATTCTTACACTTCCCCATAGGGTATGGCTAAGATCTTCCCTTTGATCCATTTATACCACATTGTGGTGTAATGTCACTGTTGTATGGCAGTTTGTCTGGCCCTCTAAGCCACTTAAGACGTGCACAAGATGCCATTGTACAATACAACCATTACACATTTCCACTTCAGACCTGTGGACTGGCTTGAAAATGCAAACACTTCCTTTCTCCTTTACCACACTCGTTCATGCAGAATGGGATATACAGCAACGAAGCCCAGGGAAAAATCATCTTATTGGAGTTTAGAATAGAAAAACACAGACAACAAAAAAAATGCTGAGAAATAAGTGTTTATAATAAAATTAAATATAATTGAATTTTTAAAATTTTTGTACGTTGATAGCCATCTCACCAGAGGAGGGTAATTTTGGAGAGGTAGCTGGAGGCTGTACCAGTTGGAGTTTACTCCTGTAATAGTGATGACTGGACAATATAGGGTCCTATTTGAGGGACTACATACTGTATTTAGCAGAGTTTTAGATTCTGTAGGGAGCAATCAGTGGCGAGTGTGGATTTGAATGTGATTATGGGGACCTCAACATACCATATGTTCTACAGGCTCAATATATGGGAAAATGATTTCCTAATTGGTAACACATAACTGAAACAGCTGCTGTTTTAGAAGAAGCAAATCCATCACCTATGAGTTCCAAGAGGAGTCAAACCATCACTTGATATGTCCAAGTGTTGGATCTATGTTTCTCTCTGAGGCAGAATTTAACTGATGCTGTATTTGATCCACACATTTGATGGTCTTTGTAAATTGAACAAAGCCCCTGTATGCCAAAAATTAAATAGAGATCCAATCTAAAGAAAACAGGGATTTTCCAGTTTTCCTGAAGGAGCCTTTGTGAAAGGTAGAAATCTTTCAAGAGGAGATACCCTTGAAATATCTTGCAAGATACTTGTTTGGGTAGGTGGGACATGCAAACTAGTTGTCAAGGTTGAAAGAAAGCTTTCTTGAAATGAGTACAAAACTGTCACTGTCGACTGAGGAAACCACTACTATTTCTAAAATATCACAATACCCATAGAAGATTACCTCTGGCTTACTTTTGCTTATGCCTTGCAAGACATGTGCTAGTCAAAAGAGCAGCAATCTCTTTGAAGTATTCCTCAGATACTATTTTTGTCTTCCACTGCATTCAGCCTTCTGCAGTGAATAGTGTACATCTTTGTACTTTGGTCAGACCCTGTGAAAACCAGATAAGCAAGTAATGAGGAACCAGTTTTTAGAACACCTTTTTTTCTCGTTAACTTTCTAGGAAACCTTGATCTCTCTCCAAGCTGAAGAGCAGGCCAAGGTAATCGATACACCTGCATAAGGAATTACAATACCTAAAGTTGAAATTAAGGTCAGCTTCTAAGACAGAAATTAACTCAAGATTTCTTTTGCATGTTCAGTCAAGAGGATCTAATTTTGGAGCTATGGACTGACTCTTTAATATTCCTGAAAAAGTCTTCTTTGCCAAAGAAGATGCTTACCATTTAAGCAACCTTCTCACTTTCTGGCCCAATTAAAAAAAAAAAAAAAACCAAAACAAAACCACAACAAACCAACAAAACCCACCACAAATTAAACAAAACCTAGGCAAAATTCTGGTTGAAGAGGTTCCTCATTTTGTTGGGGACTTTGCTATAGGTTTATATGAAAGCTGTTCCTGTATGATAGTGATGGAAAATAATTTAAAACCAATAGAATACAAAGTCAGTTGGTAACTTTCAAGAAGGGGACTCTAGACATCAAGAGATGAAAAACATTCTTCTCTTAGGACAGTTATCTTGTTTTCTGAATTTTGGATGGCTAGATATCAGACAAACCTGAAACTGTCAGAAAAAAAAGAGAAAACTAGACAGTGATGGACAACTTTTTCAACTGCCACCACTCTGGATTTAAGAAAGCTCTGGAGTATCTAGGGGATATCAGACAGACCATAAAGGAGAGGAACTGTAAGAAGGAGGGAAATCAGAGTTGAGGGACTCTGAGCCTCATAGGCACGAATGTATATACATGTGTATATAATAAGCCCATAGCTATCAATAAGCAAATGTCATGGGCCAGAATTAATGTGCTGGAGGGAAAAGAAAAGGATTTGAATATTAAGTCTTACAGTGGCTGAAAGGGGAAGAGGGAACAGGGAGCCCATATGACCCAGAGTATTGACTGATCAAGTACTAGGGAGATTATATGGAAGAACAGAAAGACACAGTGGCAAAATTTTTCTGGAATTAAAGAAGGAAGCTAATTCTTGGTCCAGAAACAAGAAAGAGGTTCAAGGGGATGCAAATAGCAGCTCTGAGACTGGTTAAGACATAGGTTTCTGGAAGCAAGAGAGGAAAAACCTACGCACAAGAATAAAGAGAGCAAAACAGAGACAAAAAGGAGATCTCAGAGTAAATTAAATTTAAGGATTTCAAGAAACTCAGAGACAAAGTGGAAACAGGAGATGAAAAGATGGTTGGAAAAAGCTTGCTTTGTATTTACTGGGAGGAGTATGCTAAAGGCTGAATTGACAGGCAGAAGGTGAGGAACTGAACAGAAGGAAGCGATTTTATGGCTTACAGGAATAAATAGCCAGAGGGGGAAAATTAGTCTTAATTGATACAAGGTCTTCTAGTTTATTCAGAAAAAAAAAATACAATATTTTTCCTGTTAATTACTAGGGACAATTCTTGAAATGCAACAGCTTGTTTTAAAGAGCATATGGTAGGGGGTGCTAGGCAAATGCAGCAGACAATGTGTTACCAAAAGAAGAAGATCTCTTTTACATAAGAAGACATATGTAATCCAAATTTATCCACACCATATCATCAAAAAGGGTATTTTAAATCATGCCATCTATAATACTAGTATTCAGACTGCAATTAATCAGTAATGTATGTGTAATCAGTGTTTTCAGACATTAAGAGATATCTTGAATCTTAAACGTATAGCAAAATACAAAGACTGGCTAGGAGTTTGCTATAAGTGATGGGCTAACCTGTCTGTGGTAAGTGATGTGCTAACCCTGCCTGATGACATGCTGAGGCCAATAAATGGTCTTGTTATGTCTTGTCATCTGGAAGTTTCTCGAAACTCTGGAACCACAGAATTTATCTCTTCTACATAAATATGATTTTGCTGCCTTCTTCAAGTGCTCTTCGAATATGTGCTCGTAACTTAAATTTATTTTTCAGTAATGCTCTCTTTATGGCATTAGATTTTTATCCCTCTGCAACAACATGGTTCTCTTACTGTCTCATTGCCACCTTTTGTCAGCTGCCTTCCAGTTTTATATTCTCTGGCACAGTGTGAAGAAGTTTCTGATCTACCTTCTCCTATACCCACCCAAATACTTTTGTAGATGAGCGACAGGGGAGAAAACTGGCAGCACTCTGCACTTCACTCATAAAATTACCTCTGTTTAAAATAAAATTTTGTGTTTCTATAATCAAGTCACAAATGAACTGTGTCACAGAATGGATGAATGGATCTTATTAAAACAAAATCTAATTATGAATGCCGATCTCTGCAGCACCCATGAGCAGAAGAGAGAGATGAAGGAGGATATGGGGTAATGGTGTCTGACAGGGGGAATGGTGTAGGAGGACAGGTCCTGCAGTGGGATCTGCTCTGGGAACGGTTATTCAGACTGCTGGCTGTGTGGATTGGGTAAAGTATGGTGTTCATTTGAGTCCTGGGTTCGTTGGGTTGATCAAGGGGTGCCAGGGGATCTGAGTGAAAGGGTGAGTGGGCTGGCACACAGCCTGCAGCTCAAAGGGGCTCTGTGCTGGCAACAGGTGCTGGCAATGGCACCTCTGAGGACAAGGGGCTTCCTTGGCAGCCTCTGTGTTCAGGTGACCATTTGGATTGATGCTGTGTTGACCTCAACTCTTTGTGAAGGTTTCAAAGGTGGAGTTGGGGTGAATAGCACAGTCTCAACCTCACACTTTGTTTTTTCTGGGGAACAAAAAATGCACGAGGGGTGCTCTGCAGCACGCTGGGAAGCCAGCCCACAGGTTGCATGGCAAAGACAGTGCCACACACTTAAACTTGAAGTGAATTTTTATGAGTATTTTAGGTGCTGTAGAATGAGAATGGATGACTAATATTTCCTGTTTTAAGAAAAGATCCAAACAGAACGCACGATAACTTCAAAATAACAGTAAATCCTACGTAACCTAAAGAAAATATGCCCTTCCCAGTTTTGAAAGTCTACTTCAGGAATAGCAGATACTGTGATGTCTGTAATGAGCAAAGACAGTGAGCAATAAGGTTGCCAATTCAGCCATCATGTCCTCCTGATAACACTGTTTCTGCCAAAGGGGCTAGCAATACCTACAGCAACTGGTAAAGAAGGACAGATTCAAAACTGAAATATCTATCCACTCTTTAGTCAGCTGAGGGGTTCCAACAGCCCTCTATTCCATATAAAGGCTCATCTGTATAGCAATATCCACCACGAGACTATTAGCATTTCTGGAGAGGTCATTACCACAAACAAAAAATCATTCACTTCGTGACACATCTTCTTCCTCCAGGATCTTGTGGTACAAAGTACTTTTTCCTTTGTGAGTGGCAGTTTCCATACCAACCTTGCTCTCCTAAGCACACTTATAAAGAGCTGAGATGAAAAGACTGAAGTTGAACCTGCCAGCTACTGCACCCTGTGCTCACTACGATTGTGGGTTTGCAGCCCCCACGTGTGGAGGTGTTCACCAGAGAGCACTACATCAGGAGCATTGCTCCCCCGTGGAACTCCCACTGCCAGGTTAGGTATCTACATTAGGCACAGGGAGAACTAGATATGGAAGAATCACTACTGAATGAGGGGACACCTTATTATAGTCAATAGGAAGTGCTAAAAAGGGAAGAATGTTTCTTCCAGACTTAGACATCTGTTCCTTCTCTGGCCCCAGACTCGAAAAACATATGTGAGATTCACAGACCAACACACTGTCACTTAAATCATCCCTTTGGGTACAGACGACCAGCTCCCTTTGTTTCTTTAAAAAATATAGTCAGTAGCAACATAATTTTATCAGCTAGTCTGGTGTTCAGATCTGAGTCCTCTCCAGCATGAGGCAGATCAAGCTCATTTCCCAGCAGACAGATCTGTACAGCACACTGGGATGAGCCTCCTGCCTGGTACATGTTCCCTACTGTGCAAAAACAGTGGGAAAAATTTTAGGGTCAGAAGGAGAGACAGTAGGAGAAAGCATGATGATGTAAATCTGTAAAGATAGTATGCAGCTCAGACAGCCTTAATTCAAGCCTTGCCCTAACATATGAGTAAAAGCATGCATTAAACAGTATTAAACAGTTTTCATGCAGTCACACTACATAAAGGAAATTATATGGTGATCAAGAACTAAACCCCAGGAACCCTCATGAAAAGCAAATGCTAGAAACACCTAGCATGTCTATATCCCTGTTTCTGAGCAAAGACCTCTCACTGAATCTTTGTCTGTTCTAGCTGCTATTTTCTGCTCCTGCCTCTGACCATGCCTCACATCAAAACCATCTTTGCAGTTTTCCCTTTGGCAGCCCACTTCTAGACCATCTCCAGGTAGAGCTCTAGGCTTTCTCTGTCTTTCATCCTTACTCTTTGTCCATTTGTATGTGCTTAAACTCCTTTGCATATCTGCACCATTGCATCTCCAGTGATAGATACTTTGAATTTTAGCTTTGGCATCATGACTCTGGAAAGCTGTTTTCTCACTGTCTTGCTGCTAATTAATTGCTTGCTCCTGTCCCTTTCATTTGGCACACAGTTATTTTCCAGGTGATTAGTTAGGGTATTTTAAAGTGGTTTTCAAAAACAATATTTGCTAGGTACAGTGCATTAAATCCACCCATCAAAGCCATACTCATTATATTTTTAAGAGGAAGTAATTATTAATCAAGCTAGTTAAATTATTCATTGTAATTTTGAATTTGTCTGCCACTTTGAAAATAAACAGCTTGTTTTGCCCTTTACATATGTTTTAGAACTGCATTACTTAACACCCAGCTGTAAGCCTGAGAAAAAATGAAAGAAACATAAATCTGTAAGCAGATGTTGCATTTCAACATCCATTCTCACACTCAGCTCTGAAAATCTTATGTGCAGATTTCACTTCCTTCGAGCCGATCCACTTCATAACCAACGACTTGGCATCAGCAATTACACCAGAGCAGCAAGGCAGAGTACATGCAGCCTTTGAACTGACTCCATGGATCATTGATCACTAAAGTCACTCACTGAAGGCAACAGGTGATTGGACAGTTTTAAAAGAATAGGTTTATTGATTCGATTCCTTAAATGAAACATTGCAAAGAAAGGACTATCACAAAAGATCTGCAGATTATCCAACAGGCTTGTGGCATGCATCTCACTCCTGATATAAAATATGCATGGTACAAATGCCCTGGGAGTCTGGTTCTTGTCACTGGGATTGTGTCACATGACAGCAGCAATCCAGGCAAGGAAGGATGTGTGTGAATAGCATGTTTACACAGATAGGTGGCTGAGCATTAGTGCTGAGTTAATCCACTTTATGCCTGCTAAAAATCAAACCTTTCATCTGTATTTGACATTTAGTACAGGTTGAATCCTTCCATATACTTACACCAATTTTATGTTTCCAGCCATCTCAGCTCTCACTGACTATCCAAGCTCTCCCATGCCATTTCAGGGCAAAATTGCACAGGTCAGTCATGATTTAAACTGATTTTGCTCTGAAAAGAAAACTCATACAATTAGGGGCAAGGTGATTTTAAAATGTCATCTCCTCCCAGCCAAGCTGGGCTCACAGGCTGTGTGATGTTGGAGCCCAGTTGTTTGGCTTGGAAGGGTCTGGAGGCACAAGGGTTACCCATCCAGCTCTTTGGATAAAGCACAGAGGACCTGCTGTAATTGTCTCACAACTGCAACACCTGGTCTGTTGTCTCTCTTAGCATTCCAAAGGCCAGAGTAAGTGTTGAGGCTTAGTGCTGGGGTGCTTTCCACCACGGTCTGCATAGCCCAGACACGAATGTGATGCCTCTGTGGGGTTACACACCTCACCAAGGTAGCAAGGAGCTCCCCATCCCATAGCTGCAAGTCACATTGCAGTTGTGTCAGGAATCACACGTTGACACAGGTTGTGGAAATGATTCCTTCATCTTAGTGGCCCCACTTGCAAAAATATTTTTGGGAATGGTACTGACTGATAAAAATATGCCTTGTAGTCTATGCCAAGGCAGTGGTGAATTTGCTATAGCAACATAGTATGTCTGATGGTTATGTTATTCTGAAGCCTCAGCTGTGGGCCAGGACTCCTCACACTTAGATACTGTACAAGCCCAGACTGAAAACTGTCACTGTGAATTTGCTTTTTAAAGTAAGTGATTTGATGAATGATGATAGCCTCAGTTGTTAAAAAGTACTGGTTCCAGAATACAAATCCTGTTATTTTTATCTCCAGTTGTTTGCTAAACATCCAAGTAAACTTACAAGTTCCAGAGCAACATGCTTTCTCACAAAATATTGTAATTTCTGACCTTCCTTTTAACTCTGCCCTAGAGGTGCCCTAACAAAGTCCTAACAAAGAACTTCAGGAGGTGTTGTGGAAACAATGATGTCATTGCAGAATATTGATATTCACAAAGATATTTCACTATGGAATAAAACACATTCACATTTATCAAGTAGTCGTTATTTCCAGTCTCTTCATACATGACACCATGATATCTCTGCCCCAGCAGAAGAGCCAAAACTTAACTTCATGTAAGATCATATAGGCTAAGGATGACAGAAAAGGTGCAATTAGAAACAAGGAGGTGAGAAACAACCCCACAGGGACTGCAGCTGCCTCCTGCCATGGCAAAATGTCTCCAGAGACACCAAAGGAACCTATTTAATAAATGGGCCCTCCTGGAGTATGGAAACCTATAGGCATCACACTGGCACAAAAAATTATTTTCATACGATATTGTTAAATCATGCTCTGTACTCTATTTATTAATGCTTAAATAGTTTTCTTCTTTAGCTTACTTGTTTTAGATTAAATCCTCTTTCCAGCTGGCAGCGTGAGCAAACACCTGTAGGCTGAAGTTTACTTTCTGGTGGTGAGAAGTAGGAAAGACTCCAGACTTACAGTGTGCAGTGTGCAGTAACCCTTTTGGCTAATGCAGAGCAGATGCAGTTCCATTTTTCGTAGTTGTAAAATATCGAATTATTCCTGATTATGTAACTTTAGCTTTTATGCTCACCTAATGAACCTGAACATGACATGTACATCTTAGACAGCTATTTATGCACAGAGTAAATTTTTGTCTTTAAAAGGCCTAGTAATGTGAAAAAGATTGGTACAAGAAATTTTCATCCAATTTGATAAATATGCCTCTCTGTGTCAATCCTATTATGATTTTAGATAGCAGGTAAATGGTTATATGAATAAATGTACCCAGTTCCAGTGGAATTCATTTCATTGCATTCACATGTTTTGTTTAGCATTTTTAAGAAATGATATGAAAAATGAATGAATGTTCAAACTAGTTTGCATCACTCCTTAGTGATTAATTACAGCATAAACACCATGACTCTTCTATGCTGAAATAGAAAAAAAAATACCTCAGAGACATGTTTAATCATTTGGATCTAATACTGCTGTGTTTATTCGTTCCTTTTTGGTCCATTAGAGAGTAAATTAGATTTGATTCACTTACTCTGGTTGGCTTAATCGTACCAGTTACAGATGAAGTACAAATAAAACTGTAATAAATCCAGCAGATGTTTAACCTGCTCATCCAAGATCTTTAACAGTCAATTCCACTCGCAATTTACATTCCGACCCTTAGGAAACTCATCTGATTTTTCTAAAACCAGACATTTTATTTCTGTGTTGCTGAAACAAGACTGGTGTACAGTATTTCCGAGTCTGGATTATTTCACAAATATTTCTTGTGATCTTGCTTTTTTCTGTGCTGGGCATTCCCCATTGCCAAGGGGATTACAGGACTGGTGTAAAAATAAATCATACAACTTCTGCCCAAGGTAAAAGCACTTAAAGGTCACTAGTACAAAACCCAACAATTTCAGAATAAAATTATAAAAGAATTGTTTTTAATGTCTTTGACTTAAAAATCTGAAAATACATCTAATGCATAATGCACTAAACTGCAAGGTTCATCAGATCACAATTTAAATTGCTATGACCTTTAAATATACAATTTAATATGTGCATGAGAAATTCTAATACTAAATGCCATATCTTAGTCAAATTGATCTTTCATGTGGTATTGAGAAACCATCTGTATCTATAGAACTAAAAAGGACAATATACATTAGCAAATCAGTCCATGCTGGAGTTTGTTATGCACTAGTAAATCACACCAAGAAATAAAGTAGCTTATTAACATAGAAAAATGTCAGTTATTTTAATTGTAACAAGAGGTGAAAGGAATCCTCTCTGAGTGTGAAATTACTGTGAAGCCATCCATTGATCCCTCCATTTAATCAGTCTCTTGAGAGCACCAGAAAGATGGAAGAGTATCTGATTAGTGTGGAAGTGTCAGCCTGGGATTAGTTTTAGGCACCCAGCTTTCATATCAAGGGCTTTCCCCTCTCCACTCGCAAACCTGGATCACTGGATGGTTTCACCACTTGCCCTACTGAAGCAGATTTCTCCTCCCTTTGTAATGACAATGGGAAATAAAATAGAGGATACCAAACTTTTTGGTTAGGTTCCCTGTCCAAAGACTCAGCAAATGAAACACCAGGTCCCAGTAAAGAGAACAAAACCAGAGCCCCCAGATCAGCTACTCTGGAGCAATACAAGAAGGCCAAGCAGACCACCGTTTCTGGGATGAAACCCACTGAGATGGATTAAAGAAAGATCCTTCCCTCCCTGATCATCCCAGCAAACCAAGGGCTGACTGCGTGCAGGAGTGTGGGACTTAGTTTGGGCCGTATGGGGGAAGAACTGTGCAAAACTTACGGGACATTTTAAAGGGATTGAGTGTGACATGTCCTATGGGACATTTAGGTGAGGGATCAAGATCGGGAAAGGTGTCCAGGTGGCTCAAGGTTCTGGGTGAAGCAAAGAGAAGGCCAACCAATACCAGGTGCTTCCATCAGTTCTCTGCAAGAAAATCTCAGCTTGACCCTTCTGGCAGAGTGTGCTCTGCTCATGTAGGTGCCTGTTAGTGTGAGGAAGTTAGATTTCTCCTTTCTCTGTTGTAAAATCTTTTGTTCCTTCAACCAGCAGCAGAGGATGATGCTCAGCAAACAGTTGAATACACACCCGTGCTGAAAACAAATAATTTGCAGACAAGATATAACCTGGAATATGTTCTGACTATTTTGAATATTGAACAAATCTGTCAAAATCAAATTCTGTTCATAGATAACTTGTGAATAGCAGAAAAAGCTAAAACAGCAAATAAATGTTTGATCTGCATCTTTTATGCTGTTCTGTCAACATCTGATTTATCAAGCAGAACTCCTACTCAGATTCCTCAATGTCATATCCAAATTTACTTGCCCCTAAGAAAAGTCTGATCTGTTTGGAGGAGACTGAGGTGAGCTGGTCAGTGCTAGGCATATATATGCCTTGTATTAGCACTATGCTGGGTGTCTCTAGGAAAAATCTGTCTTCCCTTTAAACCAGTATCCTGTTTTAAGCCAAATAAAGTAATGCAACATGTCTGACTTAATTTTTTATGTGTGTATGTGTATGTATTACATTACACTTGATTGTTGTGAAGTCAAAATTTTCAAAGCATCTGAATTATTCACCACCCACATCATTTTGTATTTTATTCAGCTTGCCATCAAAATTGCCTGTGGATTAAAACATACTCTCTAATAATATTCACTTCTTTTTGCCTTTTTAAAAGTGTTTGCAAATAAAATCTATAGTTAGAACTTAAAACTTCTCAGTAGAGCCTTGAATCTGTTAATAATGAACTAGACATGTTACTCTCAAACTTCATCCTCGGTGCAAACCCTCTCACTTTAAAAAGAAGAAGCCCTTTATTAAAGCGGTATTCCTACACCAGCGGAGCAACATGGGAAGCTGTGATCGGAGCTGACAGTTGGTTTACTCTTACCATTTGATCACAAAATTTCCGTGCCATCTGTGGGAAGCCACACAGGCAAATGTGTCATCACATCTAATAATGAAAAGAAGAAACAGACAGAACGTGCCGTAGAAACAGACTGCTTTAATTACCCCCTGTACAATGCTTTGCAAAATTTGCAGAGGAAAAGTCCTTTGCAGGCAAGTTGCTTATACAAAGGAGAATGTTATGACAACGGCAAAAGAGGGTTTGACCTTGGATAGAACATAGATTTATTAAGAAAAACTTTTAAGTGAAGGATTAGGGGATTTCATGCCTTGCAGACCTCTGAATTTAGTGAAGGCAGGCAATGCTGGGAGCAACTCCCTGCAAGAAGGACGCTGAATTCACCGACCACACGGTGTAAGAGCTGGAGGAGCCTTGAGAAGTTACACAGCTATGCTGAGGAGATAAAAAGGCTGTGTCTAATTTTTACTCCAAATGGGGGTCTCCAGCCCAGTGAGATGAATGGAAATAGGTACACACCAGCATCCCCCGGTGCCAGTCAGGGTGGGGTATGAGGACAGTATTGGGGGATAAAATCCCAGGATGATTCAAGCACAGGAAGCTGCTCGGAAGGATGCTTGTGCTAATGGGTAGAATATATCCACACTTTGGAGAAGAGGTTGCTCGGCACAGGTGACAACACTGCTATGTAGTTTGTGTCTTAGCAAAGAGATGGTGCTATGCTGTGTTATCCTGACTGTATTTCCTGCTTCTTGGGTATGCTGGGCTGAGGATAAAGGTTGCTATGTTGGTTCAAAGAGATGCAAACCTCTCATTTCTGAGGGTGGCCTGGGCACCAGGACACAGTTTCAGTGTGAGTTGTGTAGAATGCTAACTGACAACTGGGAAGGAGGGAAATCCCATTGTGGGGGGTGTGGGCTCAGGCAGGTACAGTGGGACCCACTTGGACAGTGAGTCAGATGTCTTGGAAAAATAAGTCATACAGGATGATTCTCTGCAAGCCAACACCCTGTTCCAGCACACACTTGAAGTCCCAGACTACCTCTCAGCCTTCCCAGATGCTTCTTCATCCACATCCAGTCTCAAGTTCTGCTGCACTAATGTTTGCAAGAAAGAATGTGGTGGTACTGCTATTACTTTTTTTATGTTTTTCAAACTCTTTATTTCTGCTCCGCCTTTGGCAGTCTGGTCATCCTGCCCGGGTATGACCTAAAGAGGAGACATCTAATGGCCGCTCACAGAGACTACAGGCACTGGGTTGTCAGGATTTGGTCTCTGCCAGATAATAAAGTTGCTTGGGATTTTGTTTCCAGTCAGGATCAATCTGCAAAAGCATAGCCAGGGTTGGGTTTGGGTGCTTTGTGGTGACATCCATATTGCTGCAGTGCCAGCTCAGCACAGCACTGCCCGTGACATCCAGATTTGGCAGCTGGAGCTCGCAGTCTGCTGAGACCTTCCCCTCCAAGCAGCAGGCAGAGGGTATGTTGGCTCTGCTAATGCAGCTCACGCTGCACCCTGGCCAGGGGAAGGCAGACATGGCTGAGTTCAGCTCACACCATAGCCCAGGACCCATAGATACCCAGCACATTGGCCAAATCAGCACCTAAAATAAAAATGGAGGGTCTGTAGCGTGGCAGAGAACTTTGTGGAGAAAGAAAGATGACAGCTCCCAGGAACCTCTGCTGGTTAAAGCCTGGTGCTTATAATGCCAGCATCGTGGGTTTGATCATTGTATGGGCCATTCACTTAAGAGACTCCGTAATCCTTGTGGGCCCCTTCCAACTCAGAATGTTCTATGATTCTCTGATTTTGTAAACCATGACAGGGAAAATGCATTTCCTGTCCTGGCCAGCCTTTCCCACGGAGAATGACACTGTAACACTTACAGCTTATGAAAAAATTAGCACTTTCCTAAAAGTCCTGTGTGACCAAGTGTGGCAGCACTACACCTGTGTGCAAAATTGGAGTAATTTGCTATCCTTGAATGCCACCTATAGGATGATGTTTTCTGAAATGATCCTGAAAAAAAATATGATAGACAGAGGTCAAATTGTAGTTTTGGATTAAAGCTGCCAAATTTTTGTGTGCTTACTTCAATTTTTGTAAGGTCACTAATAACCATGTTGTCCTCAAGGCAGTTGCATCTGTTGTTTGATCTATCTGATTCTCCAGATCTTTTCACTCATGGTCTTAATGTCTCATCTACGAAATTATCATTCAAAGGCTAATCTTTTGCAGGAACAGAACCCTGTGGATTTATCCCTTATTTCAAAAAACCCTTTAGCTACTGAACAACACTACCACACAGCATCCTTTGGAAGGATGTGACAGGGCACTTTGCAACAAACAAATTTCAGATCATTAACAGGGAAGTGAGTAATTTACAGCAGCTCTGAGACTGGTCCTGCTTTCTGATAAGAGAATTCTGAGCAGCATGCCTTTGACCCTTCACTTTCAATTGTGTCCTTTCTATTTATTTATATTTTCCTCATTAGAGAAGAAACTTGCCATTTCCCAGCTCTGTAATAACAGGAGGTTCCTTTGGGAACAAGTTTATTTGGAAAGTTTTTGACAAAATAAATGAAACCATCTAGAGATGGTCAAATCATTTCAAAGAGGATTCATCCTGCAAGTTGCTGGGCATGGCCTGTGCTCAAGGCCTTCCCCTGTATACTACCTTTCGAGAAGGCAACCAGCACACTGCAGGACCTCACTGCCTTATTCCAGCTCAGTGATTCAGCTACAATGGTTTAAGAAGATATTTGGTAGCATATTTGGACAATGTTGCTGTCTTAGTATCATGGGACAACCCAATGTAACTTCTTTTACAATAACCTCCCTGAAATGCTTGGGAAAAGACAAATACAGATTTAGTTTTATTGGGTTTTTTTAGAGCTTCTAAAAGATGTGGATGAGCAAGGTATTACTACAAGTATTTTCCTTCTGAGTCCTTCACACCTGCATATATAGAGTATATGGGAGTAGCTGTATAATTTCATAAAGAATCTTTCTTTTTTCACCTATAATATCTTCAAGGCATTTAAAATGAGATCAGAGAGGAAGGTGTTTGACTTGAGCAAGTAAATCTCTAGCTTCATATCAACTTAAACCAGCAATGTTATTATGGAGGCATAATGCGATTAAGAAATTCAGTTCATGCAGGAGGCCCTCCAAAAGGTCTAGGGTCCTAAGATGTCTCCTAGAAATGTTTCCAGAAGTACATGGTCATTCATGACATCACTAAACTTCACTGATATGTGTCAAAACAGTAAAAATCAGCCTCCTCATAAAGATGTCAAATATTTTTTTCAAAAATTTAAAGTTCAGTGAATTACGGCAGTTCTTCCTCAAATCCTTAGATGATTTCTTAGAGAATACCTGAGAATGAGTACGGAAACAGCTTGGGATCCCGTTGTTGTACAATCTAATCAACTGCTAAATGCATGAGCAAAGGGGCATAATTCTGTCTCCTGAACCTTTGTTGCTAAAGTAAACGCAATGGATCGTTGCAAACACATTCTTACCACAAAGCCTGATAGGTTCCTAAAGGCCCTGTTGCCTTCAAATTTTCCTTAAAAGACTTGAAAAAATCTTCAATATTAAGTGTTTTGGATATAAGTCATGTAACACAGTAACAAAGCTGAAATGAGGAGTAAGTTCCCTTAAGGTCAACATAGCCTGATATTACTTGTATTATTAATATTGCTTTTTTATTTCTCAAGCTATTTGCCTGTCACTTCCAAATATCTTTTAACTGTGATATTATATGTAACAAATTCCTTTGTTTGAATAGAAACTTGAACTACTGAACTGATGGTCTTTCATTTTCTATCGCAAGTGCTAAAGATGCTGTACAAGCATCTGTCCACATTAGCAGGCTCAGCTGCACATTTGCTCTCACAGAGTCAAGAGAAGGCAGTATTTTCCTGGTGACATTCCTAGAGCCATCTAATTGTTTTTCCTCTGTTAAAAGTCTCTCCCAGGAGGTGTAAACAACTTGCAGAGAGGAAAAAGAAAAGTACTTGAGGCTCCTTCCGAGATGACAAAGCAAAAAAAGTTAGAAGATATATGACTTTTCCTTCTTTTTCTCATTTCAGTATTTGCAGTGTTCCTTAGTAGGGCCTCAGAACCAATGAGTAAGAAAAAATACCTCTTAAAACAATTTAAAAATGTTCAGAAGAAATTTAGGTTTTGAAAAATCCCAGAAATTACTCTAATGACTTTTCTACTGGAGAAGAGAACAATGCTTTCCATTAGCATTGCCACTGAAAGTATTGCCCTCCAAAATTCCCATCCCCAGCAATACAGGTTTTGGGCAGGTCTGACCTCTCCTGTTCCTGGTGGTGCAGTTCTCACCTGATGAGCTTTTTGGGGTGGCAAAGCCTTTATTCAGGGAGGACTTCACTGAGTGGACCAGTGTAGGGCTAGTGAGCAGCCACAGTACCAGTGGTTTCTGCTGTCTCCAGGTATGATCTCCTTCACAACAGAGCCCTTCCAAAAGGGGATGAAGAGGAGAAAAAGTGGTATCATAGAGGGAGTTCCCCCCAAGGGCTGCCTGTTGCCGTGGGGGAGGATGGCCAGATAATCCATTTTCAAAGACACACATATAAAGAAGCTTCTCCTGAGACAGGAACAAGCTTGGCTTTGTCACCTCTGCAAGATCCCACATGCAATTAGGACTCTGCAAGTGTGTGACCTGCTAAACTGGATGTTGAGATAAGGTAACGTGCTCTCATCCATTTCTGTCAAGGAAGGCAGATTTTGGCATGGCTAATGACAAAATTCTTCCCTCTGAACAAAACAGCGCATTTTTGTGATTCTGATGCTGGCTGTGATTCAGCTTTTCTGTATGTCAGTTGCCAGCAGCTTCCTCAGATGAATCAGTTTCTGTTCCCTAAACTGAGGCAGACAGATGTTAGCAAAATATCTGTGCAGTACTTAATTCCAAATACTATAAAGAGAACTTTCTTGCTTTTACATTCTGTCAAGAGTACTGGTTGAGGCTGTGCAAAAAAATTGCCTTGGAAACAAAAGGAGCAGAAGGTATCCCCTTGTTCCAGCTTGGGCAGAATTCTTTGGGACACTCACGTAAATTGTATTTCACATATTGTTCAGCATATGTGGGATTTCAAAATATTTCTTTTCTACATAATTCTGAAAATGTTATGATTCCAAATGATCTTTGGACAGAAAACTCAAGCATTTCCTTTTGGCCAGAAGGTGATCGTACAGCTTTTTGACTCATTTCTAGCACAAATAGTAAACAAAGCTTTTTCAGCATTATTCACCTATGTTGATAGACTTTGTGAGAATCCCAGCAAGAGTGGAATCCTACCAAAATAAGACTGTGCCAAATTAACAGAGTACATCGCAGAGGCCAGCATCTGCAAGTCCTCTTCCTATTGCTATCAGATACAGAAAGCCTTGCTGCTAGGTATTCCATTTGGAAAAGTATTCTGGCTTTTCCACATAAGCATACTGTTCTGGAACAGGCAGCTTGACCAAAGAAGAAAATACATATTGACATTATTTTGATTAACCTTCCAGAAAACCATTCGCAAGGGAGCATAAATAATTCTATAAGAGAAACCTGAAGAATGTGACAGCAGTATCAAATTACACTCTACCTCAGTAGTTGCTTTTCCCAATAGTTAGCCTGTAATGGAAATATTCTGGGAATGATTACCTGATCACCTGTCATTTTTAATGACAAAGAGAGCTTAAACCCAAGAACAGCAATAGCATTTTTAGGAAAAAGAAAAAGGTATGTAGAAACATTCACTGTATGTTAAATGCATGCCCATTTATTACAACAAGCTAGAATGTATGGATTCCACTTTACGTGTCCTTAAAAAGAGTTCAGTGACTACTAAGGAAGTTATTATTCTTAAAATATCTTAAAGGACCAAAGGGCAAACAGATGGGTGATTCCAAGCAGGGTAGACAAGAAGCTCCTGTGGTACAACTAGTGTTTGCAGTGCCACCACCTCCAGCTGAACTGCTCACCCCAGCTTCCCTGCAGGGTCATTGGAGAGGAAAGCATGACCCCCAAAAACATGCTTATGGCATGATTCACCCAACCTCTTTTACAGTCAAAATTGGAGCATGAAAATTCAAGCATTGGAACAGGCTGTCCGGGGAAGTGACTGAGTCATCATCCCTGGAGGTATTTGAAAGATGTGGCACTTGAGGACATGGTTTAGTAGTGGAATTGGCACTGTAAAGTTTACGGTTGGACTTCATGATCTTAAAAGTCTTTTCCAATCTAAATGATTCTCTGATTCTAATCCAAATTTCTTGTGCTGCAGTGTGGGAAGGTTTCCTTTCACTGCTCACCTCTGTGAGGAGTCTGACTGCCCTCCTTCTAACGCTGTAAGGTACCTGAGAACAGCAATCACTCCACTTCCATATCTCTCCTCCAGTTGAACAAGCCCAGCTCTTAGACACCTGTGTCAGGCTAGGGTGAAGCTCGCACTACTCCCCCTGGCCAGCACCACCTGCATCTCCCTGGAGCAAAGTGAAAAGCTCAGACTCAGGTAGTGATGAGTAGCAGGTTTAACGGTGTCACTTGTCAACTATCCATCTGTAGTTAAGCTAAACACATGCCTTACCCTGGCTGACGAGCAGGGAAGCCTGTCCTCCCACACGGACTGCTCTAAGGATGGTGAGCATTGTGCTTACATACAGTCAGCTTAGCATCCCTTTTCAGACATTCACTGATAGTCTCAAAATTAACCAGCCACTGAACTGATACTTTGAAAATATCCAAAAGTTCATCTATCTGGAGAAGTTTCAAAGAGAAAAAGGCAGTGAGGTGTAATGGCAAAACACTGTTTCTAGAGTGACTTGAGTCAAAGCGCAGATGTCGTTGCCAGCAGTATGACTACGTTCACAAGGTAGGTAGCTTCAAAAATAAAATGATTCCACCAGAACGGATAAGTGTTGTTTTAAAAATGGCAGATACTATTTTAGCATTCATATGAGAAATGTTATAATTAGGTAGTTTTGAAGATAAAGCATCCAAGCTACAAGAGAAGACAGACCCTGTTTTATGCTGTTGCTGCCTGGATTATCTGTGCTGTGACTTTGCTGCAGAAGGAATCAGCATTACCAACATTCTCTGACCTCAAAGAAGGACAGAAATTATGTTGAAGATGATATAAGGGCCCTTGAGATCTGCCCTCTCAGGGTCTCTTTAAAATCATGATGAGTGATTTTCCTTTTCTGTGCGTCTACTACATCATGTTTTACACTAAAGGCTGTGGGTGGTCATCGGAGAAGACATGGAGGAGGAGAGACACACAAGCAGGAAAAGACTGGGATGTTATTCTTCACCTGGGCCACCGTTATTTCCTTGGATGGGACAGAGGCTTTTCTCAGGAACTCAGAAGAGTATAGGTAGACCTGTTTCTATACCTTTGTACTTTCACTCTGTCTGAAAAGTTTTGTTTCATGTGTTCCGTTTTAGCATTATAGATTCCTCCCTTCCCTTTAGAGAATTTAATCTCAAAGCCTTGGTCCTTTTGGGGTATGTCACAGGAGTAGTCTGTCCTTGCCACCATGCTAAAGAAGTCATTGATTGACCTGTACGTGAGACCTTGCTATGTATTTGAGAAAAAAAATATATGAAAATTTATACAGTATAAAAACAACCATAGGAAAGTTGGCATATGCTGGGCATCTCACGAGGGATTTCATTTTACCAAGAAATTTTAATTTTATTTTCATTTGTGTATTGCAAGAAAGATGAGTGCCAGGGATAAAATTAAATGAAAGAAGGCAGTAACTGAGCACCCTGGGACAAGGAGGACAAGAGGTGTTGCACATGGGAAAACACATGATGAGAGATTCATGGTGTGCTGGAGCTTTGCAAAGCTTTCCTGGCACAGCCAAGAAAATGCAAATGAGACAGAATGGGCCACAAGGAGTCAGTGGCATGAATCACAAGGGTGTAATGAAGAAAAGGTCAGGAGCCAAGTTCATGTTAACTAGCTGGATAGACTGAATGGGAACAAAGCAAATCTCAGTAAGGCCAGAATCAATGACAGCACAATGTGAGTTGATGATTTGTAATTTTAATAATGCAAAATTCAGTAAATAAAATGTTAAAATAAGCAACTTTAATAATTCATTGCAACGTTTACTATTTTAGGACTGTTATTTTATAGCATATTTGATTCAATTGCTCAGTGTCATTGTATGTCCTTTCCTTGTAGACATGTCACAACTTAGACATTACAGTGTTTCATAATGGCCAGCTAATTGTGAGGTATTTCTGGGTCTTTCAATAAGGCAGGATACTGTCTGTCACTCCAGAACATCAGCTTTGAACTATACTCTTGCTCACCAAGATTTTGTATCTCCTCAGATGGCCTGTATTTCTAGTGCTTGTACTAAACCAGCAAGTTTATGTAGGTTTGAATACCATTTTGGGCTTCAGTAGTTTGTATCTTAAAAGCACTGTATAAATATTAACCAATGTACACATATTGTAACTGCACCAAACAATGCTTGTGTTAAATGCAGGAGTTAAGAGCCAGAGGCTGCATCAAAATTTAGAGGTTATGCTGTGATTATCTTTGTTATATCTGTAAAAGCATTTGTAGGTGATTTTGGTAGAGCTGAAATTTTTGCATGAAGAATATATATAATCTACACCAAAATCTATCTGTTTTATAGCAGTTGTCTGTGTTTGATGCTCACAATGACGGATGCAGGCATATGAATAGGTAAAGTATTACTGGTGGGCAGAGGCTCCAAAGGCTAAAAGGTGACACATGGCTGACTGCTGGCTTGTTGGCTTAGCACTCATCTCAAGCAAAATCAAAGGGAAGATTGAGCATGACATATGTGTTATTATTAAAGACTGGTTTAAGTACAATGTGAGATGCCAATAAGGAACACTGACAACACGCTTTAATGAAAACAATAGCATCCCTGTTTAATGTAAATTTTTTAATGTTAGCATTTAATACTGAAACACTGCTAGTATTTTTGACAAGTAATTAATAAAAAGTGACAGCTGACATAATACACTTAGATTTTCAAAGGTTCTTTTACTTGATACAGTATGACACCCTGATTAAAAACATTTAACTGAACCACTGAAGCACAAAATAAAAAAGATTTTAAACTGCCTATTGGGTGGATCTCAGAGATAATTATTGGTGGGGTCTCTTTTTAGGCTCAAATGTGTTTAATCTCTTCACTTGGGAGCAGAAGGCTACAATCCAGCAAGACCAAGGCTTAGGAGAACACTAGCCAGCTCAGTTTCTGATTAGCACAGAAAGGTTTTTATGAAGGCCCCTACATCTGTGGTCATATATTCACATCTACTCTCTTGTTTTTCTTACTCTGGCATTTTTCTCATCTGACCTACTCAGGTTACACATTGTTTAGGGCAAAGTCTTCACTCCTGAGTTGGAGCAAAATCCTCTTGTAGCCAGCACCAGGATTTCTGTTAATTTCAGTGAACTTAAGGTCCCCAGTGAGATATTCAAACAAACAAAATTCCACCAATTCCTTGTACCTTAACAGCGGTGAAAGCTGACTCCCTGATGCCCCTGAGGACCTCCACAAGAAAAACACTGGTCACAGAGATCTGGGTGAAGACAACCCCCCATGTATTACTCATGCTTGAGGGTAGCTTCCAGCCATAACAGACAACAGATAGAACAACAGTAGAAGAGGTACATACACCTTGCACTGAACAGCAAAATACTCT
The DNA here is from genome assembly GCA_035583135.1 of Lophotriccus pileatus. Classification (NCBI taxonomy): domain Eukaryota; kingdom Metazoa; phylum Chordata; class Aves; order Passeriformes; family Tyrannidae; genus Lophotriccus; species Lophotriccus pileatus. The sequence continues at coordinate 20,039,046 of JAWWES010000081.1, read as the reverse complement.
GCAAACTCTATGTGAAAATAGAAAACTTTGGCATTGCTATCTACATGAAATTGTGCAGACCCCAGCCTTGTGTAAACCTGAGTAAACTGATCTCCAGAGCCCTGACGATGGGGTTAACAGCCTCATAGATGCAGCAAGTGCACAAACCGAGCTGACAGATGTGATGGACACGGAGGATTAAAATGTAATTAACAGTACATACATGATATATGCTTACATTAACTGTAAATCTGACTGTTGCACTATATAACCTATGAGAAAAATTGAGGAAGCCTGAGCATAAACAGAGAGATGCTTTTATATGGGCACCAGTAGCCATGAAAATTAAATCAGAAAAGCAGTGGTGATCACTCAATGCTCTCTGAGCCTGTGGCAGAGAAGCAAGAGATTTCCAATTTATCATGCAGTTAAGGAGACAGCAGGAACCCTACAATTCCTATTGTGAAGCTGTAGAATTGTCCTGTAGTCAGCAATTTAGCCTGGACCATTTTGTAAAAATACCTTTTTGTGCTTTGCAACATAACTTCTATTTGAGACAATATGCTTAAATTAAAACTGAGAAGGGTCTCCAGGCTCAGTGGAGAGCTCTGCAAGCTCAAGAGGACAGATTGCTATTAGCACTCTAGCAGGTCCTCACTGTGGGTAATCATTATAATATGCTTTCTTCTCCTGTAGGGGCTGATAAATATATGTATATATAACAGGTCCAAGATGCATGTTTCTACCATTTTTAAAGTCTGACTTCTTACTGTGCCAGTAACTTGCTTTCTGTTTAACACAGACAAAATTGCTAGAACATGGGCATCTTTCCCAGTCTCTTTAAACATAAAGCCTTTATAAGAGGGATGACGCTTCCTATGCTCCCGCTACAAACAGCATAAGGAGCTCACTCTGTCCTTTGTTGTATCAGGCTTGTTATGGCTTTCATTTGACAAGATTGCATATATGTAAACCTCAGATAATGCAAATTGGTTTAGCTTGATCTGACATTTGTAGCACGACTCTATCTTGTTGATTTGGAGTGCAAAGAAGAAGGATCATACAAATGGAGACTCCATTTCAAAACTCAAGTACTGTGAGGTTCCTATTCAACTGTTATCAAGCCTTTGAAAATGCCTTAGCATTTCAATGAAGATAAATAGAGTTAATACATTGTGGTCTAGATCCATAACTTTTTATGGCACAAAATACTGCTCCAGTGAGCAAGCAAATTAACAAGAGATGAGTCGCAGAAGAGGTCCTTCAGCCCCTTGTTTTTCCAGTTATAATGGGTCTTTACAGTAATTTTGAGATCCAGTCCAATAATGCAGCACAACATAAGAACAAAAGACTGGTGTTGCTGAGGCAGATCACAGGTTTGTTGACCACTGCATCCTGTTCCTGACTATGGTCAACAATGGAGGAATACTAAAGCAAGGAAAGCAGGCAGTTATATTTTCCTTGAGTTCTGTCCCTGACTCCAAAAAACATTGTAGCTTAGAGACTTTATGAACAAGAGCTGTTGCCATTCCATTTAAAGGATGCTCATGGGTTCTTTTCAGTTAATTCTATCTAGTTGTGTTTTTAAAGCTGTGCAAATTCTCAGTATTCACAGAATCCAGACTCAAGGGGTTACAGATCATCTGCATAATATGCAAAAACCATCTCCTTTGTTTGTTTAAACTTTCTACCTGCTGGTGAAGTTATATGTTCCTCAGATCTTGTAAGTGAATGTGTCAGAACCACCACTGATTCCTCATTAACCCTTTCTGAGCTGCTCCTTAGTTTATCGATCTCATATGCCCTGAAAATTTCATATCTTAAGGGATATAGATCTTCTCTGCAATAAACTTAGCTCACAAAAAGTGAACATTGTAAGCTTTAGCCTTCTAACAAGAGAGGAAGAAATCATCACTATCTTCAGACATCACAACAAAACACACATTGGCCATAAAACATCTCAGCAGTTTTTCTGTCTCACTCCAATACAAAACTTTTATTCAGAATGATCATACCCTGAGTGATGCAACACTGTTGCTCTTCCCAATTGTGTTCTGCAGCCATATGCAAACAGACCAGTCATCAGAGGGAATCATCCCATCTTCAGTGTCCCATGCACAAATTCCAAAGAGGAAGTGGTCTCCACGGACTCATATGTTTTATCATAATAAGGAATTGCACAGCTCGATTTTCACATTGAGGTAGTACTTCAAAGGTTTTTCTGAGTCTGTGCTTGAATATATCAATTGTGTTTGTTGGAATGCTGGAATAACTACCACATTTCACATAGCAGCAAGTAGTATGGGAACTTCCAATATGAAAAAAAGTCTTAAATAGCACCTCATACTGACTCAGAATTATCTTCCATTTCCATCTTTTACAGGAAATGGACAATTTTGAAGTTTGTAAGCCTGCTTAATTATATTGGGCCCATTTCAAAATTACTGCTATCTTTTCAAGCCAGTCTACTTTGAGTAACAGAGGGCTGTGATGTACATTAACCAAGTGTGTCTTTAGAACAAATCACTACAACGAGTGCCATAATTTCTCTCCAAACTATCTGCAGTGCCTGCAACCACAAATCTTTGCTCCCTTCCTGGCCACAGGAAAATCAGAGGTGGATTTTATATTAAGCTCCCAATAGCCAGGAGGTGGAGTCATGAGGCTTCAACACGGCCCCACCTAGCTCTTAAACCACAAGCCTCTTTAAATGATCAGTCTACTAGAGATCTGTCTTCTGAAAATAAAAAATATAAAACCATAAAGTTTTTAATGGATCATAGAAACCATGAAGCCCTGGAGCCAGCACATGGTTCTGAATTTGCTGCACAGACATATTTTGTGTCATTAGCAGAAACCAGTACTTCTTGGGGGAAAACATCGTTAGAGAAATGGTTCAGAGAAAGGAAAACAATATGAAACTGTCTGCAGCCAGTCTTGCTCAGACACTATGGATCTGAATTTCAATACATTGTAAACAAGCAGCCCATCTCTGAGCGTGTCAGCAGTTTTAATGTCATGTCATCCAATCAACACAGGTTGTGTTCTGGAAATCAGAAAAAAACACTTCTGTATTCATGGGAGAGAAGATGTTTTGTTTTATTTTACTAACTCCTTATACTGAATTGTACCCCATTTAGCACCTTGCTGATGGTAAAAAGACCAGCATTCAATTTCTGGCACTGTGGAATTCCTCTTTCAACAGTATAACGAGTTCACACACGCTTCCAGAGCGCCATAAAGAAAGAAGCAGCAAATCACTCTACAGAGAATGACATTTCTTCTTCTGTGATACAGTTTGAGTGTATCTCTCCTGAACACACTTTTTAAGGTGAACTGTCTATTTGAAATCACAATTTGCCTGATACTGAGCTATTTCTTCAGCTGCTGAAGTCTGTCAGAGCTCCATTTAATTCAGTGGAGACATGCTAATTTTAACCAAAGAACTGACCCTCTGTGACTAACCATATTAAATTATTATTCTATTAGACAGATCACAGATAATTATAATCCTGCATGTTTCAGTTTATTGACACTGTGTCTCTGGGAGCACTCTCTTAAAGGAATTTAGCCAGTCATCTGACATTTGCTTCAATTACAGAAATGCACACACTGGCTCACAAACTAAAACTGAAAAAAAATCCAACCCAGAAATAAAAGACTTTAAAACCACAGAAAGTGTCAGAGAAATTATAGGCTGGTCTACTATTTGATCTGCTTTCAACTCATTGTAAAAACATTGTCTACCAAGCTGGCGAGATTTGAATGACTCCTTAACAGGCAATTCATGATCCTTGTCATGCAACATCAGTCTGCACACATAAGCCCTGTCTCGTTCAGTTCTTGACCAGGACTGGTCCCAGCACTCTTCAGACCATAAGGTTCTTTCTTATTTTAATTTCTCAAGAACAGATGTCTCCTGCCTGACAGCATATCACTGCTTTTGAGCAATGAAGAGCCACAGACTTGCCTCCTGCTGCCCACTGACCACAGCACAGAGCCTTGCCAGTGTGATATGGAGGGCTCAACATGTTACAGAGATGCTGCCCCACTGCTATAACGGTGATGCTGCCTCATTGCTGCCTGTCTCATTCCAAGATGGAGACTAACAGAGGTACAGTTAGCTCCTATCTTCATGTTCTCATGAAAACCAGAAAGAGAAGGAGCTTTGTAGTCCATATGTGCCTCCCTATTTGTTTGCGCTTTTTTCCCCCCAGTGTGTTCATTTCACTGTGGGAGAGGTACTACAACCACCTTGTATGCCATTTACACAAACAAATTTAATCACACCAAATTTTACTCAAAAGGCAGACCATCCCCTTTCTTGTATCTGAGCTAGCTCACAAATCCCTATATTGCCATACATCTGGCATGAAATAACCCCTGCAACAGCACAGGCTGGGTCCAGCTGTGGGCACTGGTGGAGGGGCAGCTGAACCTGAGTCTGCAACGAGTTCTTGGGGCAGGGAAGGGCAGCCATGGGTTGGCCTGCCTGTGAACAGCAAGCTAGCAGATCGAGAGATGTGTTTATTCCCCTCTTTCCAGCACTTGTGAGACCACAACTGTTGTGCTATGTCTAGATTTGGGTTCACCAGTGCAGTAAAGACGTTAACAAATGGGAGATTCCACAGGATATAAGGAAAATTACAGGGTGGGAGCACAAACCAGTATTTGTTCAGTTTGAAGGTGAGCAGGCTAAGGGAAGATCTTATTGTCTTTTTCAACCAACTCCTGGGAGGATCGATCTAGGTAACACGGAGCCTGACTCTTTCCAGAGATGAACTGTGCAATCAATGCAACTTGCAGCAAGAGAAATTTGACAAGACATAAGGAAAAGTACTTTAACAGTGAAACTAAACAAATTCTGGAACAAGCTACCAGGCAAGTTTCTGGAATTTCCATCCTTGAAGATACCCAAAACACAACTGGGCAGTCAAGCAACCTGGTCTAGCTTTGAAGTTAGTCCAGCTCTGACCATGTGTCATTCAGGACCCCCTCAAACCTGAACATTCAGTGATGCTGCATGGCACAGTAGTGGAAGAAACAGACGTTTTGAGGGGATGTAAGGTGTTGCAAGTCCCTGGGAGGCCAATGGACTCATAAGGTCGAGATGCTGCTTCTGAACCTGCCCCCAATCTCGTGTGTGACCAACCACTCTGATGCAGCTTAGGCATCACGTCTCCTGGTGAACCTGGAGACAACATGAACACCTATATTGTGAGAGTAATGTCCCACTGCCAACAGCAAGGCATCCAGCCTAGTCTAGGATCATGCCATCATCTGTCACAATGGAAAACTAGGGATGCATACAGTGAGAGAGATTAACTGTATTTGAAGGATGCAGGTTCCATAGCAATGGAGGGCACCAGGCAGTAAAGGAAATCATCTACAAATAACACAAACTAACATCCATCATGGGGAAACCCATCCATTTTATCTGCCAACTTACCTGGAATGGAAATCAGTTGTGAGGGATTGAAGTTAAGCAAGGGATGTGAAAACATGAATTTAAATGTTTGGTAAGTACTTTTCAAGGCAATATTAACATTAAAAAATCCTGCTGGTATTTGGACCTCCGTTGTCACCCACTCACTTTGGCACGATATCATATACAAAAACTTTTGCCATTTAGGCTAGTTAGTAATGTCCTCCAATACTGCATCTCACACTTAACTTTCAATTTGTCATCACTTAATGTTGCCAGGTCACCTGTTTGTACAGTTTTTTAACTTATTCTTCCACATACTCAGAATCATTTACAGGCTATGGGTGTCCATATTTTACTAGACAGCCCTCCCCGTGAATCTGATTCACAAACTGCAGTACCATCTCTGTGCAGGCTTGATCTAGGAGTTCTTTGTCTTTTAAAAGTAGGAGTCACCTACTGCCCTTTGCATGCATTGAAACTGCTGCTGAAACTGGCAAAGTTTCAAAAAAAACCAAACATGCACAGGAAGGTTCATAAGAGTGTATACGCTGTGGTCGTCCTCTGGTACCTAATCACAGCTTAGTGAATGTGTGCCTGTACAGGGCACCACAGTGCCACATAAAGATACTCTAATCAGCTGAAATACAGAGACTTTATTCTGGTGATCCATCAGGATGATTCATCTATTTCCCATCTTTAACAATAGGTTATATGGTATCTTCTTGCAGTCATGAGAGAGGTACTCCCAGCCGCTGATTACCTTGATCTTGGCAAGAAAAATTGCTGGCAGGAAGTTCAACAAGGTCAGACTGACCTCCAACACACTTGAGGTGCTTTGGCATAAGAGACGTCTTTGGGGGATCACCGGCCAATATAAGGAACATGATGAAGTAGCTATATGAAATGTAGAAGTAATAATACTCCCAATAAGCACCTACCTTTTCATTGCTACAAGATTTTGAGTTTATTTTCTTGTAAGGACTCTACTGTAACTCAAGGTCAGAACTGACCATCTCTTTATAGACCTAGCATTAAGAATTAAAATAAATACCAGTCAATAGCCATAATCTTTTACAAAGCCCCGGTTTTCGTATTTTGCTGATATTTTACCATTATCTTTATTACAAGAAAATGCCACAAAATCAGAAGAATGACTGGCCTGTCTTTATTTCATGTTT
>JAWWES010000081.1:20006187-20031016 GCA_035583135.1 Lophotriccus pileatus | reverse complement strand
AAGAGGGGGAGGCTGAAAGCCTGCATTTACCAGTTACCCAGCACACTACTACTTAGTAGTGTGTCCAAATGGACAGTTTCTGCTCCTCTTCTTAAGACCTTGTTGCTGCAGAGCTTGTTTTATTCTGTCAAGACCCTGCATGGTTGCATCTAACCCAAGTGTGGATGGGCCTGGGCTGTCCATTGCTGCTTGCAGGAATCCCAGCTCTCCCACTTCCTAAACATTGGAATGACAACTTGCTCAGATGGTCCTTGAGGTAGTTCAGAGGGGGGTTACAGGGGTGGCTTCTGTAAGAAGGTGCCAGAAGCTTTCCCTGTGTCTGGCAGAGCCAATGCCAGCCAGCTACAAGGGGGACTCACCGCTGGCCAAGGCTGAGCTCATCAGTGATGGTGGTAGCACCTCTGGGATAATGCAGGTAAGATGGAGGGAAAAATCTTGAACAGAACCTGCAGCCAGAGAAAGAAGTGAGAATATGTGAGAAAACAACTCTGAAGACACCAAGGTCAGTGTTGAAGGAGAGGGAGGAGGTGCTCCAGGCAGCAGAACTGGCATTGCCCTCCAGCCCATGTCAGTCCACGTTGGAGAAAATGCTTACCTGTAGCTCATAGAGGACCCCACACCAGAGCAGGTGGATGCCCACCTTTGACCCCATGGAAAGCCTGGAGCAGGCTCCTGGCAAGACACCAAGGAGAGAGGAGCCCATGCTGGAGCAGGTTTGCTGGCAGGTGTTGTGATCCCATGGAGACCCATGATGGAGCAGACTGTTCCTGAAGGACTGCACCCCATGGAAGGGACCCATGCTGGAGCAGGTCTTGAAAAACTGCATCCTGCAGAAAGGATTCATGTTGGAAAAGTTCATGGAGGACTGTCTCCCATGGAACAGACCCCATGCTGCAGCAGGAGAAGAGTGTGAGGAATACAGCAACAGTCAGCCAGCTACTACAGTAAAAAGCACACCGAGTTTTTAATCTAAATACTACAGGTGTAAAACACCAAAGGAAGTCTGATTAGGGTACTAAAATCTTTAGCAGGACACAAAGGAAAAGAAAAATTATTTGATTTTTTTCATGACCAGTGAAGGAATCTACAATAATATTAAAAAGCCATCCACTCCTCCAGAATCTTCACCACAGATCCCTCACCTAGTGCAATCTAAGTTGAATCTGACTAGCTCTTTATCCAGCCTCAAAGTGTTTTCCTGGAAAATCCTCATATATTTGTGTCAGTGCAGGCAGTGGGACAGTGCTATACCATGGAAATGGTTGCAGGTTCAGCAGCACCAATCAAGAAAAGTGAAAGGGTGCTGCCAAACACTTCATAACCTAGACAGAAAATAAAACACTTTGGTCCATTAGGAAACGGGCTTCCTTAAGTTCTCTTATTGGTTATTCCAGATATGGAATATTTTTAGAAACAGACATCAATAAGCTTATCCTCAGCTGCAGCAGAGCTCACTGGTTTGTTATTAACCACTTGTGTTCTCTGAAGCTGTATGTTGACTTGTTAGTATCTTTACAGAACTCTCTTCAGAACTGCCAAAATGAATTCCTAAGATATATGCTTGGGAAATTTTGTCCCAGTAGACTCTGTTCTCATATAGCTTCTACTAGATTATTTCAGTCAACTGAACAAAGTTTTCCATCCCTTTCAATTATTCATTTTTTTTCCTGAGATGTTATTTATACAGTAGTGTACACAGTGCTTTGCAGTAAGTAGGTATGTCAGGCAAAGAACAATGTCCTCTTGACAGCCTTTGCAGCACAAAGAAATTAATAAGGTACAGACCAAAACAGTAAGAGTAAGGAGGCAAGGTGACTGCAGTTCAAATATTTCATTGAACAAAAGCAATGGTAAGAACGTTTGAAAAAGCAAAAATACTTGTCACATTGAGAAGGGTTTGTTCACTTATCTTCAGACATCTATAATGCAAGGATCCGTGTCTGAGCTGGTCACTGGAGGTTCCTTTCTGGTGAGAAACAAGTGTTTTAAGTTCTGAGATTCATCTAATTTGGACACTTTTAGGAAGAAAAGAATCATGCTTTATGCTCTACTTATCATATAAACCGTTCCTCCATTGACTGTAACATAGTCAAGCTGACCAACTCAGATATGGATAGCTATATTTAGTTAGATGATTCCAACCTACTGTTCTAGCCACATGATAATGCCTCTTTTAAGTCCTTTGTAAAGGAAATTTCTGCTTGACAGAGCTTTAAGCAGTGGTTACCCATTCTTTTCCACTCTGCGAGAGCTTTTTTTAAAGCCCCTGTTCACAAACACTTTTTTTTTTCCCTGGAGGTAATTGTTAGATTAGCTCAACTAAATCAGCTGTCTCGTAGGCTGCACTCAAAATGAGATTTGGTTATAGAAGCCTGTTTTTTAAAAGCTGTCTGCAGATATTTTTTCTTTTTGTTGTAAATAGATGCCATGTAAGTGTGGTTTACAGTCCTGCCATGCAAAGGCTGAATCAGAGCAAACTGGAATTGACCTGACTTAGACTACTACATGACTGGTCATAAACTGGGATAGGAAATCTAGGGGGAGGCAGAAACCTTTTAGCTGTCTGTAACCTGTGGATCACTCCATGGCACCATGTCCTCAGGCTTCACTGCTCCCAATCCTATTTAAAACGGTCACCCACTGAGCAGAGGTCACCCACTGAGCAGAACAAAGCAGGCAGACGTCCAGGGGGGTTTTGTCTGACACCCTCTAACTACTGGAGCTCCAGCTTGAAACTCTCACCTTCGAGAAAGAAAGTAGAATGCAGCACAGAGAGTACAAGTGCACCCCACGCTGAGCACCTTTAGGTTCCTGAACCAGCAAGGAAATCTGAGGCTGCTCAATGCTTGGTCTCACACGTGAGGGTATGAACGCTGTCACTAGAGAAAATACCTTTTATTTTCTTCTGCAGGAATAAGTATTAAGCCACTTGTGCTGTGGCACTGAGCAGCGATGAGATTGCAGTGATTTGGTGGCTGTGGTTACTGAAGCTCATTGATCTGGAATGGAAAGTCCTGCCTCCCATTAGCACTGCTAAACCTCAATCAGTTAGTCTCCTATAAGAGACATCCTTTGTTTTTCTATTTAATAATTTCAGTAACTCCACAATATGAAACTTTCTCAATCCAGTCCTTGTGTGTGGGAGGGTGTGAATATTTCCAGCTCATAGTAATGAATGCTTTGGCACAGGCAGTTGCAGCAGGCATAGGCCTGCAAGCACTGCTTTCCAAGCCCAGCTCCAATATGCTTCTTGCTGCACCCCAGTGCTAATGCAATTAGCTTGGCTTTGCGTGTGCAGCACGGTGAGACGACACTGCCAGGGCAACAGGAGAGTGCTCTAAACACTCTGACATTTATCTGCGCTTTTTCGCATACTAAAAAGTAATTCACAGTTCTTACTTTAGGCCCTTCAGTCTGAAAAAAGGTGCCTAAGAATCTGAGACGCCCATGAAAACAAGATTGTCCCTTTGCAGTGCCTTGGTGGCACAGAACACACCCAGATCAGCTCAAAACTGGTCCCTCTCTGGCAGAACACGGGGCAGAAGGAGGCAGGTACAGATGCTGCCTGCTCTCTTCCCAAGAAAACAAATTCTCTCTCAGCTGCATTCAGGAGGGGTTTGAATTCTCTCTCTGTTTTCAACATGCACATTGCCTTCCTTTTCAGTCCTGAAGCCAGGTTCCAGTGAAGACCTGGAGCAGCCACAGACAGTATAAAATGCTTCTGATTTGCCTTTTCTGTGACAACCCCATGAATGCATTAACATTTTAGCATTTTTGCTGCATTATGGCAACACTGAAGTGTTGATGCCATTTAAAATTGGTCCCAAGTAAGTAATGAAGTGATTAGATGCTGCCATGGTATGTAAATTAGATGAGCAGCACAAAACCTGTATATTTAGACAATCATATTACTTCTAAAATGAAGCCTGAATTTCAAATTCTAAATAACTAGAATGAAAAATAAAACTTAAAGGGAGAAAAAAGCAAAATATCAGCTAAAGAAATGAGTTGATAATAGATTATTGTGCATGGTTTAATCATGAAAAGCACATTGTTTTAAATAATACAGTGCATACTAAAACTGGATAGATATAGATGCTAATTGTCTGCTCCATTACAGAGTGAGAGAGAATGCCATGGATTTGAGACAAATGGCACTTAACCTCCTGAACCCCAGATGAAGAGGGAGATAGATGTTTACTTTTGATCATTCTGGTCTTTTCCTGATCTGAATCAATAAGTACCCCTTATAGCTTTGAGTCATGTTTCTAATTAGTCAGCCTCTTGGGCCTGGTTTACAAAATAAAATATAAATCAACGCACATTTGTAAATTCCAACAAGCATGCTGGGCCAATGCCATCTCAATAAAATAATTAAAATGTCATCAGCCTGTTAACTTGCTCTCATCTCTGCCAAAATATATATACTGTCAAATGCCACCTCATATTTGAAGTGATAAGGAGAAAGGTATTTTGAAGACACAATAGCTGCAATAAATGTAATATATAAAATATACAAGTCTTAATATAACCAATTAAAGCTTTACTTTTTTTTGTTAGTGCAAGGTACTGCAGAGAGAGAACTAGCAAGGAATGTTCTTGACTATGAAGATCATTGAATCACAGAATTGGGTTGGAAGGGACCTTTAAATGTCATCTGGGCCAATAGTTTTTGCAATGAGCTAAGACATCTTCAACAAGACCACGTTGTTCAGAAGCCCATCTAGCCTAAGCTTGAATGTTTCCAGGGATGGGGTATCCACAGGGCAACCTGTTCCAGAGTCCCTCACCCGCACCATAAAAATTGTCTGCTTCATAGCTATTTAAAATCTACCCTCTTCTGGTTTAAAACCATTATCCCTTGTCCTTTTGCGACATGACCTGCTAAAAAGTTTGTCCCCATCTGTCTTATAAGCTGCCTTTAAGTAGATGGAGACTGTTAGAAGGTCTTCCTGGAGCCTCTTCTTGTCCAGACTGAACAGCCTCAACTCTCTCAGCCTTTCCTCACAAGGAGGTTCCATCCCTCTGACCATTTTGGTGATCGTCCTCTGGGCCTGCTCCAACCCACCTGTGTCTTTCCTGTGCTGAGGACCCTAGAGCTGGATGCAGTACTGCAGCTGAGGTCTCATCAGAGAAGAGTAGAAGGGCAAAATCACCTCCCTTTACCTGCTGGCCACACTGCTGGTGATGCAGCCCAGGATACAACTGGCTTTCTGAGCTTCAAAGTGCACATTGCCAGCTCATGTCCAGCCTCTGATTCACCAACACCTCCAAGTCCTTCTCAGCAGGGCTGCTCTTGATCCCTTCATCCCCCCATCCTGTATGGATACCAGGCAGTTGCCCTGACCCAGGTAGGTCAGATGTCTCTGATCCAGAAAATACTCAGTGAAGCTCACAATCAGCTTCTCTAAAAGGCAAATGCAGCAGGTAAACTCTGCGTTACAGAGTGAAATACATACAGTGCTGCACGGGGCTTGAGCTCTACAAAGACAACAGCCTATGAGGGATCCCCCTCATTAGGGAGCATCCAGGAGACAAATTGTCCATTAGCAAGATGATTAATTTTCCCCTCTTTTGCTTACTATTATGCCTCATGTGTACTAGGACAAATGTGTAAGGACAAATTATCAAAAACAGTCTCTGAAATCCCATCTGCCCCTCTCTGCATTCTCAGCTTTGTGTACACGCTGTCGCTTGCTGCTTCCAACGAAAGGCCAGATTCAAGTCTCACTGGCATCAGTGAAAGAAGGGAGATAGAAAATAGCACATTTAAAGTGGAAGCCAAATCCCTACATCTCCAGCTATGCAAAAGAAAGGACTGGAATTTCCCCATGAAGGGTCTCCAGTGGACAGTTCAGGCAAGTGATGTGCCACATATCAAACATGAATTAATTGAATATCTATAATTATGAGGCTCATCAAAAGCACACAAGACTTGAGAAAGAATTCTTAGGGAAAGAAACATGGAAGATATAGAAACATACGGGAAATGAGATAGAAATACTTCTTTTTCCAGAATAGATAAAGCCAAACTGTCCTGATATTTTGGGGGGTTGTATGGTAATTGCTGATGATATATCCTAAATTTCATTTACCTAAATTTAAGATAATCTACATATGGTGCCATATGAGAAACAGTTAAGCTGGAAGAAATCAGTATTAGTGTAAGAATCATAAATTTGTTCAGAAGCTCACTGCGATGGCAAAGAGAAAAGAAACAGGAAAGTTACTGGTGGAAATCCCAAAACACAAGTCTTAGGATGTAGCAGGCTTCAAATTTTTACTAATGGCACTGACACAAACATAAGGATGCACAAAATTGTCTGGGTGCTTCTGACACCCTACTGGAGAGTACCAGCATCATGATGGGGATTCAAAACAACACAAAGGAAAAAAGTAGTAACTTAGAGATAGGGAGGAGAGGAACAGAATAGTAACATGACTGGCACAAGAGGTTTACCAGGATTTAGTAGGAAGGGGCATAAAAAAATCTTTTTTGGCTACTCCAAGATAGCAGTCTAAATTCTGCAGCAAATTTTTAGCAATCATTACCCACAGCTTATCTCAGTACTATGAATCTTTAAGTCAAAGTGATATAAATTCTCAGCAAAGACGTCTGTTGTTCTGTGTCTGAGTTTCACCAGGATCTGAAGCTGATTCCCTTCCTGGGATGGGGCAGCTTCCCTGTTCTAAGGCCAGGCTGGAGGAGCCCTAGGAAAAACTGAAAGGGGGACAGGTACTGGTGCTCCCATGGCAAGCTCCGATGGCAAGCAGGTCTGCGTGGGCTCCTGAGCTCCAGTGAGAACCGAAGGTGATGCTTCTAATACACCCCCCAAAGCTCAGTGAGCTTTCTTTTTGGCAGACTTTCCTTTTTCTTTTTGGCAAACTGTTTTGCTCTCTGCAGTAATGCCTCAGCTTTGATCTGAAAGCCCTGGGGCCCGAGAGCTGGGAGGAAGGATTCAAGAAGCACTAACATCAAAAGCCCTTTCCCTCTCAGAGCACCTTCGGCACTGGCCCCAGTGGGTTTTACTGGGTCACCTCTCCAACGTGCACTGCAGTGGGGAATGAAGGGGATGAAGAAGGACATGGTCTTGCTGGGTGTCATGCTTGCTTTGACAATGCTCTGTGTAATTCTGCATGGGTAGTTTTAGACAGAGAGGCTCACAAAGGTTTTAGTCAGGTGCTGGTTTGCAATCAGCTTTAAAAAATAATTGAAATAGTGTCTACCAATGAAATGATGAAGCATTACATTGGAAGCAAAAGGCTGGGGAGCTGGGACAGAAGCTCTGATTTTGTCCATGCTGGTGCCCAAGGAATCAGAGTGTGCATGGCTACATTTTTTTCATCCCAGCATAAAGGTCTGTGGGACAACATGACAGTCCCTGTTTGGAACACAGATAGAGAAGGATGTGCTTGAAAAGTAGCACCCCTTATTTGGACAATCCCAACCTGAGCAACATTCCAAACTGGAAATCTCTCTGTTAGTATGTTATGTGTATGTATCAACTAGTTTAAACACATTAATTCATATGTCCTTCCACTTTAAGAAGCTTAAGAATTTCTAACCATTTATTTTTTATAGAAAACATTGTTTTCTAGGCACACTAAGAGAGAAGTACAGTAATGGGTTTCCAGGTCCTTGGCCTTTAGCAGACTGTTTATGATAAAAACCTTAATACCTCAGGAAGTGATGATATAATCATCTATGGGTAATAAAGAGGACTCACATCTTTGTTTTGTTGTTTTGTTGTTCTACTGCTCTGAACTTAAGGAAAGACACAGAGAACCAGAGGAATGCAAATTACACCTTTTTCTGTGGCCTTATTACACTTCATAAACAGATAAAGCAGAGATTACAGGAAAGGGAAGGCAGTGTATTATTCCATGGCTAACTGAGGAATCAATGTGCTTCACTGCCTTAAAAGACCCTAACATTCAGGAGAACTAGTGAAATTCAGAGCAAGAGGAAACCTTTCAGCTCCTGGAGCTTGAGGGAAATCAGCCTTCTATAGGATTAGGCACAAGAGGGTAGAAAGGGTATAGGAGGATTTTGCCCCTCTCATCTTTACCCATCTACCAAATTGCTGCTTTGATCTTAGTTTTCTTATTTTTAAATTATTAGGATATGATTTTAAGGTCTCCTAATTTCCTCTGTTTCAATTTTCTGCAAATTCAAGTAATTGTACATATTTGGTAATTATCCTTATTTACAACAATTATTTCGAAGACTAATTACTCTTAACAATTAAAATCAGTTTCAAAAGCTGATGTTAAATGGACAGGACAGAAATAAAAGTTAGAAACCACTCAGTCTATTTTTTTCCAATTCTACTACTGGGCAATCTCAACCAGAACCAATGGACACCCTACTGATTTCTTGAGGATGAAGAGAAGACAAAAGTGTCATCTGAGTTGTACCTATCATTTGTAAGATTGGTAGAGTGGTTTAGATCATTTGTTGGAGGGCAGTGATAACAACTAGGTTGAAAACAAACACGGGACCATGTAAAACTGACAAGAGAAAAAACTCTCTACAGAAGAAGGATGGGTTACAAAATATTCATCAATGTTGAACTGAACATATTCAGCCAGGAGAAATAGAGAAATTAGGCAATGAAGCTAAATTTATATTTATTTTATACTGTGATAAACATAGATTTAAATAAATATCAAATACCAACAACACCCAAAGCAATTGGCTTTCTTCTTGAGAAGAGGTTATATTCTGGTCTTTTGCCTAAGGAAGGATGCTAGGCAGGGACTGTAGGCCACTCCTGCATGGTTGGATATCATGAAATGCCAAATTTTAAAAACCACAGACATTCTAATGAGTGCAAAATCTTTATCCCATGGCTGTGGTTGCATATGCAGTTTTCTTTCACTGTAGGCACAAAATCAGCAGTACAGTTGTGTACGTCTTTTGTATCTTCTTCCCAAAGATAGCTCAGTCTAGCCTGAGGCTAAGTTTTTTGAAACAGCAAAATCATTCCCCATTAAACAACTGTATTTTTAACCTGTGATTAAGCTTTATAGCAACAAGCAAACAAGAATCTGCTGGAAATAGAAATATATTAGGTGCAAAATATAAATAAAGCATATATATACCTTAGGATCTTGCAATTTATTTGTTTGGTGGTTTTTTCTTCTTTCTTACGTACCTTAGGTGCCCAAGTCTTTGGAAAACCACACCTAGCTTCTGAATTTTTTGTAATGTTTAGTAGTGAAGCACAGAGAAGTGAGATGAAAGGGAGGGGTTCTGGTAGTGAGGTGGTGACAGCATTGTAAACACTTGGAAAGATTTCTTATACGTGACTAAAAGCTGTTACCAAACTACTTGTGTCACATACCAGGAGTATCAGCAGCTCTGTGAGGGCGTACTGAGTGCAGGGGGATTGTGCATTAAGGACAGCACTTCTGTCTACATGCACACAGACGTGACCATAACTCTGCTATAGAGTAGAGAGAGCTGCTGGCCAGGAATCTCCAGCACGGCTGCACATGTGAATCTTGAAGCCCTGTTCCCCTTTCTCCCTGATGCAAAAAGCCCGAAACCCCTTCTGCTCATCACACAGGGAGACTCTGACACATCAAGGCCAGTGTCAGTGGTCACTACAAGGCTTGTCCTATGATATTTTACCTTAGGACCAGCTTTGGACATGTTCTTTTAAATACTTTTATTCCTAGATGCTAAACTTCCATTATTTGCCTTGAACAGAATAGCAGAATTGTAGCATATTGTAAGATATGTGTTTCATTCTTCAGCAGATGCAGATAATGGCACAGATTTCTCAGATTAGGCTGAAGAAATTCCTTCATACTTTAAAATAATTAAAATGGTCTGGCATGCAAATGTCAAAATGGAAGAAATTTAGCAGAAAATGGAGAAGAAATGGCCAGATCTTCCTATTATCACTTGCTGTACATCTCTCAAGACAGCTGATTCCTGGCTCTGTATGGGTTCCAGCATTCAGTGATTTATTGGGTAATTCAGCATTTGCCAGTATGTCTTGTGCTAATTAAATGCATCGCACTCTATTCAGAAATGTCACAATTGATTTGTCTTCTGCAAGCACTGACTTTATTTCAATCTTCTAAAAAAGATTTTATGAGGCCCAGATAACTTATCCTGGCACATTCATCTCCCAGGGCAGCTTCTGCATCTGAGGGCAGTATGGGAAGAAACCAACAGTGAACATCCAATACAAATGTCTTCTCTGGACAGCTTATTTATCTCATATATCCTGTACATCCAGGAGTGCGTGGCCTATATGGTGAAATTACAAGCTGCTCCATTAGTGTATAAAAGCACTCAAACATGACAGAAATTATATACTGTATTGGCAGATTTTATTGGCTGATAGACTGGGTCAAAGAGCCATCAGGATTGAGAACACTGTAATCTGTAACAAGGTGCTTATTTACAAGTGGTTTTGTGACTGAATTTAGCTATTAACTAAATTTCATCAAGAGGAAATGAGCATAAAATAGCTCACTCTAAATATAAGATGCCAAAGCATGCTTAGTATAATATTCAGAATCTGAGGACAATTCTGTCATTTTAATTCAGTGCTTTTCCCCACATGCTATGCATAACTGAGTGCTGGGGGTGAATTGCAGCTTTTGCTACTCAGCCATGGAGAACACAGTCACAGTGCACAGTAGAAAACCGTTCTGAGAAAGTCCAATTCCTGACACGAAATTGTGCTTGAAGCTTAACCAGAATTGAAAATCTGTGATGCAAGACCAGAAAGGGTGCTTTTCATGTGATATAAAAGAAAATAATTACCTGGTTTAGGGCAGGGATGATTACAGAGAGCTAGCAGGAGAGTCAATGCAAACATTTTGATTATTTTACTATAAACCGATAATTTTTCAATACTTCTGTCCCAGACACTTTACTTCTTAGATTCTTCTGCGACAGAAATTGTTCCAGAGAGGGACTTGCTGCCTTGACTAGAAACTTTCCATAATAGGCTTGAATCAGTTAAACACAGTTAGAATTTGTCATTTGTCACATTAGCAACTGAATGTTGCATTTGTAGCAGTTTGGTGTGTATAGCAGAGGGAGGACCCTCTGTCTATTTTCTGCTGCACAGGCTTCTGCTGCTGGGCCCCAACCAAGGATGCCTCCTAAAAGTGGCTGTCTGAGATACTGCAGCAGTGATGACATTTAGCAGGAAGAGGGTGATTCACACAGTTTACTCCTTGGTGTCAGACGGTGACTCTTTATACGCTGTCTGAAGAGAAGCCATTGCAATGGCCATGCACATGGTTATTTGGCTATGGCTGTTCATCTTGAGAAAACATGGGTGTGTGTGGAGTAGAACTGGACTGTTGGTTGGAGGTTCCTGTCCTTTTGTAAGTCTTTGTTGTCTCCACTTTGCTGACTTGTATGTGAAAATGAGGAAACACAGTTTATGAACTGGAATAGGAAGGAAAGTCCTTTATTCTGCAACTTCAGGCACTTCTTATCAACTCATTGTGTTCAGAGTGCTGAAACTACCCCTTGTGTGAGACTGTTCCAGAATTTTATCAGCAATTGGAAACACTCTTCTCCTAATTTCCCCTCTTAAAACATATATTTATTTGTTCCGTGCTTATATGATTCTTTTGCTTATACAGCTTGTCTTACTCTGACTACATATGTCCTTTACACATTTATAGAGCACAATCATATGCTCTCCCAGTTTCCACCCAGCCAGTCTGCTAAGCTGTACCAACCAACTGTTTTGATCTCCATTCCTCTGGCCATCCTCACTCCCTCCACCAATTCTAATTTTAATCCATGTTTCTAGCACACAGATAGCCAGAACTATTTCCAATAATCTATACTGTGCAACGACTTTTATGTTTTTCTCTTTTTATTTTTCTGCAAATGTTTCATATGCTAGTAGCAAATTTGAGTTTTTCACAATTGCATGACAATTATTGCTTACAATCACTGTCACTGAGTGACACACTCCAGTTTTCTTCTCCTTTTTCATTTCAAACCTATGAATTCCCAGCTTACCTTAAAAGATGACATCACTCTCCCTTAAGTGCAATTACATTTTACCCCATTTTATTACCTAATCTATTTTAGTCCTCTGGTTACCAAGTTCTTCATATTATTCTGATTTGTGTCTCTGCACTATTTTCTGGTGCAACAATTTCTTTTTCTATATTCAGAATATATTTCATGTAAAAACAAATATGCTGTTTACATAAAAGAGGGAGGAAATCACATATCAGAAAACATCTTTGCTGCAACCATATTTTAGTATTGCTTAATTTTCCATGTCACTGGTAAAGAAGGGTGCCATGCAAGTAACTGTCCCTTTACTACTGAAAGGAGCATCTGCTTCTGTAATAAAGAGTAGACATTTGTCTCCAGGAGTATTTTAGGATATCATTACTGCAGAAGGCTGAGACTGCTCACAGAAGAGCAATATTTTCAAAACCACAGTTTTTCATAACTGGCTGTTGGAAAGTAAGAATTAGTAGTTCAGCAAAGCTGGTATTTTAGAGAACTGAGATGAAGGAACAAAATCTGGTTAATGAAGAGGATCATATCACATATGGAAACTTAGCTGATTAGTAGAGTTGTGGAATATGCTTCTGTTTCATCAGAAAAACTTTCTGGTGATCCAGAAAGCTCAAATCTAACACAGTATCTGGTGTTCTGGTAAGTTTTGCTTTCAGCTGCGATTGCCAAGCCCACTCTTTCAAGGGACCAGTTTTAGGTCCTGCAGGGAATCAGCACTCTGGGGTATCCTCAAGAGCACTCACCAGTCACTTGCCAACCTAAGAAATCATGTACTACTCCCACTTACACTACTGTATCTTCCCACACAAACTTTTACCACCAGAGATCCTCTTTTCAGAAGGGGCCTCCAAATTTTCAAATTGAGTTTAATGTCATTGTGGTCGGTAAGTCTTTATAAAATTTTCACAAACCTGGTAATGACAAAGATGTGGTTGAGTGAGATGGCTGAGGGTTGATACCCCTTGCCTGATGTATGTGCAGCAAGGAAGGTCATGTTTAAATGCGTGTCAAGCTGGAGACACTGACAACAGTGTCACCTCTTGGTCTGCCCATGACACAGGTCAGCATTTGCTGGGGAGGGACTGCTGGAATCTCAGTTCCCAAAGAAAGGACACCTTCATACACTCTACTATGTGAGACTTCTCTCATTTCTTCTAAACTTAACTTCTGTCTTGAGCCTATTACACTGCATACAGGGAGGGGGGTAAAGGGACTCAACACAATTAAATGTTCTAATTGGAAGTTAGAGAAAAAATGTACAGTTAATGCCTGGAAGATAGAAGCAATGAATCTTGATTCCCTTGAGTTCCTTCTAATGGGACAGTTGCTAATGTAGCTGCTTTTTCTTCTATACATGCAAAGCTGATGCACTTCTCAGCAAATATTTCCCATTCTCTTTCCTGCCAATTCACTCCCATTTGTGTCACTGGCAAAACTCCACTGATCACACTGGCAGCATGATCAATGCCTTCTGCACCTGGATGTTTGTTTTCCTTTTTAGGAGATATTTGACTGAGTTCCTTCTTATTATCACACCTATTCTTTCTCCTTGAAGGGCTTCCCTTCAAGGCACTGTCACAAATAAAGATGGTCATTTAACAGAGGTGAGCAAAAACCTGCCTCTGAGTCTTTCTAGGTATAAGAACAGAGAAAGAGATACCTAGGCCGGTGATAATATGCATATCTACTGGCATTTAGATTAAAAACTATGTAGAAATATCTCAGTAGACAAGAAAACCTAGCTGCTGATTTGCAGGGCACATGAATCAAACACAAGCTTTTTTTTTAGACCCTTAGGATACGCAAGCACCACAGACAAGCTCTATGTTAGAGCACTCCAGAGGTCCACAAACACAGCACTGCTAGCTCAAGTCCTGGGAGAAACCTGTCCTTCCTCCCTTGCTATGGGATTGCTCTCCTCTGCCTTGGAGAGGTCATAGCATGCTATTGTGGCTACTGCGAGCAGTATAGACATCATAGAATCACAGAATATGCTGAGTTGGAAAGCACCCATCAGGATCATCGATTCCAACTCCTGTCCCTGTGCAGGACACACAAAAAATCTCACCATGTGCCTGGGAGTGTTGTCCAAACACTTCTTGAACTCTCTTTCTTCACACACCATTTACACTTCTCAGCCAGGAAATGAACTACCTTTCCTCTACTCCTCCATCTTCTTTTTGCATTCCCTCTCTTTGCCCTTTCCCAACAGCTCCAATCCTGAGTGTGGTTCCCCAGGGCAGGTTGCAGTGCACCATCCTGAGCACGGTTCTTTCCAACAGCATGAATTTTCACTGGATGAGAGGCAAACACTAGGAGCAGAGAAGGGTTCTCTCTAGGGCTATGCAGGACTGTTCTGCCCTTATTTTTATTTAGCCTTCTGTCAAATATAAGCAAGCATTTGCTGTCTGTGTCCTCTCACTATGGCAACAAACATGGATCTCAGAGAGGGGAAGGGAAAACGGGTTATGGAGAAATCACATACACAGGATAGGTACCCCAAGCCTGCTTTTAATGGCTCCTTGAGATACCCCAGCTCAGAGGAACTGTTGCAGGATGATCCCACATGGCACGGCACTCTCACAGCCTCCTCTCCACCACCCACACAGCCACGGCGCCGGTGCCAGGGAGCCTCCCGCGATGGCTGAGTCACAACACCCGCCTCCCACCCAATGGAGGAGCACTTTTGCCCCAGCACTACTGTGCTCCTCCGTGCTACTCATCTTCCCCTGGGTTTCTGAGGGGAAAGCCAAAAGAGCCTTCTCCTCTCAGTCATTCTTGGAAGGCAGGCATTCATCCCACGGAAGCAAGAAGGCTGTGTTTCTTTCATTTGCAATTAAAATACAGTTCTTAAACACCACATTTTAAAGGAGAAGCAAAATAAACAATAAATCAACAAAAGCATGGTTTGTTAGTGAGAGAAAACTGCTAAATTCTGTCTTTTCTGCTCGCTTTCTGGGATACGACAGAATCCAGTCGGTCCCTGGGTGCCAAGGATTCAAACAAAAAATATACACATAAAAACAGACAGTTACTGCTAACAGAAAGCCAGGATTCGTGCATGATAGGCTCTAGAATAGCTATTACTCATTAGTTACATCTGCTGAAAGTCTGGATCTTTCCTTGGAATCTGTCATCTTACCTTCAAGCCACAAACTGAAACAACGGGTTTCTTAGGGGTTGTGAGCTCATATCAGCTGTGAGGGTGCTCAGGACAGCAAACAGAACTTTGAAAAACATTAGTCCTATTGACACAAAACTGCCATGAAATAAAATTTTTGCTTCTGGCGTACAGACAACCCCTGAGTTTATTTAAATTAAGCTGTACAACTCTAAATGAGCTGCACTTGGCCTCATCTGACTTCTGATCATTTTGCAGCATGAAAAATTACATGCAGAAAACTTTAAGTGGGCAGCTTGTCCTGGGCAAAGGCCAGGATTGTTGCAAGTTGCCTCAAAAGGCAACTCAAAAGTAAACTTGCCATTTCCCTGATCCCTGTATGTATCCCTGATTTCCTGAACATGTTTCCCCATTCAATTCTTCCTCTGTCTGTCATTCCTTTGGTGGTAGAAATGCTCCATACCAAATTTCTGCAATTTTCTTGCTCTCCCAAAACACCAGAAATACCTTCTCTTGGTGTGAGTGTGACTATTCACAGTGACCAGAGTTTGCAAAGTCGCAACCCTGGTTGAGAAGACACCTACTGTAATTGATAGATGAGGTGATTACCACCAGAAACACTACCCCAGGGAAAGGAAAAAAGCAGCTAAGGGCTGATGAAATCCTGCAGTCAAGTGGCAACTGAGTTGCAGGATATCAATCTTACCTGTTAATTGCTGTGATTTGCTTCTGAGACAGCTGGAGGTTGGCAAGAAAGAAATTTGTTTTGTTCAGTGGAAAATAAAAGCACTTCCAGGGTATAATAGAGAAAATTCTTTTGATTACTCACCTGGGCAAGGTCAGACTTAAATTTCATAATTTTATTTCAAAAAGAGTTTAACGGAGGAAGGACATTTTGGCAAGTGTGAAAAATCCCTCTTTAGGGTTCTAGTGACTGAATTTTGAGTGAGAATTAACCCTTGCAGTCCGAACAGCAGGAAGCGGGAAAAGCACTGACAAGCAAGATGTTTGTTTCTTCTTGTGCTGACTCTGACAGGGAGTATGGTGACAAGCAGAAAGGACAGAAGAGATGGTCAGATGTTGCCTAGGAATAACAACCAAAACACTTTTTGCAGGAAGCACAGAGAAATGAGGAAAACAAGGAATTAAGAGGAAGATTCAGAAAACAGATCACACACAAACAGGAAGCAAAAAACAAACCAAAAGCAAATGTCACTGATGATTAAGAAGAGGGAAAATTGAAAAAGAAGGAAAGGGCCTACAAATTTACTGTGGGTCAAGAGAAAAAAAATAATGGGCCTTTTAGTAGAAGCTGATCACTCAAACCATTGATAGGTAAAAGAAGTAGCAAGACAGGTCTGTGTATCTTGCCACATCCTCAACTGCCTTCAGGAAATCAGTACATGTCAACTGAAATGACACCAATGGTGTTTCTGGCCCAAAGATTTCAAATCGTTGTGATTAGCTGGCTGTCAATAGCAGATGTGTAACTGAAGGGAAATCCTTTCTTAACTAAAGCTGCAAGCGTTATCATTAAACACAAATCACAATGAAACCCAAACGGTGGAGGAATCATTCACACTGACTCAGTGATGTTTAAGAGATCCAACTCAGACGTGGAGTCCTGTTTTTCAAATTGGAAAGAAAAATATTTACACAAAGAACCCGGGGAAGCCTCATAGCTTTGAGTATAAGCAACTCTTACACGAAGCTGGGCCAGCTGATCACATCCACTTGAACAGTGGGATTATGGTAACAAATAGGCACATCAGCAAAGTCCCTTGTTTCTGGTATCACTGTGCATGCTCAAATGCCTCTCAGCAATTAAATTGCAACTTTACACTTGAAATGCCTTGTTAGAAAGAAATTAAGATGGTATGTGGGAGGTCAGCTCACATCCAGCAAAGGAACCCTCCTGCTCTTGTTGGAGGGCAAAGGCTGAAATATGACAAAGAGCAAGAAATTTACAGCAAGCGAGGATTGATCAAGCACACCAATTTGGGGGGCACTTAGAAACAAATCTGGCCTGATGTCAAGCTCCTGTAAAGACTCTGTCAGAGAAGTCATTAAATGTGACTTCAGTGCCAGTCAGTATTGCCCAGTTAGTATTCCTCACAGTGCTAACAACAATTATGTTTCCTCAACACAGAAAGTCTAACAGAAGGCTGTTAATGATGATGATGGGAGCAAAACAATGTCTTCTCTCATTGCTAGTCCACTCCTCTTGGACAGCAGATGGACCTACCTGTCAGTAAGAACATGGGTGGGCAGGCAGTCTGCATCACACAGCAGCTTTATGCAACCAGCTCTGCATGGAGGGTTGGTCCCTTATAGGACTCTGAAAAGTTTAACAAGAATTTCACTGAAACTTAACATCAAGAAAATTTAAAAAAAATAAAGAATAGTTGTAATTAGTTGTTCTTTTCTATTTTTCCATCCTTTTACTTTCCATATTATGAAGTCTTTCCCACTCTTTTACATAGTCTTGCATTAGAGTATTTGCAACAGTTTCAGACCAGATGGAGTCACTCATTGATAGGCAATAAGAAGAGTCCAATAGTTAATAATTATTTGGCATGCCATAATTTGTTATAAAAATCATCATACATTAATTTACTGCAAGTAGGAATCCAACAGGCAATTCCAGATGACTGCTATAGCTTGACTGCTATATCTTGGCATCAGCTCATGTTCTTCGTGTATATATGGTACATTTCATTTTTAAAAAGAGCTCTAGCAAAACCTTACAACTAAAATACACAGGAAAAAAAATCACCAGCTCTCTTCCCCACACTGAGCTTTTCTGTGTCAGTAGAGAGTGTAGCTCTTCTCTTGTGAAAGGTGATATAAATGTTGTACCTTTTTGATGGAAACCTTGTGGCCGCCTCTAGAGCGATGAAAATTTTTCTGTGCAACAGCAGTAGGCTCAAGTTTTACTGCCTTTAAAGTAAATCAGGATTTCTGGTCCATGTCCTAGTAAGAAAAACTTCCTAAGGAATATTACGACTCAGGTACAAAGCTTTTCAGCTACACTGCACAGAATGTATAAATATGGGCTTCTTGTCAATATTTTGGTGAGACTTCAGTGTCACAGCAGAAACTCTTTTCAAAGGAGCCATAAGAAATCTGTTCACATAACTACAATGTAACTCTCACATGATTTTCATATGATACATCTTCATAAGCTATTTTGTGATCAACACATCAACCAGTGTGTACACCAGGTTCATAATCTCTCTGGAGCCTAGATATTTGATGGTCCTTCTTAAAACTTCATCTCAAATTAAATAGTTTAACCTAAAAATATACAATGTTGGCTTAAAAAACCAAACCAGCACATCTCTCCCTTCCCAACATCTCTAGCCCTAAGAGGAGCTGCTGAGAAAACCCTGTGCACATAACCCAAGCACTCACAAAGACTGAGAAGTTAAATGGGAGCTCAAGCTGCATGAATTCTCTCAAAGCCACCTCTTCCCCACAATGCTGGAGAAACTCTCCCCATGACACTGGGGAGTGGACAGCCCTTGGGCTGCACAGCAAAGCTCCTGCTGCAGAGCAAATCCTTTGCTTACCCAGTAACTCTGTGAGTAGGACCACTTATCCCAGTAGCTCCCTGGCTGCTCCCACCCCAGCTCTCTGACACAAAAATGTTTCAAACTTTTTCTTTCATGTCTTTTTTGTAGCCCTGGAAGAGCCTTTTTGAATAATCCTAGTTTCAGTGTATTCTCCAGTTCAGACAAGCCCTGCAGACTTTAGATTGCAGCTTTTTCTTAGCTTACAGGTAAATTAGAAATACATGCACATTTTAGGATACTGGAAATCTCAGAGGGACTTCTAAAGGGAACTGGAATGCTTTCACAGTAAAGTCACACCAAGGGATGTTACCTTTATTCAAATAACCTTTACATAAGTGATCATTTGTACTGCCTGTGAGATGTCAAAGCAGTCGAGACAATAAGCAAAATGTCAATTCTCCTGCTTTCAACAGACTTTGCTACAGACCCCAGCAGAATCCCCTGGCCCTCTGGGAATAGAGTTGTCATGCTGCAGGAGTCAGAAGTGAAGGTGAGGTAGTTAATATCCCTAACAAAGCACCTACATTGATCTCCAGTCTACTCCCGTTCATATTTCTCTCGGCGGGATTAGATGCAGAGCAGCCTCCCCAAAGACCACTTAGCAGGCAGTCTGTGATTTGAACCACTTCAGGGCTTCTCGATCGGATTGTTACCAAACACTAACAGCCAACATTTCTCAAGCTGTTCTGCCCTTTTGCTTAAGGTTGCTTCATGCCTGCTAACCAAACTGATATCTCAATCATGGCAGATTAATGTCACTTTGCTATACCCTGAGAAAAAGGGGAGAAAAAAAGAAGTGTGCTTCTTCCTTCATAAAGGCTGCCATGCAAGAAGGGACCACGATGAAGTTGCTCTAGCCATTTGCCCATCTGCTCTGTACCCTCTCCATCAGGTGCTCTTTAGCAAGGCAGACTATCTTGTGTGATAAGACTCTGGGTAATAGTTATGAACACCTCCAAGCTTGTAAAAGGGTGTCCTGGTTCCAGCCAGGACAGGGTTAATTTTTTGCCATAGCTGGGAGGGGCATGGCTAGGACGCTGGCATTATGCTATACCATGTCATGTCACTGACAGGGTTTGGGAAAAGGGACTCTCTTGGGGATAGAGGTTCCTTCCAGTGGAGAAAACATGGTGGCGTGATCCATCCAGTGTCGTCTACTACTGGGATGGCTTTTTTTGTGAATAGTTTCTCTTCTTGTACCCTCTGTCATTAACATTGTTGCTGTTACTGTTCATTTTCTTATCCCATTGCTGTTTCCAGTAAATTGTTCTTATCTCAGCCTGTTATCTTTGCCTTTTTTACCACCTCTAATTCTCCTCTCCATCCCCATGCAGCAGGGAGGGGGATGGGAAAATGAGACAGGGAGGGAGAGTGGTGTGTATTTTGGAAGTCTTGCTGAGGGAACTGAATTGGGGACTACCAAAAAACAGGCATTGTTTTATCAGAATTAATGAATCTTATTAGAAGATCAGCAATTGCATGTCTGTCTAGTCCACAAGCATGCCAGAAAAGCAGAATAATTTCAATAGTCTTGTGGTTAGATATATTGAGCTGCTGTACGAGTATTGAACTTACACTCTTACCTCTGGCCCTTTGAAGGTGATGAGGCTGTTATTATGGTGGGGCCTGCAAAACACAAAATGGAAGCCATTTCAATTTGATTTTTGGAGAAGATTTTGTCATAAATCAGTGACAAACTGCCCCTGGAGGATGTTTATATCTTCACCTTCTTTTCAATCCCACTACAAGGCTTATTACATTTTATATGATCAGAGATATATGAAACTGCTCTGATTGTCTCCACTATTAGTGTCTGTGTATATAAAAATATGTGTGGTCACAAAAGAAACTGGTTAAGGGAGAGTAAGAGGCCCTCCATTAGCCCTACATCCTGGTTCAGAAGTGACAGCTGAAACACCCACTGTAACAACCTAAACAGAAAAAAAAATCTTCTGACACATCAGGACTGCCAAAAGACCTGGGGAAAACAATTGCACTCAAATTTCTGTTCCGGATTTTTGTAACCAAACCGGCAGCAAAGAAGAAACCTCACTCATCTCTTCTTCAAAAAGATGGAAAAGACTTTTTTTACATGTTGATTTTCCTCTTGATTCCAGGAAAGAAACAGCTTGAGAAAGCACATGCCTCCCATGAAATAACCAAAATTCCAAACCACTTCTCACTGTCTGTTCTGTTCCTGGCCTTCTGATCTATGCTAATTGCTAAACTTTGAGTATGTACTTGAAATATTCTGTGGGCAATGTGACTCTCTTCAAATAAAAATAGATGCCAGAATTTTTTTTCTAACTGAAATACAGAGAATGACATTTAATGTAAGTGTTTAATCATTATTAATTGCTTTGGTATTCATTGAAATTATGATGGGTTCATTTGAATGTACAGTACCATTTAAGAATAATCTGAACAAGCAAATATGCCAGATCAGTGTAAAAAAGCTCAGTGAAGCCTTCTAGGAATATTATTTAATCCATAGATGTGTATGCTGGAGATGGTTAGAAATTCCAACTAATTGCACAAGATACCTTAAAGAAATAACTCACCTACTTTGCCAAATAAACAGTTTTGTTGAAAATATGAAGTCTAAAACATTTTCAAAGCAAAATCGTTAAAACAGTTCATTTTAAAATTTGAAATAAATTTTTCCTAACAATTTTTATGATAAAGCTATGTTTTGTATTTTAGTTAAAATGTCAGCCAAAAAAAAGAAAGTGTCCGGCTCTAGCCAAGGTAGGCAGACAATTTTGTCTGCCAAATTACACGTGACCTGTCAGGGAATGTGCGTCCCTGAGACTTGCCAAAGAGGCTGCTACAGAGCTCTTCCTTGTGAGTCCAGGGAAAACTGTTAGCAATCCTGCCATTTTAGGGACACTGACTCCAGAGGACACTAAGAGAACAATTTTCAGTTGTGACCCTTTCTGCATTAAAATATCTCACTGCAACAAGTCAGGACTCTCTCTAACCTCACAACACAGAGGTCTGGTGCAAATTTATCCACTTACCTCTTCTCCAAAAAACCCTGTTTAGACTTTCAAGCTCTTCACAACATCAGAAATACAATGACAAGAACTGGCAGTGGTAGCAAGCCAAGGAGTTACAACCACAGAGGGCAATGTACAGCCATTTATTCACATGTGCACGCTCCTAGATGCCATACAATTTAGTTTCAGAAGAAAACAAGTTTAAAATGTTATTACTTCTTCCTCTTATCTGGTAACTAACTGTTACTTCCAATTTCCTACTCATTATGTACACCATTTTCCATGTTTCAGCCATGTTCAGCCTTAGCTGAATGGGGTCAAACTTTTCAATATTAGACACCAGTGTTTGTTATTGAGCCACTCAATGGCATTGCAATTTTTATTGTTGAGAATTGGCAACAAACAAAAAAGAGAAACAGAGCCTGGATAAAGGGAAGGAAAACAGTTGTTCTACTGGAAAAATCTATCTTGATGATTGGGAAGAGCAATTGGTTTTCTTTTTAAAGTTGTGTTTCTGAGCAGAGCAGAGTTTTACAAACTGCATAACTATAGCTGCAGGAATCTAGAGCATGTTAAGAAATCATGAGTTAAAAGTAAGTTATGAAAGATAATAAATCTATTTGCATAACAATTTCTATTCCCATTTCAGAAGGTGAGTGCACAGCTGAAGACATGCAGTGGTGAACATTTTGATGTCTATCCCTGCACTGTACCAGTGCTACCCACCATGGCAGTCCTCCCGCACTGCAAATACAATAGCAGAGTAATGCACTTCTCTCTATATTAGTAATTGTATCTTAGCTCTCATGCTCCATATTTACATTTGGGAAAGCTTAAATGGAAAGAGTCATCTGGCCTTTCCCATACAGAAGTTGTCATTTTATCTTAATGTGACGAAAGAATAGTTACAATACTTGATCATATATAAAGAGTATTTTGAACCAGGCAGAAAGATTCAAATAGCAAAGTTTATACATTCTTCTACAAAATATGGAGATGTTTCACTCTGCTGGCTTAAAGCAGCTGGAGAACAAGCATAATGACATTTTGAAGTAAGAAGAAATCTGGCTTATTTGTAGAAGCAAGACAAAAAGTGACAAGAGATGTGAATTCTCTTCTCAAATCGGAGAAGATTGGAATTTTTCTGGTAAAATACCTCTCTGTCACAAAGATGTCAACTGCTTGAAGCCAAAAGTTTGTGCAAAAAATAGATATGCTTCAACAAAGATAACTTCCCCTATGCTGGGGCAGGGGGAGCAGGAGGAAAGAAAAAATATTTGCTAATATATGCTAATATTTGCATCCCAAGCATTTTCTGTCAGATGACTGGCCAAAATACTGTGTTTTCAGTCATTCTAAGATGAGCAAGACCAGAAACAGAATAACAAAAGCAGGATAGGTTGTGCCCCCCTTATTTTATCTGGTGTGACCTTCACTTTTAAACCTGAGACTGGTAATAGGCTTCCCCTTTCATGTCCCAATTCACATAACATTTATGTCTGTCCTGAATGTCCAGTCTATCTCATTTTCTCATTTTTCCATTTTGAAAACAGGTGAACACACTTGGGTTAATCCCCATGTGGAACAGGCAATCAAGAAAGCTTTTCCAAGGAGGCTGAAAAACATTTCTTATTTGGACTTTATTAATATTACTAGTGTCTAAAAAGCACTTTCCGAGCCTTAAAAAGGTGTTAAAAGAAAGTATCCTTTCACAGCTAAGTGGAAAAAAAGCCTGACAGAAAGATAGCTACCTTCACAATTAAAAACATTGGCAAAACTGTAGCTAAATGTGTTTCAAATTCAGTTTGGTACTTTCTAGGTGATAAGCTCTCTGTTTGGCATGTGACCTTGAACAAGTCTGTGAAACCACCCTCTGATCTAGTAAACTGCTCAGTGAAGGGTCCCCATGATGGGATGCTGACACACTGGTCAGGCACAAGGGCCCTGGCTCTCTGGGGGCACTGACAGATTAATCAAACACTAAAGGTTTGAGTAAACCTCCCCTTTTCATGTGACACCTTTTAATTCAGTTACACGTGACACTGAGAACCTGATTTCTTGGTGTTAAAGATGGAGGTACAAGGTGGACAATTTAGGCACAGAAACTGACGGATATTAATTGTGGCTCTCTTCAAAAGTCAGTGTTTATTACACAGAGAAATGAGCTGTGATGTGTACCATCATATTACACACAGAGGAGGTAGAAATTCTTATTAGGTTTCCTCGTTTTAAAATCAGTCCTTTTAAGGCTATGTAATTTGTTAAGAAAAGATCCCCTGTCCAGATTTTTTGTTGTTTGCCAAGCTTCATTCAGAGGTTCTGCACCCTCAGAAAAGAGTAACAGGGAAGAAACTGGAGATATACCTAAGAGGTCAGAATAAAAACAAGAAAGCAGGGGGCTGTATGTGTGTGTATATATATATATATATATATATATAACAAAAATGGTGAAACTCAACATTTAGGTCTGCAAAATCTTTACATACTTGTACTTACAGAAAAGGTAAGTGGAAATGTAAATATCTTGGGCTGGATTATCAGAAATACAAACATCTGTGGGTCATTTTTGTTTTTTTGGTACCTAAACATGAATCTCTAGTACTAGACAAATAAAAAAAAGTAAGGTTGGAAACATTTGTAATTTTTTTTTGTTTGTACTTTACTGCATTCTGGTCATCAAAGCTAAGGATCTAACTGAGCAGGATGGAAAGGAGGTGGGAGGAGAAGAGAAGGTACAAAAAGATAAAACAACTAGCTCACTGTCCACATGTATCCTGGGTTTCCAGAGTCCTGATGTAGTATCTAGCACTGGATACACTGCTATCCTGCAGAGATATTAAGAGCTTTCTCAGAGATATTAAGAGCTGTCAATACAGAGTTATCAGTTATTCTTAGTGCTACATTCGAACAGTACCTTTTCAATTGCTTTAAAAATAGAGTCACTCCACACTTTTAGTGTTTTATCACAACCCAGTACACACTGTGTCATTCCACTAAAACTGAGACAGAGCACAGTACCCACACCTTGGTTTTAAATCATAATTTCCTTCAAAACATTTTCCCTTCCCTTCCCTTCCCTTCCCTTCCCTTCCCTTCCCTTCCCTTCCCT
>JAWWES010000081.1:19619664-20004353 GCA_035583135.1 Lophotriccus pileatus | reverse complement strand
CCTTCCCTTCCCTTCCCTTCCCTTCCCTTCCCTTCCCTTCCCTTCCCTTCCCTTCCCTTCCCTTCCCTTCCCTGCCCCGCCCTGCCCTCTTCCCTCCCCTGCCCTCTCCTCTCTCTCCTCTTTCCCTTTCCCCTTCCCTTTCCCTTTCCCCTTCCCTTTCCCTCTCCCCTTCCCTTTCTCTCCTCTCTCCTTTCATTTAGTTTTTTTTTTCCTATTTAAGTACCTTTAAGAGAAAGAATTATGTGAAGGGGAAAAAAATTACAAATTCATTCAAGAACAAGTGATTTAGAAAAAGGAAATATTGTGTTCAGTCTACCATGAAGGCAGTAACTGAACTTTTGGTCTAAGGTACCCAGGAAACCATCTTTGTCAGCATCCATTGATTCTCAGACACCTGAAATACAGACATTTTACACAAAGAAATAAAAAATGAGAATATTATTACAGGGTCATGAAAAACCACATTAGAATGAGCTGGATTACACCAAAAATGCCAATTTGTTTTCAGGAGAGAAAGTTTCTGGAGATGTTTCATATTTTAGCTACTATTAGTCAATTGTGTCTACATTTTAAATTGCTTGCTTTTGCTCCCTCAGTTACAGAAAACATCTCAGTTTCATTGGTGTGCCATGGAAGGACGCTAGGGGCATAGGTTTATCCTAAATGAAGCACCTTTCCTACAGTGAGATGACAGACTGATTTACATGCTCTTGCAACACAGGCCTCATGGCAAAATACAGACACCTCTAATCTGAAACTTGAGAGCTGTTTAACAGTGCACATAGATACTAAAATATACTCTAAGCCTTGAAAGATAAGAATGTTTTATCCAAATCAAATTCCAGGATTTTTGGACAGAATTAGCACATACCTACTACATTTTATAGCACAAACCCCTCAAAACTGTAGAACTATCAGCAGCCTAGACCTAAAACCTTGTCTTTGAGTTATCTGCTCAACAGCAAATTCCCCTGAACATATTGAACAGTACCAATTACTTTTTGCTGCTTTAATGCAGATGTGATATGCTCTGTAGGTTTGCATCAGCCTGGTTTCCTAGTGAAGAAGGACACATTCCTGGGTGCTTCAGTACACCAAGACTGAAGAAGAACAGACTGACGGCCTGAGAAAAATGGTGTGTCTCCTGATGCAACAACTTACATACCAAAAGACTAACAGCAGAGCTCTGGCCTCTGCTTTGCCTTGCCCCCTCCCTGGTCTTGACCCATGGTTTCCTTGAATCACAAGTCACAGAATATTCCAAGCTGGAATGGACCCACAAGGATATTAGTCCAACTCCATAGTGAATGGCTCATACAGGGGATCAAAACCATGACCTTGGTGTTAGTAGCACCAAGTTTTAACCAACTGAGCTAATCTTCGGTATTCAGATGGCGGAGAGTTTAGCAGTGCCTTCATTAACACTTCTGTGCCAAAAAAATCTTTGTAAACCTCATCTGACTTATTGGGTTAACTTAGTATAGGAGCAAATTGTATCACTAGATTGGTAATCTAACTCTCAAATCTTGAGAAAAAAGCTATTGTGAGTCGACTGATAATGGTATAATAGACAGTGTCCTAATTCCTTCCTGGGTATTTCACCCAAACTAGTTTTAAAAATCTGCCGCTGCCCCTCTTCCAACCCCTATGCATATGTAAAAAAAACCAAACCCAAACCCCCAAAGTTTTAATTAAGAAACAAAGTGTCGGTGCTTTCAACTTCACTGAAAGCCAGTTTTCCTTCTGTATGTGCAAGATCAAATGCAGGTGCATTTGGGAGTATTTGTACTGCTGACTGTTTGACTGGCATCTTCAAATAAATTGTTCATGGTCCAAGTACTCAGGTGTAAAGTTTACACAATTGAATTCTAAGTGTAAGAGGGAAGCAAAGCTTGACATCTGCTATATCATGGTTGTAAAAATATAGCTCTTTCAACCTGAAATCCTGTATGCACTAGAAACAATATATTCAGTATAGTCAAGATGCTAGACCCTAAGTCACTCAAACACATTTGGAAATGCCCTGTACCCTCAGACATCTGCAAGCTTTGATACATAAAACAGAAGCTTTGTTCTGGACTTAAATGGCTTTACAAAGGGTTACAGGAGGACTTGATCACCATCCAACAACTTTTAATATTAAGCAAAACTGATTATTATCAGAGAGCTTTCAGTAAAATAAGTATAATGGACAGAGATCAATAGAACATTTAAGCAAGTGCTTAAATCAAGACTGATAGCCCACTCTCTTCTGCAGGACTATGTTTAACTGCTTTTTTAAGCTCAGTCCTACATAGCCATCAACGTACAGCATTTTAACCAAATCTTGCAAAACACTTCCCCATAGCAAGCAACAGACCTGGCAAACATGTGTGAGGAAAAGCCACTGACTTATTATGAAAGAAGACATGGCAGCCAGGAGACAAAATCTATGATTTCAGCTCTGAATGCCACACAGCACTGCAATGCTCCTGTTGTAGCTGTGTGAGCAGCACAAGCAAAGACCCAGCCTGCATGAGTCTGAACTACCTTCTCCTTCCATTGGCTGAACAACTACATGTCAAATTACTTGGGCAGCAAACACTGAATTCTCACTGCAGATATTATGAATTTCCTCTAGAAAAATAAGTGAAAACCTCCAAGGCTGTTAATTTGGCATCTTTCATGAACACTAAATTCACACAAAAAAATTAAGAAGGGAAGCCAGTGGAATGACACAAGGTGTACTGGGTTGTGATAAACCACTAAAAGTGTGGAGTGACTCTATTTTCAAAGAAATTGAAAAGGTACTAAGAACAACTAATATGTTCTGGTAGTGCCTTCAGGCTGCCAAATGCATTTTAAAAAGAACCCCATTTACAATCCAACCTTATAGTCAAATGTACCAGTGTTATCAAATTGGACAGTGAAAGTAGGGGCCCACTGTGTCTCTTCCAAGCGAGAATGGTGCAAGAAAAGAATATTTCTGTTGCATCACAATAACAAAGCTGTAGGTGAAAACTGCATTTGCCTATCAGTTTCAGCCTTAATGGGTCAGTACAATCACTATCACACTAAACTTCAACTTGCAGTATCAAAAAAATTAGAAGAGACAGGCACCACTTTAAGGCAGTTGGCACAATTTACCTTGACTTAATAGGGTCTTTCCGTGGGAGGATAGCTAGGGGTATAAACAGTCCTACAGATATGTTCATACCTTTCTTTGATGCTTCATAAGACTGGCTACTATGACTATGATATTGGTGATAGAAATATTTATTCTGCTTTTTTGAATATGTCTTCATTATATTAAAAATTACCAGATTTTTATTTTTTTTTTAATGCTCATCAGGTTCAGATGCAGGCAATGACAAAGGGGTTTTTTTTTCAGTTTCTTCATGGCTGTTTTCTCTCAACTCTATTTTATGTGCAGACATATTTTGGAGCTGACCTATTGTGTACTGCTTCCCAACAGCAAGACCAGCAAAGCTCTCCTGGCTGTGCAGCAGTCTCCAAGTTCCTTCTTTTCCGGACAAAAGTAGCTATTTAACGCAACTTAGACAAATTAGCAACCAAATGTCCTGTTGTTTTACAGAACATCATATTTTCTGGTAATTAAAGGTGTCCTTGTTAAAGGAGGCATTCACTTCTCAGGGTCCCTGAGGTAAATGATATGACTGAAAGAAAGGTATGACCAGGATCCTCATCGTTGGATGCTGTTTTGAGGGCCGCTGGCTGGAAAATCACATTGAGTCTGGCTGAGTCCAAAACTCCTGTAATCAGTTCTGGGTTGTAATCATTCCCCTAAATTTAACAAAGGAAGCCACAAATTGTTAGGGCACAAGTAGCTGGAACTGGCTCTGCAAACTTCTAGCAAAGTGGCACCCATGTTACAGACAATTATATTAAATATACCAAGTTAATATTTCTGAACTGATAGACTTTCAAACAGGAAACAAAAATATGCTCCAAATGTATAAAATGTGCATATTATCTCTGATTAGTTTGTCCCACCTGAATTCCTCAGAAAATGATTTCTCTGTAAACATGGGCTTCCATGTATGATTGTTGTCACTGCTACAAGCAAGAGGAGAAATTTCACCAAGTACAGTTTTCACGCTTCTTTGCACAGAAGTAACTGGCTATACAATCTGCATGACAACATAGGAATTCAGACCTAGAGCTTCTGCAAGGCAATTAAACAGGCAGGTACAGTGTCCCAAGTGCACTGTCTGACATAATTAATATAATATTCAGAAACTGTAACTTTCCTTCCTAAAGTGCAAGCTCTTCTGATTTATCTGTCACCAAGAGAGGAGAAAAAACCATTCCTGTTCATAATAAGAATATTGTGGCATGAGACTTGGTATCTTGTCAAACATAAGGCAATAAATCAAAGAACACGGCAGCCAAATTTTTAAAGAAAGAATGTTTTCAGCTGAAAGAGAACTGCCCTTGACTTTCTTCATCTGGATGTAAAACTAAGATTCAACAGCAAATATGAATAAAAAATTAAAATGTACATATAAAATAACTGTAGCTCTATCCTCAGAAATCAAAACACAAGAAAATGAGAAATCTCTCCCTATGAGATGCTGCAATTGATAATGCTGTTTCAGGATACAAGGGGATACTGTCAGCTCATAATTTAGACAGTACAAAAATTAACCAGAATAGCTTCTTTTGATATCTGCTTTGTCTTTGTGCATGTGTAGTTCCGCGTGTGTGTGGATGAGGATGCATGTGCAGCTTTCGCTTCTTTGCTACCTTTTATCTTCCCTTTTTTTTTTTTTAGCCTGGAAGATCAACATAAACAAGGGAAGACTGACTAATGCACCTCATGCTGAAAGTTTCTCTCCAGGGGGAACTGCCTTTGCCCACACAGCACACCATTAAAAATGGTGAGGCTCCACATGGGAGCACAGGGCTTCCCACATGCAGCAGCCGGCAGGATCAGGGGAATTAATGATGCAAAATGTTGTCTAAAGCAGGCACTTGTCTAAAAAGCAAAAAACAATATAGATCTAAAAACTCAAGGAGATCCTTGTAAATGGGAAATAAAAAAAAAAATGTTTTTCTTGTCCTGTTCTCCCACGAACATTTAATATGAGAAAATCCCTTTTATTTGTTTGCCTGATCTCCAGTTGGTTATTCTTGAAGAACTGTCAGTTTTCCCCTTTTCTCATGGCTACATCAATTCCTGCATGATGTGCACAAAGCAGAAGGGAAACATTTTTACTTTCAGAGCTGGATTCTTGTCCCTGTTAGAAATTTTGTAACTGAAGAATTATGCATGAAAAAGGTAAATCCAGGTCATTCTTGCTCCAACAATCCCCAGCAGCTGCTATAGCCCCTGGAAGTGACAGTAGTCAGCCTTGAAATTTCTACAGCTATGTAATATGGCTGGAAGCAATACCATTGAGCATACAGTTGGTATCATACAAATTAATACAGTGTAAATTTTGCTACTTTGCTGCTCACCCCAGTGAGCTCTTTCTTTCCCTTTCAAAGAGTAGCTGTGCTGATCAATAACTAGAAAATCTGTTAGAACCAGAGAAAATTGTTTGCCTTGTGAAAACTGGTTCTCTCCTGTAAACATTTGCTTTTAAATAGCATGGACTGCAGCTGCATCCTAGATTGAGCAAGCCAGCAGAAATGGTTCACCCTAGTTTGACTTGAAAGGGGCAGTCACTTCTGCTTCTATCAATCAGCCTCAAACTTGACCCCTCTCCCACACAACTTATGGCCAATGCCGAGGGACTGCAGGATCAGGATCATTAAGCAGTGCTGAATGGACAAGTCCTAAACCAAAGCAGAGGGACAGTCAATTGTAGGTGGAATGCAGCAGATTTATATCCACTAGGTGAAAGAAAAATGACTCCTAAGTGGGCTGGAGCAGCTGCAAAACTGGTCTGCCATAAGCAAGGATGAAGCATGGGAATCTCAGAGAAGAGCCTTTTTGCTTTCCAGCTCTAAAAGCAATTACCATAGATAAGAGCAAGTTCCTGACAGGGCAGGCATACTGACAGGGCTCAATTCTTAAACAGCAATCTGATCCCAGGGGAGCTTGCAGGTCACTTGCAGACCTACCATCGCAGTATCTTTACTGACTGAAAATATGACAACAGAGTAGGAGTGGGAGAGACCGTCCCTTCAAATAAACTGATGTTGCCAGAAAGAGAGGCATTAAAGAGAGGATTCCACATGGAAATTACTGTTCTCAGTGCAGGAGTCAGGAAAAAGCAATATACTCAAGGTTGGTAAGAGTGAGCTGCAGTTCTACAAATCAGAAAGTAAAACTCTCAGGCATTTAAATTTTTAATTGAATCCTCTTTTATTGTGCTAACTTTGATTGTGATTAGTGTTTTGTAGTTAATTTCACGGATCAGAACAATTGTTCTATAATCTTCTAAACATAATTCTGTAAGGCCTAAAGCTGTATTACATTTTTGCTGTAAGCACAAATTAATATAATTTTTTAATAAAAGATTAAATAATAACATATTACATTGTGTGGGGAGGCAACTATGTGGTCTAGTGGCAGGCAGTGGTTGATTAAAAAAAAATCAGAAACAGATCAAGGTTAAAGAGAGTCTGGAGAAAATACAATATCTTTCACTTCTCTAAAAGAAAGTTTTGAACTGTGTGTCCCATGAGCCATGACAGAGAGCAAAACCTGAGAAGATAGAGCAGAGAGAGAAGCTGGACACTGAAGCATGGAAAGATGTATGCTTATTATTACTTAGAGAGACAGGTGAAAAAAATGGGTAAGTGAACAAGTGAGAATAAAAGATCTAGAAGATGAGGTTAAAGCTGAAGTGGAGGCAGATGGCCATGCTGCAAGAAGGGAAAATAAAGAAACTCTACTTGGAAAAAATATATACCAATAAGATAAGTTTACAAAAAGAAACCATGACAAATAAAACTTTCAGCATGTGGATGGCTGGAGACAGAACTATTGAAGTTTTACCCAACAGGGAAATAGTTAAAGGCATCATGTGACAACTCCTCTATTGCCTGTGTAGTTTCTTGGATTAGTTTAGCTTAGTGCAAAGTACAGGCAAGCTAAGGTAAGGCATGCATGGCTGCATCGTCGTCACCGGGGGTAACCTAGATAGCACCAATAAGTACTGATACTTGAGCTTTCCTTGATCTAGCATTAACCAGTTTCAGATCCATCTGTTCCACTTTGGATTGCAGCCTGGATGTTTCATGTTAACTTCATACACTTCTAAATTGCCATCAGTTGTATCTCCTATAAAATAATGTTCATAATTCAATAACCATCTGGACAGAACAAGGGCAGTGTTCTCCTCACTAGTTTTATGACGACTTAGAGAATGAGGCATAGAAGACCTGATCCCATGACCCTAAATTCACTCCTAGGTTTAAAGAACACTACTTACACCATCTTTCTGTGCCCAAATTAGCAGAGAAACACATTCAAACTAAATAGAAATGTGCTTTAAGCAAACAAACTAAAGGCTTGTAAGCCAATTTTTTTTTTAATATAAGAAATTTCATGACCTTCAGAGCCCTTTTCCTAAGCAATGGAAATTTGAGGCTATAAAGGACGTATCTTGTTTGCAATAAAGAAACAGGAGGTAAGGAACTGATTTAAGGATATAGGATTTGATCCAGTGAATTAGTGGAAAAACAAAAAGTCTAACCTCTCTTTATGGTTTACTTTGAGCCTGTAGAGCCATCTCCATTTCAATTCCCCTCATTAAGGGGTTTTCTCATTCTCAGTTTCTCTCATTAAAGACATAAAGTTTAAAAGGTGTCAACTAACTGGAAGAAATTGTGTTTGTACAGTGAATTGAAAGCTAGCAGTCTCAAGTTTTGCCCTCAATTACATCCATACGAACATATTCGTAACTTTGGTACTAATTGCAAGTACAGATGGTATCAAAGTCATCTATTTGCAGCTCTTGGGATTTATCAAAAGAATGAAGGTAAAGTGGCAGGCTGAAGTGACAACTCTTGGTTTACTCATGTGTGCTATCACTGATCACCAGCAGAAATAAGCTTGAATTTTGTGCTACTGAATGAAGTCATCCTAGCACTGATCTGGAAACAAAGCAGGAATTGTTTCCAGATTTGCTTCATATAGTACTATAAAATGATGCTGAAATCAATAATAATGAGTGAAACAGTAAAATTCACTCTAATATTGTGTTGTTGTACCTGGAAGAAAAGTATTTATTGAAAACAGCTGAAAATGTTTATTTGGAAGTTTTTACTGTTGATCAGCAGATCAAATTATGCAAATTGCCTCACCATCCCATCTTCCACTC
The DNA here is from genome assembly GCA_035583135.1 of Lophotriccus pileatus. Classification (NCBI taxonomy): domain Eukaryota; kingdom Metazoa; phylum Chordata; class Aves; order Passeriformes; family Tyrannidae; genus Lophotriccus; species Lophotriccus pileatus. Next base: position 19,996,077 of record JAWWES010000081.1, on the reverse strand, counting down.
TGGCAGTGAACCATTCCTCTCCTTCCCTGTTCCTTCTCATTCCTCTCCCTTTTCTGTTCCTCTACTGTGCAATCATCAACAATAAGACACCTGCAGTTTAAGATTATATGTGACTGCTAAACCTGTCATTTTCTAATGAAAATGTCTGCATAGTCACTTGCCATCTAGATCAAATAGATTTATGTTCACGTCTTTGAAAAAATTCCTCTTAACATAGAAAGTGAACATGCACTTTTTTTCTGAAAATACCTCAGAAGCTTACAGACTCCCAGGAATACTTGTCTTCATACTTCTCTCTGGGAAAAAAATAAAATCTTTTTTAGATCAAACAAAAACTTGAATACTTACCCTCCTAAAATATTAATCAATAAGATACTAGGAGAGGTATCATCATATAACCTGCTTAGAGTTTCTAGCCTAGTCAGACAAAGAAAAAGCAGATGAAGGTGCTGAGAGAATTGAATTCAATGGCATTATGAAGCAATATTAAAGCTGAATTCTGCAAACTTTCTTAATGATCAGCTTAGCTTAGCTATTTCTAAATACCCTCCACTAACTCAAGTAATAACTAAGAATATAGGATTAAGTAAGTCTTTAGTCAAAGTCAACACTGTTCTGCCTTTTTCTTCCAGAGACATATTTACTTTTGCTGTTAATGAATAGCTTCGTGTTATTTCCATTTGAATATTATGTACTGTCTACTTCTTCCAATTTTTATTTGATCCTTGGAGCACCTGCAATTTAACACTCAGGCTGGTACCTACATCTTTAGCACATCAAAATTTTTCAAAAAAAGCCACTGAATAACACTGTTAATAAAAAAAAAGCCTTCCTAAACAAAAAAGGCATACCTGAAGCCCCTTCCAAACAGTCATAGTTGATTTTATGATGCTACTTGCCATATAATTCGTTTCCTGTCTGTTGTTCTGTCATTTAAGAGCAACAGGCACATGCCACACTGACTAGCAAAATATTCTTTCTAACCTTCCCAGTTCACGGAATCCCTTTGGAAAGCGCAGGGGGAATTTTTCAGTAATGATCAATAAAGGGTTTCCCTGGAGGATTAAATTTCTCATATTTACCCTTGCCAAATGAATTTTCTCTGCAGTGTTTTTTACGTTCTGGGATTCTTAATTATTCTACTACTAACATGTAAATTGTGGATTATACTGTGCATGTGTGCACATGATACTCTCACTTCCCATTCCTCAACAGTATGTGAAAATGCTTGTGTTTGCAATGGCCCTTGCACAGATACCTCTTAAATTACATTTTGTCTCTTTTTTCTTTGTGTGCTTATTATCTTTCTGAAGAAGGAATAGTAGTAATCTCTAGCCTTCAGCCACTAGTTTTTATTAAAGCAAACTGGAATTTCCTTGTCTTTGATACATACCAGAAGAAAAACTCACATACAACATGATATTGAAGAAGTGCTTGTTTATGTCCGGAAATTTGTCTGATTTTCCAGTTACATTAGAATCATCAAACTTTTAGATTGGAAAAGACCTCTAAGATAACTGAGTCCAACCATTAACTTAACACTGCCAAGCCCACCTCTAAACCATGTCCCCAAGCACAATATCTACACGTCTTTTAAATACCTTTGGGGATGGTGACTCCACAACTTCCCTGAGCAGCGCGTTTAGCCTAATGAGTGCTATAATGTTTCAGTGTTACCACCAGGCCCATCAAAAAGGGGTTTGTCTCAAACAAGAAAAATATTGCACACAAGCCAGTGTAAACATTATCAGTTCCTCTCTGAGTAAACCGAAAACACGGCATGGTTTTTACATCTTCTGTAACACCTGAGTAATGGAGCCCTGAGTAGAAGATTTCAGTCTGGAGCAGATCACTCAGTCTCCAGGGTCCCAGTCCCCAGGGTCTGGATGCAGTGGCTCAGCTGTTGCCATAGCTACCCAGGTGGCAGTGGCTGTCACAGCCTCTCTGCTCTGGGAAATCCCACCTGGTTTTGGGCCCTCTACATCCTCTGGGTATGGCCCCCTGAGAACACTTTCCCCTAAGCCAGCCTGGCCTGGCATTGCACCTATTGGTCTGCTCTCTTCTTCATGCACCTTTAGAAAGAGAAGAGATGCTACTGAAGCTCAAGTACTGCAAGTATTTGCTCCTAATTTTGTGTCCACTGTCAAACAGGGGACAGACTTTACAACAGTGTCCCAAATGGGGAAAGAAACATTGGCTTCAGTGACCCTTTTGGTCACTCCATGGTTGAGGGGGACAAAAGCACAGGTGTGACTTAGCCCTGAGCAGACTGTAACTTCTACAAAACCTACTGTACTGACATCAAGCTTTTCTGACAAAACAAAGAACACCTTTTCTTTCTTTTTTTTTTTTTTTTTTTTCCTAGCAGACTACTTTTCCTTGTTTCTGAACTGTGCAATATGGACATTTTAGCTTGTGATGTTATTAACAGTTGCTGCTGCTATTTGTTCAGCTGAGAGGCTTGGGGGACAAGGGTAGTGGGTTGTTTCCCCAATATCATGAGCCATTTAACATGGTAACCAATTCAATATTTCTAGAAAGCCCACAGCCTGGTTTTCAGGTTGGGGAAAGTGGATACAAATGCCAGATACATTATCTACAGTTGTATATCACCTAAATTGTGAATACAGTGTCATATGTATAGACTCTGCCAGCTGCTGACTTGTTTTCTCTGTTCACTATGCATCTGGTCTGAACAAGACAGTCTTATTACTTTATGTTTACAAACCTCGGTTTTGTAGCAGGTTGAAGTCAAGGACGTAAAAAATAAAAATATAGTGCCTAACTTTGCTTTGGACATAGTGAAGATTGCTTTAAAGAGAAGCTCATTCTGCATGTGTAAAAATGCAGATTGAACATGGTTTTACTTTGTACCTACCCACATTTTAATACTGCTTTTATATTTTAAAACACAAAAGAAATGTAGAAGTACAGGCCTTATGTAAAATTCATCACAAATCTTCAAAACAGGTTTGATATGGCCAATGACAAATGATGTCCCATAAAGCATTGCATGACTATTTTTAACATAACTCTCATACATTATATCTCCTGCATTGATTGCCCAGCAATATGAACATGTTGAAATACAAGGCACTATAAGCAACTTCTGTATCTCCACTTAATCTTTGCAGGACCCCCACTCCCTTGACTTCATATGAGAAGCAAATAAAAACAAGTGACGCTGACATCTGGAACCATCCCAGCAGCTTAGCTATAGCCATCTATTTTTATTAATCATTGCTGCATATACACGGTGAGTGGCTGCTAATTCAAGCATTTCACTTGTTTCACTGTCTTCATCTTTCCTTTCCCTTTACTGGGCAGTAATTTGCCTTTCAGTTGAGACCCTAGAGGTTGAGCCCTCCCCACACCAATATTGCCAATCATCGTGGACTCTAACCCTTGGGTTCTAATATTCTCACAATGGTTTTTTTCTTGTGTTTTGTTGTTGCTGTAGTTGTTTTGTTTTCTTTTTAATTTGTTTTTTGTTTTGTTTTGTTTTGTTTTGTTTGAGGGTTTTTTTAAGACAAAATTCTATTTCTCTATCACTTTTATAAAAGCACAACTTTCTCTTACCTCCTACCTCTCTAAAGTTGTTTACTTTGGCACCCTCCTCATTTTTCATCCGCTACCTGCACTTTTGTCCTTTGCTGTAAGACAGATGATAAACGGCCTGAGCATCGGCATGCGTTGGCTTTCATTCCCAGTTTTGCCCACTCACTTTCTGCACCACAGGATTATCCAGGATCTGAATAAAAGCTAGGATCTGTTTCCTCCAGGCAATGAAAAGCCGTATTAAAGGCAGGCACACCAGAATCCTTTTGCAAGCACTGCGCTCAGTGCTGGCCGCAATGTGGTACAAATTGGGACAGGGAAGGGGTCAAAGTAGAACAGAAACCAATAAGAAGAGCAAGGACTTCTCCCAGAAAAGCCTGAGGTCTCCTTCCTGACTTCAGGTAACCTGTTTGCACAGTGCACAGGGTGGCTTTGCTGCAGTTTGGGTTGTGTGTAAGGGCTAGAGAAGTTCACTGTCCTCTGTGCCTTTGCTGGTCACATTGCCAGCATCTGTTTACTCTTCTATAAAATGGAATAGTACCACACAGGATGCCGTGAGCCTTAGGGAAATTACACACTTTTGAGATCCTGGGTGAAGGCTTCTGAAGGTGAATTCTTCATGAGGAAGCATTTCTTGACTAAAAGGGTTAAAAAGCATTAGAACTGGCTGTCCACGGAAGTGATATAGCACTCAGTGCTATGGTTTCGTTAACGTGGTGGTGTTCAGCCAAAGGCTGGTCTAGATGAACTTGGTACTTTTCCAACCTTGATGATTCTAACTTGGTGTCAGCTCTGTTTTCATTTCAGACCTTGCACCTACATTTTTTTCCAGAATTACTGTCATTGTCACCCTATTTGTGGATACTGGGAAGCTCCTCTTCAACCTTCCCAGTCACTTGCATTGCAAGGGCAAATTACAAAATATTGCCACTTGCAAGCCCGAGCATTCAGCGCGAGCTCCCAACCCCCCAAAATGACTCAGTGGATGCCAGCCTCCTTCCTGCTGTGTAAACAGCGGGTAGGCGCAAGGTCGGGCACGCTGCTCACAGCCACCGACTCTCATTTGTACTTGGAGGCAAGGCTGGCACAAAGCACTGCTGCACCTCACTCCACGGGGCTCCCGACGACGGGGAGGGGGCCGAGCGCCGGTCGGGGCCCGCAGGGAGCCAGAGGGGCAGCGCTCCCCTCCCGCTGCCCGGCCGTGGGGCAGCGCTGCGGTCCCGCTCCGCTGCCCGGCCGTGGAGCACAGCTTCGCTCCCCTGTGCTCGCCTCCCGCCGGGCTGCCCGGGATCCCGCAACCCCCGCCACCCCCTCCCGGCCCGCTCCACCACTCGCTCCCGTGCCCGGGAAGTCCCGCCCCGCTCGGGGCGGTCGCGGCTCCCGGCCAGCCGGGGCCCTGCCGGGGTGCGGTGCTGTCGGCGGAGGGTCCTGCCTGCGGGTGAGCGGCGGGCTCCGCGACCTCCCGCGGCCCAGAGCCGCCCCCCGAGCTCGCCCTTGGTGCCCTCGGCCCGACAAGGCGCCCGGGCCGGGAAACTTCTCCGGAGCTGAGGGGCCAGAGCGGCTTCCGTGCCCGGCGCTGCCGGCCGGGAGGGCCGAGGCGGGCGAGCGGCAAGGGCTGGCGGTGCCGCCGGGCTGGGCTGGGCTGGGCTGGGCTGGGGCGGGTGCCGGGGCTCGGGGCCGCCGTTCGGTGCGGGTCGGGGCTGCGGCGGGGCCCGGCCCAGCCCCGGCGGAGCGGGGGGACGCGGGGCGAGGGGCAGAGCGTGGCCGGGACAGCGGCGCTGGGTCAGGAGTGTAAGGGGATGAACACCTCCTTCTCTCTGGAAAAGCGTTTCGCAGGACCAGATGATAGTTACCAGCAGAATAACACTCGAGCTCAGACGGCTTCACTGTGTGAGTGCAGCTACCCTGCTATTTTTACCGCTGGTATTTAATATTTGTACAGTCATAACAAGTTAAATATTGGAACTACGTCCCCTCTAGTACTTCCCTTCCGACAGTCCCCGAAGGGGGCTCTGGGAAGGAACAAATGGCTCAATCCAAAAGTGGGACCTTCAGAGCCTGCCTTCAGCTGACTCTCCATCTGGAAGCAGCCGTATCCCTGTGCGTGATGCTTCCAGAGTCGCTTAAGCTTGACAAGGCTCAACGGCAAAGCTCCAGACTTGCCTGTGAACCTTGTTGGGATTCACACACTATGCATGTTCTCCGTGTCCTGGGGCTTGCTGCCCTTTACAAGACACAGCTGCGGCAGACTCTGCTCTCTCCTCCTCTTGCACGGATTTGGTGAGCGCGGAGGGGAGTGCAGGTTCTGAGCGAGGAAGGTTTAGGTCCCCCTGCCAAGTCTGCTTGAGTATTGTAGCCAAGCCGCTGCTGGGCAGTCACCTTGTGTGTTTGGCATCCTCTCTGCAGCAGGTCTTGTACTGTGATGAATTTGGCCTCAAGTTGAAGCATACAGGTCCTGTTGGTGAGGAACTCAGTTGAGCCTAGCAAGTATTTGAATGATATATGATCTCTAAGATACTTGTAAGCATAATTATTCTTTTTAGGTGTGTCTGTTGTTAAGGATGGTATCTTCTGTATGCTAGAGGCTTGTGACAGCTGTTGAACAAAACAAATTTTTAGCCAGAGATCACTTTCATTTGGGAAATTTTGTTTTACTTGTCTGCAATTCCCTTCTGCTTTGTGTTGAATACATTATTCAACGTTCTCTGTCGTAATATGTTCAGTAGTGTTTAAAGGTTGTTGCCTTCTTTCTGCTGGAGGCTGTTTCAGTGATGGTTGAAGTGATGCTTCTAATAGGTAGTTTTGTATCATTTTGTCAGGTACTTTGGGATTGCTTTATGAAAGACTACATAAATGTCATTTATTATTATGAATGCCTCTCATGGTTTGGAATTTAACAGACGTAATATTTGCCATCATGTCACCATCATCACAATCATTTTTGTAGTTGTAATCAAAAATGGCAATAATGGCATTCAGATGCTTAATTATATTTTATGTAGGTGACCAGTTCTAACTTGTTAAATTAATGCATGGTGGAGCAGGAACAAGTGTCACTGCTTCGCTCTGTGGTTAGGAAGCCATCAGCTTGCTTCTCACACATAAAAATCAGTATATGGTGAAGCATATGGCACCAGCGAGTTCTGTGTTTATTAAAGGACTATTTCTCTGAACATTCTGTGAATTTTGTTCCTTACTTCACTTGATGTAGATCTAAAATGTTTTTCCCACCTTTCAAAACTTGAAATACTGAACAAATTCATTTTTTAGTAAGCTGAAACCAAGACTTCTTAAGGTTCATGAAAACAGCGAGATTTCTACTTTCATCAGACTGGCCACCTGTCTGGTAGGGGGAGAATAAGAGATCTAAACTGTGGAAACCTGAGGTTCAAGTCCCTGGTTTAATTCAGAGCAGTTTTGAACTTTTTTACATTTTCTGTATTTCTGGATAATTAGATTGCCAGATACATTGGAAAGAGAAGGGGGTGTCCCATCTCCCTAGTTCTAAGTTACATCTACTCAAAACTGGTAGGGCACGTTTTCTGCTTTAATGTCATTTTCTGGTCACAAATTAAAAAGCTTCCTCAGAATTTTCTAAGCAGTGACCATGTCTTTGGTCTGATAGTAATATGAATGTGGGTAATAATCCAAGAAAAGCATTTTATCCTAGCAACAGCAGGAGTATTTAACTACTTGGATAAGATGGAAGTAAGAAGAAAGGCTACCACCATCATCCCTTATATTACAGCTTTGAGTAAATCACAGTTTTTAACTTGGATGTCAGAAACATATAGAATCACTCTTCTCAAAGACACTCTGAAGCCCTAGCCAAAGCCACTGGGGTTTTCCTGAACTAATTTCTGTGGAGGAGGGAGGACCAAAGAAGAATGGTATGTTACCTGCTGAACCACTCTCCCTTTTTCTGCTCTTTCAGCATCTTACCTCTTATCCTACTGTTGTCTTTGCCTTGACCAGAGTCAGTGCAGTGAGGATTATTCACCCATGAAAGGAATTTAAATCTTTTCTTTGCTGTGATTTGTGTACCTTCTGGCAGATGGGTAATTTTCAGATGGGTCTGGAAATCTTCAACTGGTCTTAATGCTTGAACTCCGGTGATTTGTAAACTTCATTGCAGGACTTTGTTCTTGGTTATTCACTTTAGACTGGGTAGCAAGGATTTTTTTAAAAAACAGACGATAGTTTCCACAACAAAAGCAATGAGTTTGTATCTTCTTTCGGAAATACTTTGTATCACAGAATGTGTTATACCACATTCTGTGATACAAAGAGGCAAAACAGTGGCAGGGTTCGGTGCCCAGTTCTTGTTAAGACTGAAGATTCAGCAGTACCTGGAAATGAAAAAAGGATATGCAGGAGACCTGACAGTCTTGTCAGCTTGTGTGTGTTGGTTATTCCTGCAATTCCGCTGCTGTACCCAAATGGGGGTAAGAAGTTCAAATCAACAGGAGTTGTACAAGCAAGAGGTTGTTGACTTTGACCACTGACAAAGCATGCAGACTCTGTAAAGGCAGTCTCTACGTTAAAAGATACTCATTAAGTTACAGCCATCACCTTTAAGTTTTCCCTTGACTCATATTAACTTTTCTTCTGTGGGTTAGTTTCTTGTTAGAGCAGAAGTGGACCTTGAGAAGGGCATTTAGCTTCCATTTCCTGACGCAGCCATGGAGAACAGTCACAGTAGAAACTCTGAGGCTTTTCTGAGGGTAGTTTTTTTTCCAGTAGGTCTTCAGATTGGTTGCAAGTTTGGTGATGTAGTTGTTTGCAGTAGTGGGACATTGAATTTAGTTCTGTGCATCTAAGCTTGTCACTCACTAGTAAAGAAGGTGGTTTTCTGAAAGTCCCTGCTTTTCTCGGTTGGTGCAGTCTGCAATATTGAATAAAGCACTAAACATGCTCTCTTCCACCTTCACATGTCTCAGTGGATCAGTGACTGGTATGTTCTGTGGCAAAGCTGACCTTAAAGTTCATTCATATGAATTTTGCTAGCTAGTAATGTCCAGTCTTGATCAGGAGGTAGTAATGCACATCAGTCATCCATTGCTTAGAGGTTTGCGTGGTGAGAAGGGTGATATCTGTTCTTTGGTGTCTTAGACCTCCATCCCTTTTCTCCTTATTTCTACATGTAAAGATCATAGACTTATTTTATGTGGCTCTTGGTGATAGGGCTGTACAAGTGAGTGATAATGCTCCACCCAACATGCTTACTGAAATGTTTAAGCTCGTGTGAAAGTCTGTGTATGTGACCTGAAGTAGAGAGAAAACCAATGAAAGTCCATGAGAATAACAGCAAGAACAGTGTTAGATGTATGCTGGTTTCAAATTTGAAATTTAGAGGGAATGAAGACTGGATATCCATTTCTGAAAAGCACAGACTTTTTTTTTCCTACTTCTTATTGTCCTAGGAGGAAAAAGAATATGTACTTATAGCCCAGAACTGATGAGAAGCAAATATGATTCCATTTAGTCTTAAGAATACAAATGTATGTATCAACATGCAGGACATAGCCCATATTTGCATATAGCGTAATGTGACTTCAGTTCTGATTTTTGGCCTAAAAACACTATGTGTGCATGTAAAGTATAATTAATGTAATGTTTGACCCTGGAGGAGAATTTTTATCTGACCTTTTATCGGGAGCAATTTTGGAAGCTGCCCAAAATGTAAAATCCCCTGAAGTTCTTCTAAAGGATATGTTAATGAAAAAACACTTATGGGTATGCTGGTCTCTCTGAGGAAGAGAAACTTCAATGTGACTTTGCTCAGAGAAGCCTAGATTTTGAGACTGTTATCTGCACAGAAATAAGGTAAAATAGAAGTCTGACTATTCTAGTCACAACGGCTAAACTTTAACCAAATTGAAAAATTGTGCATAGTACAAAGTGGCTTGGGGCAAATCACTGTTGGCATGCATACATGGTCGTATGCTGAGCACACGTGCTTGCTTTGATCCAAAGGTTTGGCCTCCATACTGTGAGGTCAGTATGAGAGGCTGCACTTGCTCTGATGTGGCAGTTCAAATGCAAGGAAGCAATCTGGTTTTCATATGTGATCCTCAGACCAGGTGAAGCTGGAAGGTCTGTCTGTCTGCCACTAACTGAGCCACGAAGGGAATACGCCATAAGAATTTTCATGTACCTTTCAGGTGAACATTTAAAATCTTTACTTCTCACTTACCCAGTTCTCACCCCAGAGAGTGCTTTTTGGAGGTTCTGAGGGCAGGGGATCAATATATTGGCCTTTCCCATATGTGTACTAGTGTTTAAATTTCTCTTAAAATTTAAGTGACTTTGCTTTTAGGCTGTAAAACATGTAATGTAACTCAAGCAGTGCAAACGCTGCTCTGTGTGTACCTGCATATTTTGCTGGGACTTCCTTTTATCACTGTAGGATTATATAAGGCTTGGCTAAAACTCTCCTAATTTTTTTTCATAGCACATACAGTAAATTTTTGTGTAGTCTTATTATTCCTTCTCACTTCCATAGTGTAAAGATTTTTTGGTTGCTCAAAACTTGTATAGAAAATTTAGTGAAAAACAAAATTTAGCGTATCTTTTAGCTTGGCTTCTTAAGGAAATAAGTATTTCTGAATGGTTTGGGGACCAGAGGTAGGTTGTTGAAGGCCGCAGCGTTAACCCACTACTCTGACTATGTTTTGTGAAAAAATGTGGCAAAGTAGGGATAGATGATGTTTTTAAAATATTTACACCAGGAGGTCTCTAGGCTTTGAATCTCTTCACCAGCTGAGAGATGACATATATCCAAAATGGTGACGTTCTTACTCACTGCATGAAGATACAGGCACCCAAAGCTGGAAAGTGCAGGTGCCGCACTAAGGGAAGAACTGCAACATATGGTCCTATGGGGTTAGGCAGGAGTTTGGGACACTGTAAGTGTTCCCTTTCTCTCTGATAAGAGCTTTATTTAAGGCTTGAAAGTTCTCCCATGTGACACTGTTCCTTAGGACACAAAGCCTTGCCTCAGTGTTGATAACCTGTGTTAGTACTGGTGTGCCCTTGTCCCCTTAGTACACTTCTGCACTAGGCAAGGGGCTATACTCTGAAAAGCTGTCATGATACTTTTTTTTTTTAATTAAAAGGCTATAAAGGTAATTTAAAAAGAAAAAACAACCCACTGCTTCTGAATAGGTAAGATTATTTTCTTTGGTTCATTTTCTGAATTGTTATCTTGAAATTCAGGAAATCATGATAATCTCATAGTTCCATTTTAGGAGAGGAAGAAGACCAGTGTCACTTCTGACCAATGGCAATTCTGAAGATGGGGAAGAACATTTAAGACTTCAGCGAGAATAACCTGTCACCTTCAGAGCAGCATATCTGCCATTTCTGCAGAAGAGACAGAAGTTTGCCCCCCAATCTGCATTTTGTCAGTAGTTTTACCCCCTTTTCAAATTCTGTTTCTTGGGCAAAATAACCCAAAAGCAACGTAAGATACGCTGTTGTCTCATGTGACACATGCGAGCGCCTGTGTAGGAGTGCAGCATCACAGGCTGTTGGACACCTTTGCAGGGACTGACACAGAGGTAATTGCTGGGCTTGAATGGCAGGTGAGCATGTGTCTGTCCTGGAGCACATGCAAGTTCAGTCCTACTGCTGCTCTCACCCAGCCAGTTGTGGTGTGCTCTGCTCTGCTCCACAGCCCCTATAGCTGCACTTCCCTGTGCATGAACAAAAAAACATGCTTATTGAAACCTGTGTATAAGAGAATGTTTCAGGCATGTTTGTCCTGTAATTAGCTATGAATACATTTTTGAAGAAGGTAAAGTAGATCTGACACCCATTCACTGGAGAAGTTAGAAAGCTTGCTTATCTGCTGGGGAAGAGGAAGAACCGTGCTGGAACTATTGAGTTCCTTCCACCCTGTAAACCTCTATAGGTTTGGCAGAAATGGGGAGGGAGAGAGAGATTAATTTTTTTTAATTCTTCCGGTCTACATGTGTTCTCTTAAGCTCTGCCTCTCCTCTTCCTTTGTCTTGCTAACTTTTTCCCTTGTAACAAAATGTTTACATTTGGGGAACCGTGAGGTAACACAGCACAGACTAGCTAATGGCAATTACCTGCAGATGTGTCATATATTTTTAATTTGTGGCTTTTCCACGCTCCCTAGGGGTTGCTCAAAGTAGAATTGAATGCCCAGAACATTTCCTTCATCTGTAAATATGTAGTGAACCTGCACTATGTCACATTTCCCAGGACTGTGTGGTTGTGAAGGAAAGACCCGCTTAAAGTGCTCTTAGTGCAGCCAGGGCAGCCCTTGTTTCCAAATGGCAGCCATATTTAACTTTTTCTGGATACAGTAAATACCTATTGAGCCATTCTTTTTGCTTTTTTTGTAAATTTTGTGTCACAGCAGTCTGGATTTAGTGTTGCTGTGATCTCATATTGTAATGTAACGGCAATAAAATGATTCCCATACCAGTCTACAGAGAATCTGTGCTAATGCCATTAAAATGTGCTTACCGAATCAAAACAAATGCGGTATTAGCATGTGGAAGCTGTGTTTATGAGATTATAATGTTTCAGCAATATGAGATTACTGTAGGAACCAACTAATCCAAATCCAAGGAGACTTCCCATTACAAGACCATTAAAATGACACGATGACTGAAGCGCAAGTTTCAGATGGGAAAAGTGGAAGCACAAATCTTGTCATCAGTATTCAGGCAAAACATTATTGAACTCAGTGGAGTTTTTACCAGACTCAGGAATGCAGTACCATGACCTTTTTAGCAGCAAGTCTCTTTTCTCTTAACAATACCTCTAGGAAAAATATTTACTTCACTAGCATTTAATAATTGATGGTGACAGTTGTATTTTATGTACCATACAATTGGTGGTTGTAAAGATTTGTCCAGAGCTGATCACAAAAAGGTTCAGGTATTGTTTCAAGGCTGTTGAGAAAAATTGCAAGTTTTGGTTGTATCTTAAAGCAGTTCTCATTTTGGTTTTGTCTGAATATGTAATTTTCAGAAAATATTTATTTCTCTCTTTATAGAGCATCTGGAGCAGAGAAGCCTTGGTCTATGCAGGAGCACCTCGGTGATACCACCACATAAATTAGTGATTTTCAAAACCAAAATGGCTATTATTTCCACATATGAGGCTGCCTTTTCCTCTCACCTCAGACTGAGTTAAGATTGAGGAAGTATAGTTCACGTGTCCCATGTAGGACCATCTAAAATATACTTGTTTTGTCCAGGATTGTTTCTTGGCTTCCTCCTTAGTCCACGGAAGGAGGATAATATTACAGGAAGTAACTTGTCCTGTCCTATTACAAGCGCTCAAAATAGCCTGGGTGAGTTGCCTGTGGATATGTCTTTCCATCTCCACTATGAAAATGGTCCAGATGATTGTTCTGTAAAAGACATACATCATTTTAGATGGCTAAATGGGGTGATATGAATTTAGTCCTTGGTGTATGAAAGAAGAAACTTTTTCAGAAGAAAGTTCTGTGGAAAACGTGGCATGCAAGTTGTTAGTAAAGCACAGGAATGTTGATTTTTGTAGTAAGACGTGCATAAACTAAGCAGCAATCCTTACTCCTTTTAAAAGCTATTTGCACTTAAAATCTGTTTTAAAAACACTCAATTAAATTCTGATTCCACTAAGTGAATCTTATTAGGAGTAATGTATCATTATTGCATAATCAGAGTAGATTGTGTAAATGACAGTAGGGAAGATATCAAGGCAGTGGTTTTAAAAATTATTCCAGTCACAGGTTGTTGACTGTCTTTATTTTTTATAATTCTTTTATTAAAAGCAGTGGGTTTCTAAAACTGTGTTAGTAAGCAGGCACGGGCATTAATATTAATCATATTTTTCATGCAGATAAAATTAGGCCTACTTTAAATGCTGTTTGTGTCAGTTTCCATTTTTGTGATGCTTCTTATATTTATAAAAATCCTTCACCTCAATCAAAAGGTTCTGTAAATTCCATATGTGAGCTGTAATGTGAAATCTAGAGTCTAAAACTCAACAGGTTGGTGTCTATAAGAGAAACCTGGCACTGGAACTAGTAATTTTAGATGTTTCCTGTTGTTATAAATCAGAAGATAGCAGCCTCAGGCTATAGAAAGGTCTCACATGTGCAACCACAAGTCTTCACAATGGGCAAACCAGATTAATTGAAGGTAGTCTAAATTAACTGTGTCAGAAAGGAATTAGTGGGAACAAATGCTGAAAGTCAACTTTTCATCAAAGTGATAATCTGAAAGTGAACAAAAATTCACATTCAATTAGAGTGGCCTTTTTGAGTAACTGCACTATTAAATAACTAAGCAACTGAAGTGGAAAATTGTTAAGGAAACAGACTGTAATCGATTTGTGCAAGCTTTATCAAAAGAAGTTAAATACTTGTGTATTAATTGTATGAAATATTTATATATAGGTTTGTTTTGCTAACTTACTAAATTGATTGGAAAATTCTCAGTGAACATGGGGAAAGAAAAGTGTGTCTGATGCAGAGAATAGTTATCACTATGCTGTCAGGGTTTTACTGAATGCTAGAGTGTAAATATTTAACATTTGAAAAAAAGGCAAAAATAAAAAGCAAAGGTAATGCTTAGAATTGTCATTCACTTTGGTGTGAATGACATTCACTTTGCTGTGAACTACAGAATAGTGCGTTGCTCTGTAGAGCACCAGCCTTGTTCAAGGATGGAATTAATGACTGGGTTGGACAGCTTAATTGAATTCCAGTAAGCAGCAGTTTCTGACTAAGACAGGTATTTTGCTTTTAATTATTTGCTCAAGAATAATATTTTCTGAAATCATACACTTCTTATTTGGCAAAAAAGAAAAAATCGTTAGATTAATCAGCCAGCAGTCTGTTCTACAAGAGTAATGATTCTTCTGCCTTCTCGAACAAGTTAATGCACTAGTTTAGAAATTAAATTCCTAAAAGAACAGTTTTTCATAAGTAAGTCTGCTTTTACACAAGACAAGTAAACATAGTCAGTCAATCATTTCTCTTTCTTATGGATGGCCAAGTTTTCATATTACAGTAACTGCCGGCACTACAGACTTCACTAGGCAGGCGATAGCTGCCTTTTCCAGGGGCTGGGTCACTTTTGTGCATTCCTGCTCTGACAGTGACTGCTTCTCTGAGATCAAAGTACCCCCAAAGAGGTCTTGATGTTCCTGTGCCCTTTGATATGTAGAGTTCAGTGCCCTTCAGGTTTCAGTTTTTCTGTCATCCTGGCAGATTAACTTTAGCAGTTAAAAGGAGAATGTCCTCTGAGGGCTTTACCAGTAACAAACCCGTGTTTATGACATTATTCACTAAAAGGGAGACAGGAATGGGAAAGACCTCTCTCTTTAATCAATAATGCATGCTCTAGTTAGTCCTTTCCTCTGGACATGATTAAACATGTATTTTGTTTCATAACTGATGATTTTGGTTGACTAGGGATTTTAACTATATATCCTCAAGCCTTTGTGACTAGCATCAGGAAGATCTAACATGAACTCCCACTCCCAAAAGGAAAAAAACCCAACAAAATCCCAGTGGGGAGAGCTGCAGATAATTCTAACCTGCAGTGAGTCAGGCCAGATTGGCACAGGGCCTTTGACATGAACCAACTACAGACAGTAGCCTCGGTGTTTGTCTTTGCCACTACTCATTTGAAGTTTTGAGAAATACCATTGTTTCATTCATGTTAGAGATGAATAAAAAAGTGTCTGAGATGCTGAGCTGTATAAGTTAAGTGTTAGATTAAGGTCTGTACTTAAATGGTAAAATATTCGGCCAGTGAAGCACTTTGGCCTCTCCATTGCACTTTGGGGGCCATGCTACGTCTCTAGCAACTGTTGTCACCCTTAGAGGAGTTGCCCTGGGCTGTTCCAGACCTCCACAAGGTAGCCATAGGAGAGTCTGAGCCCTGTTGAAACCAGAGGAGCAGGTGATCACCTCCATCCCTGCATTCTGGGTACAGAGGGGCAGACAAGGTGCCCAAACACAGACAGCTTCCTTGGTATCCGAGTGGGACAGTGAGTCTTGGAGGACAAAGATAAATAAACTGAACATACCAGTAAGAAATATTCAACCTTGGTGCCAAGTGTGTTCATCTGGAGGCTCAAGCTGACAAGAATTGCCAGCTGCTGAGGAGCAGTGAATCCTAAATGAACATACAGTGGTTGTTACGAAATAGGAAACATTTGTCTTAATGTGATACTGACTGCGGCACAGTAAATGATGATGATTTCCGTGTACTGGAATGTGATATGTTTATGTTGCTGGAGTACCAGCACAAGTGCAGTTGGGTAAAATCAATGCCTTGGTTTTCATCCTGACCACTCTGCTGCAAATAGTGTTTGAAAACATCCCAGTGAATAAAACAGCGTGTAGGTATGTGTGTGAGAGAGAGCAGGGAATTCAGAAATTACCCAAGAAAGGTTTTCTGAAATGTTTTTGTTTCCTCTCTTTTTCCTTCTCAGACACTTTTAGGATCTGATTTTATTTTTTTTTTACCCTTTATTGAAGAAAAATGCCGTCCTTGAGAGGGAAAGTGCAGACTGTCTTGGGCCCTGTGGAGCCAGACTGCCTTGGCTATACATTGACTCACGAACACTTGACTATGAACTACAGCAGCTGTTTTTGTCCACCTTCTCCAGGCCAAGAGCCTTTGTCTGATGGGCCCATTGAGATGAAGAACTTGTTTTGGATTAAGCAAAATCCCTACAGCCATAAAGAAAACCTTCTTTTGTATCAGGAAACAGATGCTGTGAAGGAGGAGCTGTTGCATTTTAAAGCAGCAGGTGGTGGGACTATTGTGGAAAACACAACTACAGGAATTGGTCGGGATATGAATACTTTGAAGAAACTTGCTGAAGAAACTGGAGTTCATATTATTGCTGGTGCTGGGTTTTATGTAGATTCCACTCATTCTTCTCAAACACAGGCCATGACAGTGGAGCAGGTAAGTGTTAACCATTGCTTGAATGTCCCTCTCCTGTGAATTATCGGTGGGTAAGCCAAAGCTGGAGAGAAGTTCCAACAAAATAGATGAAATACAGAGGTTCTCAATGTGAAAAACTTGGGAACAGCATTACTGCTTGTGTGATACTGTTGGAAATGAAATAACTTATCTGATTTTTTTAATGGTCCTAATTAACAAAAGGTTAATTAGTTGCCTTAATTAATCATAGGTTGTGTGTTAGGCCTTAAATCACTTTCAGCAGCATATAGCAAAAGGTTTTCGTAAGCAACTTTTGCGAGAACATAGCTTGGGAAAGTACTAAAACTAAGTTTTTTCAAAGTTAACCCTGATATCCTTCAATGAAAAATTCCCATGAGAGAAAGATGTCTTGTTGAAGCTGGACATCTGGAAACAAGGACCTTTTGCAGGAAGCAGCAGATAACTTTGAAGACTAACAAAGGCTCAGTATTTATGTTGGAAAATCCCTGCTGGAGGAAAAAGATACTAAAAAGACAAAAAGTGTGAACTAATTAGCATAAGCAACAAGAGATTAATACCAATAGTGGATAGAATACTAGTTAATGAAAGGGAATCATGTAATTTAGAGCTAATGGACATTAATTTCTTTGTTAAAAATGTATAAATAGGTGGGAAAGTGCTGTATTGGTGTCTGTATGGAGACAGGATTTTTGTTGGCCACATAGACACCCAGCGCTGCAAATAAAGAATTGCCTTGCTTTCTAACACTAAAAAGACAGTGTTAGAGGGTTCTGTTACCTATGATTTCGGAGGTATTTGGCAACAGTATAGCTGGAGCAGCACTACTTGCATGTGCTGGGGTTATCCATCAGCATTTCCGGTTCTTAAGCTCCGTTTTCTCTGAGGGATTTGTTATAATGCAACAGTAAAAGGAAAATAAATTATTTCATGTGTGGACATCTGGTACAACACCAATTATCCTGTTTTTTTTGCTATATTGAAGGAGGGAGTATATCCTTGCTAGCTCTCTTGTCTTTTTTTCTGACTAATCGTTTCCCAGTGAATTTACCCACCATTCTTGTAAAAAGCATAAATAATTGCAATATTTATAGGACGGTTGTAAATCATTGGTCTGCTCAGGCTGTGTGTTACATCCCTTTCTCTGTTATTTGTTCAGGCTTTTCAGGGGAGTCTACATCAGGCTGTTTGTATGGCGTTGAAGACAATATGTTAATAATAACTGAGGTCCCCAGATATTCCTATAATAATAAATATTCATTCATCCTTTATTAAGAAAATGTGATGATGGGGAGAAGAGGGAACGGAACTCTCCAAGGCAGGAGGCTGTGAATGTGGATGAACAGAGATGAGAAAATTTTTAAAAATCTGTCACAGTTCACAAATGAGTCAAATTAATTTTAAAAATCAATGGTCAAAACTTGAGCAGTGCCGCCAACAAAACTGGACCCTAGCTGGCCCAACCTGTGCACAACAGTCCTGCTTTTCCTAATTGTTCTTCCATCACTGGAAATTTGATACAAGTACTTTTCTTGAGGCAAAGGTTTCCCTTCTATATTTGGTGGATTGATGGAGACCCACAGATGTCCTGTACTGAGCACCAAATCCAGTCCAGAAGACAGGTCACCATCAAAGCTGTTTTGTGCTCAGTTCTGAATGTGTGCTTAAGATGTATGGCCTATTGTGGAAAAGAAAAACTAAAGCTTTTATAACAAACTACTTTTATTAAGAGATTTTGATGTCTTTTTTTACCTATGAATGTTTTAAAAGCAAGCTAATTTTGACCCTGTAAATTTGTCAGATAAACTGTGTTTTTGTGGTACTGAAGTCAGCAGAGCTCCTGTTGTTTTACATCTGCATTCCCATAAGCAGGATTTGCCTTAAATTTGTCTCTTGGAGATCTGTGCCAGAGTTTCTCCCTTCCCTGTCTGAATGACAAGGTTTCCTTATTCTCTGAGCCCTTGTTTTGCAAGAAATTACATGTAATTGTATCTGGAGCTAATTCAGGAGTGTAAGGCGCAGGTTTTGGAATAAACTGACTTTTTTTTTTTAAAGAAAACTTAATCTCAGGCTAAATCAGAGTACAAATTATATGTAGACCAACGTTCTTGGCAAACCTGGACAAATGTGCGAAGGGATACTGTTAAATTAATTTGCTTCTCTCTTTATTTTGGTCTTAGTGAATGGCTGGCATAACATTGGTTGACAGAAACCAGATTTTAACTACAGTGTTTTCACACACCCAGCTGTTAACTCAATAGGTTCAGAAAGACCTTGGGAGTATAACAGGCACAGTGTCCATAGGCCAAATTTGATGCTATTTAACACAAATAGTATTAATAACCAAAAATCTCATTTTCCTATTCTCTAGCTGACAAACATTATTGTTGATGAGATACTCAAAGGAGCAGATGGGACTAACATCAAATGTGGTGTGGTGGGAGAAATAGGTTGCTCCTGGCCTTTGACTCAGAGTGAACATCGTGTGCTCCAGGCAACAGCACAGGCTCAGTCACAGCTTGGGTGTCCTGTTATCATCCATCCTGGCAGGAACAGCGACTCGCCTTTCCAGATTATCCGCATTCTGCAGGAAGCTGGGGCTGATGCTTCAAAGACGGTCATGTCTCACCTGGACAGGTAAGCAGACTGTTCTGCTGTCCATCCAGCAGTGTTGCCACAACTCACTGGGGTTTGTGGAACTATGCTGGAAATAGTTGGCATTAAGTATTATCTTTAAGTTTACTGTCTTAAAAATAAGTGCTTTTATAGAGCCTGATTGGCCTCCAACACTTCAGTCAGGATCAGCTTTTAGATTCCCATTGATACTTTGGTATTTTAAATACTCTCTTTGAAAGCCTGGGAGAGAGATTAGGAATAACTGTAACCATATTTTAAAAATCAGAACTCTGTTAATTTGTGTCCCTGCACAAATCCCTGTATTTACAAAGCATTGGATATTGAGCAGCTCTCACCAAATTGGGTGGGAAGTTGCTGGGCTTCCAGCATTTTTGAAAACTGGATCACTCTTAAGGGCCTTACCAAAATCTCACAGAAGCTAATGGAAAACTTGATTTACTGGATTCTGGATCAAAGCAGAAGACAGATTTTTAATGTTCTGCTACCAGACAGAAGAAATATTGCTTAAAAAGAGATGAGTTGGGTTTTGGACAGTTCATAGCATAGCCCAGGTAGCTAACGTGTAGCTTTCTCGAGAACAAAACCCAGGAGCACCACGTCAGGCATGGAGAGAAACTGGGATACTTTTTTGCCTCCAGCTTAGGAATACAGCCTCTATTACCAAATCAGTTTTGTATGACCTTGTGTTGTTCATGGACAGCTGGAATATGTCCAAGCATTGATTAGTTTGGCCAGTTGCTGAATAAAGGAGACTGTTTGTGGTCATATGATTCTCAGCAATTGGATTGTTTGCCCTCATTGTGAGTGCAGTATAGGCAACAGCACTGTGCTCCAAATTTCTGATGGTTGTAGACTCTAAGAGGTAGCAATCTGAGCTACAGGTGTTTTGTATGCAAAGCTCCTTGTTTTACTTGGGGATTTTAGGAGGATAAAATCCAGTGCCATGGAATTCTGTTTGTTTACTTATAAATGATACAGACTTCCTTTATGTATTTACCTGCATTCCATTGTATCTGTGGCTGTATTTTCCTCCCCTTTTTAAAGAAAAAGTGATCGCTTAAATCTTCTAATGAAAGAGAACTGAGAAGGCTGCAGAGATCAGTACTTACATAGGCATTTTGATAAACATACAGTTGTGGGGTTTTGCCTTTATACATTGTTGGAAATTGTTGAATTAAGTATTTTAAGAACTAAGTAATTTATTGGTGGAAGTTAAGCAATATAAGCAGGAAAATAGTCAAGACAGTGGTGCAGTTTCACTTACAGCCGCTGATGCACAATATGACATTTCCTTATATCTCTTTCTATCATTACTTTCACACATTCAGGTTGGCACTTGCTATAAGATAAACTACTGTGAAGTTTGGCTTTGCAATGTGCATTTAACATTTTAAGTCTCCTCCAGTGAGAAAAATCCATGTGGGAGCATCCCAGTCCTTTAAATGTGAGATAAATTTGTACATAGCTCCATATTTCTTGTCTGCATTTGACATAGACAGAATGGTAGTTTGCAAGTGGATTTACAAGGAAACGATAAAACTAAAATGCTGGCTACCATGTTTTTGTTGTTTTGCAATTTAGCATCTTAGAACAAAAGGTGTCAAGTGTCCATAGCGTAATATGTCTCCATATGGTGCAGTTAAAGGCTGGGAATCAAAAGCTATTGAGCCTTGGCTTTGGCCGTTTGTTAGGGGTTAAGGTTAAAAAGGTATCTTGGTAGACATCAACATTCATTCACTTTTAGCTTTTGTTAGAAGGCTCACAGCAACTGCTCTGAATATGGGCTTCGTAATGGTTTGGTGGCTGTCCCCATGAGGATTTACAGAGGAGGCCCAAACTACAGGATGCTTCACTGTATCCTTTTCCTTGAGCTCGGGGCAGCTCAGGCGCAGTGTTGCCCAAACATCCAGTTCCAGCAGAGATCCTCAATCTGAGCTGGGCACTGCTGCTGTTGCTGCATCCCCATGGCTCACAGTGTGACCCAACGGCTGATGAAATTAAACTCTCCGGCTCTTCGTTGGGACAGAGCACCAAAAGCATGACACTAACAATAGTCTTAAAAAGAAATTGTTGGGCTGTGATTTTGAAATATGTTGTTGGGTGTTTTTGCTGGGTGCACCAGGATTGAATACTCTTGGCGATTGCCTCCCCATGAACCAAGCAGGGCTGGATCTAAAATAACCCGTTCTCTTGCTCTGCGCTTGAAAAACTCATTTGATAATAAATGTTCAGTCTCTGTAAATGGTAACATTTATTTTAAAATAACATTTTTTATTAGTTACAGTTGGCAAGTCTTAGACTCCTGCTGATGGCAGGCTTGTTTGAACAAGGGGTTTGTCCCTCTCAACCCATCTGTTCCTCCTACTTGGTCCTGTTGTTAAGTCATAATATTGAAAGTGTGACATCAGTAATTTCCATTGCAACAGACTGTGATGTAATTGTATAAGGTAAAACTGCTTTGTGACATCAATATCTTTAATAATAATAAAAAAATTAAACTACTGCCCTTTTGGTTAACTGTGATGCTTTTGTGGAAACTTGGTTTTTAATTAGATGAAAAAAATTGTGTTTTGGCTGTAAAAATTAAATTGTATCACTTGAGTGGTTTTGTTTTCCTTTGGACAGCTTATACACTTGGTAAAAATGGTTCAAAGGAAACACAGAATATTCCAGAGAGCTCTTATTTCTGTTGCTGTCCTTTTCCAAATGAGTCATATGTGTTAGAAGCTTTGTTCCTTCACTTTTCAAATCCGCTGTAAAGCCTGTGTCTCAGGTACCATTATATATTTTGGTGAGAGCGTTTCCTTAAGGTGTTCTGGCCAGATCCCAGAGCAAACAGTGATATATTGCTGTTCTAATGGCAATCTAGAAACATCACTGTACAGAATAGAGACTAAAGACAAAGTTGTGTATTACGGGTGTGTGATGGATGAAACAAGCCCTGGATGGAGCTGTCTTCTGTAACTCTTTGGGGAAAGTAAATCTGCCTTGTGTAAGTAATCCATTGTCTTTTTTTTTTTTATTTTAAATGTCACTATGAATTAACCTCCTCCTTAAATGTCCTTCCTGGTTAGGTTGTCTCCTGAGAGGGTTAATGATATCAAAAGTAAGTAACTTTCCTGTTTCTATTTAAAGATTATCATAGACGTTTTCCTTATTTCATGGGGAAATAGTTGGGGTTTTTTTGTGTTTTTTTAAAATGCATGAAATCCCAAATGAATGTGAGAAAGACAATGCTGCATATCAGCTTAAGTTGCATGTGTCAAGCAGGAGTCCTGTTTTTCAAAAGGGTGAATGAATCTTGGATTATTGTTTTTTAACTTGCAAGTAGGAGGTCACAAAATTCCTGTCCTCATGCCATGAGATATTTTATTCCTGTTTTACAGTGCTGATTCTGTGTTATATATGTTTTGCAGGACCATATTTGATACAAAGAAACTTCTGGAATTTGCTAAGCTTGGATGCTATTTAGAGTATGACCTATTTGGTACAGAATTCCTTCACTACCAGTTCCACCCCGATATTGACATGCCGAACGACAATGAAAGGATTGCAAGGTATCTGCTCCCATGCAGTGTAAGCTATAGCATGGCCATTGGCAAAAACATGTTATTGGTGCTTGTTTTAAGACCATCACATGGTGAGTCTGCTTGCTGTTCAAAATTGTCTTCTTTCATACTAAAATAATGCCATTTCCCCCTGCTGCAGTCACACCCTTAGAGCAGGATGTATCGTTTCTTCTATCTGCAAAGGAAGATGCAGAATCATAGTGTTGTACAAAGTTACTTGAGAAGAACATCAAAAGCTTTTTTAACTTCATTCTCTGTCCTAATTCCATGCTGATCTGGTTGAATTTTATAATTTACTGCATTTATACAGTCTGTTTAAAAAAAAAGGCTGGAGATACTGGATTTATGTTAGGGTTTGGCTTGTATTTGAAACATAGCATTGGAAAACTTGTGCTGCTACTAAGCATCATCTGATCCTGTTACATCTCCTCAGTAGTATGCTAACCCAGCCAAACTTGCTGGTTGTTTTGGGTGGATTTGATCCTGTGCTTCTCTCCTGAAAAAGTCCTCTTTTTCTTCCAGGCACTTTGTCACCTTTCCACCCCCTTTGCTTTTGCCCTTTCTCTCTTTTGAAGGATATGATTCCTGTCTCCTCCGAGCTCTCATGCTCCTCACACTCACAATGTGAAAATATTGGCCCCACTGGCAGGATACCTCTTCCCTGCTTCTTATCAGCACCTGCAGTCTCAGCTCAGCTGCATGGCAAATCTGTTGTGCTGTGCTAACACAAGGTATTGCCAAAGAGAGGCACTCTGTGCAGAAACTGAGAGAAGGTAGGATCAGCTGGGAATGGGCATCTCACTCTTTCCACTCCATCTGGAGGTGTGATCCTTCTGTGCTGTTTGTCCACAGTGTTAGTGAGCAGTGAAGTGGCAGGTTTCTGAGGGGCGAGGTGCCATCCTGTGTCTTTTTACTTGCCAGAATCAAAAATGGTTCTCAAGTTCTCCTTGATGAGAAAGATTTTATCATCTCTGATCGCTAATGAAGTAAATTCTAGCTTCCACTTACATTTCAGACATAGCTTCTCTCCCCCTCATTGTCAGAATAACCTTGAAACTAATCTCTGTTTTCAAACTGTTCCCTCCTAAGAAGGTGCCGTGGTTACTCTTCCACTCACTGCCAAGCATTTGCTGCTGCTTTTCACACTAGGAATAGTTTCTCTCTCTTAACAGTGCTCTCAGTCTGGCACTCAGTATTTTAAACTGTTGCAATGAATCTGCAGTTTTCACATTTAGAATGGATAAAGTTGCTCCCTCTCCTGTGCCTCCTCCCCTCTCCTGTGCCACTGAAGGTCAGCTTCTACGGAAGCACTGCGGAATATATATATAGAGAACTGGACTGTGCCTTGGTTAACAAGGGCTTGTTCAACCGTGGCAGAGTTTTCATTCCATCCATGATACTTGCTCAGCCACTGATGCCTCTCCATAAATTCCCTGGCATTTGAGTATTTTTTGCAGCAGGCTGTTCATAGGAAGAAGTGATGAAAAGTTCGTCTTCTCATTGTATGGTGTAAATATGTACATTAGAAGTGCCCTTAAATGGATATTGGTGCGTCCACAATGAACTTGAGATGGCAGTGGCAATCTCCTTACGGTTTTGTTTTGTGAAAGAGCTCCAGAGAGGTAGAAATCAAATTGATCTCTACATGAAAATACTTAAGGGAAAAGTCTCTTCAGGTCTTTTCTGTTCAAAATATAAATTTTTGTGGTCGTAATGTACCTACTCCACACAGTTTAGCCATCTGTGTACTTTAGCAGTTTGGCTGCAACCTACTGCTAATCAAGTAAAACACTGATTTTTGTTCAGGGATGGTTTTAATTTGAGTCAGAAGAAAGTACTGACTAAACTTACAAGAATAAGGAAAAAGGAGTGATGAATATGAAATGGAAAGGACCATATGCCTCCTCAACCCAAGAAATTAGACCAAATATGAAAGGAGATGATTCAAAATGATGTTTGGTCAGCAAACAACTTAGTTCTTACAGTGCCATTGCTCTTACTCTCTGCTGAGATTTGGAACAGGGCACCCAGGGAAGTGGTCACAGCACCAAGCCTCTCTGAGTTCAAGAAGCATTTGCTCTCAGGCACATGGTGTGATTCTTGGAGTGTCCTGCAAAGGGCCAGGAGTTGGACTCGATGATCCTGATGGATCCCTTCCAACTCATCATATTCTATAATTCTGTTCTATAGTCTCTCTGTATTTCAGGCTGGAGTAGACACTTGTGATGTTGTAACGCTATGGTATACATAGTGTTGTGCACTATATGGCACTATTTATGGTGTTATTTTCTTTAAGATGATAATATTTTAGCAAATTCTATCCTATGTGCCTTCTTCCTGCTGCCCATATTGATTAGATCCCGCTACATGTGTCTCCTCATAACTAATTGCAATAAAAACTGACAGGGCTTTCAGATACAGTGTAGTTACTTGTAAAACTAGTATTTATTTTCTTGTTGATCAAAGCACAGTCAGGAAGGTAAGAATCAGAATTTCTCAGTGCTCGCAAGTAACTGAATTGGAGGCCTACATGAGGAACAAGTACTTTCCAGGTCTGATCTGTCTATCTCTGCCACTTCAATGCAGGAATCTACTGCCAAACTAAACTGAAGGACTTGTAGCAGCCCTGATACAAGGGAGTGACCAGACGGATTATTTCTTTTTCCAAACCAACTTGTCATTTTGCCAAGCCTGTTCAGCTGGGTTGCCATATTCACTCCTCTTATTTCCTGGCACGTGCTAGCACTGTGCCATGCCAGTCTTATTCATATTCTTGCTTAATGAACATCTTTGAAATGTGTTTGGATGATAACTGTCTATGGAATGTGATGGTGGCAACTTCATATTTTTATTAACCTGGTTTGCTAAAGGAGATTTTAACTGCAGATGTGGAAGCATTTGTGCGTTGAGCCAGGCTTCTTAAAGGACCTGTCATACACACAGTCTGGTCATTAGCAAATGTAATAGGATCACCTTTGTGACAGCAGCAAGAAGTAACCTGATGAGAAGGAGTTTAGGTAGGAAATTATTACTTACTCATGTATATAAAACCTGTGTCCCATGCATGGTGATGCTGAAGCTCTTGAATTCCTGTGTGAACTTCACGGGACTGGGAATGCAAAACCATGTGCCAAATGGAATGAGTTTTCCTTCCCCATTTTGAGATATGTGGTGGTATGTTTTCAGAGGTGGGTTTCCTTCATGCAATAAAAAAATGTGGTTTAATTTCAAGTGAATATAAAGAGTGTGTTTTCTGAGCACCTAAAATAAGTCTTTTCTGCTCTAATAGAGTCCAGCAGTACGTAATATAAGAAATGTAAATCCTGGTTGGTTCTGTGCTGTTGCAGAGTGAGAACTTTCAGTGACGGGACTGCTTTTAATTTTTCAGGATTCGTACACTGATTGATGAAGGCTATGAAGACAGAATTCTGATGGCTCACGACGTGCACACCAAGAACAGGTTGATGAAATATGGAGGTCATGGATATTCACATATCTTTGAAAATATAGTTCCTAAAATGCTAATTAGAGGCATATCCCAAGATAAAATTGATAAAATACTCCTAGCAAATCCAAAGCGGTGGTTGACTTTTAAGTAGGAATAATGAATAATTATTCCTGTTCTATAGGGAAGCTTGATAAAATTCGAATTTCTTTCCAGAGAGCAGTAATTTTAAAATTTGCTTCTTTTCAGAGAAACTGAAAATTATTAAGGAGATGCAAACAAACTGATTATAAATTTTCTTTTTAATTAGAATGTCAAAACTGAGTACTGTCTCTGCATCTTCTCCCTTCTGGAACTTTGTTCATGAGTGATTTACTGAATATGAGCCTACCTGCAAAATCTTTTCAATAGAAATTTAAAAATAATTGTTTCAAGAGCATAATCTAATACTATTATTGAATGTTACACCAAACTACTTTTGAAAATGCATCACCTGGACTTTGAAAGAAATTATGATTTTCAGTTAAATTTCCTGTCTCCAGGGGCTGATTTTAATCAATGTAATACTGACAATTTTTTCATTATCCTTGTATTCTTTAAGTAAGGCTTGATGAAAGGTCTGGAATTTTTAAATAACTTCTGTAGACAACACAAGGCAAAAGAAATCTCAAATAAATCTAAGAAGATAATATTTCTTTATAGTTTAACAATTTACTTAATTTTAACTGAAAGTGTAAAAAATACATGGAAAAATATATTTTTGAATAAAGCAATTTGATGATCTCTTAAACCATGTGAAGTATTATTACAGATGTCTTTTTTTAATCACATTTTTTTTTTATCATGAACTTTTGGAATCTCACAGTGATCATGTAAAACTTGACACAGACCAGCTTCTTTTTGTAAAGATGCAACACCAGAAGTCAAAATATATTACATAATACAGTTTTAATGAGTTGTAATAGTTATAACAAAGGTTGTGATATAAGTCTTTACAAATCAGTATATCAAGATATGATGAAAAAGGAAGAAATGTTTGCCTTATATGTGGTTTTTACATAAAGTGTGTTCTTTGCTCTTGTCTAACTTTAACCAGGGTAGGTGATCTATCCAAAAAATGGTCTCATCCAGC
Organism: Lophotriccus pileatus; assembly: GCA_035583135.1. Lineage (NCBI taxonomy): Eukaryota > Metazoa > Chordata > Aves > Passeriformes > Tyrannidae > Lophotriccus > Lophotriccus pileatus. Next base: position 19,968,783 of record JAWWES010000081.1, on the reverse strand, counting down.
AGCAGTGGGAGCTTGATTTCAAAAGCTTCTTCAAATTTGACCGTATACATCTTGTAGTGTTGAGCCTTTGCAATAAACACCTTAGTAAATATGCACTGCTGCTTGTAAATGATCTCTAGCTTGGTGCATCAGTGTGTGACACTATGTAGAGGATCTCTAGCTACACTGCTGTGTGAGCGCACTGACCAGTGAAACAACAGTGGAGCAAACAGATGAAGTTCAGTTGCACATCTGTTATTAAAGTAATTGCCTTGTGGAAAGAAGACAGGAGTAATCACTACAATGTACAGACACAGGCTGGCACTTTGTCATAAAGTAAAAGCATTAACCATTCTGGTGGGATAATACACAAGCAGCTGGCAGCACTATGTCCCCTTATAAACCCTGCATGAGTTTGCCTGGTGATCCTCTCCGTCAGCCGAGACTCACTCGGCATTTGTTTTGAATCGGACGACTCGAAACAGAAACAAAGAGTAACATGTTCTGTTTAAGAGAAGTGTCACTCATTCAGCCGAGATTTTTAGAGAGATGTGTAAAATCTTTATCAGAGTTTTGCTGAGCAGCCAGGACTGGAGAGCTTTTTTGTCCCAGTGGCAGACACTTCAGATGTTTTAGTGCAGATAAATCTAAGTTTGTACCCTTAGTACATTAGACAAGGTTGCTCGTAGCAAAGTACGTGAAATAGCAGTGCTAGGGGTAGCCTTTATTACACTTTAATGATTTATAGAAATGTTGCCTTGATTTTGCCAAAATGTTAAAAATAAATAACATAACCAACTGTGCTAAAGAACTACTCAGTAATCTTGCTAAAATTTAGGTTTAGAATGAAATCTGCAAGTTTTAACCTGAGAGAAACAGACAGCCTCCCAGAACCAAAACAAATAATAAATCAGTTTTCTGAATAAAAATATTCTGTGGACGTTACTGGTATGACTGATTTTAAAGCATTTTTATAACTATGTAACTCATAGTACCTGTGTTTAGTTTAATTCTCCAAGCCATTAATCCTCAATATGAATTAAACCTCTTTTAGATTTTATATATCTATATCTATACATATATGAATGAGAAAAATAGGTTTTAATACACACTTTTTTTTTTTTTTTTTTTACGTAAATATCTGCTTCTTTCTTTGCATATGTGTTATCATTTTTGGTAATATGCTTATCTGTGTCCATCTCATAGGCACACCTTACTACAAACTGGTAACTAGCTTCCATGGAAAAGGTCTGTGTGACAGCATTTTCTTATGTGTCAGATCTCCCACTCCTTCTTTGTGGGAAGAATCCCACTAATATCAGTGAGATGAGACACCTAAGACAATTAAGGTTTTGACCCACTATATTCCTACGAAATTCTAGTGGAACATCTGCAGTATATTAATCCATAACTACTTTATTAAAAATAGTACCCAAGTACAGACTAAGTGCTAAAAGACTAATGAAGACTAATTGCTGCAAAGAAAACACTCTACCTTAGTGTGATGATGTGGATGACAGGCTTTCTAAATATTTACACAACTAACCATCAAGAATGGGCCTGTAATAATTGTCTAAATATATATTTACACGTATACAAATTAAAAAAGCCAAATCCCTTTTCCACTAATAGCAATGCGAGTTTTGCCATTGGCTTTGGTGGAATCAGGGATTTCATCCAATAGAATAGTTTGTCAACTATTACATTTTTCAGGGGAAAATAAAGTGTTTCTTCTATCCTCCTTTTTCTTTTAGAACACAGCTAAGGGAAAGACAAAATTTAAACAATTCCACTGGACTGATTTTATGTTAAAAGTCTAGTGTAAACCTACAAAGCAGGAACATTGAGTTAAGGCTTGAAGATGATTAGTTTCTAGTTTTAAGTGGAAGGGTAAGAAAAGTACAAGGCAAACAATTTCTTTGCAGAGAGAAAGTATATTTTGATTACCTCTTCCTTTTATTGTAAAATCATTCCTCACCACACTATCAGTGGACTCCAAGCGTCATTGTTAGCAAGTAAGTCACAAGAACCAAAGCTGAAGTATGGATAAAGCAGCAAGATCATAACACATCAAAGTATCATATACACTGAAAAATAACTCAGCGTCCTTAGGTGGGCTTTTTTCCTATAAAAATCTGATCTATGTAGAACTTCATTCACATGGACACTAACAATGAGGAAGTATTTGCTTTGGCGGTAGTGGATCGCACATCTGTTGAACTCGATTTGTCATTTTTTAACATAAGGTTTCTCTGTGTTGTACAGATGTGAATCAGGTAGCATTTGACTTTTTTCCCCCGCTACTGAGGTGTTTGGTGGTCGCTCTCTGCTGGGGTACTTGTTTCATTGACTTTTGCCACGCAAATCCATCACTTAGAAGAGCAGGCTTCATTTTTGGACTGGTTTGGTGGGTCTTTTTATGCATTATCAGTCAGCATAAATAATAAATCCAGAAAATGTGCTGTATTTGTTGTTGTTTCCTCCGTGTGCTTTTCCTCCATCTAATTTAATGTAAACTTCGTCTCCTGGCTCCAAGTGAAGCACCACGCTGTTACTGGCATAGTCGTAGTTCTGATCAGCATCCTGAGCAATCGCACTAGCTCGAACCTACATGAAATACATAATGAGCAGTTAAGAAAACTCAGGTGGTTTTTCTTGCATTGTGAACTTAAAGCATCCCCTCAACATTTTATTCACCATGCACAAGCTGCCACTTTAAACATCTGGCAACCTACATTTTAGGTTTTTTCCTATGGTTATTGCTTATTTTCTCCTACAACACGACATCTGAAACTAAAGCAATAACATGCTCCTTTCTCAGTCATCTGATGAATACAAAACTGCTTGATCTCCTGTAAATGTCTGGAGCCTTTTTAAATATATGTGTAACAATAACTGGAATTGGGAGAACTGGATACCGTCAGGGGCTACTTTTACATTGGTGTAACTTTTATTTCAGTGGGACAAGTGATTGACAATGGTGAGGATCCACAGGGAGCTCCCAAACTGGACTTTTTCCAGAGGCAGTTTATTGTCATACCAGTAACAGGATCATGCTGCAGAAAAGAATACAAGAAATACACACCCACTCACACACATGCACACAAGCAGGTAAGGATCCTAGTCTGGGTTTGGGAAAATCGCTATTGCCACATTTCAGTAAGCAAAAATATTTTTTTTTCTGTGTTTTAAGAGATGCAGACTTGAAAAAATCACAGGAAAGTCGCTATTTGCTTTAAGAGGTTTCTGGAATTTACGTGTTATTGAGGGCTTTTCATTTGCAACTTTCCCTTAAACATACTTTTTTCACATTTCTCCCTTGCTATTCCGCTACTGATTAAATTTGACATTTCTTGCAAACTGGAAGTAATCTGTAGTTTCAAGATATATGCTGGTTTCCAGCAATGAACAGTCTGTGCCACTGTAAGTCTCCAAATCATTTATATATAATTTGACTGTGTTTGGTAAAATATTTAAACATGGTTGTATGTGATTTATTTCAGTGTAACACGTCATCTGCTTGTTGCTTGTCTTTGTTCTAGTGTAGTTACAGAGCAGTAAATGATTTAGTGGCATTGCAAAGCTGAACTAAGTAATAATGCATGACTTGGCGTACTATATGTGGGATTTTATCTGTTCTGAATTGAAAAAATAGGCTATAAGTCACAATTTTCCATGGATTCCTTTCAAAGTTTACATGATAAATTTCCAAATTAAATTTTCATGTGATATGATTTCACATTAATATTGAAATGTTGTAAAGGAGGGGGTTCTTTTACCATGCAGGATCTTATGTCATTATGCAGCTTAAAAATCACAGTAGGTGGAAATTCTTTATGCATCCTGTAAGAAGATTGAGAGAGGCTGCAAAGGCTTGCAGTGCTGTGACAGGCTGCAAATTTAAACTGATACATGGCATGATGATAAACCCCGACTATTTCAGGACTTCTTGATTCTGACTTGCCTGTTTACCATTATTGATCTATTTTGCTAGTGTTTAAACAATAATTATTCTAAGGACCGGATGTTTTCTCTGGATTAATGATGGGCAGGGTGGAGTTGAAGGCTCTCTGGGTCATTAACCCTGGAAATACCTTCCAGAGAAAATAACGGACTGAGATGGTTGCTGGCAGTGTAAATGGAACGGGCAAATGGGAAGGAGTGAAGAGACTATACATGAGCTAGAAAAACTTCCATACAGAACTAGTGTCTTACATACGGGCAAGCAGATGGTTTTAATATACTTTTCCAATTCCCATGTATATCCTAATAAAATGCTACTTTGTGGATTTGTATAAAATGTTGTGTTTCTGTGGATAGTAAAGGAGAACTCAAATTATATTAGTCACTATCCTAAAGGAGTCAGCATGTAGACACGAACTACAACAGCAATGGATATTTAATTTTTAAGATTCTACGTAGTATATGCTGGCTCAAAAAAAATATTTTGGGTGTTGAAAGTCTAGAAACCAAAGTGCAGATCTTACTGCCCTGTGTATAGCAGCGAAGGTCCCATAGACTCCAGTATATTATTCCTAGGGGTTTTACCTCCTTGCTTGGTTAGCCAGAGCAATTTCTTTTTAAAGCCTAGGAGAACAGTCTCAAATGAATTCTCAGTGAGTGTACTGCTGCAAGACAGTAAATGTAACTCAAAATTAAACCATCAAGGGACAATACATTTCACAAGTTCCATGCAAGTTCTTTCATGAAGCTGTGTTCTCACACACATATTTGCTGAGCAATCTCAGCACTTCCCTGTTCAGGCTTGATGAACCATTAAAGTAGCATTAACACCGAGCACCTTGAGGTTCCACATATGGAATGATTTTTGATATACACTTTCCAATGGTTTGGCTTTTTTAATTGTTAGAAAACACCGAATTTGTAATGTTACCTTTGTCACTCCACAACTTCCAAAATTTCTGAGCTTTCTTACAAATAATATAGAAAGTTAACCGCTGTCACATCAGCATTTAGTGTTTCAAGTATAAATCATAATCGCTGATGGATTAAAACTGTGGGTCCATTTTAAACAGTTTATATGCAGTTTATATTACCTAAATACTTGTCTTGCATGGGTATATACAAATATATACACAGAACCCGTGGCCTTTTTTTTCCTTCTTTGAATAACTATGAGTTTAATTTGTCTGGTACTGGAAGTAGCAATATTTGGGAATGGGTAGACTTCAGGCATAATTTAATATTTATAATTGGGTACTTCTTTAAAAGTACTGCTGTATATATATTCAGGATTTGTGAAAATAAACACTTCAAAACATTATAAGCAGGGCTAAAAAATAGAGTAATGCTTTATTTGCAAGTAAAATGGTATTCTCGTAATAGACAAGATTGCCCTTTGTATGACGATATCGAAGTGAATGTATTGCGACATACTTTGCTTTACTAGTCCTGGTTTATCTGCTGAGACGGTATTTATGGTAGGTATTTTCTAACTTAATTAATTGCCGCTGATATCCTCATTATTCTGTTTTCACAGTCCTTCTGAGGAGCCATAAACAAAAGGTTAAGTACCGTATCTGGTTAATTTACCGGCGGCCGCCGCTCCGGTGCGCGCTGAGCACAAAGGGCCGTGAGCCGGCGGGGCTCGGCAGGGCGGGAGATGCGCAAACGAAGGAGCCTCTCCGCGACCCGCCCGGCACGGCGGGGACACGGGGGCCGCTGTTCAGACCCACGGATACTGCGTAGAGCTGATCGATCGCCAGCACGCCCCGCCGGGCGGCGAACAGCCCGGGGAGAGCGACAGCGCTGGCTCCGGGCTCTCGGAGCCCGGCAGAGCCGGCAGACGGCCCCGCAGCCCCCGGGTGCCGGGACGGCTCGGGCGGTGAGGGACCTGTTGAGCGGCCGGGGCTCGGCGAGTCCCTCGCCCTCCCCCGCACGAGCGGCCGGGGGACCGGCGGGATCACTGCGGAGCTCCGGGGACGCGGAACGCCCGGGCACCCACTGCACTGCCCCCGGGCACCCAGAGCCGGAGGGATGGCGGTGCTGCTAAGCGCCGTAGGAATTAGAGCCAACCTATCCGCGTCTGTTAACTACGTACGGAAGAGGCGCAAAATTGCAAAGGATGGCTTCCCGGAGGCAATGTTATAGGCACAGCATCTGCGAGCGCGGTGGCAACGTTTATCCTAATTAAAAGGGATGATCCCTGTGTCTTTCAGACAGGTAGCATCGCAAGACCTTTAATTATTTCCGTTGTCTCCATCCTGCCCCGCGGGATGCCGACAGACCCGGGCCTTGCCTGGGCTCTCCGGAACCTCGGTGTGTCTCCCCGGCATGATCCATCAGCCGGGGCCTCCCCCGGCTCTGGCCCGCCAAAAGCAGAGCTCTGCGGCCGCCGAGCTCACTCTGTCACCAGTTCTCCCGGGCGGGGGGAAGCCTCGATCCCCTCCGGGGGCTGAGCGTGTCAAACCCAGCGCCCCGTGGGAGCCCCGTGCCGTGCTTGCTTTCCTCCCACCCATCTCACATTTTCCCACGCAGTATCACCCTCTCTTGAGCTCACCCGCCATCCCCAACTCCCCTTCCTTCCCGGGGAGTTTCCCATCCCCGGGGACGCCGGACCGCGGGCCGGGCTCTGCTCAGCCCCGCGGGGGCAGCGCTGCCTGAGCGCCCGCCCCCCGCTCTCGTCCCGGCAGAACTGTGGACAGCGCTCCGTGTCCCAGGCGGGCTGGGAGCGGCGCCGAACAGGTGCTGCTGTGCCCGCCGGGCAGCCCGGACGGCGGGACGGGAGAGGCACCTGCGGCGCGGCTCTCTGGGAGGAGAGAGCGTCGAGTCCGCATTCCGCTCCACGCGGAACCCCCGGCCCCTCGGTGGTGCTCGGGCACCCAAGGCGGAGCGGGGCGGTGCTGCCCGCAGGGTCCTCGCCGACCGCGGAGAGACAAGCGCCGGTCCCCCCCGGCTCCCTCGGGGCTCGCCCCAGCTTGGGCTCCGCTCCCCCTCCTCGCAACCGCACCGCCTCCAGCGGCCGCCCGGCTCTCCCTCCCCGCCCGCTTCCCGCCCTTCCCGCGCCGCTCCGCCCGCTCCCTCGAGGAGCCCGGCTCTCCCCGAGCACCTGCTGCCCTCATGTCCCCGGCTGCCCCCGGCGCGGCGCCCACCTGGTTGTTCTTGCAGAGGTCGGCCCACATGCTGGTGCCGTCGCCGCCCCGCATGAGCACATGGTACGTGAAGAAGTAGATACCGGGGATGGAGCAGGTGAACTTGCCGGTGGTGGGGTCGTAGTGGTTGCCCAGGTTGGTGACCACGTCGTCAAACTTGAGCACCTCGTAGCCCTCGTGCTGCCGCTTGAGGCCGGCGTAGAAGGCGATCTTGGGGACGGTGCTGTAGGTGGCGGCGCTGATGGCCCCGGCCGCATTCAGCCCCGGCGCCCCGGGGGGGCCCGGCAGGCCCTGCCGCCCCGGCTCGCCCTTCTCACCCGGCGGCCCCACCGGGCCGGGCGGCCCCGGCTCCCCCGGCGGGCCGCGCGGCCCCGCTTTGCCCGGCCGGCCGGCCTCCCCCTTGGGCCCCTGGATGAAGGTGGGCAGGGACTGCATGAGCCCGCGGTCGGGCGTGGCCGCCGTGCTGGGCGCCTTGGTGCCGCCGTAGGGGTCGCAGACCATGCGGCAGGTGCCCAGCATCTCGTAGTGCGCCGAGGTGCCGGCCGAGCTGACCAGCACCGGGATGAGGATGACCAGCAGCAGCACCATCACCACCCCCAGCGCGCCGGCCGCGATCAGCCGCCGCCTGCTGCCCACCAGCCGGCTCAGCGCAGGGCGATCCTCTTGTCTGCTTTTGGACAAAATCTTGATGGTTGGCGGGGTTCCTCCTCAGAGCCGAAAAAACGCCGAGCCCGTGCGAGCTCGGCTCCCCTGGGGCTCCGCCGCCCTCCCACGGGCCGGCGGTGGCGCGGGGCTCCCGCGGGTCGCGGCGCTTCGCTGCGGCCGCTGAAGCCACCGGGCGGGCGAGTGAGCGGAGCGGAGCGGAGAGGGAGAGGAGGGAGAGCTGCCGCCGCGCCCCGACCGCCCGCACTTTTATGCTCCCGCTGGCGATCGACTTTTTTTTTTTGCAGGCTGTGCCAGTCCGAGTCAACTTTCCCTGGAACTTGCCTTTCCTCTCGCGATCGCCCCGCTCGCCTGCTCGCTCTCGCTCTCGCTCTCTCTCTCTCTTTTTTTTTTTTTTTTTTTCGCAGAGACGACCGTCCTCAGCGGGGACGAGCCTTCCCGGCCGCCCCGGTGCCCGCCGCCCAGTGTCCGCGCCGCCGCGTCGAAGCCGAAGCCGGAGCCGGAGCCGAAGCCGAAGGGAGAGCGGGATCCTGCCCGGGTGCCACCTGCCAGGAGAGGAGGAGGCTGACGAGCGCGCTGGAGCAATTTATAGGCACCCAAAAGCGCAGGGGAAAGGGGAGCTGCTTTGGCATCTCATTCCAGCATCTGCTCTGCTCTTCCCACTCGCAGAGAGTTTGGCATTACTCTGTCAGTGTGGGAAATACATATTTTTTTCTTTTCTCCCTCCCCCACCCCTCCCGCAAACGGATGAACAGCGAAATCGTGAGCCTCACTCACTAGCTGCATCTTGCGATGACAGTTCTTTCTGGAGCAAACCAAAGGGAAGAGATGTGCTTAACAGCCTCTGGGTGCCCTTCAGGTCACCGATCGAGAATTAAAAGGTCAATCCACCTCCTGCTTAATGCTTCCCTGAGGCCACCCTACCATGTTGGTGTTTTATGGGAAATACCGCTTTAAATGTAGGGATGCTTTACCCATTGTTCAAGTAGAAGTTATTTGAAAATATACCTCCCACAATAATAGAGATTAACATCTCTGGCAATTTTGGATCTCCCTCTTCCCCCTCACCCCGATTACAACCATAAAGACAGAGAAAGAAATAGTTCTTCCTGTGAATTAAAATTGACATACTCATCACTGGCAGCAGTGTTCCCCGGTGTTAAAGAAGCCACTGCTTTGCTTGCAAACTGACACCTAGGGAAAGTGTTCCCTTTTGTTCAGAAGACAGAGAAAAGTGCGGGGCGTATGCAAATCAACAGATGCCTGGACCTGAGGAAGAGATCTCTTTGGTTTAACTTGGGGGCAGCAAAGCATTTTGTTTAATCTTGGGGTTTTCTCTTTTCTTTTCTTTGTGTGTGTGTGTGTGTGTGTGTTCATGAAAGTCTTCTCCTCCCCCAAGGTCTGGTGAGCACCTCTGTGACTGAGTGGGAAGGTGAATGTGCAATATTAGCAGCATTGCTGCTGAGAAAATATTAAGGAACTTGTCCTGCTTACAGATATACAAGGTACACAAAGAGCTGTTTAAATAAACAAACAGAATTGATTCCTAAATCATACTTCTGTATTCAGGAGCAATGGACGTCAATCAAACGTGGGTGACATTTGCCTGTCAATACAGGGATGATGGCTGGAAAGAGTGTGACTTATTACAGCAAGGCAAGAATCAGAAATGAGCAACAGCAACAAATAGGACAACAACCAAATAATGGCATCTCCAGCAATGATCAGAGGGCTGTGATCTTGTCTTGGATTTTATTAACATGAATCCCCTCTCCCCTCACCCGTTCTCTTTTATTTCTTTTCTATTGCACAACACAAGAAGGTCAAACAAGCAGGCAGTGGGAAACAAAGATTCATTGATTCTTCCTTTTAAGCAGAAATGTCAGCAGCTCCTTTTGCTCTTTCCTGAGAGAACCCAAAGGCAGTGAGTGTGTCCATGCCGTTTAGAGATGGGCCAGTCCAGCTCCTTATCTTCCCAGAAAACTCCCAACAAAGATTCCACTTGTAAATATCCCTCCCTCCTTTCTTACTATTTTTTTTATAGTTTTTTTTTTTCTTTTTTCTTTCCTCTAATGCTCTGCCTTTAAAAAATTCGTTATCTGGCACTAACACGAACTAGCCAGTTCCCTCAGCTAAGAGCTTCCCCTCAAGACCCAGAAAGAATTGAACACACTTGGAGGATTCTATTCGTATCTCATCACTCTCTTTACCCCATAGGAAAGGGCTTTCAGCATCGCTCTTTTTTCTGGGCAGGAAAAAAAGAAAAGTTGGGCCAGGAGTGACTGGACTGTCTCAGCCTGTAGCTGGCCCCTTGAGGTTTTGTATTTAGCCATCCCTAATCTAGGTGGTTTTTGTGACATCAGGGTGTGCATAAAACTCCATTGCAATGGCTGTGTTAAACACTGGGCAAAGAGCAGACCTCTTGTCCTCAAACACAAACCTATCATGATCTGTCAAGTTATAGTGATGCTGGCAGCAAGCACACCCTCAGTTCATTACTCCAGCTATGATAAGCCTGATTTTTAAAGTGAGGTCCTACCATACCAATGACATTTTCCTTCCTTATAGACACTATTATCCTCATACATGTCGCCAGGCATGCTTATTCACTCTGAACTGTTGCAGACTTTCTCCCAAAGAAGACAGCCACAAAAATCACAGCCAGAGTAAGCAGAATAGGGAGAACAGGGCAAGTAATGGTGCTGGGTTGTCAGTGGAGCTTGTATGTTAGCTGGGAACATAACCTGGGACCTTGGATTTAGTTACAGATTACCCTTAGTTCCCAAGGAAAAATTGTATTTTCCAAGAAAACTAAGAATGGGAAACCAATGACCTCAGAAGTTACACACTGGAGGTCTCAGTAGTCTGGTGCAAAGTAAAAAGAAATGCAGAAACCTCTTTTTACCACAGAATCCTTGTTTTCCTGAAGTGGTGTGTCAAAATATTGATTTGCTGTAATTAAGGCTTAGGTAGCACTTGTGTTATAATCTCTCCATGCTAAAGGCTAACAGTCCAGATTGACAGTCCATTCTTAATATAACCATTATACCTACATGAGCTGATGCCAGTTTTAGTGTGTTAAATCTATTTGTATTTTCTAAGCCCTCTTGCAAGGCTTGCTCCAGCCTTTCAGCATGTTCGCTTCCCTTCCTGTTCTCTGGGCCTTTAAGCACTCAGACACACAGTTGGTGTTCGAGCTGTATCCCCTGAAGCTTCTGCCATTTGGAACAGCCTTCTCACAGCTCTTACTGACTAATTAATTAATATTCATATAGAGACTGAAAGATGTACAGCATAACATGTATGTCCATTTTACATGTGTGCTGTTGCCTCAGCACTAACTTAGGGGAAAACTCAAGAAAACTGCCTAAGAATGTGTTCCCACTGGCACACGGGAACGTGTTCTGCAGCCGCCAAGCACGAAATGGCTCCTTGTGCCTGCAGTGCTAAATTCAAAGGATTAGCCCAGGGAAAAAATGCTCTGTAAGGAAGAGCAACCCTCTACCAACTACAGTAAGCAGGAGTAATGTGGAAAAAGGCATATGCCTACCAAAGGAGGCATATGCTGTGCCAGGTTCATACTGCTTCTGCTCACTCCTATCTGCCTCTGTTTTGCTCTTGCTTATATTTTCACTCCTTTTTATTATTATTTTAGAGAAGAGTTTTGAGTTTCAGTCTGTTCCCAAATTAAGGCTTTGCTACACTGGACTGTTACAAATACTGGTTTAATTATGTATGTAAAGGTTAGCATTTTAACCTGAATACCAGTGGAATGGTCAAGGAAAAACATGCACTCACTCCAACAGGTAAGTGGGTTCAATGCTACAAAATGAATCAAAGAGGGAAAAATATTCATATCAGTCTAGGTGGCTCAGAGGTACCATGGTGACACTGGTATCCTAAACCATTCTTGATATCCTTTTTCACTTCTGTTCACCTGGTTTGGTAAAATCTCAGCGGTAGCACACGCATCAGTAGGTCCTGGAAAGCCACATCCTGCCCCAGTTTTGGTAGATGCTCATACAGGCAGTGTTAACTAAACTCACAAAAATTGTTTTGGTCAGCATGACTGAAGACCATCTGTGTTTATAGTGATGCAAGATGCTGTATTCTTAAATCAGGATTTTCAAGCTCATGGAAGGAAAATAAGCTTTTGCACATAAGAGAAAAAAATGCTTTGCTGATTTTTTGGAAGCTTTTACCTGTCCTTTGGAATACAGAAAGTCCTTCTGCAGGGCATTCTCTGCTGCTCAGGGATTTAAGCCATCTTTGTGTGTACAATTTGAAATATTCTAGATTATCACAGTTAATAAAGCTCTTTGAAAATCAGTTTCTGAATGCAAAGACAAACAGGAAAATGATCCAAAGAAATTGTGTCCAGCCTTAAAAGGGTTACATCCACTTTTCAAATCCAAATTAGAGGGGAATGCAGGGAGGGCTGTCACTAAAGTGACAGAGCTCAACAACGAGAATTTGCAAATAAATTCGAGATATCTCTTCTTTTTTAGCTTTTAATCTGAAAAGATCAGTCAAACATGACTGGTTACTGGGGGAGGGGGGACAGAATTAAAATGGGAAGATTGGAACCCAAGTCATGCATATCATGTTTTGACTGGTGAATTACCGCAGATATAAAAACGTAACTGTGTGTGTAAAAATAAGTCTTAAACACATAGGGAGCTAAAGATTACACATTCAGCTGACAAAGTTTAAGAATATAAAATAATCATGTATGACACTTGGTAATTGCCAACATAAATAGCAGTAATTAACCATAAAAGATGCTCATAATTGCAAGTGCCCCTGTTTATTCCAAGGATTAAAACACTAGTTGCAAGCATAAAATATTGTTCTTTCAGGTTTCTTCTTTCCCAGGCACCTGCAAGCCTGCTGCTCTCTGTCTTCTCTCTATTCCATCCCTCCAGAGCCGTGATCAAAGGTGGCAAATACAAAGCTGTTGTGTATGGGAAAGCGTGCAGTCAACCTTGGCAGTATTTTTGATCATGATGATAGGACTTCTCCAGCCCCAGTGGTGCCTGACCCGTTGCTTGCTCTTGCATGGGTGATGGCATGGAACTTCTAGAGCTGTACCTAGGGTCAGCTTCATGGTCTCTGGGTAAAGTTGCACCCACTGAGATCCTTTTTCTATCTGTCCCCCCTTCCAAGTGGCAGGTCCATGCTTTCCTTTGCAGGAGGAGCTGGGATTTGGACAGTTTCTGGGGAAGTTTCTAAGAGCCATGGTGCTATGGAGGGGTAATTGGTGCTATGGAGGTGTAATTGAGCAATGCTTGCACCATCCAGTAAATTCCTTCTCCATGAATAGTCTCAATTTGCCAATAAGTGCACCGCATTTCAGGATCTGGGTTTCCAGCAATGAGGGTTTTTTACACAGCACTCCCACTCAGCTTTCTTCACTGAATCCTGGGCATCCAGTGCCCCCAGAGACCATGACAGTATCTGCGTGCAGCAGGGTTCAGCTCACAGTCTAGGTCAGCTTTTTTCTCTCCACACCCCACCTTTCCCTTCCTGTAGGATAGGCATTTTAACTCATTACCCTCTTTTAATGGAGAAGTCTTGGCTTCTGCAGCTGCCTATATAACCACCAACAGTGGTGGCAATGTTTTCCATGTAGTCTTTCTGCTTGATCCCTCCCGCTTTTAACTCCTTTCCGATCAAAATTTATAGCAGATAACCTGTCATAAGCAAGGCACACAGAAGAACACACAATGTTCACTAATAAAGCCCAAAATATAGAGATATTCCTAACTGCTATTAAATCAAAGAGTATTGCTAATAGTGAAGGCTACAATGTCGGCATCCTTATGAAGATATAATAAATAAATACAAAAGGGTGGAAGATAAATGCCTCTAACATGGGAGTAAGATTAAACAACCACTTTGTCCCTGCTTAAAACTATACCGATAAGCAAAGGCATATATCATATTGCACTTGTATTAAAAATTATGTCAGTAGTTAGAGTCAATCAGGAAGAGATTTCCAGATGATTTGCCCATGAGAATGATTTTGGTTACCTTTGAAATGGTTGTTATACTGCCAATGCTATTAGAGAGAGATGTTAGGGGAAAAAAGGAAGAGCAGATACAAGCTTTTCTAAACTGTCATCTGCAATTTACCTTTCCTCCTCCAAACCTGAAAGACTCCCTTTCCAAGGGAGTTCTACCAACCCAGCAATCTTCTGTCATTTCATACTGGAGTCCTTTATATTCATCAGGAGGTTGATGGATGGGCAATAAGAATGGATAGCTGGGAGTGGAAAACTCAAAATTAAAATCCCCAGAGTGGCAAGATGCCCAAGAGATTTATTCTTTCTTCTGTCATCCCCTCAACTGAATTTCTTTTTGTGCCTGATTATTGATTTCTGGAGTAGTTAATGGTGTAATTTACTTTGCAAGTTGCAATTACTTCTGATCATTCATTTTTCTTCCTATCTGTTCATTAGTTAAAGCAGGAGACCCTTTGATCCCAAACAATCTTCCCTACAACAAAATGGCATACAGTGGACTTTGGTGTGATCCTGCAAGACGCTGAGCTTTTGAATATTATGGTAAGCAACTGTGCTCAGAATTTTGTGAAAGTTGGTCTTGTACTGTTAAAAAGGCATGTTGCAATATTATTCTGCAGGTCTGATCCATCACAAATTAGGCATGACTCTGCTGAAGTAAGTTGTAAAATGAGATGTTAACTAATGTGTCTGAGATCAGAATTGGATTTGCTATTTGCATTACATTCTTGATATCCAGTTTCAGTTCTGTTCATCCAGTTTGCTAAAATCAGTGCTCTCCCCCCACCAAAGGGACTGATTATGCCTCCACAATGAGGGAGGGACCAGGATGTTTTGTCGTGGCATTGTAGAGATACAGCCATACAGAGGAACCCTTGTGTATGTTCCTCAGCATAATGTATTGCCAGTGCCATTATTAATAGGCTATCCTGTACTGGATGTAACTTTGGGTTTGATATTTGTTATTTTAACTTACATGTGTGCATTTAGCAATAATAACAAGTAAAGGATGTAGATCAGATAGAAAAAATTGAAGCATTTACCACCTCCCAAGATGTGTTCATGCAATGCATACATTCTCAGCTAGGCTGTTTATATTCTTTCTATGCAGCATTACTGCACAGAATTAAGCATGATTACTGCACAAATCCAAACTGCATCAAGTGAGAAATGGAATCTGACTGGCTAAAAAGCATGTCTACCACTTAGGGACTGAGATTTTCTAATTCCAGGAAGATAAAATCTCAGCTAGAATGTTCCTTTCATGTATTAAGTCACATATGTTTTCAATATGAAGAGACACACATATGCCCATGCACAAGTGCGCATACAAATGTAAAAATTAAATGCATGTGTTTTTTCTGAAATCAGAACACTGAAAGCTATGACTATCACAATTCAGCAGCCTTTTATTTTGTGTTTTATTGTTTAAATGTAACCCAAAAGAGCAGGATATCCCAATATCCCATGAAAATAGTCTCAATCACTGATATGCATATGGAGTTACTCTGCTGAGTTAATTGATAGAGTGCCAAATGCAGTTTGCACTTAACACGAGTGACTCAGTTGGCCTGGAAGGAGCCCTCACTCCTGTGCTGCTGTGCAGTGAAGCTCACTGAACTTACGTTACAGTTTCACTGTTATTTGTGAGAATGGAATTTAGCCTGGAATCTTCTGTTTAATTAATTTTAAATCGCTAATGACAGTCTTTAAATATCTAAAAAAGGAAAGAGTCTTTTATGGATTTTAATGCCTGGGAGAGAGAATGAAATGGGAAGAATTAGCACTGAGCATCCTGATAAATGCTGAAAGGAATCAGAAAAAGATACCTGAGGAGAAGGCAGTACCTATGCACAGGTTAGACCGTCTGATGGGAGATTATTGTGAACCTGGGTTACAAAGGGAATGTCATTTCTGGAAAGCAGCATTTCTAGCCATAACGTGCCAGTGATAATATGTTGAGAAAAACTTATTTAGGCATTATTTTGAGAATTAATTTTGAACCAGGCATAACACAGCACAGAGAATGTGTCTGCAGGAAGAATCTCGGTACTTCAGCACAGGGAGCAGTGCTGCAGCAAAGGTGAATGACAGTAACTTCCAGGCAGCTTTGAGCGAATTCTTCAGACAACTTGTCTGGTAAGTGCTCCTCCAGCATTTGTCTCCCATCAGGTAGGGATATTAATGGCTTTAAGCTAAAACCAAATTTGTGCTGCCAAATTTGTCACTCAGGTTCCTTTATTCAGGAAGTATGGCAAGCAGAAAAGCACAATATGCTGTTGTGCTGCCAAGCGTGGTCGCTGTGGGATCCAGCCACCAGACAGACCAAGTCTGAAGACTTTGAGTCAGAGTTTCCTCTTTATGTATTTAACCATCTCCTTAGGGATTACATCCCAGATTTATTTATTTTTTACCGGGCAGGCATTTATTCTGCATTTAACATGTATCTTCTATTAGGTTTCCGTTCTTAATTATGTTCTTATCACACCTCCTCACTCAGTCTAATACAGCTTTCCTCATTTTGAAGTGCTAATAAATAGCTAGTCTGAGGTCAGCAAGTAGGTGTCTCAGGGACAGCATCACATCCGGGTTTCCCTTCCTCTTGCTATACTCACTGGAGAGGTAAAAATACAGTTTGGTTTTTCTTTTATTTTCCAGTGAAAATTAACTGCCTCACCTCTGTGCCTTCAGCAGGTCATACTCGTTGTATGACTATTCATGTTAGAATAGCATGACTAGTCATGTTAGAATAGTCTCTTTCATCTGCCCGACTTTCTTTATCCACCCAACTTCAGACAAGTGGAGCAAAGGATAGACTGAGCTGCCCTTGCTGTTTCCTTTGCAGGGTTCTTTTTCACGTGTATAAGCATGAGATCTCAGTGCAGAGGATGCTGCTGCCAGAGGACTGCGAGAGGACGGCAAATGCAAAACCACCCGCAGCACGCCAGTGACCCCGAAGATTCATTTGTCTTCACTCTTGATGATCACACCTTTGTGTTCCTGTTTATACAGATGTTTGTGCCAGGTTTCCAGGGTCTCCCCGTGAGAACACTTTGAATATCTGTGGGCCCGTGGACAGTATCCTGGAGTCAGGTCTTTATTCCCACACATGCATTCTCCTTGCTCTCTTTGTCTTCATCTGTATGCAAATATAAATGAAATAATTTCTAATTGGTCCAAGTCAGATAGGCTATAGAACAGTGAAAAATACAGACAAAAGCTAGTTTTTGACACCCTGCAGACAAATCTGACACTTGGCTCCACAGCCATTCCCACTGGACACCTGCTTAAGGCAGAGGGTGCAGCATTTCCTCACCCAGTGCCAGCAGAGAGCATCAGGGAAAGAAGTGTAAGTGTCATGCCAAGGACACTCACCACCAGGTGATACCAATTTTCAGGTAAGGTAGACGCTGCAGGGGAGGTACTTGACTCTGCAACAAAGCATGTGTTTACCTAGCTCCACATGAGAACTCTGGGAAGTGGAATAGAGAGCAAAAGTCTGTGGCTGATCTTGCTGAATGGGACAGATGGAAACCCTTGCCAAAAATAGCTTTGCTAGAAGTAGAACACATGGTAAATTGCATTAATTTTAATAATTGCTTTTTATGCTTTGATAAAAACTGGCAAGGACCTAAAGGATCCTCTACCCAAGATAATTAGCATAGTTCTCCTTGACTGCTCCCCTTTAAAGAGAAGGCTGTTTTGAGGCTCTCATGGCTCACAAAATTGAGAAGGATGAGGCTGCCCACTTGTGCCAGGAAAGCAGAGTGCTCGGCTGGATGTAGAACCCACAGAAAAAACAGCTCAGCTGCCAATTCCTCAAGTAGTGAGGTTACTAAAGCAGTGCTGAGTTTGGTCTACAAGGGGCATGCTTGTCTGCAGCCTGGCAGCATCCAGTGTCTGTCTGGCCACAGGATCAGCAGAGTTACACTCTGAAGGTGAGCAGATCCCCAGTCTTTAAAAAAAATTCAGCAACAGCCTTTTTCCAAAAGGGAAAAATATTTTAAGAATTTTTTTTTTCTTTTTTTCCTAAGAGAGACACAGTTTCCTAGCTGCTCTAGGAGAAAGGGAACAGACAGTTCCTTTGCCCACTGCAAAGGGGATTTTTGCCTACCGTAGTGCCAGGTATGTCTGTATGAACTGTCCCTTTGCTACATGAAAAGGGATAATGGGAAGAGCGTGCTCGAGCTGGGCTGAAGTAGACTGTAGCCGGAAAGACATGCAGTGTGTTACTGCTTCTTACCCCAACCTCTGGTCAGGATTTAGGGATGCTTGACTTGGAAAGAAATCCTCATATCAAAGCAAACTCCTCCAGCAATGGTGCTGGGTGTAGTGTCAGACAGCACCAGCAGCCTGTTTACACTGGCCATCTCACTGCCTACCTAAACTGGTTTAGTCTTCTGCCCAACAGCAGATAAACCAAAACACAGAACTCCGACTGCTGGCAGTGTCCAGGCCAGTGACACAAAATTGGTTTCTAATTGATGTAGTTAATTCAGGGCATCTGTTGTTCAAACAGCTCTGGAATAACGTTTAATTACCCGGGGGATTTTGGAGCCAACAATGCCTGCATTTCTTTCCAGTTCACAGGAATACACAATGCACGTTCTACTCAGGTATTATACATTTTTTATATGAATGGAATGTATTCTCTTTTACAGCTAAAAAGTGTGCCTGTCAGTCCAGATCAGAGTCAGTCTGGGATACAGTCACAAACCTGTCAGAGTCAGGTAGGCAAGAAGACAATGTCTAAGAGTGGTATTTGTTTCTGTTAGATTAAGGAAGCTCACTGGAACTGCAGTTTTGTCTCCCCAAAAGCACTGTGTGACTGCAACTGAGTGAGGTTGATTTTCTTCTTCCTGCCAGGGCCAAGCTCAGGCAAACAGACAAGATCTGTACCACATAAGAGCAGCCTGGGAAGCTCTGAGTGAGTGTGTGATAGAAATGCATAAATATAGAAATATAAATGTGTCTGCACACAACTAATGCCCCAAAAGGACACCTGAGCTAAACGTTGGTTGGTTTGGGAGCGTGATTTGGATACACTAATTGCTGACTGTTGAAAGTCCTTGGGCAGATAAATTGAAAAAAATCCCTTTAATTCAGGTCTTCTCCAGTGACAAGGATTATAGAAGTGAGCAAACTCTTCCATGTAAAGGGGCCTGCTCTCTCAAGTGGGGCATGGTTTGGCATTTTCCTTCCCAAGCCAGACCTGAAGCATATGGACAGGAGCTCAGAAGGGCCAGAGGGATGCTCTGCTCCTCCAGGGAGGAGGTAGCTGCTGGCTGGCAGGTCTGTGCTGCAGTGCTCAGAGCAGGATTGGCGACAGAAGCAAGAGCCATCACACCCTGAAATGCCTCCCTACCTTCTCATGCCTTTCCCTGGCACCCCAAGGATCTGGTCCTTGAGCATGTGTGTGCAGATAATGCTACTGACGCCATTTGTATGGGTAATTTTTTAAAGCTCAGTGATTTAGATTGACAAATGTATTCTGATTTTCTAATACATTTTTCTTCACATCTTTGCTGTGTTTTTCCATAAGAATTATTCTGTTCAGCAGCTCAGCAAAAACAATCAACAGATAGAAGGTATATCCCACTTCAGAATTTTGCACAGAATTACAATGCCTCTTTTTTCTTCCTTTTTTTTTTTTTTTCCCCTCTGAAAAATGTATTTGTCTGTGTTTCCCCCACTGGCCCTATCTTGTAGCTCTGTGTTTGACCTAATATTCCATCAACCGTCCTGTTTTTGTTGATGTCTTTCTGTGAGGAGTACCAGATTGGCCTGCCATGCTGATGTTACTTTTGCTCCCACTTTTTTCCTACAGCTGCACTGTTGTTTAACAGCCTCTTCACAGAACACCTCGAAGCCTGCTGATGTTTGTAACGCTGCAAGTGCTCAGTGAAGCCCTCTTCAAACACAGCCATTGGCTGAGAACCACCGTAAGAGCAAAGAACTGGGGAGAAGTGGACATACTTGAGCAAACGCTGCAAAAGGGATGAGATATTTTGGAGCTGCTGGGTTGAAACATTTGACTGCATCACAGGCAGCAGATGAGGACAAATTTTTGACTTTTCTGCAAACCTGTGGGTTTTGACTGTAACTGAAGATGAATGTCTCAGTCTGTCAGGAGATGAGAAATCTTAGAAACACTAACAGAATACCAAAAATGCTGCAAGGAAATGCAGCTGATTCAGTTCTTGCCTTACTTAGTAATCAAAGAAGTTGTTTTTGGTAGCTTGCTTGGGAAAAAGTCTTTGTCATTTTGTTCCAGAAATTAGCAACTTTATTTGAACTACCGTCAGGATGCCAAAACCATGCAGGGAGTGAGACAACTGTAAAGACTGTATTTCAGGACTGATTAGGGGTGCCCAAGCCCCTAGATTTGGCAAGGTTCAATCAGAGCCACCAGCCTGTGCTTGTAGGTCCTATAAATACAGAAATCCAGCTAGGCACTGGTGGGATTTCTGCAGAGTGCCCAAGAAAGTGCTATTACATCCATAGTGGTTCGGTTGATCAGGTTTGTGTCATGGCAGGCAAGTCATGCTGCAGTGGATAATTAAAAGGATTATATACTGGTATAGAAGGAGTCTGCATGATGAGTGAGCTTTGCTATCTGCGAGCTATTTCCAGCATGACAGATACAAAGTTACTTGAGCATGCTAGACAGAAAATTCCTGTTTTAATCCATCATATGAATAGGCTAGATTGTTTCTAGAGATGATGCCTAGATTTCCGTTTAGAGACAAGTTTCTGGACTCTACAGAGGGGAAGATTTTCCCTTTAAGCTCAGGATGGATGTAGTCTCTGTTTAGAAGGAGAGATCCTGAGGCAGAGCACTGCTCCGTGCTGAATCCCCTTCAAAGATTCACAGTCGTCCAAGTCTTGTGGCCAGCTCCAAAGGAGAAGAGGGGGAAGAAGAGACACAAAGACTTGCCTGTCAGAAGGCTGTCTGATCACTGATAGGGCTTGGCTGCAGAAGGAAAACCTGCTCACTATCAGCATAAAAATGTTATTAGGAATTTCTTCTGGACTTCAGTGCTGGCATTCCAGTGCCCAACAGGCATGAGAGAACAAAGACTCTCCATATGCTATACATCATAATGAATAATGTGTTTGTCTATTTTCCCCAAAAATTCTTTAGAAAGGCCAGAGAGAATTAAAAAATCCAGATCTAAACCTTCCTTGTCTCAAATGTTCTAATTGTGCTGCTCTGACCTCTGTTCCTTGGTTTAGGTGCTAATCTCTGCTCCGCAAAATTATTCACATTCTTTCTGAACTGCACTCACCCACCACAGCCCACCTGGTTTACTGTGTGCACCCTAATGGTCACCCCAGAAATGCAGTGGCCGGTCACATCCAAGTTTGCTTACAACTTGCTCCCATTTTCTATAGCCCACCTGCATGCTCAGAAGGGGAAGTCACTTCCCGGGCTGCCTGAAAGGGGAATTGTGACTGATAGAAAGAAGAATACAGGACACATACCAGAATACCAAATTTCAGATTAAAGCATTTTGTACTACTCAGAAGCAGTTTAGTATACTTTGTCCAGGATGAAAATTCACAAAAACTCCACTAGGTTTTTGGCATCATGAGAGATATGCTCTGTGAAATAAAGGCAGTGGATTCCCACTGTTGTGCCATTAGCCCTTTCCAGACACCCACGTGAGAGGCCTGGCTTTCAGAAATGTGGCAATACTTCTTTTTTTGCCACAGACCCTGCGTATGGATGAGTTTTCATTTTGAGGAGCCCTCAACCCCCAGTCCTTGCAGAGGCAGGCAAGGCACAGCTAGTGCAGCCTGCGCAGGGCACCCACTCCCTGTCCTGGCCCTGAAACTTTATTTCTCTTCATAACATCTTGTAACTTCCACCAGGTGCATCCACCTTCACCCACTCCCTTGAGAAGCTTGAGCCTTTGCCCTGGGTTTACTACATCCATTTTTTTGGGGTGATAGCACCTGACTCCCAAGCCAGGGAGTCAGGTGCTAACCCAACCAGCCACTCCTTCAGGTCTCTCAGCAATGTGGTGAGTTCAGCCTTGAAGGCAGCTGAGCCTCCTCTGCTGGCTGGCTCTGCTGAAATGGAAAATATTGACTGCATGAGGCTTATGCCAAACACAACACAAATATTCCTTACTCAGCCACGCTAGAATTTTTTGATCATTGGTGCTACAGGTTACAAACATACCTTCCATCCTCCTGGAACAGCCACCAGACAATTTGTGAGATGAGAAGGAGGAAGGTAGGAAGTCCTGTCAGATAAAAAAAGATAAGGCATGAGGCAGAGCAAAAGTGCTTTGGGATTCATTAGCAGTTTTGCACTCAAAATAGCCCTGAAGGCTCATATCTGGGCAACAGCCTTGCATGGTGCCATCAGTCACTCTTCACCCTAAATTCTGGGTAACCCTGAGCTCCTGCACCAGCTGCTGATGCCTGCCTGTCTCTTGTAGTGTCACATCATGTTCCAGAAAATGGAGGAAACTGCAAGACCTTAGAGGTAGGAGCTGTGATCTCTGTGAAAATGTTTCAGAATTTGGGCCAAATTTTATTTTCCTTCCTGGTAGGAAATGCCTGCCAAGGCACCTTAACCAGGAGAAGAGGTCTGAGTGACAAAGGACATTAATTTTCTTCTTTTATAGGGTGTACAAAAGGAAAATGACAATAAGTAAAGACAAGGTAGGAAAACGGCTGATTTGAGATGTGTAATAGATGTGCTATCTTCTTAATAATCCCACAGGACCTGATTATCTCAGTTTACAAGCAGTTTAAGGCAAAATGCAAAAAAAAAAATTACGAGGCTGCAGTCATAACCATCACTTTAGAGGGTGATTATTCATATTGTATTATAGGAAGTGGTGAATTTCTAAAAGCCATCTCTGTGTCTGCACTGCTGCTATTACTCCCAATTACTGTCACTCACTCTTGTAAGGGATTTCTCGCTGCTGTGGTTGCAGGGGCAGCCTCCCTCTGTGGGGACACCCCACAGCCTGGCCGACCACACCAGCTGGGCAGTGCTTCCCATGTGCTGCTGTCCCCCAGCTCACTGCTGCTACCCTCAGGACAATGGTTTTTGGAGCAGGGCTTAGCTGGGCCACTGGACAGGCTTTGCACACGTGGGGATATTCTCTCACTGCTATCACCCACTGCATCCAGCCTCTTCTTCGTTTGCCCTCGCCTAATTACAGGTCTGGTCTTGCACAGGGTTGGCCCACACCAGGGGCCCAGTCGAGGGTAGGGAAGCAGCTGCTGTCCCTCAGCCCCAGGAGAGCGGCAGGTGGCACTGAAACCTCCATTACGTTGCTCGCACTTAATCCTGGCAGGGGTGAATTGTTCATCCCAAGAAAGCCTCCATGTTTGTGAGAAGGGACCGGCTCTGGAGCAGCTCCCTGGCTTGGGCTGGGCTCCTCCAGTGCCATCTGATAATCACCTCCTTTGTCACAGCTTTTTTCTCCCCTCTCCTGTTGTTGGTTTGAGGAACTCCCATTAACCTGGCTGATCTCAAGACCATCCAAAAATTGGCTTGAGACTCATTCAAGCATTCAGCCTGTTATACCTCTTCCAGTGTCCAGAATCAGTGGGAAAGGGGGAAAGAAGAAGTTAAAGTCTGAGACCAGCTTTCCTCTGTGATTGTTGCAACTTGCCTCCCCAAAGAGGATCCCACTTTGGGGTTGCTGGAGCCCATTCCCTACCAATGCATGGCCCCGCGTTGCTCCTGGATCAAGTGTTCTGGACATGTATGCCCTGTGTCCATGCGAGAGCAGCAACTGGCAGAAGATGTCTGCTGCCGGCACTTGTCTTGGCTGCTCCTTCAGTGGGGTGGCACCTTCATCAGAGACACAGAACAGTTCTGGATCCCAGAGTCCTCCCTCTCCCCTCCACTTCTCCCCAGTGCCCTGGATATCACCTGGGAGTCGCAGTTGGACACACAGCACCTGGAGCTTTGAACGTCAGACTGGGCAGCTTTTATTTTGCACAATGCAAGAAAAAAAGTCCAAATAGCACAAGCAAACTTGACAGGATCTCCGACCACCCTAATCTTCCTGTGAAACTGAGCAACTGATGGTGGTTTGGTGCTGCAGGTCATCACTTCCATGAAAAAATCATTCCCACAAGGAGAAACTGCTTCTGCCTTCTGACAGATGCCGAGCCCTGCCACCAACTGCTCCAGCTGCTGCTGCCAACAGCCGCCTGCCAGAGCACAGACATCAGTGCCCGTTGGCTTTGGCTGCCCTGTGGCAGAGAAGTACCCCAGGGGCACAGCTCTTTGGGGCAGGAGATGGGCACCAGCCCTGCCAGGACTCAGGGCGGTGGCAGGTCTCTTTGGGCAGGGACTTGCCAGAGCTGCTGATTTTGGTGCAGCCCTGGCCAATGGGGTCAGAGCAGCATTGATGCCCTTGCGCTCATGTTTTTTCTGTGTGTCACAGCCCCGTGTTTGGGAGGGTCACCAGCCGGGACGTCTCCCACGGAGCCCGTGCCAGCTTCCGTGGAGGCCCCGTGCCCTTCCCACTGCGGCTGCATCAGCAGCCAAGGGGGCTCCTTCTGCTGCCGTGGGCAGGCACAGCAGGGGAGGCTTTGCTTAGTTTTTGAACTGTGCCTGAAGTTCACGTCCAGCTGTCTTAGATACTTTGGAGAAGGGACTCCTTCCGACCTGGGGCAGGTTGGCCGGGCTGGGGGAGGCCCCAGGGCACGTGGCAGTGTGTCACAGGGCCCTTTGTGACACGGTGGGATGGAGCGGGGCAGGGTGTCAGAGGGCCCTTTGTGACATGGGATGATATAAGTACTGGTGTTGACGTGGCCACCCTCAGTGCTCCTTGGAGCATGCGACGGAACAGACGGGACAGAGTGGTGCTGTGTGGACCCCCGCGCAGCCAACTCGTTCCTCACTGATCCGGAGCGTTTTGGACGATTTTCTTCGTCGCGAGTGTCCTCGAGGCCAGACCGTGGGATTGGTGACCCCGAGCTCTTGTGAGGTGTCTCCAGTCCCTGCGGCAGGTGCCCTCGAGGCCGTGCTCTGGGGCTTTGTGCCCCGGAGCTTTTTGCTGGCGTCTCTAGTCCCTGCAGCAGGTGCCCTTGAGGCCCAGCTGCAGGATGGCAGAGAGACGCTTCAGCCTGGCCACGCTGCTCAGGAGAAAGAAGAAGGAAGGCCCTGAGACTGCCCCAGCAGGGCAGCCTGAAGATGTGCAGCAGTCTCAGCCCCTGCAGGAGGGTGAGTGGCAGGGCTGGGCCACAGGACTGGTGGCTGCAGCCAGATGGACCTCTTCCCATCCCATCCCCTGTGGACATGCCCAGGGATAGGGAGTGGGGAAGAGGGCCTGGGGCTGATCGCCTGGCAGCTCCATGCACTGGGCATCCCGGGGCTGGCCCTGCCTGTGGAGCACAGGGCTGGGCTGTGTTCTCTGGCCTGTCCCGCAGCCCCTCAGCTCTGACCACACTCGCTCTTTGCCAGATCCAGGCCGGCACCGGACACAAGAGCAGGACCGTGCCAGTGGCCGCTTCCGCAGGGCAGCACAGGTATGTTTAGTCATCGCCTCCTGGGCTGGGCCTGCTGTGACTGCTCAGCCTGGCATTGCTGTCGGAGCTCTCCATGGCACATCCCTCTCTTCCCTGCTCTCTGTTCTCCTTCAGGCCTTTCTCAAACTCCTGGGCATTCGGCCTAGAAAGACCAGGACCACCACACCAACCGATGTCCTGGCACAGCCTGACCCCACGCCGAGTGAGCTCCAGCCTGAGCCTGATGTCGGCACCCCGTCGACTGATGGCACAGCAAACTGTGGCAGCGCGGTGACCGACGAGGTGACAAACTCCAACACCGCGCTGCCAGAGCTCACCACGGAGGCTGAGGGTGCAACGGCCGAGGGCATCGCAGACACTGACAGCACACCCGTTCAGCGCCTGCCCGATGCTCCCAGTGTGGCCGTTCTTGAAGAGGGAGTCGTCTCTGCTCAAGTAAGCAGCCTGTGGGCAGGCATTGTGTGCGCCCTCAAGGCAGGTCTGCTGGCATTTTAGGCTGGGACAGTGTGGTGGGCAGGGAAACACTTCCTGGGGAACAGTGGGTAAGTTGCTTCCTCTGGCTGCCCTCCACGGGAATCCTTCAGGCCAGAGAGTGGGACTTGGTAACATAGACCTTTTCCAAGGCATCTCAGTCCCTATGGCAGGTGCCCTTGAGGCAAGACCATGGGACTTGATGGGCCACAGAATTCCCAAGTCTTCTGTTACAGTAGCCTTCAAGGCACTAATGCAAGATTTGGTGACCCAGAGCTTTTCTGTGCCATGTCTCCTGCAGGTCACCACGAAGCCAGACACAGTTATGGAGCAGAGACCCCCCAGTGTGCCCAAGCTGGCCTGGGTGGAGGAGGAGGAGCAGGAAAGCCCTGGGCCTGCCCCAACACACCAGCCTGAAGAGGTGGAGCACTCCCAGCCCCTTCAGGAGGGTGAGTGACAGAGCTGGGCCACAGGGCTGGTGGCTACAGCCAGATGGGCTTCTTCCATTCCCATCCCATCCCATCCCATCCCATCCCATCCCATCCCATCCCATCCACTATGGACATGCCCAGGGATAGGGAGGGGGAAGAGGGCCCGGGGCTGATCCCCCGGCAGCTCCATGCACTGGGCATCCCGGGGCTGGCCCTGCCTGTGGAGCGCAGGGCTGGGCTGTGTTCTCCGGCTTGTCCCGCAGCCCCTCAGCTCTGACCACACTCGCTCTTTGCCAGATCCAGGCCAGCACCAGACACAAGAGCAGGACCGTGCCAGTGGCCGCTTCCTCAGGGCAGCACAGGTATGTGCAGTCATCGCCTCCTGGGCTCGGCCTGCTGTGACTGCTCAGCCTGGCACAGCTGTCAGAGCTCTCCATGGCACAACCCTCTCTTCCCTGCCCGTTTTTGTCCTGCAGGCCATTCTGATAGCCATTCAGCGTAGAACGGCCAAGGTCACACCAGCTGAGGTCCTGGCACAGCCTGACCCTACGCCGAGTGAGCTCCAGCCTGAGCCTGATGTTGGCACCGCGTTGACTGATGGCACAGCAAACTGTGGCAGCGCGGTGACCGACGAGGTGACAAACTCCAACACCGCGCTGCCGGAGCTCACCACAGAGGCTGAGGGTGCAACGGCCGAGGGCATCGCAGACACTGACAGCACACCCGTTCAGCGCCTGCCCGATGCTCCCAGTGTGGCCGTTCTTGAAGAGGGAGTCGTCTCTGCTCAAGTAAGCAGCCTGTGGGCAGGCATTGTGTGCGCCCTCAAGCTGGGTCTGCTGGCCCCCCTCAGCCTTGGAGGGTAGCACAGTGTGGTAGGAAGGAAAACACTTGTCGGGGAAGCTGGGCAAGTTGGCAGCTCTTTCCCCATGCCTCCTCCAGGTGCCAGCCTTCGTGAGGGATGTGCACCAGAGACTGACAGCCAATGGGAATCCAGAGGAGAAGCTGCTCACAGAGCTTCTGAGGGTGACCAAGGCACACCCTGCTGATGTTGTGGTGACCCTCCTGTGCTGTGCCCCATCGTGCGACAGGTACAGGACCCCCTGCCTTTGGGGCTCTGGGCTCCCCCGCCTTTGGAGCCCATCATCCTGTACATCCCGTCCTACGTGGTCTGCCAGAGGGACGAGGAGTTCCAGGAGCCCCTGGCCCCTCTGTTTCCCAGCCCTGCCATTTCAGCCCCGATCCTGCTGCCGTGCTCCCTCCCTGCTCCTCAAGGCCCTTTGGCCGGCTCCCCCTGACACAGAACTCTGGCCCCGCAGAGCTGCTGCGAGCATGTGGAGGGCCATGGCCTCCTCAGAAAGGACACAGGTGAAGGTGCTGCCACAGCTGCTCTGCGTGATGGAGGACTGGCCATGGCACAGCACGTCCACCTCTGACGGGGACAACGTGGCTGTCTTTGCCCTGGCTGTGAGTTTTTGGAACGGGCTTTTGCTCACCCCCAGGTCACCTCTTGGGTGGGTCTCCATCATCCCCAAGCATGGTATCTCCCTGCCTCAGGCACTGGGCTGGAAATGTAGGTTAGGGCCAGGTTCAGGGGCACAAAGTCAGGTGCTCCTCCTTCATCTTCCCTGGGGTCTCCCTCCCATATTCGGGCCCTGCCACATGGACATCTGGGCACTGAGAGCTGGTCCGCGTGGTTTATCTTTCGCAGGCAACAAGGGTGATCTGGGAGATTCTCCAGATGTTCTGGCTCCCAGAGTCCTTGATGGAGTACCCCCCCCGTCTCCTCGTGGCTCTGCTCTTCCAAGCTTTTGTCAGCACAGAGCAGATGCCAGAGGAGGTTGACACCTTATGGAGGGGATGCCAGGAGCAACGTGACCTCCCCACCAAGCCCAACAGGTGCTCAATCCCTCTCCTCCTGTGCCTTCCATGCCCTCGGGGCTGGGTCAGGGCTCCCAGCATGACCCGGCCTTTGCTCTGCACACAGCTTTGCAGTACTGACTATAAAGGCCCTGCTTTGCCATCTGGAGTGTGAGGACTTGGTGATGTCAATGGAACGCAAGCGTGGCTGGGACACGCTCCTAAGGGCTGACACCCACCACTATGCCGTGGGTCTGCTGGCCAGGTGAGACCCCCTTGTCCTCGCTGCCCCTGTCATTTCTGCCTGGGCATGGGGCACCCCCACAGTGCCTGTGCTCATGGGCCGGAGGGCCTTGTCACCGAGGGGTGCCTGAGCAGAGTGGAAAAGGCTGGGAGAGGCGGGTGCACAGGAGGAGCCACCTCCCAGAGTGCCCTCGTCCTCTCCTGGGGTGGTGGGCAAAGACCAGGCCTGTGTGAGTCCATCCCGGCAGAGGTTTGCCCACCTGGCTCAGGTCCGCGGTGCCTTTTTCCCCCTGCCAGGGAGATGCGACGTGTCTCCAGCCCCTTGTGTTCCCAGATCACACTCCACCTGCTGGAGCTGCTGAGCAGGGAGAAGCCGTGCTGGGACCTCCCTGCTGTGGCATTCCTTGTAGAGGTGAGCCTGATGGCAAGGGCTGACTTGCCCAGCTGCCTCCACCTCTCTGCCCTCTTGGAGGGCCCAGCCCTGCGCAGGTCCTGTCTCCTGCCGGCCTGGCACCCCATCACACCTCCGTGTCTTTCAGGTCCTGGACTGGCTGGACATGAATGAGTGGGGAGACAGCCTTCTGCGGGTGCTTTCAAGGCATCTCCGGAGTGAGTGCCCAGAGAGGCGCCGCCTGGCGCTCAGAGGGCTCCAGGTGCTCAGCCGGGATCCCATGATGGTGAGCAGGGGGCAGGGGCTGAAGCCATGCGGGCAGGGTGGGTCTGGGCAACGCAGCTACTTGGGCTGGGCTGGACTTCCGGAGCTGGGGCAGCTGCTCCCAGCTCTGCTGCCTCCCCGCTCAGCTGCCCGAGTCCCTCGGGACAGGCCTTTGGCCTCCGGGCCTGCAGCAGCACCTGGGGCTGCCCCGCCCAAGCGGGGTTGGCTCCGCAGCCATTGGTTGGGCACAGTCCTGTGCAGGGCCAGCAGTTGGACTTGATGATCCTCGTGGGTCACTTCCAACTGGGGATATTCTAGGATTCTGTACTTCATGGCTTCACAGCACAGCATTGTGTTCCACACAGGCTGATGGCATGCAGAGCCTGACACAAATCCTCCTGGATGTGCTATGGGACCCAGATGGAGAGCTGGTCGGGATGGCCCTCTCTGTATTCATCCGTGAAGTCCAGGACAGAGGCCCCCCAATCTCCACCCCCACCGCCCTGCAGCTGGCTGAGGCACTCCAGACACTCTTTTGCTACGTAAGGCTCTGTGCCCCCCACCACAGGCGTTGGGTGCTGCCAGGAAACTGTGGCCTGTGGATTTGCAGGCCTGTGCCCCGGTGGGCCTGGAGCAGTCAGTGCTGAGATCTTTTCCTCTTGCTTTCCATCAGGACAACATCCGTGTGCAGTTGCTCTCCATTAAGCTCTTCAGAAAGGTGTTGAAGTTGGTAGTGGAGGAGGGGAAAAAGGCCCTGGAGACACACGTGATCCAGAGCCTGCCGACACTCTTCTTCCTCTCACACGATGAGAACGAGGATCTAGAAGACGTGAGGACTTTCTGGGCTCTGGTGTTCCCGTGGGAGGGGGCTGGGCTGCCTTCTGCCCTGGCACCTGTCTGGCTCCAGCCTCCTCCTGGCCTTGGTGCAGGGAGACGGGTCCTGTGCCCTGGGCTGCAGTGCCATGTCCTGCTCTCTGTTGCTCTGCAGACCTCTTGGGAAGCGCTGATTCGTGCCTTCAGGTTCCTGAGGAGAAAGGATCTCAAGAACCTGCTGGAGGCGGACGAGCTTGGGTGGTTCTTCGACTGCCTGGTGAGGATGGCCAGGAAGGCCCAGCCCCGGTCTTGAACAGCCCCTAGCCCCGGATGCCCCAGAGTGTGGGGCTGGCACTGTGCCCCTGCCCACTGCTGCAGCCGCCTGTGGGACAGCAGCCTGCGCCCCACCCGCTGCTGCCTTCCCCGGGCCGTGCGGGCTCCTCTGCGGCTCCTGTGCCCCCGAGCCAGGGTGCCGCTGGAACCCCAGCCCAGCTGGGCTGTGGGGCAGGGCGGCCCCGCGACTGCTGGGGAGCACCCAGCCCTCTGCTCCCTCCAGAGCCCGGCCCCAGCGGCTGCTGCCCAGGCCTCAGGGCCGTGTGGGCAGGGGAGGCCAGTGCTGGGCACAGGCAGCGCCCGGCCAAGGGGTAGAGCCCGAGCCAACCATTCCCACTGTGCCCTGCCGCTCTCTGCAGGTGGAGAGCGAGAAGAAACGGGTGGTGGAGTTCATGTGCCAGGCCCTGCCGTTCCTGGAGAGCCCACAGGAGACCCAGCAAGAGTTGGCCGTCTGGTTCATTGGTGAGCCACAAGGTCCCTGCCCGCCCCGCTGCAGCTTGGCCCCAGCCCCGGCTGCTGCAGCAGCAGCAGGATGCGGCCCAGGGCTGTGCTGTGGAGCCCCGAGCGCCCTGGCAGCTGCTGCCGGCCTGTCCCAGCCCAGTGCTGGGGCATCCCCAGGCGGGAAGGCCCTGGGCTCAGCCCTGCCAGGGCAGGAGGGCGTGTGGCCGGGCTGGCAGTGCCGCTGGGGGGGAACCTGTGCCGCTGGGGCCCTGACAGGAGCTCTGTTCCCAGGGATCGCCGGGAAGTACTTGAGAAAGGGGCAGGAGGAGGATGAGCTGATCACAGAGGTCATTCTGGACAGTGAGTGCAGGCAGTGGGCTGTCAGCGGGGGCTGGCAGGAGGAACACAGACCCTTGCCAGGGAGCTGCAATCATGCCCCAGCTGTGGAGAGCTCTGCTCCCTGCGTGCACAGAGCAGAGACAGATTTCAGGGGCACGGCGGTATTGGTGGCCAGCACCTTCTGGCTGATCCCACTGGGCCCTGCTCCCTCCTGGCCACGGCAAGAGCTGGGTGGGATGGCCCTGGCGGGAGGGGCTCCTCGGGACCCCGCAGGTTCTGGCTCTGATCTTGGCTCCATCCTTTTCTGTTCCAGCCCTTCAAGGCATGACTGCTGACAGCCCTGCCATCTCAAAGCGGGTCGCTAAAACCACAGAAATCCTTAAGGATTTCCAGAAATCAAAACTGAACACCGAAATCGAAATGGACACCGAAATCTAAATCCAGCAGATTCCGGTAGCCTACGTTCCTCTCTGTTCCAGCCCTTAGAGGAATGAGCAAAGACATCAGACCCGCCATCGCAGGCCTGTCAGTTCCAAACTGTACATGCTCAGAGCTGCACACACAGCTCCCTACTCCAGATTCCAGCAGCTCCAAGAGCGGCTCTGAAGACGAAAGTGGTTCTTCTGTGCAAGGACTGCCTTTTACACCAGCGTCGGAATATCAAATACATCTACACACCTTATCAAACACAGAGGCTCAGGAAGTTTCTTTGAGTGCCTGGTGTCCACAGAGGGAAAGAGGGGAAAAAGGGCCCTTCTGCTCAGCAACACTTGCTCAGGTGTGCAGCGGGGAGGAGAAAGTGCCCCAAAGGCCCTTGGCCTTGAGGGGTTCTGCTGCAGCCTCAACACTTGCAGCAGAGGGGAAGGGCAGAGCCTGGAGCTGTGGGGATGCCTGAGAAGCTGGTCCTTGGAGGTGGCCATGAGGCCTGTCCCAGCCAGGAAGCAGCATGTGTGGCCTGCGGAGCTGGGTCCTGTGCAGCTCCCTCAGGGCTCCGTCGCTCCCAGGCAGGTTGGCGGGGCTGCGGGAGACCCTGAGGGGACGGGGCGCTGGAGGCCATGAAGGGCTGAGGTGCTGCGGAGGCCCTGGGCAGGGGAGTGAGAAGCCTTGAGGGGAATGGCTGAGGGGCTGCGAGGGGCCAGGCTGGGCAGAGGAGGCCCTGAGGGGACAGGGCGTGGGAAGGCCGGAGCAATAGGGGGGCAGAGGCCATAAACAGCCCCCAGGCAGCCCCCTGGTTCCTGCCAGCCGGCTGCTCTGCCGCTTGTCTGAGGGGTCTGCCAGCCCTCTGGCAGAAGGCCTGGAGGCCTGGGCAGGAGGGTGGCGACAGCCCCAAGGGGGCCAGGCTGGCCTGGCCAAGGACAAGAAGGGGAGGGGGGCCCTGCTGGGGCCCGTCCGCTGGTGCTGCCGGACAGGGGCAGGGCCAGGGGCAGGGCTGTGGGCCAGCCCGGGCCCCCGCGGCTGCCCAGCCCACAGGGCTGTGGCCCAGAGCCCACTGAGCCAAAGCTCTGGGCCTGCAGAGCTGCTGCCACCACGGGCAGGGCACTGGGCTCCTTGGGCAGGCCTGCGCAGTCGCTCTGCCCAAGCGGCTCCATGCCACAGACACCAGCAGCAGGCTGTGCACAGGAGCAGCAGCACCCACAGCGCCTGCGCCTCCTCGGCCGGGCACCCACACCGGCCAGGATGCCAAAATCGGGGACACTGGGGGCACAATTGCATGGGCTTTGGCCAAAGGCTTCAGGGAAAGGGGCCACAAGGGCTTTCTATTGCCTGCCCAGCCTCACAGCAGTGCTTGGCAGCTTCAGGGGCAGCCTCTCATCCTGACTGACTTCCACTGCCATGCCTGAGGACAGACTCACCCGCCACACTCAGGCATCCCTCAGCGGTGGCACTGCTGCCATCCGTAGAGACTGTGATGGCACATGAGCCTTGGGGTGCAGCTGCTGAACCTCTTCTCCATGCAGGCACCTCAGAAACACATGCATGGGCTTCTGAAGTCTAAATCCAGGCCTTTCTGGAATGGAGGGAAGAAGCAGCAGAAGCTGAAGCAGGGCCTCGTATGGCTCAGGATGGAGGGAAGTCAGTCCTTTGGGGTCTGCTGCAAAGATGGCCTGGCTCACAAGCTCATAGGTATTCAGGCTGCCCTCCTTTCTGACAAGCCCCATCTACAGAGTTTTCCTGCACAAAAAAATGCACGTCAGAGGGGAAAGACAAATGACGACAGCAATAATGTGGAAGAGCATCCTCTGAACATCTGAGAGGGCTGAATCATGAACCACTTTTATCAAGGCGTACAAGAGGCACTTAAATATTAGCTGCTGCTTATAAATAATACTGGTATGTTAAATACACACACATTTTCACAGTTTTATAAAGCGAGTGATCTCTGTTTGCTTTCAACTGGAAATCACAAAGAAAAAATCAATGAGCTTATATCAAGCTTGTATTATAGTCCTTGAAGAGTCAACTGACTCTATAAAAATGACTGTTTTCTAACGAAGTTATAATTAATTGGATTGAGTTGGCAAAGTTTAAGTGCCTTGTCATATTTTGATTGCTATGCAGTGCTAGAACTTATTGATTTTATAGAACACCCTGTAGATAAACGTAATGATTAATTTCATTTGGTTTACAAGAACAGAAAACTTCTATGCAGAACTGGATGCACTATTTTATTTTTTTCATTACTGCCTGTACCTGGAAGGAGTGTGGGTCTAGCTACGGAGCTATGTCAGGCGGCCTGGCCTTCCCTGGTTCCTTATTTATTCCAAAGAAATTCCATTTTTCTCCCAAACCTCATGTGTTTTTTTTTTTCATTTCAAGGATTTTGGAGAGATTATTTTTCAATATTTCTTTCCTGGCTGTTTCTGTTTTCTTTCTGAAAAAAAAAAAAAAAAAAAAAGGAATGCTTTTTCAGTTTTATTTCATGTTTCCCTGTTTGCAAAGCCATCAGCCACAGGTCCACAACCCATCTCATAAACCCACTTCTAGGTCAGTGCTTGCCTTGGGGATGAAGAAGCTGGCTCAAGGCCCCTGGTTCAGAGCCCTGAGTGTCTGGGGCCCTGTGAACCTCCCTGCTCTGCCTTGGCACTCCTGGCTCCATGGGAATCTAGGGGCTC
Organism: Lophotriccus pileatus; assembly: GCA_035583135.1. Taxonomy (NCBI): domain Eukaryota; kingdom Metazoa; phylum Chordata; class Aves; order Passeriformes; family Tyrannidae; genus Lophotriccus; species Lophotriccus pileatus. The sequence continues at coordinate 19,934,799 of JAWWES010000081.1, read as the reverse complement.
TCCCACGAAGAGGTGCAGAAGAGCAACACTGCCAGGACCTGCCCTCACAGGTTTTCCTGCTCCCTTAAATCCAGCTGTGATGGGGACAGCCAGGCTAATGGGGTAAGCCAGGGCTGTGATCCTCTTAACACTCACCACAATGGGGCTTGGCTTGGTGCGCAGCCCTCTGAGCAATTTTCCCTAAGGCTTTGAGGTTATTTTTATTCCTTGCTGCAGCATTTGATGCCACATGGCTGCCTCTGAATTATTTGGTTTCTTAATTGGCAGAGTTGATATAAAAGCAAAGTGAGAGGAAAGGAAATACCAGCAACCTCCCTGGGGACACCCTGCCAAGCCTGGGGGTGACAGTTGTGTTCACTGTGAACTGTCTCGGCATGTTTTTGTACCAGCAACACAGGGAATGAAAAGGATTTCAGGCCTTAATTTTGGATCTGTTCTGGTGTTCCCTCCCTTGCCTCTCCAGCTGTATTCTTGCCCCCACTGCTGGCACAGGCGGAAAGTGCATCCTGAGGTGCTGCCAGGCATCCTCCCCGGCTGCACGGGCAACTTGCAGAGCTGCTGACAGCTGGACTCCAAGCCCACATGGTATCAGCAAAGTACCGGGATTGAAATCAAAGCTCTGATTTTTATGTTTGCCCTCAGAATGGATTAGTATTGAGTTCCTGATCCACAAGGTGTTTAATGCACCTCTGGATATCAACTGGCAGAAATCTTTTGAGGAGCTTATGTTGATCAGAAATGAAGACAGGAAAGTCACTTGTACAGTCTGGATGGTAACTGCTAAAATCATATCCCAGTAAGTAGCCATGCACCACATTCCTCCGAATCAGTGCTCTCTTCTGCTCCAAACACAGATCTTGGGAACTCACATATGCCAGGTGTGTTTGAGCAGCTCTCTAAAATAAAATATCTGGATTGATATAAGAGCAAATAAGAAGTGGCTGAGGATGCTCGAATGAGGCTACCAACAGTAGGATTTCTAAACCCTACCCCTATGAGGGGGCAGGTGACAAGATCACCAGTTCTCTGTGTCACTGCTGTGATGTTACATCCTAAACCACACAGCTGGAGGGAAAACACAGTCCAGTATTAAGCTAAAATCTACTCTCCCACTGAGAACCTGAGCCACCCACGACCCAGCACAAACTGCAGCCTTTATTTACAGCATTGCCCTTTCTCCACCACCAGTGCTCTGGGTTGCAGGGTTGAGCCTCAGACCAGCCCTTTGGCTCTACTCCCCTCTGGCTGCTCCTTGTCGGGGCACTGCGATGCCGAGCCCCACAGGTAGTTCCTAGGATTGACTTTTTCCACAGCACTTCAGTCCTGGGAAGCACTGCTGACTGAGCTCAGTGTGGCTCCTGTGGGTGTGGAATTTCAGGCGAGGATGGCAAGGGCAATCGTCAGGGCAGGTGTCCTGCACCTCAGGCTCTGCCTGGCAATAGCTCTGTGCCACTGGGCAATCCACTGCTACCAGACTGCAATTTCCACACTAGCAAAGCCAAGATTAGCAATACCATGAGGAGCACAGCATTGCCCAGACTCGGGCAGAGGGTGAGACTTCCCCTGGGGCCTGCAGGACACCCACCCTGGCAGAAGGCACCTCATTTAAAGGATTACTGAAACAGTGGGGATATTTAGTCCACTGGTTGCACGGTGCCTTCCACAAGCACTAATCACTCCAGGCTGGAAGGTGCAGCTTGTCCCACTGCTGGCACCCAGTCAGCCACAGCCACGCTCCCCACTCATCCCTGTGCTGGTGGCTGCCCTGGCACCAGGCCATTTGAAACATTATCCTGAATAACTGGGATGTCAGGAAAATTGTGAAGCTACACTCAGCCTGGGGCTCACCACTGCTTGGCGGAGCACTGGCTGTACAGTCAGGGCTGCTGGGGGCACAGGAGCAGGGCAGAGTGGGCACAGAAGCTCTCAGCAGCAGCAAGGGAGCCGAGGTGAGGACTGGGTGTCTGGGCACAGTGGCCTGCCCCAGTGCTTCCCCCCCGACCTCACACTGTCACAAAAGCTGCCACCAAACATGTCCACCAAGCTGCAGGAGTGACTCCTGTGACTGGCACTCACACAATTATCGTGCTTCGTGATCTAAAAATACGATTAAAATTTTGCTCTTGAGATATATGGTAAAAATGTCAGTTTTAAGGGCTTTCTCACAATAGGGGTACTGTTCCTGGTGAGCTGTAACTCAGCCACTGCTCCAGGGGGGACCGGAGTGGCAGCACCTGCCTGAGGCACTCAGGTGAACTGGAAGGGGAAGCAGGAGCTCAGCTGTGCCAATGGCAGCGGCTTTGGCAGCAGCATTGGATGTAAACCAACCACAGAGATCTATAAATCACTGCTCTTTACAGGCAAATTACTTCTCCTTAGATCAGGGGAAACAAAGTAACCAGGAAGGGAAGAAAATCTAACTTTTGGAAAGTTATCATGGTTTCATCCCAAAACATCTGCCAGCCCTGGTGTCAGTGCAAAGTAACAAATACACGGCATGAATCTGGGAATATAAAAGATGTGTCATTACAAGAAAGAGTAGGAGGAAAATAAAGCAAGTTGACAGCTCACATCCTGTGCCATAATCCTAGAAATTGTTAATATTTACAAAATTAACAACTAATATAACCGATGACAATCTCACTCCTCCTGGTTGTCATGAGGATATTAACAGTTACCACCCGCTCCAAACTGGAAATATTACCCGTCTCTGGAGCTCCTGCTGCTCAGCAAGCGTGGGGACAGCACAGACTCGCCCTCCCAGCTTTCATACCAGCACCAAGCCATGAGCCAGTGTGAAACACCCAAGTGCTGCCGGGGCTGGAAATGCCTCCTGACCTCACTCAGCTCCCTGGGAGCAGAGGGCCTGGTAGAGCAGAAGGAAGGTTTCTCTCTCTCCCCAGATCTTCCAGGAGCCCAGGATCTGGTCCCATGCACTGCAGCATGGTGGGAAGAGCCTGGAGGAGGAGGATGGGGAGCACAGGCGGTGCTGGAGGGAGGAGAGGCGAGCGCCATGCTGGCTCAGAGCAAATCTCCAAACAAGCTGCCATTTCAGGAGAAATGCCCATGCTGCTGGTGTGATTTGCCAGCTGTAAGGCTGGAAGCTAATTGATGAACAGATGCTACAGTGTCATTTCCTTACCAGGAAAGACCTGACTAAAACCAAAATAAAGATGCTTGAATACCAGTGACTCCATTGGAAACATAATCCCAGACTAACAATCATAAAAAGGTAACGCTTTAGAATGACAGTGCTATTCCTCACATATTTTTTACATAGGAAACAGAGTAAAAGCAGTGCCCATGTTGCCAGAGCTGAGATTTGTTTGTTTGTTTGTTTTTAACTGTTACCTGTCCATCAGGACTGCAGGAGGGGTTAACAGAGACCGTAAGTACAAGAAAAGTGTGGATGGTCCCTGAACATGCAGCGTTTCTGACTCCATTTTGCCTATCTTAGCAAGGAGCATTAATTTCCCAGGCCACTCTTTGCACAGGCACATCCTATCCATCTTATGGTAACTTAAAAAAGGTTCTTCTGTCACAGTGCATTCTATGCAAAAAAAAACCCCAAAACAAACCTTCCAGTTCACCATATGCAAAATCAAAACCAAGAATTACCAGCACAATTCTTTCCAAAGAGCTCACACGTACTGGGAAGTTATAAAAAACAAATATCCTCTTCACAGGAATGATTTTCTCCCCTTGAAGTGGCAAGTTGTTGGCTGTATGAGAGGGTGGCCCAAAGAGGCAGCTGAAGGAGTGACCATGAAAGAATGGATGGCAAAAATGTTCTTTTCAAGGCACCCTGAGATCAGGGATCTCATTGCCAACCAGGCCAGTGAAACAATACTGACCAGCAGAGCAAAGAGCTGCCTTTCCAGAGCTTGGTGCTCCTCCTGGCACAACACAAATGCTCACCTAGGGGTAGCACCCAACGGCTCACTGGAAGGGGCCTCACTTTGATGGAACCTCTGGAGAAGTGTGTGGGGACCATCATGAGCTGAAATACTCATTAACTAGTTCACCACAGTAGAAAACAGCAGCTCCTTTCCTTGAAGTTCAGTGGTGACATAACTGTGACCCAGTAAAATAAAACACTGTTTTTAAATATTAAAAAAGCAATGACTTCATAGAACAGATACATAAAATCATCACACTCACATTAAAACTGTAGTGTAGTTTGCTCTAAGAAGCTGATACCATTTTAAAAACCCTAAAACCATAGCATGTTACATCCCAGAAAGTTTGCTTTTCTTCCCCATGTCTTTTATTCTGTCCTGAGTCTCTGAAGAGCTACTCCTTACCCATTTTGTTTTCTGTTTGTAAAGCTTTATGCATTTCAGTTTTTCATCGTCTTCTCAGAACATTATCTTATTTTTTCATCTTTCTTTTCAAGAAACTTCTTTTTTTTCTCCATCTGCCACCATCTTCAGTATAATACTTCTCCCTTTAGGATTTCTTTTATCCTTCACATCTTTATGCCTTTCACTTACTCTTCCCCAGACCCTTCATTCTTGCTTTTGCTTGTCAAAACTGTGTTTCTTCCTCCTTCATGAGGGAAGAAGTGAGAAGGTTGGGTGGATTTTTTTGCTATGAACACCCAGGAATGCTCCAATCAATACTTCGAAACTCTGCAGAGGAGAGATTGCATGAGTCTTTCAACACTCTCAAAATTTGCAACTGCAATTAATGGGAGTCTGACTAATGCTCGAAAATCATAAGCTTATTTTAAAGCAGTGCTGTAGCTTCCCACCAACAACATCATCAGGCCTTCCCCAACAAGCTTTTAATTTACATTAGAGACTTTACTCCATGTTTTGAAACTCTTGTAGCCCTGTAGCAACTTCTTCTTTGTCCAAACCCCAGGACACAGCAGGTGACGGATGCGGTCTCAGATACCACCTGAGCTTTAACTCTGGCTGGATTTCTGTTTCACTCAAAGAAAAGCCACAGTGCTGCCCCGCTCACAGAAAACCACGTCCGGGCATACCCAGGGAGATTCCAGCAGAGCGGTGAATCCAGTTCAGCTGGAAGTGAGTGCACAAAAAATGTCCTCAGGCCTCAAAGGAGCTGTGTAGCCACGGCTGCAGAATCTGTCAGGAGAGCAGTGGCTCCACCCCGAGGACAGTGCCACCCTCAAGGGAGGGCTGGGGTAGTGTTCAGTGCCAGGGAAAGGTCTAGAGCCTCTTTACCCCATCCTCATAGATGTGCCCTTGCTATTTATTTTGTTTCAAAAAAAAATCTGTAATAGTAGTTTGGGGATCTTCTGACATTTTACTGACATTTCTTCAGGACTTCTTGTATCATGATTATTACTGTCATTAGGTCCCCTCGTGTGTTAATGCCTACACCACAATTAATTGTGAGCATTCCAGATGGGGGCCAGTTCTTGCTCTGAATTCGTAGCATGCAACCAACCTACCCCCTTCATGGGCCTGTTTCAGTTGGACCTGTTCCCTAGACAAATCACTTAAGAGGTCTGGAAAATCCTCTGCAGAGCTTGCAACAGATAGAATTGACTGTTCCTGACAAGTCTACAGTTTTTACTGTTCTCCATCTGCCTAACAAGACTGCCTCATTCTTCTGAAGTACTGAAGACCACTTAAAATGTGCCTAAAGCTTGATGCCAACTTCCTAGCCCCGCTTGCCAATTCAAAAAATCTGTTGCAAAATATATGTCAATAACGTTTATTCCTAGACTAAGGCAACCATGTTACTTAAATGCTGGGGTAATCCTAAATGCACCAGAGAGGATGGTGCTGATAACAGAATCTTCAGACACAAAATGGCTTTTGCAGAAGGTATCACTTCTAGAACAAGATATTTAAAACCTTTCTCTTCTCCCACTGAACACCACAGGCCTGTCTCGGCAGTCTGGGCATGCTTCCCAGCTTGCTGTCCGGATAGCAGCCGACTCTCAATGGGCTGCTCAGGTATGAAATTCATGGAACTGGAAATCAAGGGCAGGAAGGTCCCGACACGAGCAATCTAGGTATGAATATCTGCTCTTGCTCCTTGAGTTCCCTCATTAGCTTTTGTCCTCCTAAGACTAAAACTGTTTGGAAATCACTGTCTGTAGATTTTAGGTTTTCCTTCCCCACTGGTAAGGCCTGAAGCTATTTGAGCTGTTAAACAATTTGCAGCTTCTGAGCTTGGTTGCAGTGCCAGTTTTGTATAGATAAATATAGAACCTGTGGCATTTTCAAAAGCCATTTGGAATAGTTCTTCAATACAAGCACTTTCAGCAGAGATTAAACACATTATTTGGGTTTTCTGCCTAAAGAAAAAAAATCACTTAAAAAATTGGCAGAATTACCAGTTTCTTCAATGACAAAGTTCTCTTCCCCAAACTGGGGCTGGCAATTGGCAGCCCTTTACAGAGACAGTGTTTTTTTTCTTTCCTGTCTCCCCTTCCCTACTCTTTGATTTCAAAAGAACCTTCAAGGCAAAAAGAGCAAGACATAGCAACATTTAAAAAAAAAAAAAAAAAAAGATAAAATGCTACCACGTTCCTACTGAAGAAATCAACCCCTTATAGGAAACTGGACACATTATGTTCCTCAAGGAATTTTCTATTTCAGAAGTCCTACTGAAAAAAACAAAAACAACAATACAAATTAAAAACTTTATTAAAATCAATTGGAATATCATATGAAATTTAATATCATATAATATATGTGCAAACCCCCTGATATTAACAGCACGTCAGTGACACGTGAAGAGAGGACATTAATATACATATAAATAGAAAAGCTAAAATATGTTTGACAGTGATGTATTAAATGGCTACATAAATGTGTCCATAATTAGGAGAATATGTAAATTTGTATCCCTCTAGCAGTACCTTCTAAAGCGGTATACATAGTACATTGCATTTAATTCTAGTCTCTGCTTTCTTATACGTAACAGGAGATGTGAGGGAATATTATAAGCACATGCAAAAGCAATGTAAAAGATACAAAAACAGAGGCAGAAGCCAGGCACTTATTTGTTCTTGGCTGCCAGAGGCTTACGGCTGATCTTCTTTGACTTGTCATTGTTCTTCTTCGGAGGTTCAGGATTGGCCTGCATGTGTCTGCCATAAAGACTGTAAGGAAACAAGACAAAAAAAATTGTGATACAGGCTTTTACTCTGCAGCATGTTAAACAATGCATCTAGTTACTAAAAATAAAAAAAGGAAGATCTTTATTTTGTCTCAAAACTGAATTTTCTATTAGATCTCACTGCAGTCATTAACATTTGGTTTCTCGTGACTTTTCAGGGTAGTAACACCAGGAAGAGCAGGCCTTTGGAGCAGTGAAGGAGCAATCAGTTTTGCCTTCAGAAACTAGCAACCTTTATTCTGCAGTTATGGGATTAAGGCTTGGAAGGCTGCGAGGATGTGTATTCAAGTAGACAATGATAAAAATTGGGTTGAACTGGAGAGATAGAGTGCCCGCTTAGAGCAGAGTGAGCATCATCCCTAACCAGAAAACCCAAGGGCTTGATAATGTGACAGAGAGCAATGGTGTCACAGCAGCCTTTGCTGCTCACACATGATTGATAGCACTGGGACAGCTACCAACACATCAATGCCACATTAGTAAGTACCACTGATTAAATGTTGACAAAGTATCCTACAATTAAGACACTGGCATTCACTGTGAAGCTAAATAGACTACATGGCTGAGAGGATCTTGCTAAATATCACATAGTAATTGATAGATAATTTATGAGTAATCCTGATTAAACTAAATTAAAAATCTACCCAAAATAAACACAGCACAAATTTAACTTCCCTTATTGACATAACGTGCTTTTCAAAGACGCGCTTTGCGGGTTTTGGTTGGGGTAATTTTCTTTACAGTAGCTGGTATAGGGTTGTGGTTTGGATTTGCAGGGAAACAGTTTGATAATAGAGATGTTTTTGTTTTTGCTAAGCAGTGCTTGCACAGAGCCAAGGCCTTTTCTGCTCCTCACCCCACCCCACCAGTGAGTGGGCTGGGGGTGCACAAGTTGCTGGGAGGAGACAAAGTTGGGACTGACGCAAGAGATATTCCAGAGCACACAGGGTCATGTTCATCATATAAAGCTGGGGGAAGAAGGAAGGAGGGGATGTTCAGAGTGATGGTGTTTGTCTTCCCAAGTCACCATTCCTCATGATCTTGGAAGTCTTTTCCAACCTTCACAATTCTGTGACTTTATTCTATTCTTTACTATTCTAATTCTATATCAGGACGTTAAAAGCTACCACCTGCTCTGAGCTTTATTTTGCTGTATCTGGAAGTTACTTCAACCCTGGGGTTCCTGGACCATGGAGTGGGATTAGAGCTTCTTGCAGGATGGGGTGGGGAGGCAGTGCTAGCTTTCACCTTCTCAGCAGCTGAAGGTTTACATCATGCTGCTAAGCAGGCTGCTGTCAAGGTGTACTGCAGCTAAAACAGCCTTGCTCAAGGAAAATACAACTGTAAACTACGACACTACTTCACCTTACTGAAATTTTATATGTGTCATCACCTACTGTCAACAAGGGATCAGGTGCCATTTCCTGATGAATGCAGAGAGCCCTGACCCTCTGTGATAACTACATGCTTCGTATTAGCTACAACAGTCATATTTTTCTTCTATTTCATAAGAGATAGAGCCCCAACAGCACAAGACTGTATTTTATCCAAGTACACAGTATGCATACTAATCCAATATCCATCCTAAATAACGGTTCTGTTTTGGAAGGCGTTAAGTGAGTTGAGGGAGGGAGTATATGGTAGGAGATTGTTCGGTATTAAAAAGTACTATCACTGTAGAAGAGCACAGAGGTGACATTCAAGGAGGTTGTGCCATCAGAAACTGATCCAGGGTAGAAAACGTCAGGGAACAAGCAGTATCTTTTTCTCAACGATATGCAGCACAGCATTTGAGCCACTGTCAGCAATAATTTTGTAACTCCAAGAAGTTAGCAATAGAGAAGTGGAAATACTCATATTTCAATACTCAAATCTGTGAACACCAATAGTTAGCTAAATACTAAATTAACATTCAAGCTGGTTTTTGGCTCTTTTTCATAGAAATAAGAAAGGCCCCATTTGGGATTTTAAGCACTGAATTAACAGAGAATCCACTGATCCACCATATCTGAGCACAAAACCCCTTCACAGATGGGAACAGAAGTCCCCTGTCACTGTCCTGTCTTCCACATCCTGCTGCCTCACAGCTCCTTTGCCCTGTTAGTGCCAACCCAGAGGAGACTAAAACAGCTTTAGTGGTTCTCAGCTATTACATACCCTCTTTTTGCTCAGGTTGCTTTAGGCTCTCCTTTTTTTTGGTTTGGAAACTTCACGTGAGGTTCCCTCTCAGGTGACCCCTTTGGCATTCGTTATGCCTCTCATTTCTTCCTTTCTCAGTGCAAATGTTCAAGTTTGTGGACTGGCAGTGCTCTGGTAATGAACTTTTCCTGAAGCAAAAGGGTGTGGTGGGGATTCTACTGCCTACACAGATGCTTTCCAAGTGGAGAGGAATATTGACAATTTCGAATGAACTTCAGAGTTCTGCTGAAGTCTACTTGGGCAATGCCTTTTGACTGTGAAATGCGGTCCAGCAGCCACTGCATGCGTTCAGCAGTAAGAATCCCAATTTACCTGTAAGGATTTTTGGTATTTCTTTGATATTTGCTCCTTACAATATTCAGTGCTATTGGTGCTTCAGTGATTCCCTTTGCCCCATGCAAATACTCCATTAGTAGTAATAGATGTACATGAATTGAAGGCATCTACAGCAAATGTCACATTCCTTTTATTCATTCTCATGTCCAACCACTTCTATCATCATGTACACCGAAGTTTCATCCAGGAAAATAATTACTGGGTTTGAAATAAGCAAATCAAATACATCTACTTAGGTTTTCCTGGCAAAATGTCAAGGAAGTTTCAGCTATCTCAACTGAAGATGAGTGCTTTACAGTCTATCACAGGAGTCTGCTACACAGAGAGCAAGGATCAGATGTATTTAGATTATACAAGCCTTCACACACAGGGTCTCTCTCTTGTGTTTGCATACATCAACTATGAGGAGACATATGGTGTCACAACAACATTTAAATACAATAATGACTGTGATAATGCCTCTGGGACAGAATTTGCCTTCTGTTACACTAGGGAAAAGAGAATTCAAAATTTTCATTGAACTTCTGGTACAATAACAGACACTACTTTCATAGCTCCCAAGTAGGAAAAAAAACTCAGGAAAAAAAAGCAAACGAAAAAAACTAATGCAGCTTATCTGCACAGGGAAATAACTGTCTGAATTCCACAAGAACCTATAACCCTTTGGTTGTAATAGACATGAAGTCTGCATACCCAGCCTTTAATGATTTCAATGCCTACTGGAAGGACGCAGCCACTGAAATAGCCATAGCCAAGCTGTACAAACTGTGTACATGCTCCTGCTCTGCATCAACGCAAAGTCAGCTGTGTCAGGCAGAGACACTTGCACCTCGTCCTCGGCAGAGCAGGTCAGCTTCTGACACGCACACGGACAGCGGTGCTGCTCCGCTGACGGATCGCAATGTGCTGGGAGATGGCATCTTGACAGTGCTGTTTGCATGACTAGACCCTTAGCCATGGCAGATTGTCTCCATAAGGAAACCAAGGAATACCGAGGCAGATTCCTCAATATGTGGCTATAGTTTCAAGGCAGATTTGTGAGGTAAGTGCTGATAACACATGGCAGCACCTTCCCACTTGATATTTTCAAACCTCACCTGTTTATGTAGCTGGTACTGCTCTGAGAAGGACACTACACACAGCTCACAGGCCAAAACCTCAGCTGCAGAATAAAATCTGGAGTGCAAATAAATATTTGAGATGTTTGCAGTTTGCAGGAGCAGTCAGAAGCTAGCTATTATAACCACAGCTCACACACTGCAGAACCTTTGTAGACTTAGCAGCTACAGTACTGCATGCAGCCTTCTCATTATGTTAAAGTGAAAGGGGAGATCACATGCAAAACTGAAAGCTCTCATATAGAGACTTCCAATTGCTTTCTTGTATATATTTTTCAGAGCAAATATATCTCATGAACATAAATGTTTCTTTGTATGCAGATATAAACATAAACAAAATCTCCCTGCATTCTCCACCTGCCCCACTGGAAGTAACAAATGAGAGCACTATGGCTGCTGCAGGAGCAAAGCTAACAATATCAAGTGAGAAAGATGCTCATTAAACTTCATCATTCTGTCTACTTTAATGATGTTTTTACTTAATAAAAATTCCCTAAGTAGTTGCAAGGATATTAGGCAAGGTCTCTGGTTATGTATCAGGGGCCTAAGCTGTCACTAGCAAGCATGCAGTTCAGGAGGGGTATTCCCAAGAGGAAAGAGTGAATACAGCTTTCTTATAATAAATTCCAAGAGAATCAATAACCACAGCCTGCCACATTACTTAAGTATTTAGGAAAGTAGGTGATCCTTCTAAATTAAACTACAAATTGCAAAATATTGCAATTTACAGCATAAGATCAGGCATGGAGCCTTGTAACTTGAAAGCATACAGTCTTGCTACCAAAATCTCTGAATTTAAATACTGAACCACAGTTAAAATTCATAAAGTTCAAAAGAGTCAATTTCAAAAAAAAAAACACCTTCAACACAACTGTCTCCAAGTTTTCTCTCTTGTACAACAAAATGCTCACTAGCCAAGGGCTACATTCTCCCAGAGGTGAAGAGTAAACTTGTGTAAACTGGGGAACTACTACAAAGAGTTTGATGCACACACTGATTTTCTTCAGTTCAAGCATTTTGAAAGAGGATTTCGAGATCGAACTGTAAGAAATACACTGCTCTCACTTTATGTCTGTAACAGACCTACAGGATTGAGTATGCAGTATGAAAAGGACTGCACGGCTAAATACAATCCTGGAGAGATGCTACCTCCAGCTATGTACTGTAATCTGGGAAACAAAGGTGAAACATTCCAGCTTGCTTTGTCAAAAGCTGGGAGCTCAGGATCAGGCAGATATTTAGTGCTCAGATGAAGCTTCAAATGTGGGTATTTACAGTGACCTCAACAGGATGGTCCCAAGCCTCAGCTGCTGAAGCAGGAGACAGGAAAGGCTAAATCAGTGGTAATATCACTAGAAACCAAAGGCTGAAAGAAATGCTTGCATGACTGGTACATGGTGGCTACCCCGCATTAGTTACAAATCACATGCACTTACAGACAGGTGCTTTCACCCTTGGGGTTTCTGCATAGTTAATTGCTGCTCTGAGTGACTGGGACTGGCCTTTTCTCCTGTGAGAGCTTCTAACACGTCACCTTCCCAAACCACATATTCTCCCAGGAAAGGGAGAGGTACTGGGGTTTAATTTGTCGGTGATGTACTACTGAGAGAAAACAGTGGAGGTTTTAAAATTAGTTTGTAAGTGTCATATTATTTTGGTAGCTTACCAATAATGTTTTTATTCTGTATGACATAAGTCAGATGATTTCAATGAAGAGGACCGCTGCATGGCTAAATGAAACCAGTGTCTGTTTTCCTTACACTTGGATGGCAAGCTGCAGTTTCAGGATTCTTAATAAGTAAGAACAGACAAGAGTGACTCATTTTATTCAGCTAATTTTTTGCCCCTTGTTTGCAAGTGCTCTGAGAGCAGATGGCAGCAGTGTCAGCGATATTCATCATTTGAACAAGCTCTCCCAAGTTTCATCAAAAAAATGCATCTTTGGCCTGTCATCAGTCTCTGTACCAGCTCTGCAATGGAGGCAGCACTGGCTGGACGAAGGGGGCAGGTGCTGGCAGTGCCATGTGCTACACTGCAAGGGCCTCTGGGCTACTAAATCTGCAGCTCCTAATGTGCTGTGAAACAGCTCCACTACTTTTAGGTCTGTAACAGTTTGCCTTCATCTGTAGCCCACTGACTCTGGTACACCTAATGCTTCAGATTGCCCCAGTCTCCACACACCACAGAACCTAGCCCTGAAACACTCCAAAGTGTAATAGCCTGTGTTATTTTTCCACTCCTTCCACCTGTGCCAATAATCTTCACAACCCAGAGTTCCTGCAGACTTTGCCTGTCATCGCTCTCCCCAGTCCCCACTACATCCTGCACTTCAGCTTGCAAAGAGCCTTTCTGCATCACCAAAAATCCCTAATCCCCTCAAGTGCTTTCTGGGTGCCCACAGGCACTCAGTAGAGGAACTGATCACCTCTTCCCATCTTGGCTTAGCTCTTTTTTGTAACTAGTTTCATTTTCCAGAGCCCAAATTAGACAAGAAGGAAAGAATTCAGTAGAGGTAGAGAGCTAGGTATCTAAGCCCATGTCTCCCAGTCAGTGGAGCTCTCGCTAATGGAGCCATTGGAGTACAGAGCTTTTTGGGTGATCAAGTACAAGTGCCTGTTGTAAGATGCTTAGTTGCATTATTCTGTTAAAGATTTTCACCAACTACAGTGGACAGTGGGTAACTAGCTGACATGCAGACATTCATCTTGAGCTATTTTAAAATGCTAGCAGAAGTCCACCCAAAGCAACCACTCCCTCCCCGTTCCCACGTTGCACGCTCTCACAAGCTGTTAGCCACCTTACACTACAGACTCTGCTGAGTCACACAGTCCAAACTTGACTTCCTGTGAATTTCTACCTAAAAACACTCCAAAGCTCAATAAGCCAAAAAAAGTATTCTGCCAAAACTATTCTGGAGCTCACTGTCTCAGTGACTGCACACCCTCCAAAATAAGCCTACCCATTCCATGGGTCTCCTACTGGCTACTTCATCATTCAGTTTCCTACAGGGCTCTCTTCTGCTGGATCCCTCCACTGTCCCCTTTACATTTGCTGCTCTATATACCTGAAGAAAAGAAAGACTCTGCCATGTATCTCACCCTCTATCCCTACAGATTACTGTCAGAGACAGATCCTGATCTCTGGCCTCAGCTCAGGAGCTCCCTGTCATCAGTCCAGCCCAAAACCAGTAGTTTTAAAGAGAATACAGCCCCGCTGGATGTCTAAGGAGACACCTCAGGGGAGATGTGCCTGTGGGAGGAGATTCGAGCTGAGGCAACTATAATTTACAAACACTTGCTCTCCTATAGGGCTGCCAACTGCTGGATAATTTTAATTCTGCCAGACCCATCTGCTCTTAAAATGGTTAATTTAATCCCCACTTCTTTGAACTCACCATCTTGCATGTTAAGGAGAACTAATTTTTTTTGCCATAAAGGAATTCCAAGTAGGTGTTAGGTATTTCTTTAATTAATACGCAGTAATAAAAGAAAGCCTTCTCCTTATATTCTCTGAGGCTAGCAGCCTTTTGAAGCAAGTACTTTAAATGTGAGGCTTGTTAGGGAGGCACAGCTGGAAGCTCATAGAAGCCTAGCAAAAAAAAAAAAAAAAAAAAAAAAAAGAAGATTTTTTTAATAGGAAAATATACAGGCCAAAATTAGCAAAGCTGGCTAATGACTTTGCATATACAACCTGAAAAACCTTACAAGATCTGGGGCTTTTGACAGAGAGGGTTTTGAAAGCACATGGAACATGAGTATCTGGTTTCTGAAAGTCAGGCCTATCTAACACCCAGGGAGCCCAGCACTGAAAATCTCAGCCATGCTACAAAGCCAAAGAGACACACAAGGGGGCCCTCTGTGGAACTGCCACAAAGATGGAAAGAGGGCATGATTATGTTTATTTCTTTCAAAACAGAGACAAACAAAAATTAAGATCTCATGTAGATAATCTATTATGATGATAAAAAAACCTCCAGCTAGGCCAGTAAAATGAAACAGCAGCCTGAGAGGACCAGAGAAAGAACAATTCGTTTCTGCACGTGGATAGTCTTATGAGACCGTCTCAATTATCAAGAATTTCTCACCTGGGACTTGCATCTGCAAGAACATCCGTGAGGGCTGATCTCCCTTCTCATGCTCCATTTCAAATACACTGATGACTCGTTCAGTCTACACATGCAAACCAGTCCCTGAATCCACCCCCAGAATGGAAGAACTACATAGGTCAGAACCTGAAGTCCTTAAGGGTGAGAATTCCCACAGATTGCAGAGGAATATTTCTTGCCTTGTTTTCACCAATCAAATGGTGCTTTCCCACTTATATAGGACCAGAAGAAACAATGTAGCGCCAGACAGGCATCAGCTGTTTACTCTGAGGGCTGAGGTAACCACTAGAAAAACTTACATCCTCCACCTAATTCATCAAAAGCAATTAGGAGCCACAGAATCTGCATGAGCAGGCTCAGCTTCTTTGGCAGAAGCCAGCACAGGTAGCTGCAGAAAAAAATGCACCACCAAGAAGGAAGAACACTACTTAAGTGAGAAAGAAGTGTGTTGTGTTTACTGAAGTTCTCTTATCATCACAGCCCTTAAATTTATGTATTTGTAATTCATGCGCATGTAGTAGATAAATCAACAGTTGCTCCACCTCTCCAAACCATGTTCTTCAGACCATGTTCAAGGCCACCTACCAGATCTCAAACTAACCCTGGACAGGCAGCAAACACGGTGCAGAAAACATACTGGCTTGCAGCACAGACACCCTCCTGGAGCCAGCTGAACACAGTCTTCTTCGTTCTTATGTTATTTTAATGCTGTTGTCCACATGGAGTCCTTTGGGCTTCTGTAGAACACTGCTCATTTTCCTTTCCGAATGCTACACTAAGGGGCTTGCTGCTCAGATAAATCCCCTTACATAATCTTTATTATTGATTTACTACATGCATTTTGCTGTGCACCTAATTAACATTTAAAAAAAGGAAAACAGAGGGTAAAAATAGCTAAGTGCAAGCCAAGGAACTTTCTTTAAGTTATTCTGTGTCTGGCAGGTATGTATTTCTTTTCCAGTAACTAGACAAAGTGTACCAATAAAATGTATAGAAGGGACTCTGGGGAAATACTGATACAGAGACACTCTTCTTTCCTCCTCTTTTTTTTTTTTTTTTAAGCAAAATTGAAGTGTCTGAGTTAATCTAAGCCTGCTCTGCTGCACACTGAGGATGCTCGAAGAACACTCAGGGGACTGCAATTCTCCCCATGCAGGGTTTACACAGTTGCCCTGCTCTGCTGGGCTGGCTCACATCTCTCTCCCAGGGTGTCTGCTTCTGCCATCCCAAGTGGCTTCAGGGCCAGGTCTCCAATGGTTCCTTGAAACAGACACCAAGACTGAACAGTGAAGAGGGACACACTGACATGGTGGGGAGTTCAACCAAACTAACCACCGTGAATTGCCACTTTTGAGATCCTTGAAGGCAATGGAGTAAATCCTGGTCCTGTCAAACAACCCAACTGCTTGACCCAAAACAAGAAGGCCGTGTGAGCTCTGGGCACCGCTGTGTAAGGGGACATGGGATTTACTGGGGGATACTTAGAGGGGGAATTGGGATTGAACAAGAATGTTTAAGGATTACACAGGACTTACAAGTTCTTTTAGAGACAGACCAAGAGAGTGGAAGTGAAGGACCAAGGAAGATGGCAGAGAACAAGTGCAGGGAAAAGAGAGGATTGGGGGGAAATAAAGGAGGTCAATAGCCCGTAAGCTATTGGAGCACATTGGGGAGGACAGCACACTTGTTTGGCTGAGCTCTGTGCCAAATCATCTTCACTTTGTTTTGTCTAAACTCTTGTTTCCTGTGCGAGTCTACCCTCTGTTCTGACAGCATGCGTGCATGACCCATCACCAAGTTGGACTAGCTTGTCACAAGGATGGACTGAATCCTGGATACTGGAGAGACCAAAGGACCTTAGGATCAGCATCCAAAAAGGCTGAGGGGCTGCAGTCTGGTAAGACTGGATCTGGGGGCCTGATACTGAAACATCGAGATTTGGGAGCCAGGTATCACCTCATTTTACAGCCAGTTTTGAACGAAGCATCACATTCTTAATATTTGGCAAAGAATTACTGGGTTTTAAGCAAATCTTTGGTGTTTTTCCATGGCTTTTACTGTGCCAACAAAGCTGTTCCAGAATCTTTTCAGGAGGGACCTATGTTATGTGGCAGCCAATAATCTTTATGGCAACACTGCAATGAAAATGCCTCTTACTGTAATGAGCAGAGATCATAAGTTAAGCCCCCAGCTACCTTTCCATTATTTTTCATTAGAGTTTTTCTGGCTTTGTTATGCTTCAAGAGTACTCAGGGAATTACCCCAAATTAGGCTCACTAGTCTCAGCTTTTCATTACTCAGACCACACTGAAACTGAGCAATCAGCAAACTGAACCAGCTCCTGAGGTAACACAAGACACTAACATTTGTTTCAGTGTTTACCATTTCTTTTTTAGTTTGTCCTCTTTCTTAAAGCTCTGTTCTGTAAAACAAACTTGCCTACAGTTGGAGGCGGTTCTAAAACAACAGGAAAATCGCATAGTATTTTTTCATATCATTAACACCTTGAGCAAAGGGTTGGGCTTCCCTTCATCTACCAGAAACAAATTGTGATATCTTTTCTCGACAACAGTGTTTTTCCTAGATTTGTGTTCCATAGTGCTAGATGAGGTGGGTGAGACAAGAAGTCTCAGTTACTATGTGAATCCTTATTCCTTGGAGAATATCTAATACATTGCAGACTTTTACACTGGCTTCCTTCCCTCTTGCAAGCAAGAAGCTGACCATCCTGCTGGAAAACAGCAGTAACACTGACATCAGAAAGTTCTGATGTCATGCAATCTGCACGACTTCCCGAGTTGCTTTCAGTGTCTTTCAAGGCCCACAGTGTGAAGAACATAGAGCCTTTTGAAAGGCTTTCTTCTCCCCCAATGTCTGTCAAGATGAAACGGCAATATAGTGTCAGCCTGATTTTGATTTCACCAAAATCAATACAAGTTTTGCTTTTGATTTCAATGGGTTCAATGTTTGGCCTTTAATGTCAATTACCCATGCAACCAAAAAGGCAAGGTGCACTTGCAGTGTAGTACACAACCTCCAAACTATACAACAACATATGGACATATCTAGGCTGGGTATGAACAGTGGAGTGAAAATTATGCTTTCTCATCAAGGGCCAATGAATCACTCTGTGACTTCTCAACGCATGCACTGACCAAAATAGTTTCTCTTGCAAAGAAGGTGGGATTATGCATCCTGATCTGGTTTTGCTGAACATTCTTTTGCTGTAGGTAGGCAGCACTTATCCTAAATTGTTGGTGCTTACAGATGCTCATGAGTTAGAGGAACAAATACAGAACTTTTACTGAAAAGGACAAGAACTAGTTTATTCATCAGATATTTGCAAAGGCACCCACAGGGCCTTCAAGAGTGATATAAAATGAACCCATGATTCCACCTGTGTCTGGACAAGAGGAAAAATGACATGGAGCTGAAACCACTGAATCAGTCTAAGTGCCACAGCAGCAATGAAGGCAGAAAGAAGGCAACAGGGAGCCAAACCCAAGACTGCAGTCCTTGAGGACAAACTTTAGACCACCTACTCTGCATCTTCTTAGGAACATGGTGGAAAACACATTGTAGGGAGAGCAAACAAGGTCCTTGGTGCTTTCTTTCTGATTCCTCAAAACACAGGCTACTAACATATTTGCCAAACCCCACAATATGCACAAAAGGTAGAAAACAGTCAACTCCTTACTTGAGAAAGACAGATATGAGATTGTATCTTAGGAAAAATTTATTCATTGAAACGTTGGTCCAGCACTGGAGCAGGCTGCCCAGGGAAATGGTGGTATCACCATCCCTGGAAGTGTTCAAAATATGTGCAAGTGTGGTGCTTAGCGGCATGGTTTAGTGGTAGACTTGGCAATGCTGTGCTAATGATTGGACTCACTGATCTTAAATGTCTTTTCCAACCTTCGTGATCCTATGATTCTAAACCATCCCAGTATTCCCGAAGCTTGTGGTATAGAGTGGGTTTATGAGAAATGCAGCAGTGAGAAAAGCAAAGTGGCAAAAGATTTGCCAACAGCTCTCTGTCACTGAGAAAGCACTTCATTAGCCTGTCAATTACAGTGTCTAGGAGACATTTATTGACAACTTACTGCCAATTGATCCAACATCTATATAAAGCTCTTCTTATGCAACAAGCTTGCTGACTCAGACAATAATGAGATCTATAGAGAACTAATAGCTATACTAAGCCTCTAAGTGCTCTAATTTCTAAACAAAATGAAACCACAAGTGGTAAAATCCCACCAACATCTCAGCAGCTGCACCATATTCACAGCTTACAGCATGTTTTAGAATGAGATTCATTTTGATACAGTTTGTAGCTGGGGTATGAATGCACAGTGAGCAAAAGTCCTTATACAAACAACATTTTCCACTTCTATGGCCATACATACTTGTGGGATTACTTCTGAAATACAGGGACTCTGCATTTTCTGCTCCCTCAATTTAGCATGGAAGCACCCAGAGGTGTTCAACGCTGTATGCCAACAACTGCTCTGTGTGGTAGGGCCCCTCAGCCTCTCCCCAGGCTGGGGTAATGCCGCAAATGGCTAATTGATCCTGCAGCGGCTTTAACAACTGGCAGTCACTTCACACAGCTGGCAGCGTTCCTGCAGCACACATGCTCCTAACCCTTGCTTGCTTTGCTTTGTACTACCTGTTTTATCACTTCATGATAAGGCAGAGTCAAAGACAGCAGGCATAACCTATTCTGGCATCTCCATCTGGCTTTATATATCAGACTTGTGCTGCTCTGGTGGATTAGTTTCATATCCCTGTTGGCAGATCAAAGACAGCAATAACAACCACAAATCAATCCCTCTTTAAGGCCTAAAACATCTTCTCCCTCATAGCATGCCTCATTTCTTCCCCACTCCAGGGCCCTTATAAATGCCAACTTTGCCTAGACACAACAGTTGTATGCAGATACTCAGGCCCTGGAGAATGTGGTAATGTGTTTTCACCTGCATTCTTCTATTCAATGACAATCAAAATGAGCAGCATCAGTAGAGAGGGGCTCATGTAGATTATAAACCTGAGTTCCTGAAAGTCAGAAAGCTGCTTGATGCCGAAGTGAGGGCATACACAGAAGATGGCTTGCTTCCCTCAGTCTCATCTCAGGTAATATACTTTCCAGCACTCATCAGTGAGTCAGTGCTGTATTTTCACTGAAGCACCCAGCTACTCTCAGCTCACTGCTCAAGTGCTCTAAGCCAACCAACAGATGTTTTCAGATAGAGAATGGATGCATCCTCAGTTGAACAACTGCACTGTGGACCAGCTGGTTTCTAATGGCATTTCCAGACAGCTCACATCCTTGATTAGCACATGCTCTAGAAAACAGGACTCAGAAAAGGGACTGATAACGTTCGAGATCCTCAGGGCTCCTCCCATGTACGGGGAACATTTGGTCCTTTTTGCCACGACTGTGCTAGCATGCTTGCACCTGAATTCCTGATGCTCACCTATTAGGATTTAGCTAAAGGCAGTGGGACTTAAAATATGACTCAAAGACTAGGTATCAGCTCTCTGCCTGGCTGTGCATTACTGCCAAAATGAGACTTTTACTGCAGGAGAACTAGCTTTTGTTTGCTCCATCTCCATAACAACTTCACAGTGACAAAGCTGCATTGACCATGATGTACCTAGGCAGTTCCCTGGATCTCAACTCACCCAGAAAAAAAAAATCTATGCCTTGGTTTTACAGGGAAACAGCACTCCTGCTGTAGAAGATATACCTGCACAGGCAGTGAAGACATAAACTCCTCCTCTTATTTTTAAGTCTTTCAGTCCTGTAACTTGCAGTTTGAACTATGTCTCTAAAGAGATGGCAGCATTAGCTAGAACAACAACAGTTCAACATGCCTTCATTCCTCTTAAAATGAAACCCAGAGATAAACAGTAAAAATGATAGCTGCTTAAAGATCTCCTGAAATTCTTAAGAAAAAGATTAATCAATTAAAGGCAAATAGACATAAATCCTCTGGTGTAACATTCCACTTGTACAGCTTGCAAAGGCCATAAAGACCCAGTATTTCAGGGTTACCACATAAGGGCCTGAAAAACACTTTTCAGAACACAAATGTAAAGTACTTTGATCCTGATTTTTTTACAGTATTCAATTAAGACTCAGTTTCACTCTATTAACTGTTTAACCCTTATAATTTTTTACTCTACATATAAGACTAGAACATTGTCTCAACATATGGAAAATCTTGATGGTACATATTGCTCATAGCTGCACACAATTTTAAGAACTGTAACTGTACTATTTCTAGATAATTTTTAAACTATGACAAAGATGAATGCTATTGAAGAAAAATGGTGAGCCTATAAAAAGCTACATGTGTTCGAGTCAATCAAGCAAAGAGATTGTAATTTTTTTCTTCTAGTATGATTATCCTACATGCTAGTGGAAGCAGGAAGTCAGAAAGATTAACCAAAGATGAAGAAAAAAAACCCCATCCTCTGCTTCCCCTCTCCCACTGCTGAGCTTAGAAAAATGTCCTAAAAAAGAAAAAAAATTACACTGGCAGGTTCTAATAAACCTTGGGAAAGGCCTTAGTGTTGAATTTGCCTTCCCAGTAGTACCTAAAGCACTGCTACTAAAGCAATACAATAAAGTTTATGAACTTGTCTTTACTGCTGCATAATTTATCTTTGAGAAATGTTACTATGGTGAACAACTGCTCTCTATGTCAATGGACTGCAGGTTTTATCACAGCAAGTAAACGGGATCAAGACTGAACTCCAATCTGAAATATATATAACATACTTTTGTATGAATGAAAAATACTCAATTCAAAAGTTAAATACTACTGTTGAAATTGTTTTTTTTTATGCTTCACATGAACTTCTCAACTAAAAGTGTTTTTGACATGCTTTACATGGAAACTCTAAAGAAACAAATTCCAGAACCTCTCATATTTCTTTCTGTTCAAGAAACCTTCCCTTTTGTTTGATTAGTTTCCTGCCTAATAAAAAGCAAATATATCCCTTTATTCAAAAATACAGCCAAAGCAAAACAAAATTCACTAATTCAAAACCACACTGCAAATTCAAAATAAACATAAGCAAATCCCAGCAACTGAAGCCAAAGGTACACTAACTTAACTTTTTTGCCTAGTCTGGTGCTCATGTTATAGTTTGCTCAGACCATTTTCCTGCTCTAGCAAATTCTTCTGCTTTGGGGTGCATGCTTTCTGTCAGGTCAGCAAGTTAGTGTGTCTATGCAGCTCTTTAGTTATCAGACTTAATATGATGGAGGCATAGAAAAACCCAGGCAGAGGGAAAAAAGGAGAGGGAAAGAAAATAGATGAATCCACTTTTGTAACTCAACTCCACTCCCACGAATCAGACGGTGGGAATCGGAAGGCGTAACTGCACAGTGGGACACGCATCCGTGCCGTGGGGAAAACTTCACTGTCACTCAAAGCCCACGAGCACAGCAAAGCTGACAAAGAGCGGTGAGGAATGAGAGCAATGGGACAGAGACCCACAGAATAATGGGCAGCCCAATTTCTTGTCCAGGACTTGTTAGACAGGTCTTTAGAACACCTTCATAAAGAAACTGTCAGATGTGTCCTGGAAAAACAACTGTGCTTAGGGACTAATGACCTATGAGTACAGTAGGTGTAACTGTACATAACATCCCTGGATGTTACAATTGTTAGGGCTGAGTGGCATTTCTCCATGTGTTTGTCTATTACACAATAATTTCAGGATGCTGGATTATTTGATGAATTCCAACATTTCAGGGAATGTTCTAGGCAACGGGCCATGTCATATTCATTTTGGTGAAAACAAAAAAATGAAACGGAGAAAGTACATATATACACAGGGTTTGTGACCCCTTTCAGTACTTTGCAGTTGCAGCTGTTTCAGACATCCAGGTCTGGGGGGAATGGCCTACAGACCAAAGAGCCAGTGGTTAACTCTTTGCCAGAGTTAACACCTCCCACCCATTTCCCCCATATCCTTGCAGGACTTGCTACCAAGACAGTTTAGGAAGGCTGACACCCAGAACAAACTGCCTCAGGGAGAGGAAGACCAAGCTATGGGAAGGATGGAAGAGAGGAAAGAATTGCTGTGAGGGCAAAAGCGGGTACGAGACCCACAAAGCTTCATGTATGTAAAAGCAACTGCCACTGGCATGGGAAAGAGGACAAAGCTGGTATTTCACAAGAAACAAGCAGGTAACTCTCACTTCAGTGAAGAAAGGAGTATGGAAGGAAGGAGGGAATAGATGAGCATGTGGACCACATGAATTCATTAAGCTCTTATGGTACAGAATAGAAGAACATGGGGGAGCTCTTGACTGATGCAAGGAACGTATCCCTTAAATGCCGCTCTCCTTAGTCTACAATTTTCAGTACCATTACTTCAGGATCAAGCACAGTCAGCATGAGCACAGACTGCAGCAGACCTTTCCCTGTTTAAACATACATGGTGCTTGTCACTTCTTCACATCCATCTCTCACTCACATTAGCTGCATTAATGAAAAAATAAATGTTGCAAAAGGGAAGTATTAACAGAGCCAATGCCAAGGACATTAATTTTAAAAATGCTATTTACTTTGTATCTGAGCAGTCATATATCCTGATCTTGAACCTTGTCCACATTCTGATTCCATGCTATAGCAACAAACTCTGTCCTGACTCTCCTTCCTGCACATGATTCATTCACTCGACATCTTTAGCACTGTACCCACTCGACAGGCTTCATGTATGTAGTTAAAGTTAATAATTCTTACTTAAGCAAAAATGAGTTTTTTTGGTGCAAATCCTGCATAGTGACTTACTGTGAAGTATAGACTCAATACAGCTCGAACTATCTGCTCGAAGAGAGAAGTCACCTGGCTCAAACACAACAGTTGGCCTGATGCTTTGTGAGATATTTGCAGATCTGTGGAGAGAGTGGGTGGGTCCCCAGTCTCGAGGGATAAGTGCTAGGTCCAGCGAGCTGCCTACAAGTATCACTCAGCATCTGTCTTTGAAGATCCAACAGCTCAGATTCACGGCCCCAGCAAAGACACTTGTGCAGGTAACCCACGTTCCTAAATCTGTTCCACTAACACAAACCAACCACAGATGTCAACCCTGCATTTTCTAAGAGTCAAGAGAAAATACTACAGAGACCACAAAACTACTGCCGAAGCACAAGGAAAAGGTCAGCCCACGTTTTTTTTTTGATTTGCCAAGAGAACTAAGCAGTCAGGGCAGGAGAGTCTGTGAGGCCTCTCGGATGTGAAGGTGATGCTCTCAAGACAAAGAGGATCTGGCAATTATCTCCACAGCAGGCACTGTTAGAATTAAAACCAACATTTTCAGGAATGGGAGAGGAAGCAGAAGCAATTACCCTGTCAGGAAATGTGCCAGCAGATAACTTGGAAATAAACTGCATATGTGAACACAAGGTGAGTTTATTTCCACTGCCTGCCCACTTGTCCAAGACATGACTTCAGTAGTTCTTATCAGACTCCAGGTGACCTCGATGCTCTCCTGCTCTCATATCGCATTACTCCCTGTCTCCCCAGCGGGGCTCTTTGGCAGACATCACATGGTAAGTTAGTGTCACTGAAGCCCCAGCTGATATTCTCTTCAGAACTCCTCTGTTCCCCCTTTCTTGGTCTCTATGGCAACACCCAGGATCCTGCAAACAGCACCAGCCAGCTCGGGGCTCGCTCTGCACTCATTCATCTCAAATGTTTGAAGAATCGCCTCTTTTCCCTGTACAATGTTTCTAAAAACAGAGTTTTACTCCCTGCTGATGTCCCTACATCTTTGACACAGTTCCACTGCTCCATATCGTAAACTCACCACGGCTGCCCCAAATGAGGTCCCACTCCAGACTAGATAAAAGGGCCAAAATCAAAATCAAACACGTTGTCTAAGTATCACTGCAGGCAGACTGAGGACCGTCTCTTGAAAATCCTGGTTCTTGTGAGCAGTTTTCCCTTTTAAAAGCTGTCCCTGCTCAGCAAATGCATTGAAGATCAGCTGTAGAGAGTCAAAAATAAAGACAGAGAGGCAAGGACAAAATGGCAGGACTTTCCTTTGAGCTACATTTTTTCCAGGATACATCTTCCTTACCTGCTATTTTGTTTAGTTGGGCTGTGACTATATGTTATTACTCTTTACATTACATCCATTCTGTACTTATGTTAATTCTGGCCTGAGAGAAACAAGAAGATTTCATTTAACTTGATTCTGTTCTTATGATTTTTTTTACTATTTTCTTGAAATACTATTTCAGTACTGGCAACTTTAGATCAGCCTTTCTGAACAATTTTTTGCAGTATAAAATAATTAGTACATGAAATAAAAAGTTTGAAGGAAAAAAGAAACTTTCTTGAAGGAATTATCTTCCATAATTTTTGCAAAAATTAGTTTAATAGTACTTAGTTTATGTGTATGGGGGAAAAAACTATACATGCAACAATGGGAGATCTTAACTTCTCTCACTACATGGGAGAAAACAACAATTTCTTTCAGAAGGAAAGAGTAATTTTCCTTGAGACAGTATATAATTTTCCACACACAAATGTGTTCATCCAAACCCAACCTACATGTCTCTGTACCTTATGTTCAAATTTTCTCTCACTGCATTCAACACATTAAGTGCTGCCTAACTCCCACCTCCTTGAATTCAGCAAAAACTCCCATTTTTTCCTTTAAAAAACACCTTTTGAAATAGAATGTATTCTTATTGTTATGGTCCACAACTTAGAGGCGAAAAATAGCCACTGGTTAACAACCTACCTATTACCCTGTAAAGTGTTAACAACGTGTGACCCCTGCTGTAAGGAAATTGCCCAAAGAAAAGGGCAGGGCACACTCCCCCTGTCCACTCTGGTCCAGAGAGCAAAAACGTACCTGGGCTTTATCAGCCAGCAAATGAAAGGGCGGGCCACAGCATAGCCAAGGGTTTCACATGCCTGCACACACTCATGCATCTTGGTCAGCATCTAAATCCTGGGAGCTCTGTACCTCCTCTGGAGCCATCTCACCACCCTAGGGACAGGAGATGCTTGAGATTATGCACCACCACCATATTTAGCACACTGAAGGCTGCACACCCCTTACACACTTGAGCTATGAAGTCAAAGTGTTTGCTACTTATGGCATTAAAATAGGGGAGGGGATGTTCTGAAACCTGCACTTTTCTAGAAGCACGAGGAAGAGATGATTCAAAGTTGCTCAGAATAATTTTAAAGCCTGTTAGTTCAAGCTATGTTCCTAAAATAATATGATACAAGTAATTCAAAGCAGTCACAAGTAATTCAAAGCAGCAATATAGTGGTATTAAAGCAAGTGCAGTTGACTCAAAGTGAACACGGTAAACCAAAATCACACAAAAACCCCCCAGAGTTCTAAGAAGAAGACAAGCAAGAAAATACAAGTTGGTTGTGCTTTTGTTATTTGTCCATCATCCCTCTCTCCCACCTACTGATCAGTAATGGGAGGAAAAGTGTGCCAATACTCTTTTATATACTATCCTTTCCTTATCTGTGTACCTGATTTCTACTTTTACTAAATGCTCCATTTTTCTGCTATTGCTGCACTTCCTCCTATCTCTTCTCTTTGCCTAATCAGCTGACTCTTCTCATTTATCTCCCCTGTCCAGAATCTTGGCTCTTCCCATTTCTCTTCCCCTTCCAGCTCATCAGCCTTCATCTTCTTACTGGTCTTCCTCCTGTACCACTCTTATGCTTTCTTCTTTCCTTTCCTTGTTTCTCATCCTTTTATAACTCCTTTTTTTAATACAGGATATTCATCTTTCCATCTGTGCACCCTTTTTGCCGCTCAGGTGGTGGGATCTGAAGAGGAGTTTTGAGACATTTAAGCAGGAAACGAATGGCCACACATAGCACAGAGGGGATTTGCTAAAATGTGTTTTAAGATATTTCCCTGGATCCCATATCATCATTCAAAATAAGATTTTAAAAGTATTTTATAAGGATTTCCTATGAAACATTTCATATAAATCTTTATGGGAATTGCAGTAAGTTCCATTTTTTTCCCTTAAAAAGTAGGCATGAAATAAAAGTTATTACTGACATCTGTCATATTTCAAATTCCTTTATAAAATTTAGTGGTGGCAGCAACAGATGTAGCATAAAACACTGTGAAACAATCTCCCTAATAGAGCATCCTTTAAGAAAAGCAGCTTCATCATTGACAGTCATTTAGTAACACAGGAGGCAGCTTCCCAGAAGATATCTGCTGCTGTTATATTAGAGGTAATTAAACTATGAGGTGATTTATTTCTTTGCAGCCACGTAATTGAATTTTCTAAAGCCATTAATGATACCTTATGAAAGTATCAGCAGATGCAGAACATGATTATCTGCAGCAAAACTGTGTTTACAACATGAGAGCCACAAAAATTCTACAAAATGCCATTTATTGGCAAAACATTAATAAATTAAACCACAAAGGACAGTGTACTGACGATAGAAATGCTGTCACTAAATGTACATCTCTCTACCCTTCCCTCAGCTCTCTCTTTCTTATGATTGACAGTGATTTTCAGAGAGTAGGCATTATCTCCAGGCAAGAAAATCTGTGCACATAAGAAATAGTTTTATATTAGTTCTATTGCAGCACTGTTGATTAGTAAAGGAAGCTGTAGGCAAAAAATATATGTATTTAAAAATAATGTGTATTTAAGAGTAGAAAAAACCTCCTACATATAGAAATTTAAAGGAGTATCAATGTCTCAGATATTTTCCCCATCACATTACCTAATCCAGCAAAAAAATCCTTGATATGTCATTTTCTGATTGATGAGCACAGAGAGCTGAGACCTGAGCATAGAATTTTATTGCTGAAGACATTTTCATCTGCAGCCAAATCACCAGGGAAACACTTTGTCAAACAACTTCATTCTGCAGGGAGACTTTGTGACAATATTGGCAACTTAAGAATTTGTTCTGCTTTTTCCAATAGCATCTACCTGTTCATGTTGAGAAATATTTACAGCAGCACTGCAATTTATGCAGATGTCCAGCTTAAAACCCAGGAGCAAGTGCTTCACATTTCATTGCAACAATACGTAAAAAGTAGATGCTCACAAGCTGTTTTTTAAAAAATATTTATCTTCATGTAAGTGATCCAATATATTTTTTGGAAAAGTTTCACATCAAGCACCTGTACTTTCATAGTAACTGACCTTATATCAAGCTACAAAACTACACATGTTTTCATATCAAAGAGCTCCAGTGTTTCTTTTACCCCTTTTTTGTTTGTTTGTTTGTTTGTGGGATTTTTTGTTTGTTTGTTGGTTTGGGTTTTTTTGCAACTGAAGGGGCATTTTGAATCTAACAAAATGCTGGTTTACATGATCAAGTTAGGCAAGATGCTAGGCTTCCAGTAGGGAAGGTTATAGGTTAAGATATTCACATACTTGCTGTTCCTGAAAAAGGAATCTGAGTCCTGTTGATTGCCTTGAAGCTTTTAGTTATTTTCTCTGTGGAACAAAATTCCCAGGTTTCACAATTTTTTATTGAGCTGGCAGCAAGAGTGACCCGCTATGAAATTTTCTCAGCTGAGTAACAGTTATTCGGTGCTCTCATTGGCTCAGCTGTGCTGTCCACAACGGGCTAAACCTGATAAATCCAGAAACAGGTAGTCTCAGTCAGGGTTTATGCATAAAATTGTATTTACAATTCCTTTGTTCACAGATGAGCATAAAAACCAAGATGAACGGCCAAACAAGATGGCTAAGACTACGTGAGGTGATGGAGTGGGGGAAGCAAAGGGTGTTACTGTTTCTCTGCAGTCAGGACATACTTTTATCTCAGCAGATAAACAGCAAGGAACTCCCATCTTCAATTCAAGCTAATGATAAAACTCCAGTCCCTTGCATTGAGCAGGGTTGGTTTCTCCTTGGGATTCTCGGGTTAAATGCTCTAAGCCTAACTGATAATTCTGTATCTGAAAATGAGGGGTTAAGATGAATAATTACAATTTTTCTCAGAGAAGTTTCCTTAGATACTGCAACGACATTTTACCTGAGCAATCTGCTTATGGCACTGTTCCACTGACCAATATAAAGGATGTGGGATCAGGGGTTTAATTCTTGCTGCCAGTCAGCTCGCAAATAAAAAGACTTTCCTCCAGCACTGAGCATCCACACCTATCACCACAAGATCCACTCAAACTCCCGCTGCTGCCCATCTTCCCGATACTGGCTTTTGGAAACACAGAATTATGCTTTACAAAAAACTCACACCGTGCCACATGTGTACTAAGCAACAATAACAGCCTGAAATATGCTCTCAGCAGGTTACCATCAACTTCACTACCTTTTTTTAAGCTACAAAGACACTTTAATAGTGATCTCTTATGAAACATATTTCTCTATGTAATCTGCTCTTCTCTGAAACTTTAGATCAAAATCATCCCCTTTGTTTCTACTTTGTGATCTTGGTTTGTTGATCTGGTAACTACGGGCTTGCAGTTCAAATGGCATACATATAAATACAAACCAAACAACAACAGAAGTTTTTATACTTCAGAGAGCAGAGAGCAGGAGGACAGGATGACTGAAGATCTCACCTCACATCTAGAAGGGGAAGTGCTTTTCCCCTTCTTCCAGAGCATATGAACACAGCTTGTTACAGGCACTGCTGTGTTAACATGACAGGTTTACAAGGCCCTGGCTTGCTCAGCAGTAATGATCCTTCAACATCCCTGTCAGATCAATGCACAGGTTTCCTCAAGACCCGCTTACCGGAACACTGGTCAGGAGGGAATGTAACTTTGCAAAACCGTGTTCAGACCAGATGGCTCTACCAGGAGCTGCTGTAGGGAGAGACATGGGGCTGTTTGCAAAGTCCTCTGATTCAGGATGCTGGAGGAATGCATCCCTGACCCTTCACTGAACACTCTGCAGCACAGCTTTTCCTCTTACCTACATTCATTGAGGATTTTCACCTCATGATCTAGTTTTGTTTCAAGCCCTTTCAAGGCTGTAATTTTCGGCAAAGTCTCACCCCATCTGGTCTTTGTCCCCCAAATAGAAGACAGAGGGAGGCAGTTAAGGTATTGTCCTGAACATACTTTGACAAGCTGCAAATGTAAAGAAAACATGTGTCATCTCATTACCATAAGAACATGCTGTTTTTTAATCTCTCCTAAACATAAGTGTAGACACACATAGCTTGATCATGAAGACCTGTTCAAAAACAGAAATAAAACACCCAAGAAAACACAGCTCAGCAATTAGTGTTGGGCAATGAGCCATTTCTTGTGGAGCCCCTACAGCAACTTCCTCCTCAGAGACATAAAGGTATTTGAGTGGAGGGGGCAGGTGAGAAAGGTTTAATAAAGATCAGCATTTTTTTTTTTAAATGCTTCACTGTTACAATCTAACCTGATGAAACTAAATTTCAATTTTTTTTTCTATTTAAGCCATTATGTTCTAATCCTCTTGCTCTATTCAAAAGTAATAGCTGTGAACAACATTGCTATTAGTCCAAAGGCAGTTCAGACAGTAATTATTCAATTATTCAATAGTTACCTTAACCATAGACGCAGAATGTATAAATAAAAAATAATTTCTCATTTTGAAAGTGTTATTTTTTTGACAGTCGAAAGTCTACCCCACAATTTGGAAGCTCTTTCTTAAGGATCTTAATTTTCCCTACTCAGAATTACTAAGATGAAAATACACTCTTTCAAAATGTCAAACATCAGGCACTAACACTGTACGTGTCTGAGTCTCAAATGTGGCTTCACTGGAGTGACACTGCCTATTTTAAACCTGCCTTCTCTGAGAGGAAAGACATTAATGCCTAACCAAAGCATGCTAACATTGCTCCAGCTAAGGAGGCTGGACACCAGCATCTCAGAGATGGCAGAAGACTGATACTACAGACCTAACAACAAGCTTTAGGGCAGAAATATTAGTTTCAAGTAAAACAAGGCAGCATTACAGTAACTCAAGAGGAATGTACATTGCCATTCAGTGCATGTAATTTCTTAATAGGAATTTATCCTACGGATCTGTTTTAGAAGAAAGCAAAAAACAGAATGCTGGATGGCAAGAGCAGACAACACCAGGAAGAACTGAACAAAGCTTGTGTGTCTCCTTGTCGAGGCTCCATCACTGGGGGCAGTTACACAGTTAAGGTCATAATGGACCAACTGCAGACACTGCATTTTCAATCTGCTTCAAAACTATTATTTAATTCCTAATATATTGCTGTCTCCATCTGAACACCAGAAATAGTATAAAATTACGACTCAGTACTTATTCATGAGATCAAATTTAAGCAATTCTTCTTTTCAGGATTGCAGGCTTAATTCTCCTCTCATTTGCTCGCACACAGAAAAGGAGTAACTCTGCCGAGGTCAATGTCAGTGCAAGAAAGGGATGAGTCATTCCTAAACTGCAAGTCTGTTGAAAAAGGAAGAAGTGATTTCCCAGCCAAGGCAGCACAGACAACAGAAGCAGTGAAGAAGCACAGCTATGAGTTTCAGCTGCACAAGAATGCTGAGCCTTATGTTGTTGTATCTTTACTGTTATTCGTACTCATTAAAGCCAGCTCGAATACTTTCTGGTACGCTGGGTATCAGAATTTTCCTTTAAGAACAGAAAAAAGCAAGGCAGTAAGTGTGCTCACTTTACATGCCATGGGACTGATCCTTGTTAGGTGTAAACTGGAACAGCATGATGGATCTCTTACATCAGTGGACAATTCCTATTTTACTTTCAGAAGTTAGGAAATTACAGTATATATGTTTTACTCTTTTCTTATATTCCAGGCTAAAAGATCTTGCCTTTGACACAACTGTCAAGAATATACTCAAGAATTTAATGGGTGGACTGGCTGTGATGATAAATAAATCCAGAGATGACTCAGAAATGTTACCAACATAATTAAGTCAAATTGGGAACACACATAGTGCACAAAGAGACCAGTAGATTAGATTAAAAGACACTGAAATGACTGCAAGGAGATCTACATTTAATTACCAGGATGCAAGATTCAGATGGACAGACAGAACAAAAAGAAACAAAATGAAACACAACCCTGAAGGTGTCTCCTACACAGCAGAAAAGAACTGCCAAAAAAAAAAAAAAAGAATGGATATTTTACAGGTATAAATACTAATAAGGATTTCTTTATTTCTTTTACTTCCCTATGAGGGGAACTTTCTCTTATGACAGTGACAACTTCTTTGAAAGACAAGAATACTCTCACTCCTAAGGTACCAACTTAAACTGCCTCTTAGGAAGGCTCAAACGTCGATGAGTACCACTTCGTTTGGGGAGTGCCAAACCTGAAACCTGAAAGCCTTGTCAAAATCTTGACAACAAGCACCACAACTTCACACCTATTGGAAATCAGCCAGACAGATGGGAAGGAACCCCTATGTTTGCAAGCATTTTTACTCAGCAGTTCAAAGCCAGTACAGAGAAACCTGTCAAGCCAGCCAGCCAGCCATTTCAGAATCAGAAGAGTGACACAGCAGACACCACCCCGCTGAGCAGCACAGCAAACACCAGCAGCTGAATGGCCAGGACCACCATGGAGGGATCTGCAAGAGAAATGTCATGTAGGTAACAACTCTTCCCCATAACTGCTCTGACTCTTCCCTGGGAATGACTAATTTTTAACTTGATGGGATCTAAAGAAACCTCTCCTGTGCCTGCTCAGCCAGTCCACTCCCCAAAACACTCCACTAACTCCACTGAAGCATGCCCCCTCTCCTCTGCATGCCCATGATGTTCTCTTGCAATGATTTAGGGAATTTCTGCCTGATGCTTTTCATCACTGAAGTTCTTACCTCCTTTAATTTGGCAAATCTATGACATTATGTGAAGGGACTTCAAGAGTTAAAAAATTAATAAATTATCTGGATAATGCCTTTGCTGCTTGAAAAAAAGGCATTTTTTCTTCCTTGAGAATGACTATTGTTCTCTGCTTGGCTGCTAAGTGCATGCAGTAACCATCAGGAACACTTGTTGTGAAAACTAGCAACTGTCTCTCAAAAATGCAATGAAATTATCCCTTTCCTGCAAAGAGGATTTTCCAAAAGCTGGTTATTTTGGCTGCTTCCAGCCTGTGTGAACACTCTTCTCCAGCAGGAAATGCAAGAATTTTTCTGTATCGGGTTCTCATCTGTTTCTCTGAAATTCCCCGATCAGTACTTAAGAATGAGGTAATTTTTTAATCAAAAGCCTATTCAGAGAGCTGTCTGCCCTCAGGTCCATCTCATTCATCTCTCTGGACATGGGTTTCAGTTTTTTTCCTCCAAAGAGGTTAACAGATTGCTGTAATTTGATGGCCCCAAGAAAAGTGCTTTAAGCACCAGAGCAGCTAAGAACAGAACTCAGCCCATGCTCTAAGCAATGAAAGTGTTCCCCCTTATTAAATATTGCTAACTATGTGTTCTAAGTACTTCAGGGAAAAGTATGATCCAAGGAGTTAATTCATTTGTATCTTGCTATGAAGAGGTCTTCCCTGGTATTCAGTTTGAAACTGTTCATATCCCAAGTGTAATAAGCAATAAAAATATTACTCTGACTAGTGGTTTCATCTTTTAAACATCTGTAGACTGTTATGATCCTGTAATTAACTTCCTCGCCTTACAGCCCTACTGGCAACCTCTAGTGCCACAGAAGCACAGCTCCTCGTGTCTTCTGCTTTATTTGGAAGCCTATAATCTCAATTATTTTCTAAAATTACTTCCTGAAAATGCACAAATAAGAAAAGATGTCTTTGCTGACCTCTGACATTTTGAAATCTGAACTATATTTGTCATCATTAAAAAGGCACATCTGGTTCTGCATTCTTCCTGTGTTTTGGTTTGTTGTTTTTTGGGATTTTTAGAAGAATTTTAAAAAGATCATAAAGTATCTTATTGTAATTACAACAAGCAGAAAAATTAAACAATTTTCAACTAATTATGCACAGAGGGTTAAAATAGACGTCTGAACGACAAGCAAAGCTATGTGAAGAACCACCTTTAAGAAGCCTAAAACTTATCAAGAGTCACATCCTCCATCACAATTAACACTTACTGAAGTTTCAATCTGAATATGCCTCATGCCTCAGTTCTCAAAAGAGTTGAAATATCCATGTAGAATTGGTGAATATTTATTGAGTTACCATAACACTAAATAACCAAACAAGGGTAAATAGATATGTGTAATCCTCTGTGATGACTCTGAAAAAGAAACTATGTGAAAACCCCTGACTACCAAATCAGATTAGACTTTTCGGTATTAGAAGATAAACTGAAGCTTTCCTTAACATTTCATTTTAACAAAACTGAATATATTAACCCTGCACGAACAAAACCTCCATTGTTATCTATTGGTACCACTCACAGATAAAACTGGTCCCTGGGATGGCTCAGCACCACGTAACACCAACCTACAGTATGTGGTGTACAGCGAGTAAGTCCCACGGTACCCTTCACATTGAATCAAAGATGATACATCTGGACAATACCAGTTAAATCCATAAATACAGTGACTCACTGGAAGGATAATGAGATATAATCTCTTATTGAATCAGGATGTGCAATGATGGATATACTTAAGAATGATGGATACGCTTCAGTCAGAGGGAGAATTTCTGCTAAACACAGGGATATCAGAGGCAGATCTGAAAAAAATATTTACAGCCTTCAGATGAAACACAAATACTATATCAAAAGCATTTGCTGTATCACTTAACCCAGGCAAAGATATAAACCCACTTTTAAAAGCAAGTCTTCCAGAAAAATCCAGTTATCCAAAATACGTTTCTTCTATTTCCTGATGCTAGAATTTTAAAGCAATGCATTAATCAAAATTGCTTCTCAGAAGTAGATTGTTTCTTTTTCCTTTTTGTTTTTAGGGTTGGGAGAGAGTAGTGGGGTGAAAAGGACAAGAGACTCATTCATTAAATTACACATACACATACATATTCTTTTGTACACAGACTGTCAAGAAAGTAAAAAAAGATCACCATCACTCAAGTGTGAACTAAAAAAATGTAATTATATTGAGAGTTCCTGTTTTAAAGGTACCGGAATCACCTGTCACACCAGAGCACTGTTCTGTGAGTCTGAGGGACAGCTCTGAAAGTATTTTTCACTGAACTGATTCATGAAAGGTACTGAACCGACGAACACAGGAAAACCATTTCAACTAGCAGTGCCTACAAAAGAGCCGGACTGAAAGAAGAATTATTTTCTCAAAATTTGAAGTGTGTAAAGACATAGAGACAGAAGATGGCAAAAAAAGTTTTCTTAAAAATACTTGAGCAATCAGCTAGGACTGCTATATCAAACACAAGGGGAAAGCTCTCTGGGAGCAGAAGCACCACTGAAGCATTTGTCCCACATTAAGCCCTGTTCCCATGGACATTCTTGTGTGTTGTTATTTATATGCCCAGGAATTCTTGCAATGCACCAAAGGAAGGGTGATTACCTGGGAAGAACGACTGGATGACAAACGTTATTTCTGCAAAACACATTGTCCTTAAAAGTACTGCACTTAAATTGTACCACACATCTAATATATTTCTCAGGAATTACGCTTGAAAACATGTGATTTCCCAAAGCCTTGCTTTCCAATTATTTCTCAATGTTTTTTATCAGGTTCTAAAATATCTTAGTGGCTTCCAACATAAAAACTAAACATATCTCCCAAAGCATCAAAAAATATAACCAATAGATGAAACCACTTTACCTGACTTTCAAAAATATTATTGTTGGAGTTACAAATCCAGGAAACATAAATAAGAACTGGTGCCACTAGATGTTGTTGAAACTATTTCTCACCGTTATATGGTTGCTTTGAAGCTTCTGTAAGTCTGTCAAAATGCAGGTGAGGTATTTTATGGGTACAAGAAAAATATTTCTTAAGTTCTGTGCATTTCAAAACTTGCCTACACCATGTGCATGCTGACCATATGTGAAAACGAGATGGACAAAGATCCCCCACATCATCTAAGGTGCAGACTGCAGTTCCAGCAACGGTGCAATTTGACAGACAAGTCACCAGCTGAGGATTTACAGCTCAGGAGCCGCTCCTGCAGGAGCTGCCTGCGCATGTCCTCCAGCCACCCAGCAAACGGCAGGTGACTTTACTGGAGGGGTACAGCACCTTTGTCTCAGGACACGAGGGTGCATTTTGGCAGGTCTCAGGGAGCAGCTGGTATGCTGGAAGGTGGTGTGACCCTGTGACCAGGCATCTCACCCTGGCCCTGAGCCTCAGCACTGACGAAAGGGCAGGGAAGCACACGTGTAGCAGCTGAGGTCTTAAAAACAGCTTCCAGCCCCAAAAGCTGAATTGACCCTGAATAATCGTAGCCTCTCAGGCAATGTAGCAGTTACAGAGTGACTCTGTAGACCATGGGTCAGCAACCTTGCCCAAGTGGCATGTCAGAGTACACGTATCCTGCCCAGAGCAGCAGAAAACCAACAGGCATCAGAAGACACTACATCTCAGAGGAAAACAGGGCTCTCCTTTTATCTGTCCTCTGCAGAGGAAACTGCTCTTCCAAGATGCTAACCTGGTGGGGAGCAGGTGGCACGGACGCTGCTTCTTTGGGACCCCTCTTGGCACAGCACAACCGCCATCTCCTCTTCTGCTAAAGCACTTGATCCTCCTTGCAATACGTTGCTGCACAGACCATGGCAAGCACGTGGCTTGATGCAGTGTCTGCATTAGGTGATGGCATGTACTATGACTACTATTCCTAGTACACAGCAGATTTCTATCTGGTCTATGCACTCCAATCTTTGCTGTAGGAATGATGGTGATGGGGATATGAAGAGGAGTTATTTTGCCTTCAGACAGCAGCAGAATGAGGCTGGGAATGAATGACATGCTAAAAACCAAACCATCTACCTCCTTCCTTTTGTCTGTTTTACTTCTATCCCAGATTATTTCTCGTAATTCTTGGATTATGAGAAATACTTAGTAAAGTTTCTCTGTATCATGCCACTTATTATTTTACAGTTCTCATGGTTGATCATTTCCCTTCCAGGATGGAGTGTTCAGGTCTATTACTGCAGATTTGTATTTCTTATTGAATACATAGTTTTCCAATATTAATTATTTTAATTACATTAAAGGCCTTCCCTTCCTAATTAGATAATGCCACTGAAAACCTATAAGCTCTGAATCTGCAACTCTTCAACTATTTCAGCTATAAATGTACTGTAAAATTTTAAATTTTGTTTTGTAACCAATTAGATTAATTTTTCACGTTTTTTATGATTCCAGGCTGAAGAGATTTTGTTATAGTTTTATAAATCTTCACAAATCACTTTAGATACAGGTATACATAATCTTAATCTAATAATTATTTTGAAAGTTACAGAATAAGAAAAATTGCTTTACAGGCTTCAACTGCACAATGACTTCTT
Organism: Lophotriccus pileatus; assembly: GCA_035583135.1. Taxonomy (NCBI): domain Eukaryota; kingdom Metazoa; phylum Chordata; class Aves; order Passeriformes; family Tyrannidae; genus Lophotriccus; species Lophotriccus pileatus. The sequence goes on along the minus strand of JAWWES010000081.1, from coordinate 19,897,545 downwards.
AGACAAAACCAGTATTTTTATCATGACTGTGCACCTACAGACAATTTCTGCCCATTGAAATCCAATGGAAAAAAAAGAGAGAATTAAGAACTTTTTTCTTTTTCTAAATTAAACAAATCTTATGTGTCATGTTCTCCCTTCTGGACCCTTCTAGGTCGCGTTGCCCTTTCAATCAGGAACAGACTCAAATCTTTACTGTGAAATAAACAAACAAAAAATATTTCCCAGAGGAATAATTTTATTCCTTTCTAGGTAAGTGTCCACCTTTACGTTCCTGTATTACTCTTGAAAGACACTGACAGCAAACTGAGGGCACTGTCAGCTAAAAATTACTTCTGCAGTGGACAGGAATTCAATCTTGTAACACTTCTTTTTGATCAGATAAAATTTTTGTAGACCCTCTCCTAAAATGGAAAGTGGATTTTCTAATCAGATTCATCTTCTGGCAAAACGAGCCTCACAATTCAAGGAGGAATTTCAAAGGAACATTGTGAACGAGATGTTTAACCGGAGAGGAAAATGATAGCTACCGGCTTTCTGACTGGCAGAAATAAAGAACACAAAACATTAGCCATCCACTACCGAACAGAGAGACTACAGGAGACAGGCATTTGCCAGAATATCTTCTAAGACTACCTACTACCATAACTTTACTTTATTAGAAGTTTTACAAATAAAATGAGAGAAAAGTGAGTCTGAAGGGGAAATTGCTTTAGGTGGAAACCAGCGTTTCAGGCTGGATTTAACACACTTCTGATGGTAGAATTGAACTAGTCCTATTGCAAGCAAAACACTTCACTTAAAGACAAACAGAAATCCTGCCAGGGCTCTCCCAGAATATTCCTATTCTGTAACAAGAGATCCACCACAGCATAATACATTAGTACTTCACAGTTTGCACCATTACTCTAAGCATGCTTCGCTAATGAATAAAAACACTGAAGTTGATAAATTAGCTTTTTGTTATTTGTTTAAAGAAGGGGAAATACTACTGAGCAATAAAGAAAACCTTAAACAAAAAACCCTCAAGAATATTACCAAGAGAACATCTCCCTCACCAGCACTGAAAAACAAGAGCAAAAAATGATGTCCATGTATGTAAATTTTTAAATTTGTTTTTTTTCTACATATTCATTTTACTAAGCACATTCCCAGGTTAAATAAAATAATGCTATTTGAAAAAGTTTACATTTGAAATGTCTTCTTTGCACTTCGAAACACCCTGACATGACAGTCAAATTTTACAAGGTGATAAAACACATCTGTTATTCAGCAGAACTGCACACCTTCATCTTTGTGTCCAGCAATGCACCCAGTGCTGGAGTCTGACAAACAATACCTATCTGGCCATCTCTTACCGTTTAAAGGGCTTAATAGTATTTCGTGTAGATAATTACATTACATACAAATTCTCTGCCATTTATTTTGGTGGTGATTTTAACGTTAGCCACAGCAAATGTGATTTTTTTTTTTAAGGGAAAACTAGAATTCCTTATTCTTGAAGCCTGTATTTTATACCTCTTAAGCATAAGCAGATAAAATTTCAGTGTCACTATTGCTGAGATTTCCTGCTATTTTTATTTTCTACTGACAGAATATTCAAAGCTGACAAATGTAGTATAACAGACATAGTTATTAAAAGCTTCAATTTATACCAAATAGTGACAGTTTGCTTTTGCTGCTCATAAACCAAAAATCTAAGAGGTGTAAATAGCAGAAAGGTGACAACAAAACACTTAGATAGATCTTTAAATAATTCTACAGGCAACAGTGATACAGAGTCACAGATGTGCTTTCATTGTGTGCATCTGACATCATCAGGTTTATGGATCTTGAAACAACCTTTTTAAATTTGCTTATATAAAAAAAAAACAACCAACCAACCCAGGTACCATAAGCCTAAGCGAACAAAAAGACCAAAAAGAGAAAGTGTGTAGTATGTTTAAGCACACCTTTTAGAACTGCTGGGCTTTCCTGTGAAATATCACTGCTCTCCTTTACTGAGGTTGTGCTTATGTTTGATGAAGTCGTGTCTGTCACCTCTCCAACTTCAATCCCTAAAATGATTACTTCTCCTCCCTCACTTCCCTCTCTTTTGCTACCATAAAGAGTTGGCAATTTGGGTAGCAATTACTACTGAAGCTTTTCAATATCAAACAACTTATTTCAGCACACAGATCTCTGAATCAGATTAATTCTAAGCCCGTTTGTGCAACAGTGAGGTAGTTGTCTGAGATGCTGAAGATCCACACATTCATGGTATTAAAAACTGAATTGCTGGCTGTATATCCTGTAAATTAGTGATATTAAAAGGGAGATTATGACGGGTAAGGAAAGAAATCATAGCTGCCACTTCATAGTAAAAACTGGCAGAACTGTGCTGCAGACAGCTGAAATTCTTGGTATTTATGATACCCTGCTTCCCTGCACTTCCCAGTTCCCACGTTCTGCCCAACCTCCACACCTGCACGAAGGCTGAGGCAGCTGGAACGTGTCAGACCTCACCTCACAAAGGCCCTACAACAGGTCTGTGGATGGGCAGCATCCCCTGTGTGATGGAGCTTACGGCACTTGATCCTCCCACTAGCAAAGAGTATCGGCACAGGAAAAGGTGACTTATTGAGTGGCAGAAATGAAATATAAAATCGTCTTACCCTAGCTGAGATCATAAATGAACATGCTGAGTAACTATTCTGCGACTGCAGTGTCCTACAACCCTAACTGGGTCAGTGTGCGCAGTCTAACAAGACTGATGGTACATTTAACTTCCTAAGAGATCTCCCCTTACTTTTTTACTCCTTTTTCACTGAGAAATTTTTTCCCACATATTCAGCTTTAACTAAATAAGGCCTCCCTGTGCTTGAAAACCTGCATTAGTAAGTCTGCATTTTGCACAACTGACACTAAATTTTTTTACATTCTTTTTCCTTTCACTGCACTGTGACTTTGCTCTCCAGTAAGTTAAAAATTCCTAGTAAGACTAATTTTCACTACATCAGTCTTGCAGGAAAATATTTTTTCATTTTGTTATAACATACCCAGTAGTTGCTCTGAAGACCAAAACAACAGATGCCTCAAACCAAACAGTTGTTTCTCAAGTTCACCGGGGAAACCAACTTAAACACAGATGTGGGTTCTGACCAATGCAAGCTGCAGTAGGTTCATGCACTATCTGCACACTAGGGGATGAATAAAAAAAAACAAAACAAAACCTAATGAATACCTTAATAAGAGCAACAACACTAAAGCTGTATGTTTGATGCATCAATTTCATAACCTTTTCCTACTGATCTCGGGGGGGGGGAAGTAATGCTGACTAACAAAACAGTGAAATTCTATCTATTTCATCTTCTCACACTGAAATTTTTAAATATGACCTATAGAAGACATTTTTTTCAGGCTTCACTGCTGATTCCAAAAAATTCTCAAATGAAAAATCTTTTGAGAGCCAAACTTGACAAGAATAGAAAATAACCTCATAAGGTAGGCAAAGTATGCTGTGGCACATTTCTCTAAATAGTTATTTTTGCTTACTAAGAAAATTGGTAGTTTTTTGTTCGTACTCTTTCCTGACAGAGTTTTGCTTTCAGCCACAAGAGTATATTTTAAAAGCTCTTAACTTTTATTTTTTTATTTAATTTTATTTAACTTTTTATTTACTTTTAAAGTAAATAAACTTATTTCCCTCTTCTATGTTGTAAAATTCTTCAGGGTTGTGACCTACCTGTAGTGTCTTTTGAGTGGTTCACACCTCCCTCTAGCAACACCTGTGCTATAAAGTAACATAACGGGTCTGAAATAAGAGGATTATGCAGCTCCACGACAGAGATTAAGATGATGGAGGTTATTACCTTGCAATGAACTCTGCTGAGAAAGCTGGAAGCAAACTGAACCTGCATTCCAGACTTCAGACGTCCTTTAGGAACAGTTGCTGACCATAATTAGAATCTCTCTGCTGAGATTTTTTTTCCGTCCAAAAACCCCCAAAAGTGTCAGGTCTCTTTTTTCCCCTTTGGAATTTGATGTTACTATTTTAACCTTTCTTCATTTAAATATTATCTGTTCAAATAACATGCACCTGAAGCACCATGGACAGACCTGAAGATCATTCAATATTACACAGCAACAAAGAGGGTGCTAATTACCACTTCAGTAGCTTTTTAGGGAGAAGGACATAGAGAACTCATATGCTTCAATCTTCTGCCTCATGTCAAGATCAACTCTAGTTTGTCTTGAGACTTTTTTTGAAGATCTGCAGAGATGACAAAACTCAATTTGGGTCCAATTTTTTTGCCTTATTCTCACTCAAGATCACTTTTTTCCCCCCCCTTCCTCTTCTTCAAAGACTAGTTTGAAAACATTTCAGCATATACTTCTTCAGGGTAAATCCCTCAACTTCATCCATCTTTCCTCATTGTTGAACTTTTCTAGCCTGTGATTTTTCTTGTTCCTCTGCTCTGGACTTTCTCTAATAGGTTCCTATTTTTTTGCAGCTGGGATACGTACCTTAAAATAGGGCTGACAGAACTGAGTACAGCAGGAACGTTACTTCTTCCATGTCACATCAGACACTTCTGCAGTGATATGGTGGCATTTGCTGACACTCTGTGGTTCCAGAGCTCATTCTGCAGATCCAGTGCTCAGCAGTAATTCCCAACCACTATTCCTTCAATGAGCCCTTCACACCCAGCTCTGCTGAACTGCAGGCTGTTCTTTTCAGAACACATTTGAAATGATATTTTATTTTCCAAAATCATTGAGGGTGAATTTTTTTTACTGTAACTGTCTCCTGTACTGTTATCTTCTCTTCAACTCTGCTAATCACTTTATCATGTTGTCATGTCTACAGAAAAAAAAACCTTCTCAAAATACACAAGTTCCCAATTTTTCAGAGCAATACTTTCATATACAAATGAACTCTATGACTAAAGAGTAAGGAGGCATGCAATACAGTAAGCAGAAGAGAAAGAAGAACAATGTCTGATATAAATACTGATTTACTTTGTCTGTGTTACTAATGGCATCACCTATCTCTTAACTTTTTCCCTTTATTCTTAGTTATCAACTGCTTATGTTGCAATCTCAGGTCTAAGCAGTAGAAGGGAACGTGCTTTAACCTTTTGTGCAGTAGAGCAACAACTTTTCCCAAACAAGCAGGAATGAAGGAAAGACAATCTGACTTGGACTATGAGATGGGGTCAAAAATGGCATCTCTGCTTCAGAGATCTGCTGAAACATCTGAATTTTCTCACAGCAATGCTGGCTATTCTATGAAATCAGCCACCGCCTTTAAGTTTTCTTTACTCAGATTTGGCTCAAGAAAGGGATGAAAACTTAAAAATGTTCTTAAACCTTCACAGTCATTCTGAAGTAGTTCTCCAATGCAGACACACTCTAACCCAGAAAAATGCTAAAATTAATGTCCAGCAGGTGTAGGCCTGGGAGGTGTAGGCATCTAAAAAGGAATCTATAGCTGTTAAATGAATTATATAACACCTCTAGACATGTGCCCCATACAATAAGCACAGCAATGACAAAGAGGGAGACAGAGCTCTAGGTATGAAACTGTAATGAAATAGAACACAGGTTGGATAATGTGAATAAGGTGTCGCATGAATTAAGTTTTCTTGCAAAGTCTTGAAAATTCTTCCATCAGAATTCAAGCAATCAGGACTTGAATCCTCATGCTGTTTCCTTCACATCACTCTGAAAATCTGGCCATTACCCGCTGTTTAGATAGCAAAGGACATAATTTTCCTCTGCCTATGTCGCACCCATAAGTGTTTAGGTATTTTCCGATTCCCCTTCCCATTCCACCTGGAAATGGGGAGCAGGGAATGAGTGGCTGTGAGGTACTTAGTACCTGAGATACATGAGCACTCCTGATGTGCTTCCACCTACCCATGTATGGACAAATCTCCCTGACATCCTATGGCAAGGAATTACCCCCTTTTAACTCAACATTTTCAATAAGGTCCCATTTATACTGTGAAGTATCTAACCAGTTAATAAAAATAAGCATGAAATTATAAAGCACTTTGGAAATGTTTGTTCCCTTTGACATTGCTTTGTCTTTCAGACTCCTCAGTTCTCAGGATCAGGAACTGTCTTGTATTTTGAATATTGTCCAGGACATTTTGGTAGCATCCAAAATCTAATAATCATAACAGCAATAAAAGCAGTAACACATTTCAGACAGTGTCCTTAGAGATTTCATGTTTCACAGGGTTCAGCCAATTAATGGAAAAATCAATGTTGCCAGTAATTGCTTTTAGAGTCGGTTGGTTCAACTCCTTTGAATATGATGGTTATATTTCCACCCACTGGGTAAACAACCATGATGGAAAGCTCATTTGCATGATTTTGAGAACACACCAGCCCAAACTGAAGTGATCTGCAAGGCCTACAACATGATGTTTTTGCCAATGCATGTGCCAACATTAAAAAAACCTTCTCTTGCAACTCAGTATGGAAACAGGGTATCAGGAAAAAAAAGTCCTAATAGAACCATGTCTTCTTAGTTCTAACACATTTTGAGCTTCTTCCACCACTTAGTCAACAAAATTAGCAATCAGTAGAAATCCTAAAGTGAGACGGATGGTTTAGTTACTGTCAGTAACATATTTCAGAGGTCTGTAACAAATAGCAGCACCAAATGAATAAATAATGTTCAAATCCTAACAGCCGGCTTCCCTAACAGTGTGAAAATATGTAAATGTTACATTGCTTTACTCTTCAAACTGGCTCTCCTTTCATTCCTCAGAGACTCTTCTGTCAGAATAACAAGCTAAAAACAAAATATGAATGACAAGTGCACATACTTAGCTGATTGAGAACACAGAGTCGAACAGTAACCATATTAATCTCGTCTCTCAAAGAGGCTGTGTGAATTCCAGGCAGAAATATTGATTCTGATCTAGTCTACTGCAGTGTAGATTGCTAATTGGTGTTCAAAATCTATGCTGAGTGCTTTCCTCACAAACAGCAACTTTCAGCACTTCTCTTAGTTCAATTAGGACACCTAGAATTTTACACTTAAAACCTATTAACACTCTCAAAAACCTTTGCTATTTCTATACATCCTTGACAAACATTTGATTTGTGAACTTTCAGTATATAGGCCTAAAACCAAGGCCTAAAACCATAAGAAAACTGTAAATGTTATAAGTGACTTTACTCTTGATCTGGGATTTTTCAGTGAAGCAAGGACGTGGCCAGCAGGTTGAGGGAGGTGATTCTGCCCCTCCACTCTGCTCTCATGAGACCCCCACCTGCAGTAATGCATCAAGCTCTGGGTTCCTGAGCACATGGATCTGCTGGAATGAGTCCAGCAGAGGGCCACCAAGGTGATTAGAGTGCTAGAACACCAACCAACCCTAAGAGAAAAGGCTGAAAGTGTTGGGGTTGTTCAGTCTGGGGAAGAGAAGGCTTCAGGAAGATCTTATTGCAGTATTTCAGTACTTGCAGGTGGCCTATAAGAAGGATGAGGATGGACCTTTTAAGAGGGCTTCTTGCAACAGGGTAATGGTTTTAAAGTAAAAGAGGGTAGATTCAGACTAGATATAAGGAACAACTTTTGTATAAAGGGGATGGTAGAACACTGGAACAGCTTACCCAGAGAGGTGGTAGATGCCCTATCTCTGGAAACTTTCAAGGTCAGGGTGGACAGGGGTCTCCATAAACAGTATATCCTACTGCCGCTTGCGGTGGGGATGGGCTGCTGGGCCTGATGGGTCACAGGTCTAAGCCAGAAAGTCTTTTCTTATGGCCTTAGGATGTCCATTGTCAAATGGGAGCTGAAGCACTCAAACTACAGGTAATACCAGCCACAAATGAATGGGTTTATTCAGAAAAAAACCCTACCAATATATTTGTCCAAAAAGGTCAAGAATCATTATTTAATATCTAGCTATGAAAAACTCTCAAGCTACTAAATTAAAACTGAAACATTTCATATAGAAGTTTCACTGTGAAAGGTTAGGGAAACAGTTGCCCAAACTCCAATTAGTGCTGTATCCCGTGATTTTCACACACTAATTCACAAAGGCCCATTTTAATTAAAGGAAAAACGCCAGGTCACTTTTGTTGGCATCATTAGGTGGAAAAAACCTCACAACACCCAACAAACCAACAGCAAAAAAAAAAAAACCAGGAGGCACAAGCAGCTGTTTACCACTCTGTAATGCTATAAATAACAATTTCATGAAATCAGAGTTCAGGAACAAGGCCCAAAGTTTGAGCTAATGTTACTCTTTACTGACTCTAAAAGTTTCTGATATTTTAACAGTAGGAGCATTAAGTGTTTCCCCTCAGTGGAGAAGGCTGACAGGAAAGCAAAGGGTATAATAAAATTGATGACAGTATCTCTCCTTGGCTGCTGTTACAGAAGGACTGGCCAAGGGTAGTTATTGGCCCAAATTGTGCATTATGCTGGTTAAAAAACAAGACTGAAAAACTTTCAGCCTTTCCTGATAAAACTGATGTCATGTTGTTCTGAGAGGGAAAAGGGCTGTCTGTCCTCCGAAGGGGAACGGAAAGGTTAAGCTTTCCAAGTGGTCCATCTTTCATCCCCAAAACAATTGTGCTGACAGTAAACCATGAGCCTGCCACTGCCCTGAGACCCACAGGTAGTAAGAAGTGTCACTGTCTGCAGACTTAAAGAAATTAATATCACTAGCTCACTATTAGCCTGTAAGTGCAAACCCATCCTGGTCTCTCAGTAGCTTCTAGCCAGTCTGCCCCTTTTTGTGCTAGATATCCAGAAAGAAACACCTTCTAATTACAAAACTTCCAAAAAGTCCATCAAATATCTTTTATCTAGATTGTTTGTGCTGGCAGAACAGATGGGTGAGGCTGTTCGGAGATTCATGTGCTTCTCTCAAACTGCTGCCGAACTAAAGGTGTAAAATGTTGGATGGGATACAAAGAAAATCCCTTTGCTAACTGTGGACAAACACTGTCACCCAGAGGGTTTGAGGCAGGTCAACCCCCTCAAGTCAGCACATACCTCTACTGTTTTGGAATCAAGTCACTTCAGGTATTTGTCTTGTCCACTTGCTATAACAAAAACTTCTAGTAACCCCCCCTCTAGACACTGATTTCTGTTATCACATCACTTCAGAAGCACGTGTGGACGTACAGACCATTATGACAGATTGGGAAGAGGCACAGCGGTAATTAGTGAGAGAAGCTTTTGTTCTGCTTAAGAAACAATGAAGCTTAACAGTGCATTTTCACTGTCATCCTACTGCCCTGAATCACTGTATCATACTTTCTGTAGAGAAAAAAGACCTTTCACATAGTATTTTGCTGAAAAGCTAAAATGAAAGGCAACACCCACAATCTGGTACCTCAGTCCCAAACATCTGAATCAGTCCCAGACGTTTGAGAATAGGAATTAAATTAATAAGCATTACTGTGGAAAAATATTTTACTTAATTTAGGTAAGGGTGAGCTCAGACATGATGTGGACAAATAGGCTGGCTAAAAAGAGAAATTCCTTGGACTTCTGCATATGGATACTTATCATAAAGCAAAATATTTCAACTACAGTATCAACCTGTTTCAGCTTCACAAAACAAGACCCAACCAACTTCTAACTGTTCTACACTCCTAATGTGGACATGCTTTAAGTTAAATTTTTCTTTCTGAAAGCCAAATTTTTCTTTTTGTGCTCTTGCAAAGTACATAAAAAAATAAATACAGGGTTGATAAAATAAAGTACACAGGATGTATCATCTTAGGTTACTTCTGCATGCTGGTACAGGAAGACTTGTTTGAATTCTATTGGAAATAAATATGCCTCACCTGTGTACACAAAGTAGCCACCAGATAAGGTAACTGTAACTATCTTATAGTCACTCTAAAGGCACATCACATCGGTAGAAAGCCTCCCCATCCTGTATTTTTTTCAGCAAGTCTTGATACCCAGACAAACATGGGGTACAGCTGTGAGGCACCACACACTCCATAGGTATATAATTGATTTTTATAACTTTGCTGGGACATTTGTGGGTAAGGTCATAAAAATGCATTATGAACACGTTTCAGCATCCTATGGTATTTTTAAAAGAACCAATTTATAGTTGTAAGCTGGAAAACAGATAAGTACATAAAATTTTATTAAATGCATGGTCCTACTTTTTTCAATGTATATTCCTTATTCATCTAAATAAAATATATATTTTTTTAAAAAGAGCAGCAAACAAATAGAAAATATGCATTGTTGCTAAACCTTTTAAATGTATTCTTAAATGTAAACCGCAAATACATGTTTTTAGGAGATGCTGATAGGGGTTTTGGAAAATGCCCCATGGATCATTCTAAAATTTAGAAAAATTTCCATTATAATGTCATGATAAAATGACTCAGAAAATGAATTGAAGCAAAACACAAGAATAGAGCAGTTCATCTAGACTGCAACCAGTTATGAATAATTTTAATAAATATGCAAAGACTACATTCTGCCACATAAAACAGCTAGTCAGTTGTAAAACTACAATACATTTTTAGGGTACAGTATGTGTATATCTAGAATTACATGATTAATTATGATCCCCATGAATATAATAATTTGGATTCTGCAATATCTACATTTTGCATCAGTTCCTCCCATGATTCACTTTGATAATCTCAATATTTTACCCATGAATATTATTTTTACAAATTTATTTTTAACACCATTCGTATTTTTATTTTGTGTCAACAGAATTCTGCACTTCAATGCCCATTGTTTTCTAAATCTATCCTTCTCCTGGAATGGAGTTAATGGATGCATCTACTGAACGATATGTAATTTCAGCACTAAAGCAAATACATACAGGATGCAGGAGAATATTTATGGATAGATATGTGTAGAGACACATACATCACAAACATATAAACACACAACTTTTTAGAAGTCCACCTCTATCCTTCCAGCAGAAACACAGGGAGGTTTCAGCTTATCTTAATGCAGACTCCTTACTTCTCAATATGTATACTCTAATTAGTGTTCATGCATATATTCCAACGTACAAGTGTTTAAATGAAAGCAGCCTTTCTGATTCCTGACTCCATTGTCTGTGAAATTGAAAGAAAGGAAGATTTGGGGTAAAATACATCCTAGTATTATTTAATATCACAAATTAATCCTTTACAGGTAAAGAAGAATGACTAACCTTTACCCTTGCTACAAGAGTCTCATTTTCTTACATATAAATGTTAATATCTTCTCCAGTGAGGATGTAATGAAAGCAACTCACACTGCTTACTTTGTGAACATGGGTAAATCTGACTCTAGGAAACCAAGTTTCAGAGGATTAAAACTAAGCATTAATGAAGTGATGAAACTAAGTTTATGAATAATTACATATATTAGTGCAACATGAGTTGCCAAGCAGAGGGAATATGAAGTTCCAATTACCACTCATAACACCATAAGCCACAGAATACCTGACATTTAAATGCTCATAAGTAAGTATTACTGAAAAAAAAAAATAAACAAGTAGCGCAATACTTAAAAAATTAAATCTTAAGAAAAAGAAGCAACCACAAATACTGCCATAATCCAATGGTAATCCAAACACAGCATCGGTATGTAAAAGGAAGGTGTTTATCTTTGCAAACTGAAGTGTCGTAATATTTGTGAGGGCTCAGGTCACTGTCAGGAGTCTAATAAAGTGGATCTGTGGGTTTCAAGCTGGTTCATAAGAACCTTTACCTGCAAACTCTCCTCTACAAGACAATGTGGAATGTACAGATTATTGCAACTCTCAGACACGTATTTGCCCCACCCAAAGCTATGAATCTATGAAGTGAATCACTTGGAACTGATACACTATTACCAGCCAGATTTTGATTATAAGCACATCTCAATCTCTACAGCAATCTAGTTGGTAGTATCTCATCAAGCCAACAGGTCTGTAGGAAGAGGAAAAATCAACTTATCTGGAAGAGATTAAAATCTCATTTATAGCATGCAGCTACAGAATAGTCTCAAACACTGAAGCAAAGAGTAAACAAATTAATCAAGATTGTGAAATGCCAGAAATGCTAGACAGAATTTCTACGAATTCCATCCGACTTCAGAAAGAAACTATTTTGTTTCAATTCCCAGAGTAAAACTGCAAATTAAAGTCAACCAAGAAACAAAAAAAAAAGAGTCAATGTTACTAATTAAAAAAAAAAATCAAAATGACTTGGTGGAGAAATTTGTAGCAATACAGCATGATTTGATGTATCCGTGTGTAAAACTGTTTTTGAACCATCTCTCCTAGTAATATCAAAAGTATCACACCAGAGACTACCTCAGATCCATCAGGTCAGGTACAGCAAGTATCCAGATACACCGAACAGAATTCATCCTCACTAGCTTCTAATAAAAATGCAGGGTACAAGATATAACCTCATGAAAACAAAAACATCATCTGTACCTCAAGTTTTCCATATTACTGATTAGAACATCTCCTGACACCCCCTTCCATCAGTGGTAGGTCCTACGGAAGGGGCTGCAGGACTTAAACTCCGCTTGACTTCTGTCTGCTGAAGAAAGGGTAGATCTTTATGCCTTTGTCCTGTGTACGTTACTCAAAAACCCCTAGTGAAGCCACAGAAAACAAAGTTTTACCTGGCCAGGTAGGTTTTACACTGGAAATGATGTGAAGTGAGTTCCCCGCAAAGGGAGCAAACAGAAACTATGCTCTAACGCTGGTCTGCTGTTGACTGGCTGATTCTCCCCTACAAAATTCATATATGCTTTTCTCTGCCAGTACGGTCTTTGGCAGCTTATGGCCCTAAGCTGGAGATACTTTGTGTTGAGACCTTTGAGAAATTACTAAAGCTACACATGCAATCTGTGACAGACACAGAACTGGGACATGGAACTCACACTTTGTCTGCTTCCTGATACTTCTGCAATTTACAGAAGGACTTAGAACTCAAACACTCACTTCACTACTGATCCAGCAGATGCTAATTTACTCTGGAGCACTCTGAAATACATATGTATTTCAAGAAAGCATTCTTAGCCACTGTCCAAATCACTGCTTTTAATCCATAGTATTTAACAGTTCTATTAACTGAAGTTTTACATATTCTACCATAAAGCTGTCCTAAACCTAGACCAGGCCAAATCCCAGTCTGCCTCAAAATCAAGATCAGAGAAGATCAGTCCTTTCTCTGAATGCAAATGCCACTGAGCAGCTGCCACATAAACGGTTCATAGAGAGATGGTTAGTTATTGTGGTATGTTAATGACAAATAAAACAGCTTAGAACTTTCATGTCTGATCATAAATTTGTCTCAAAAATAAAGTTAAAGAAAATGTGCAGCAGTCAGATGTTAGCACTGACTACTTGATTAGTTTTAAAACCACACTTTTAAAGCTATGTCTAGAAGAGAAATAAGAGAACTATATCAAGTTTTTTTACACCTTACATACATTGCTAAGTGAGCAACCTACAGCAACCATTTTCAGCCGTAACTCACTTGAATTAGAATCAGACCAGGGAGATAAACATTAAGAGCTATAAGTGTTTCTGTAACCTGCTCATCCCATAGACAGCTGCATTTTCAGTCGTACTTAGGATCAAAACCACAGAAAAATACAATGCTGAAGTTACATATGTTTCTCATGTCAAAGCACGCATAAGGTGGAAGAGGGAACAGTAGGATTTCTTTTGTACTGTTCACAGTTCTGCACCACTTGGTATCCATCCAGAAACATTCTTTCTGGTTATTAACACAGAATAAATTCAATTTCCCTTCAGTTATTTTTTTTTATTACACAAAACATAAGAAAGCTAGCTACAAGAACTCCATTAATGAGACTTGTGTATTTTCAGCATCACCAGATTCATGTAAAATATGCACACGTTGGACACACGGCTCAGGGGCTGATGCAACCAGCCCCTAGAACTTAAACCTACTTCAGCTGTGCTGCCTGTGGTTGCATTGCTGCCCTCTAGCCTAGTGCTGGCTGTCAGGCACTAAGTTTGAGGAGGTAACTTGGACTAAAACTTCCAGAATAATTTATTAGTTTCCCGCTGTATCAGCTCCCTGAATCCCTTGCTATATGGTCACATGAGAGCTTGAGCTGGCCTGGATGCACCCACGGGAACACACTGGGCTGGCCTCACCAGCATAACATCCATGGGCGTGAGGAGCACGGCTCAGTCTTTTGGTGAACTGTCTTTGTCCCTGAGGTGCCCATTGATTATAGGGTCAACCTAAGGTGGCTCTTAGTCCTCTCCAGACTGCTTGTTTTGCCTACATTTGATGGCCAGGCTCCACAGAACAATACAATTTTCTGTTTTCATCGTTCCCCAAACACTTGTCCTCCTCTGAGGACAGGGCTACCAGCTTGCATACGGAATTTCCCCACTGACACATTCATGCCAGGGAGCCAACAGCAGTTATGAAAAGAAGCCCCACTCCCCATGTCCTCACCTGCATGTTTGTTCCACACTCCCGTGGCTTTGTCACCTTGCAGTCGAATACGCCAGGGGGGCTGGGGAAGCCCACTGCTTGTGCACTGACTGGGGAGGAGACTCCAGCCAGTGCAGATGTTATTTGCAACAGTGTTTTGGTAAGATGAGCATTTTGCTTTAACAAAAAAGGAGAGGTGTATTCAGCTCTGACTTACAATGAAAGCCACAAGAAGTGTGACCAAGAAATTCTTCCTAAAATACCAAACTAGAATCATGTAAGGTTACTGTTTCCAATAAGACACTAGAGGTCTAACTGGAATGAATATCAAAGCTCCTTAGGTAACCAGATCAGAGACTGAAGTACTTTCATGTCACACCTTACTCGCAATGTACTTCCACTGCATCCTACTCTTGAAGCATACATGATCTACTGCAACCAACTATAAAAGTTTCAGATGTTAATTAAAGTTCAATATTACACTTAACATAGAAGTTCCACGACTTACCAGAATGGTGCTATCATGAAATTTATATTTATATATTAAAAAAAAAAAGGAAAAAACGTCTAGCACAAAAGGTAGAAAACTGTGTCACAGTCACGACTATTTTAATGAAAGTGCAAACAAAACCTCTGACCCTAGCAGTAAACGCAATGCACAAGTGTCAAAAGCATGTAGTCTTGAATGATCTTTTACATGCCACTTTGTTCACCCTATTAAGATGCTAGTTGTTTCTTTGATTTATCTGCTAATAAATTTTTGATGACTAGTGAGTCTCATAAAAATTGCTCTGGTGCTGACTATGTTGATTAATAAGCCCAAAGAATCGAAACTGTCAGAAATTCATGGGCAAGAGTAAATTACTGCCAAACATACATTAGATATTCCATAAAATATAAAATAAAAAAGGTTGATTTGGTAATTTTATCTTGCATCAATTTGCGTGATACAATTTATATTCGGGATCATCACTGTCAGTCCTTGCATACCTTTTCCTTTTTTAAAGTCAACAACAGAGTAAATCTAGATTTGGGAGAAATAAACAGGAGACAGAATATCAAATGCAATATCCAAAACTAACATTCAGAATTTACCTTGGAAATTATATCCAGTTGAAAGGTGACTAAAAACCATCTTCTAAGAGTTGCAGCTTTTTTAAGCAAAATTCCTTGTCTGTTAGGAGTCCAAACTGACACGTATGCCTAAATCCTATTTTTCTAAAACACTGATCTCTTCTTATTGTGGCCTTTGCTTGTAGCAGGTTCTTGTAATGATCTTTGATCTCTGCAATGATCTTTAAAGAGTCCTGGACTCTGTGGTCCCACTCTCTTTCCTTGGATAACTACCTAAACCATTTAAATTTGCAGAAAATTCCACAAAAATAGACACTGGAGCAAGCCAGAGGTAGTGATCTGGGTATACATGTGAATACAGATCAAATTTATCCTTTTCCTATTAAGAGGAACCATACTCACAGCACTGGGTTTAGGATTTGCTCCATTTACTTCTGTATATATTTACCATTATGTGACAGCATTTTGGTGCAAGATGTATCACTGCAGGATTGAAAAACCTTAGTGATCATAAATTTATATAGATAACAAAAAGGATTCAGGGAATCACTGTTCCCCATTCAGTGAAATAAATGCTGCTGTTTACATTCAGCACAGGAGCCAATTTCTTAAAAAGTGGCAAAACTGTGAAGGGCTAATATTCCTGCATTTATTATTATTGATTTGGTGAAGCTGGCGCAAGTGAAATGGTCAGTATACTATGTAATTCTACTTACTGTTTATGCTCTTGTGTACTTCACTTAAGACTACAATTTCTTTCCCCAATTTCCCAATCAGGTGTAAAAAAAATAAAAAAGAAAAACTACAGAGTATTTTTTTCTTGGGATATCTGATACCAATTTTCACCATAACAGATTTTTAGGTTAAGTTATTAAAGTGATTGGGTACAGAATAGAAAAAAAAAAGCCATTGCAAAGCTGTAGTCACTTGCCTACACATCTAGTCTGACTATTCCCAGCTTTAACAGAAGGGCATTTCTTGTGTGGATGGAGAAAAGCTTTGAAATGCAGGACTGGGAAATTCTGTCACATAGAGTGGAAGCTCTTGCTTTTCAGGTTATACTAAATCTGATCATAACCATTTTCAACACTCTGCATTAGGTATAAGGGGCTGTAAAAGTGCATATAAATGGGTTAACAGTAGTACCTGCTAAAATAAAATCATGGCTTTTAAAAAGTTTATTAAGAGCTTGCATTACAAGTGGCTCCAGCAAATTACACCAGAATCATTCCCACCTCAGTCTTTCACTGGATAAATAGTTAATAAAGGTAATCATAAAAATTAGGGTCACTTCTCTATCTAACTGATAGCCCTCACCAGGGGGGTGAAAAAAAAAATGCTAAAGATCACACAAAACCCTCAAATAATGCAAGACTGAAAGAAGAAACTGGAGTTCAATAAAAACCAGCATGCAATAAAATAGATATGACTGCATAGAGAATAGAAATTGCAGACAGATCTGCTTGATTATAAAAGCGCCACTTTTTAATTTATCTCTCAAATAAAACCAGCAAATGTGTGCTGTAACTCTTCTTGTTTGTTTGTAAAGTACCAATCTGAAGAAGAAGGAAAGAAAGCAAATCAAATGAATTTTGAAGATTACAAAGGGTTAACAGACTTACCACTACTTACGGTTAGCTACACAAGTTTACCAGATAACCTTTATAGCTACCAACATGTCAATTAGTATTGTTCTGCCTGCCATTTCCTATCTATTCTTCTTCCTCTTGCAGTCTTGAGGACTTTCTTTAAAATTCCCTATTCTGTTTGTTATCTTCTGTAAAGTCCAAATTCTGTTCCCTTCAACACCCTCACCGAAAGAAAAAAAAAAGTAAATAAAAGATAAGGTGATTTATCTTCAGGGAGTATCAGTCCAGTTTCTGAACTGCATGCATTTTGGACACACTGCCTTTGGTCAGCAACACCACCACCCAGAAATGTTGAGAAAATCCCCTGAATCCACTGGTGGCGAGGAGCTGGACCCACCACGCACACAGCAGTTAGAGCAGCAGAGCTCATTATAGGATACAAGGCCTTACAATTGTAGCAGTTCTGGCAAACTGCTAAAAATCAGGGAATACAACATTATCTTTGGATAATGCTATGCACAATGTATTAAAATCCATCATGATTCATACAGTAACTTTCGTACTGAGACGTGACTCTAAAACACATTTGCCCACATATCCTGAGGCAACCAGGGGACAATTAAGAGAAAAATGAACAAGCTACTTTTCCTGGCAGCTTGCCCTAGCAAGTTGTACCTTGCTTTCTTTATCAGCTTGATGTCTGCTCTCAAATAATCAAGGTGTCTGTATTTAAACACATTTTTAACATCCCTTTAAAACTACCAACACCAGAACTGAATTCAATCTCAGCCCCAGCTGATGTCAGGTGAGTGAATACGGGAATAGGAACCTACTACTTACCACCTCAGCTGGGGCTGATACTGAACTGAGTTAGATCTTTCAGGTACAGCACTGAACTGTGAGCTGACAGTGCACTCTTCAATTATATGATGTCTCTTAAAACATTTTTCAGTGCCGATTGCTTTCTGGAAAGAAGTATTTGCTCGTTTTTATCTCCTCCAGTAATCATAACAACACCACGTGGTATATCTTGCCTATCTTATTCACAGATATATAACTCTTCCTTGAGCTGCTTTAAAATACACTACGTATAGGCAGGGTTCATTAAACTTTCACTGTTGTTTTTTACCAATTTCCAGGTCATCAGAAACAACTGTATATTTGCTTCCAAATACCTTCAATGATTCCAGGTAAGCTCTCTCTGAAGCTCACCAGAAATATCCTTTTTGGTAACTGTCTCCCAAGACCTACCAGACAGTTTTTAGTTCTTCTGAAGTGTTTAACTGAAATTAAACAGTACTCATTTTCTAATGAGAATGCTATGCAGCTGTAAAAGCTAAATGTCTCACAAAATTCTGTGGTTTAAGTGTTGCCTTGACAAACCAATTTTGTAATATTTCTTATAGGAATTAGTTCTCAAAATCATAGTCATGCCTTAAGGTATATGAATTATATTCATACTACAGTCACATTCTTTAGATCATCACTAGGTCTTCTTCATTATTTAACTAAAAATCGATTTTGGTATAAATGAGCTCAAAATAAGCAAGTTTGGTCCATTTGCCTTCTTTGATATTGGAAGGATACTGGCACTTCTGTCACTTTCTGGTGTTTCCCTGACATAGTAATTTTATTAGGAGTGAATTTTGGTGACTCCAGACTCTGTCAGTCAAGTCTCCTAAAACTTTTGACTGGATCTCTAAAGGTCTGGAGGTTTAAAACCATTTCTCACAACAAAGGGTTGGCCAAGCTTCTACTTGGGGACTGAGAACTAACTCATTTTTCCCAGCAGATCATCCAGTTTGCACTGAACACAGAACAGAACATGACATAATAGAATATGAATTTCCTTCCCTTGTCACTATTGATAATCTATCACAGTTCAGAAAAGGGCCCATTTAATTTCTAGGATTTATCATAATCAGATAGCCATAAGCAGTCTCTCCAATGACTAACAAGACAGATCCCACTTTGGATGAGCCATCTTTCCCACTGCACAAACTTTATTAAATCCCATCTATCATTTATCCTGCCCAAGGTGCCATTTGCCTACAGCTGCACATCTCCCTCTTTGCTTGCCTGCTTAGACCCCAACTTGTCCTCTAGGCCAAGTCCTCGATCTTGTTGCTTACCAGTTTCTTTGGCACACCACTCCTTGTTGCTAATTTGGGATTTTACCATAATTACCATTGATTTTTAATTCAGCTACTGATCTTGCCTTGTCCTCTAGTTTGGTGCAACTTTGAATTGTCTCCCTACTCAAATCCTGTATCCTACCATAACTGCTTCCCTAGCTTTGGTTTCATCAAGTACTCAGCTTCTGCACTTAACTACTTCTTCATTCCAATTCGACTTCTAACATAGCCCTAGACATCTGCCCCAGTGACTCAAGCCCTGGGTTATCATCCTTGACATGGTAAATGAATTACTATATAATATTCTAAACTTTACAGGAAAGTTCACATCAAAGGAAATGGCAAATATCGTAGCTACACCAATATTTCTATGTGCAGTATCTATATCTGTCAGATACATCAGTGATAGCTTTGTTTTTATGACTTATCCATCTTAGCAATATATAAACAAAAATATACAGACATACTGGTTTTATTGTTTA
Organism: Lophotriccus pileatus; assembly: GCA_035583135.1. Taxonomy (NCBI): domain Eukaryota; kingdom Metazoa; phylum Chordata; class Aves; order Passeriformes; family Tyrannidae; genus Lophotriccus; species Lophotriccus pileatus. The sequence goes on along the minus strand of JAWWES010000081.1, from coordinate 19,877,859 downwards.
TCTTTCAACATGGGTTCCCGTTTGTTCTTCTTTACAGAAGAGTCACAGATTTGCATGTAAATGTTGTCTAAAGATGTCAGGACTCCTAGTCATCTATTTTCTCTGTTGGAAATAATGTACTAATATATTTATCAATTTTTAAAATACAGCCAATAAATACAACATTTAGGTGGAATACAAATCAGCATTTTCATATAAAATATACAGTACTGTGCCTTCAATGCAACAGAACCAAACGTAAATGACACTTTTATATTTCCCCACATCAGGTTGATAAAAGATTTTTATTAGTGAATTTAAATTTTTTTACTGGTACGTGATCCGAATTTGTGAATCGGGACTGTTATAACACTTGTTTACTTCTCAGCTAAGATGGATCTTGCTTCCTGCCATCCTTTGAGAGAAGCTTAATTTGTCATGAGTTCATCTTCACAGGAGATGTGGCATCACAGAGACTCTCACCTAAGGTAGATCACTTAGGTCATCTTTCTTCCACTACCTTTATCTAGTCTTTGAAACCACACTAAAATAAATGAGGTCACAGCTACCACTGGCACAGATGGTGCATTCATGTCATGGGTCAAATGGTAAAGATGCCAGGCCAAAAAAATCACTGAAATATAGAAGTGAGCTCCAGCAATGGACTGCTGGACACACAACTCCAGCTTATTTCTTGTACAGGGCCCAGGACAACTGCACAGTGCAAATGAGAAGGAAAAAGAACTACAACTAATCATGCATCCTATGAGCATGTGAACTTGGGCAATTCCTCTAAGAACAATCAGTCCCTCTAGGAACAATGAGAATACTGGTTCTAGAAGTATTTGTAGAGCTGGGTGAATCCTTCTGTTCCACTGTCCTGTTTTCAGCTGGGATAAAATTCATCTTCCTGGTAGCTGGTACAGGGTTCCAGTTTGGATTCAGTACACTGATGTTTGGGTTGTTGCTGAGCAGCGCTTACACTGAGCCAAGGACTTTCAGTGTCTTATGCTCTGACAGTGAGGAGGGGCACAAGATGCTGGGGTGGAGCAGAGTCAGGACAACTGACCCAAACTGCCCAAAGAGATATTCCACACCACAGAAGATCATGCCCAGCATATAAACTGGGTGATTGGGCCAGGAGGGGCTGATTGCAGCTCAGGGATGGGCTAGGCATTGGTCAGCAGGTGATGAGAAACTATTGTGCATTACTTGTTTTTCTTGTGGTTTATTACTCTCTTTTTTTATTACTATTCTTATTGTAATTTATTATCATTATTATTATTATATTTACTTTGTTTCAATTATGAAACTGCTCTTATCTCAACCCACAAGTTTTTTTCCTTCACGGATTCTCCTCCCCGTCTCATGGAGAGAGGGGGAGGGAGTGAGCAGCTGTGCGATACTTAATTGCTAGCTGGGCTTAAACCCTTACATCCTCAAACTACCAAAGAATACTAGAGCCAAAAGAAAAGAAAAATAAAGAAGGTAAACGGCATTTATTATGGCCTGTTTTTCTTAGCAAGGCAGGGCCGACTCACACTATCCAAGTTCTTTAAATCTTTACTGACCTCCATGCATTATATAAACAGCTGAGGTATCTGACTGAACTCCTCTGAATTCAATTTATAGACGTTTAAAGCAATCGGTCTTTGTTCCCCTCTGTGATCTTTATTTCCCTCGGGGAGTACAGAATATTAACCATTAGAAATCACTCCTGAGATCAACTGTGTCCCTTTCTTTTTGGTATTGTTACAAGATTAGATAACGACTGGATAATTATTTTACTTAGAAATAGCCAATGAAAAGCATTCTCTCTATGTATCTCTTCAGTCTAAGTGGAAAAAGAAATATTAGAAAGACTTTCATAACCCCAAATGATTTTCCTAATTAATATATATATAATTTATATAATAAAAAGTAATTATTAGGTTATTAACATTTTTCAATAATTTTAAACTATTGCTCAAAACTGCCATACATGTTTATTTAAACAAGTTATTAAATGCATGAATATGAAAAATTAGTCTTATTTATATTAACAGATAACAGAGCTTTACCTCCTTTAGTTTAATGTCAGTAGCACTGAGAAGTTATCTTAATATATAGGAGGGTGTCATCTGAGTTTTTAACTCAAAAATCAGGAGATACGAATACAAGGTCTGCCCACATCACAAACATGCCATCCTCTGCCACAAGCAATCACATCATATACTCCTGCCCAAACTGATCAGAGCTGATTTTGAAACAAACAAGACTTTGGCCTTCATTTCTTCTGTCAGAAGACTACTTCTATCAGAAAGTTATTACTCTGCTTCCTTAATAATTAGAGACCTTCCTTCAAATAAACACTTGCCTAGCCGATATATATTTTTTCTTATGTCCACAATTTTTTTATGGCTTCAATGAAGTTTCTTCTTCCCCCTCTCCCATCCACTGACAGCCAAGACCTCTGTTACCAGACTTTGCTTTCCTAAATAAACAAAATACCTTTTAAACCTCCTCTTCTTTCTTCATTCATTTCACTATCCTATTTTATTTCCACAATTTGCCTGAATTCATCTTTCATGAACATAATGAGCACAACTGCATAATATTTCCTGTTCTGTACTGGAAAATATACACTCTTTTAACCAAGCTCTGGGGATTGTGCTTATCTTTCTTTTCTCCTCACTCCAGCATATCAGACTAGTTGTTCACAGAACACCTGTAACTGAACACAGAACACCCAAGCCTTCCTCTTTGTTTTCTAATTCTTACTGTGCGGTGTGCTGATTCTTTTCTGTACTGCTAGTTTTGTGCCATCAGCAAATGTCATTAAATACTCCTGCTTTTTGTGCTAACATAAAAACCCCAAATTCTTGCAGGTCCAAGATTGTGCTGCACAAGTAACACCATTTCAGGATGATCTCTCCTCCTGTCAGTTCAACCTGCTGATGCCTCCATTGCAACTGCTGGCAGGCAATTCCCACTCTCCAGCATGCTTCCCAAGCACTAAGACGTGGATTTTTCATTTGTTTGACCTCTTTTCCACTCCTTGATACATGGTTTTACCAATCATCATCTTTACACATTGAACAGCACCAACCATACAGCTGAACTTAAACAGGCTTAACAACTGTGGAATAAGAATATGAGTTATTTCAAGATACTACTTGTATTCTAGAGCACTACTCTGAGTATCTTTCCAGTCTCCTCTAGCTGTTAGAAACAAATCCTAAAATACTTTTCATTAGCCCAGAAGAAGAGTATCTTACTTCATGACCTGTCTCTTTTGCCCTGGAAGCAGCTGCTACCTAATAGTGGGGGTCCTGTATAGCAACTCATTTTCAAGAAGATGGGGAGATTGTCTCTAAATAGAGGGCTGAATCAAGAGTGGATTTTTCCAGACTGTCACTGCCGATAAAATAAGGTTTTCAATTACCATGCTTAGCACAGAGCAGCCTGCCCAGGGAAACCTATGTTCCAGTGCTGCCAAGCGATATATGCTCAGCACTGCATTTGTCAAACTATTTCCTCTGCTAAGAGTTAATGTGTCAGTCTTGAAAATGGCTTGCTCTTCTACCACTTTTCCTGATGGAAATCTGAAAAGTGCAACTTACTTCCTTTCACAAAGCATCTTGTTGAGACTTGACTGCAAACTGACTGCCTCGCTGAGAAAACCTGCTTTCTAGAAACTTAGAAATGCTGACTGTTCCATCATAATTCTGCCTCGCTGGAGTACGGAGGTCAAACAGGGAAACAACAATCATTAAGTGAAGTGTTAAAAGGTAATTGCTGGGTTTAGGGACAGTTTATACATGCTTGAAGTCCGAATGCTATTCTAAGCACTCAGAACTCTTTGTTTTAGTTTTGCTTACACTACCAGGAGATGATGACTACAATAGACTCTGCTGTGATAAAAGATAAACAACTATCCTTTCTGCTACAGAAACAAACATGCAAAGAGCAAGTTTCACAGGAAGACTGATCAAGAGCACATGAATAATTCCAGAAATGTACCCAAAAAGCAGCTTTCTGGATTAACTCTGCTGTAAATGCCAGCAACCAAATCCACCCACTGGTACCAATTCCACATCTCAGCTTTACCTCAGCTTAATCAAATCACTAATTATCTTACACAGATCCTGAAGAGCATCACAGGATTTTTGTTCTTCATAGGAGCTTAATTCACCGTTTTCTTTCAAACACTGATGTCTGTCTGCACTTATCTAACTACACTGTAACCACTAAATCACACAATCCATCATCTCTTTGTCAGTATCCTACACCAAGAAGATCCTCTGAGAATATGCTTACAACATAAAGGTCACTCTGAAAGTTGACTAAAGGCATGAATAAAAAATAAAACATTTAGTTAAGCCCTTTGAGGAGGTAAGGTTGCCATTACCCTTTATTGTTTAAGCAAGTTCTTCAACTGCTTTTCAACATTATTGTGACATCACACAGAGAGTTTAATGGCAGCTCCTGAGTATATACAGAATCAAAGCCAAAATGGAGCTTACTAAAGTTGCAGAAAGTTACACAGCAGTGAGAGATTAAGAATCATTATATACTTGGCAAACTGACCTATTTCCAAATGATGCTGTCACAGGATGATATGTGCAGTGGGCGTATTTTAGCCAACAAAAGCTAGCAAAGTGCCAAGAGCCGTTGAATTTCCTGTTAAGAATTAAGAGCCCCTCCACACACATATTCCACCACAATATATGGCCCATCTTTTTGTCAGCACAAGTCTTTCCTGAAAAATTAGAGTTGAGAAAAAATCACCGGGCACCATTTCTCATGAAAGGTAAGGAAATTAAAGGAAATTAAAGAAAATACAAAGTAAGAAGAGCTGATCTGAGGGTCCTACTGGTTAACGTGCTTCTGAAGCAAAGTGCAATTCCAGTTTTATACTTGGTGCGTGAGTACCATGTAAAACGGGAGTGTGAAAATGTAAAAGTATGCGAGACAAATGACATTTTATCTTTAGACATAGTCATCCCTCATGGGTGTCATGCCTACTTATCAATTAATCACTAGAGCATGAATATCTTAAGACAAGGCTAAAAATGAGGGGTAATTTTTCACTAAGTATGCTTGAAACAGCCAGTACATTTCACAAAGGAAAGAAGAGGTTTGTGATCTATTTGGTAGTTGCTTCACAAGTGCAATCTCACAGAACCTGACACTGACTGCTGTGATGACTTCTGCCAGCCATCAGTAGAAACCTCAAGGTTTAGCGAGTGCATTTGCCAAGACTCAGTGAGTTACCACTTCCTGGCTAAGTTAACAGCAACTGAGTAAATATGAAGTTCTAGCCATTGCAAACACCAAATAAAATGTATTAGCATAAACCACGTAGTGAAATGTAACTTGATAAGCCTCTGAAACTTGGTACTTTTGCCTCTGTGAGCATACTCTCTTTGTCTTAGCTAGTACAGACAATGTTGAACATGTAAATGAAGTAAAACCAGTATTTCCTATAAGCTAGCAAAAACAATGGGCATAGGGAGACAAATACACCCTCTGGAGCTCAAAATTCACCTACCATACAGCTGCGTAAGTGTGCTTTATGAAAGCCCACATCTTCTTGTATCTTGTCATGGGTTCAGGTAGCTGAATTTTTGGTAATAGGGGGCCCCAGAGATGATTTTGGTTAGAAGGTACTAGAAGCTTTTGCTGTTCTATGAAAAAGTCAAGGATAGCCAGGTCCGGGATGGACTTCCTACTACTCACCAATGGTATGTGCTCCTGTGACACCATATTTAAGAAAAGAGAAAGCTTGTGCCACAGAATAAATTGCAGCTGGAGAGGAGGGCAGAGGAGAATGTGAGATAGCAATGTAGACTCCAAGGTCAATGTAGCAGGAGAGGGGAGAAGAGGCCCAGAGGACTCCCTCTCCCCCTCCAGCAGGGGAAAGACTTAAAGCTGAGACCCCTGCTGCCTATGGAAGATTACTGGGGTGAGGAGACTCCCCCCTGCAGCTCATGGAGGAGCCTACATTGGAGCAAGTGGATGCATGAGGAAGCTGAGACCCTGTGGGAAGCCTAAGATGAAACAGAGTCTTGCTGGAGACCTGTGGCCTATGGAGAGAGAGAAACTTACGCTGGAGCAAGTCATCCCAGGTAGGACTTGTGGCCCTGTGGGGGATCCACACTGGTGCAGCTCATTTGTGACCCAAGGGACAGCAGATTATGGAAGAACTGTGACCCAAGGGATGGACCCACGCCAGAGAGGTCTATTGAGGACTGTCTCTCATGGAAAGAGACCCCACAGGAAACAGGGGAAGGACTCAAAACCATTACCCCCTGTAACTGTGGTGACGACCATGGTAAAGCAAGTCGTCTCCTCACAGCCCACGGAGGAGTAACCCACAGGACAGCAGATTAGCAAGAGCTGCTGCTGAAAGATGGACTCAAACAACAACTGATCCCAATCCCTGTCCCCTGCACTGCTAAGGGAAGGAGGAAGAACATGGAAGGAAGGGGTGAGGGCAGAGGTAGTGTTCTGTTTTAAGACTGGTTTATTCTTTTGTTTTTTTGTGTTTTTTTTTTTTTTTCAATACATTCAGCTTTTAGTTTTAGTTTGTTAGCAATAAATTTAAGTTCTATCCATTTTGAGTCCGTTTGCCCGTGAAAATTAGTTAGTAAGTGAATCTCCCAGTTCTTATCTACTAAGGTATTCCTCAGCTATTTTTTTTTCCTCTCCTCTGCCAAGCAGCAGAGGGAGAGTGATTTTAGTGCTGTAGCAGCTTTCAGTGGGTGTTTGAAATCCAGCTAGGGTCAAAACCACAACATACCTGAAAGTAAACTTACTGACCTGATGGTCATCTGCTAATATATGTTCTGTCTTCTCAGTGGTGTAAGTGAGGTTATCTAAACAGCATTCTATCCAATCACCCACTTAACTGTACTGCTTTGCCTCAGAGTAAAAGTTAAGCTGTCTGGATCTATCAAATGTTGCAAGATATTTTTTAAATTTGGCAGAATAATTTAAAGAAACCAACCAAAAACCCAAGAGCTTGATTTTCCTTAGTTAGATAACTGCAGGGGAAAATACTACATTCACATCTCAACCTTCTGATTCGCTTAATGAGAAAAAAGGCGCACTACTTGGACACAGGCTCTGAAAGAAAAAGGCAGCTGAAGAAGGTGTATAGATGTTAGCAGGAAAAGATCAACATTTCATCACAAAAAGCAGTTTTCATTTCTTCTGCATGTACAGCTTATCCTGCTTTTGTGTACAATAATGCTACTAAGACCTGTTACCTAGACAAATGCCATTGCCTTTGAGTTTGAACACCTAAAACAAAATGCAAATAGAAAAATGTCTATAGGAGGTGGCATCCTAACAATTCTCAGATCATATATTTAGAGGAAACTGGAAATAATGACAATATTTTTCAGCAAAACTCTCTTTATAGGAGATGAAACAAGTAAAATCAGGAAACAAAGGAAGTTACTACTGGGATTTCAGAAAAATTATACGGATTTTTTACTATTTAAATATAAAATGCTGAAAATGCAAAATTGACATATAATTATTAACATGTTCCTGCATTTGATTTTCCTCACTAAATTTTGAAAATTATGACATTTTAATGTAATAAGCTTTTATGATCAAAGTTGAAGCCATGAATGAGCCATGGAAAGATCATTTGATTTTGATTTTTCTCATTAATGATTACAGTTTGATTTTGCTTACACTGTTAACTATGCATGCTCCAAATATTTACTGTGGACAAAATAAAAATCAGCTTATTAACCAACAAGACACTGTTATGCCTCAGCAAAGAACAAGAGAACAAACATAATATGGCTAATTTAGAACAAAGAACAACAGCTGAGATAACGGATGAATTACAGAACCTTTTTGTCAATTTTGATTGCACAAGGAAAGTTGCCAGAACAGTTTAACATACCCAGTTATAAATTTTTTTTTTTTTTTTAAATTATAGGTACATAACAGCCTCTCCCCCCCCAACCAACCTAAATGTAGGTCAAATTGTCAAAGCTGCACTTCAGTCCTTGAAACTTTGCTGTCTTCATGATGCCCAGAGTCCCTGTGAGAAGGGCACGAGCATCCCTAATCTACATTGCTCAGCAAACAGAAATATAAAATTGACAACATAAAACAACATTACGAAACATTATCAAGAAACCTGGATGCAGCTACACGGTGGACTGTGGGGAAGAGACAGTCCAACGAGATAGGCAGCTGTTTCTCTACACCATGTCTGTACTACAGAGTACTACTGGAAGAAGGGTGTTGCAGCCTACTTAAATCTATGAATAAATCTGTCTTGAGAACATGTATTACAGCATAAATATCAGGACACTTCTGAGACACAGTTTTTGCAACCACTCTCCCATCTGTGATTCTTTTCACTTAAATTCGGTAAATGAAGAACAGCCTACAAAAGCCATTGCTGAATCACTTAGTTTCATATAGAAATTTACATCTCAGTTACTTAATTGGAATCTCCCAACCGTCACTTGTGAATACTCTTCTCTGGTAATTTTGTTCAGACAGATACCATATAAAAGATTGTCAGAAATGCTTCTAAATTATTAAAATATATTATTTAAATAAAGGGGAAATGCAAAAATTAACTTTCCACTCCAGAGGTTGTATTGTTGTTAGGAAGACAGTAGCAAGACTGCCGTTAAGATACCTAAAAGAACTTTCTATCTGAAGTTTTACTTTAGATAGACTGTGGACTGGTAAAATGGAGATTTTTACTTAAATATTTCAATTCAGTGCATGATTAAAGACATTATTTCATAAACAAATGCTTAGCATTTGTACACGGAATTTTGCATTGAAACGGAGAAGCCCCAGCACAGAGTTTAGTTTTTTTCCATTTACACTGTTGAAGGAATAACTAGTACCTATATTTGAATTACTAGGGTTGTAAACTTTTGTAAGCCGGTCCAGATCAAAACAGGTTTGAATTCTGTTATGTTTTGAGAGATGTCCAATCGGCATCCAAAAACTCAACAATTATCTATTTCAATCTATAAAACCTCACCATACATACTTAAAATTAATACTTCTCAAAAGACTTGTAATGCTCATTCTTTTACATCTCTTCGGTTACGTAGAAATAAACAATAAATGCAGGACAGTATCAAACAGTTTTTGAGTTTTCCTAACATGTCTACAGGAAGCTTATTTACCCTCTTCTTGGCAAAATTCCTTAATATAAATATATAGGCTTGCATATTTGCCCTGAATACCAAGTCACTGCGTGGATTATGAAAGAAGTGTGCACCCAAACACACTACAGGGAAAAAAAAAAATCAAACACCACAGCTACAGTATCTAATGTAATACTTACTATTTATATGTTTCTGAACGAATGTATTCAAAAACATGAGATACTCCCAGCTGGAACTGGTCAGCAATAGGGGTAACCCAAGGATTGTTCTCTGCTTTGAAGACTTGCTTTTGACCAGTCAAATCCAAATTACCTGAGGGATTAAGCAAAACAGCATATGAAAAATACTTGAAACATGAAAAATTTGAGAGAAATACCCTGCAGTGAATATAAAAACTTTTCTTTTGTTTGAGAGAGCATGACCATAATAAAAGCAAGTATTTCCATCTTAACAGAGAGGAATAGGAGGACACAGTAGTTCCCACCATGACTAATGCAGTTTCACTCTTATTTCAGTGCTGCTACACACTGCACACCTGGGTTGAACTCTGCCCGCTGATATGATATTTATTCATCAAGTTAGTTTTAAGCAGGACCTGATAGTGCACAGGTGTTGGGCCCTTTCCACCACGATCTGCAGGAACAAAAGGAGGAATGATGGTCTGGTAGGAGTCTGCTCTGCTGAAGCTTGGCATTGGAAAACATTTCTCAATCCCTGCTCAAAGCAAAACACCAACAAGCAATGCCCAACAGGCTTTTTGCCCTCTCAGTGCCAGCTTGCTGTCTGAACTGAGATCCCACCCTAATCTGTGATTAGAGTGCCATACACTCAGAAGCACAAACAGCATCATTCTTGTAGCATGCCAGTTTTACCTATTTTGTTGACAGGAAGACTTAAGAGACCTACTAGGGGTTTGCTTGGGGTTTTTTGTTTGTTCGCTTTGTAAATGTTTACCACCCAACCCCAAAACAGTCCACGCTCCACTGAAACTCCTCATGACTACGGATAAAAAGGGCTGAATTCCTGGATAATCTAGCCACTGAAATATTTTGTGTTCCTTAAATTAAGAAATCTATGGTACATGTTCAATTTATTTTTGCGAATTTTATGATGAAGAAAGGCCTATGCTGCTCCCCCCAGAAATCTAAAATAACTAAAAAAAAATAATAATCTGTAACTATGGGGAACAAAACAAACAAACAAAAAAATTTACAGGGTTTTGAAGACTGACTGAGCCAAGCTGTTGGAGAAATCCAAAATCAACCTGATGCGCCAAATTTCCAAAATGAAGTGCCTGTGTAAGTGCAGGCAACAGGAGCTGCTGTGAGCCCCGTGCTTGCTGCCCACTCCGGCAGCACGTTCTACACTGACAGCTAATCCTTGGCGCGTTTCCCTCAGTAAAGGGGGTTAACAACAATTAAAGACAGGCTACTATAATACTGTGAGAAAAGATGCCAAGCATCTCACACCGGCCTATCACTGAGTCACCATTACCTTAACAAGCTCATCTGCCAGCTGTCTGCAGCAGGCTGGTTTGAGCTCACGGCAGCAGTCAGCCCGCGGGTTTGAGCTCACGTCAGTCAGGCCGCAGCCGCCCGCGCTCCGCACGCTCCAGTGCGCCTCGTTAGGAGCCTCGCGCCTGTCTCCTTTATTAAAGGACGTGGCAGCCCTGTTCTAACAAGGATCAGGAAAAAGGATTAAGTACTGTGACAAAGAGGACCTAATAAGCTAGAAAGCAGTGTATCCGAATCTGTGCTGGCTGAAGGCGCAGGCTGGTGCTGCTCGCCATCCAGCTCTCAGGCGGAGGCTGCCGGGGAAGCCAGCCAGCGTGGCGATTAGCCGTAACCCTCTGACCAGGGCTGCTGTGAAGATCATGAATCACTCAGGGGTTTGCTCTGCAACTGTAAATTGGGTTTCCCATTTTAATACCTGCAAAAAATCCCATATGTTGCTCTCCAAAACTACCAACACCGTAAGCACTCTGCAGTTACTGCATCAGGGTAAAATGATCAATCTGTGTACAACTAATAAAAACAGTTAAATGTGGGGAGGCAAGCTTGGCTCCATCATGAGTCAAGTTTAATGCCGCCTACAGGACTAAGACACATGTTCCCAAAATCTCAATAGGTCTTGGCTGAATCCTCTTGACCTGAGCTGTGTCAGAAATTTACCATCCAGGGAAGGTTGCCACACATTTCCATTCCTACAGTGCAGTATGCTTATTTCATCTCTAATACCCGTTTAATACCAACATGGCCTATTTAAATGTAATTAATTGTAATTAAATGCAATAATTACTGCTCTACTACAGCCAAAGAAATCTTACAGCAAAAACCAGGACTTCTCAAGTAAAATGACCTGTAGGTCTCCATGTCAATGTAATAGCTTTATTTTCCTCTGTCTTCTGTTTTTCCCCAAACACGCTGGAGGCAGGTACAAATATTACTTTTTACCTTCAGAGGGAAGAGGGAGGCAGAGACCCTAATTAATCTAATTACAGAGGAAACAGAGGAAACAAAAAAGTTCAGCATCCTCACTGAAATTCACCCCTCCTTTCCCAGGACGTCCTTCTGGGAGCTCTGCCAGCAGCAGCTGGCCTGGCAGACCATCCCACTGGCCACCTAGAGCTGGAGCGAAAGCCCAGGGATTTTAAGTGAAGAATTTAATCAAGTGTGGTGGTGAGAAAAGGAACAACTTGTCTGTCCTCATGGCAAGCACCAGGCAGAGAGTGGGTGCTTCTCCGCAGGGGAGCGGGCTTCCTTACAGAAGGTGGGAAGGACAGGGCAACTGATGCTTTAAAATCTTCCTCACTCAATAACAAAATTTCCATATGGAAATGAAGGACAGAAATGGACAGAAAATTAAACAGGATAAGAAGTTACAGAGAGACTGCCCCACCTCATCAGCACTAGGGAGGAAATGGAGTCTAATCCTCCAGCCACAAGGTTAGCCTTGAGCACAAAGAAGCTGCATAACTAAAACTGAGACAGAAGGGAAATGCATCACTCCTGCACCGTACGTTGCTTGGGGCCATATCCTGGTGTCCTTTCTGTGCTTATGGCTTAAAAATCTGTGAATCAAGGGTGTACCTAATTCTGCTCTGGCTGCAGGACATCCAGCAGTCCAAAGCACAAGGCCAAAGTCTCAGTAACATCTCAGGAACAGTACACGCAGGGGTAACTTAAACACAGGAGCACTGCATGCACTCTTCTGCTGCAGAGCACCAAGACAGAGCCAAGGGCGTGGAAGAGATGCTCACACCCGCCTGAAGCAACGGCTCTGGTACTAGGCTCACCACACGAGAGCTGTGCATCTGGACACCTTACAGATGTGTCCCTGTCTCCCCCCATCCCCCCCTCAACAGTCTCCTTGCCTAGATGATTTTTTATGGCAGCACCACGTTAGAAAACGCTATTATTCCATCCCTGCAGCACTAGAGCCATGCACCAGGGAAAAAGCTATGGCAGATGCGCCTTCATGCATATTGTCTAACAGCATCAGCAGAACACCATCCCCAGGGCCTTAGGAAATTTATATACTGTTCTGCTACACAGATCACATCAAATCCCTCAGATATTTTTAGTAAGCAAAATACAAAATTGCCTCTAGTAAAAATCCAGCACTGAAGATTCAATAACAAAACGTATTAGGGTTGAAGACTGCATTGGTCATTGCTGTTTTTTTCTTTTCATGCACATCAGCCTATTAAAAAATATTTATCATCTCTAAAATTTGGAGTAACTTGTTGACTAAAATTGTATTTCTTCATTCTGGACTTAAGGTTCTTGATATTCTGCCTTACTGAAGGAGATCGGCTCCACCAAAATGCATCACAATCATATGCCTCTGGTAAGAGAGGAACAGCAGGTTATCGTCAAGACTAGTCAGCACAGCCCTCTTCCCAGATCACAGAAATGTTTTTCACATTATTTTTGAGTGCTTCTAAAACTATTCTAATAAATGATCAAAACTACACATTCCAGAACCCAAGCCTAACGTACTTAAAGAACATTCAAGTCCTAAGTCTGAAGGATCTATTTTTACACTTTCTACTTTGACTAAACATAGATTTCCAAATAGGAAGAATGCAAAGTGGACATATGCTGCTACCAGCGAGCAGACACTGAAAAGAGAACAGTCTGGAAAAAGAAGAGCAGAGATCTAACAGCTGACTGCTGTGCATGACCTGCACCAAATGACCAAAACCTTCTAAAGGGAACAGCCAGCTGCATGATCTTAAAAATGCCTGATCTTGGCATTTTTATTCCTGTCTCAGCACTCATTGCATCTAAAGATGATCCTGAACCCTTAAGTTTGATTGGATCAGTGTGTTAACTTCTCTGTTTAACCCACCTTAAAGCCAAATTGCTCCTAATGCCCTATATTACGCTGTGCAGACCCAAAAACTGTCTGCTGCCTGAATTTCTTATTAGCTGCCATCTCGGAGCTATGGTAAGTAGATCTACACCATAACTCTTGAAAATTCAAGGGCAAAATCGAAGTATGCGTATTTTTAATTTTAATGTATTCTAACTTATGCCATCCATTGACTAAAAGTACCATTTATCACTGCTTACGTTCAGAGTTTCCACCACCATGGGTGGACAGAAGGCATATCTCACATGACAGTGAGCACACCCCATCCTGACTGACATTAAAAGGAAAAGAAGGCAGCTACAGTTTTCCTGCACCTGTCTCAATAAATCTATCCTTCATTTGAGCTAAAACATAATCATTAATGTTTCTTGTTATTTTCCTTCAGTGCTGTTGAAATAAAGAGTGGTTTGTGTGAACATTCATGTTTTGCTCAACTGCCTGCAAAGGTCAGAAAAGAGCTCATAATAGAAAATAAAATGATGCCTCCCACAGTCGTGCTTGCAGACAGTGTCAGAGCCAGTAGTAACACTACCTATCCTTTTGACCAAGGATGCCTCCAGACTTCCCAAGCTCCTCCTGTCCATTAGATCCAGCCTCTAAGCACTTCTCACATACAACTACAAGCCCCTCATCCTCTTGTGATGTATGAAGTATGAAGTGTGCAATGTTTACCCCGTGTACGTATACTTGATGTGCAGTAAGGTATGACTTGGCTATGTGGGCATTACTTAAATACAAACAAAAGAAAACAGAATGAACACAAACCTGGCTTGTCCTTTCTACTCAAACACCCCTTGGCAACACTTTAAATACTTTCAAAAATTAAAAGGTGAAATTAAGTAATTAAACAACTCTGACATTTGAGAACTGAACATTGGCATTCAACATAAGAGACATGATCCTAGCTGTAAAATGCCAAATCAACGCTTCTTTGTAATGGTTTAAATTCATCCCCAGTGGAGCTTCATTAAAATCAATGGAAATAATTTTTAGTCTGTATACTGTTGAGTTTCACATCTGTGTCCCATTGATACTCTGACTCACATCCCAACCTACACTCTAGTTCACTGACCTCAAGGAGAGTCCTCAAGCTGTAACACATCCCTTTTAGTGATTCCTCTTAAGACTGCAATTTAAATGTTCTTTCCCTTTACAACACAAAGGTCTTACTCTCAGTCACACATATGACAGGAAGAACAAAATTAGTTTTATTAATTTATTTAGATATAAATACCTTTGAATCCTATTTTATTAAATGCTAAGTAAGGGATCAATCCACTACACTAAATTTAAACTTAGGTTATATGTAAAAATACGTCTGTCCTGGCTTGTTTTAGATTTGCTTTACACTACAGGGTTTATAATTTTTATTACTTTTGTGGCATTCGCTTTGTCTCAATAGAGAGAGAGATTGGCTTAAGCATGGGGGTGGAAGAAATATCATGACTATTATGTCATAAAAATGATATCAAGGCAATTAATTGTGAATGATGTCTTAAAATCTATGTAAAAAAAATAAAAATATATACCACTATCTATGCCACAAAGTATTATAAAAAGCAAATTATTTTTACCCTGATCTTAAGCACATGTAGACTGTGCATCAGTAACTCATATAATTTCTATAAACAAGTAAGATCATATCTGTTTTGAAGACCTCCATCATTTTTGAAGGATTAGTAACAGCAGAGAGTAGATTTAAGCAGTATTTATAAAGCAGCAGTAAGACAACAGAGAGCAAAGTCTTCTTGTACATAAGTGAGGTGTGACTCAATCTCTTTGGAACCAGCAGTAATAGTCACAGAAATATTCACTATGATAAACAAATCTACATCTCCATAGCATATGTCGAAAATGTAAATTTGGGTATTGATGAGCTTCTATGCACTAAAAGAGAACAGCTAGTAAGTCTAAACCCAGACTGAAATGCCTCCAGAAGATGGATCCCAGCAACACTTTTGCTCTCTTACCCCTACATTCTTGTACTGGAGAAGGTCTAACAGTATCACTTCAAGTCACCAGCACTTCAGAGAACCCCAAAACAGCATTTGTGGCAGTTCTACACAACAGGGGAAAAGGTTCAAGTCTCAAATAACAAGCAGTCAGATTCAGTACATGCAAATTAACCAGATACTCCAGAGCATCCATCAGACAGAAGCAGGCCGGACATCTTCCTCTGGCTCCTTTCCTAACCACACAGATGGGAATGCCTGCAACCTCACATGTGAGCGTTAGACAGGAAGCCTCAGGGCAAAAGAAGGCTGAAGGAGCAACCTGAAAGTTAAACACTGAAGCTTAAGCCCATCCTCAGTTTTACAATAACTTTCAGGGACAGAAAATAGGAGTGCAGATATTGCAATATCACACATTATTCTAACAACTTCTTAGAGGTAAATGAGAATTTCCAATAATGAGTTCAGAGATGACACCCCAACTGCAGAATTCACTTGAATACATCTAACTGTAGATCTCTGTGTCAGTTCAGTAATTGAAGAGCTTACAGAGACTTTTCAAACAGAAAAACATCTGGTCTGAAAAACATCAGGAGATGGAGGCTCTGCCAGTGGTGTCTTGTTCAAACAGTTCATCACTGTCAAAATACATTCCTCATTTCAGTGCTCAACTAAGTTGACTTAGTTCTAAAACATTGCTGCTCTCTCTGCCCATCTACAAGGCAGAAAGACCAACTGTGCTTTCTTCTCATGAAGTTAGTGAGGATCAGCAGCCGTCTCCTCTCACTCTTCACTTTGACAGGTTAAATAAACCATCTGTAATGTTCTGTGGTACTAATACATAATAGCTACTCCATTGGCTTCAACTCTTAGTAAAAGGAACACAGCTGAAATAAATAAAGTAAAAGTAGACCAACTAAATCTTGAATTCTTTACCCTTGATTTAAATGTGAAGTGATACAAGGCAAACTGGTATTGCCTCAGATACAGCTATTACAATTGTATTGGAAGAAAATTTTACTCTCCAGCACATTTCATAGGAGAGAGTTCAAAACAAAGTGAATGTAATCCTGAGATATTTATACAAAATTCCAGCATCATAGCAAAGGTCAGCTAGAATCATTATAATGGGAAGTCTGACACTTCACCATGTGTCAGGACTGAAGATGAAGCCTGGGAAAGAAAGAGAATGGATAAAATGAACTACTCCCTTAAACCATACTTCAGGTATTAAGTACAGGCAGATTATAGACCTAACCTGGCTGGGCAAACTTGCATTTTCATATTCAGGTTACTTGAGGAGTGGTTAACTCTCTGGGAACAAAGGGAGAGCCCTGGAAACTTCTACCATCACAAGACACAACAAACGTGACCTTAGCAGGATAACTAGTAGAAACAGTAAATAACAACAACACTCACAGATGAAAGCCATAAACCAGGAACTTATTTAATGCAGCATACAAGGTACTCTTCGCCTAACAACACTCTGTTAATGGTTTGTACTGCCACATGACAAATCATGCTGCTTCATCAGCCAAACTCCACCACACACAGCCTTCAGGTACCAGGGCAACCAGCCCAGCTGATGCTGTCATGTTGGTAGCAAAGAGAAAAGGCAGAAGAAAGCGCATTTTGACAAAAATCCAAGAAATTACTTCAAAATATACTTTTAAAACTATATTCTTTCTAAAATTATTTCAAATTACTTATGACTTGATTAAATTCATTTCTCCCACATCCTCACGTAAGAGCAAGACCATTTACTAGAAGACTTACAAATACTGCTAAGTTTCACAGATATCTCTTTGAAAGGTGACATGTTGTGCTGGAAATACCATTTCCTTCACTGCTCTGTGTAACAAATGCCCGGCACTGACTGGGATCTCAAGGGGCAAACCGACAGTCACTGCTAAATGTTCCCAGTGAAGAAACCCAAGGAACACACCACGCAGCAGACGGGTTTTGGAACAAAAGAAATTAATGTGATGTCAAAGTAGTTTAACATCAAAGACGCCTTAATGGCACAGGAAGTATTACAGGCTTAGAGGATCAGCATCCCAATTTATTTTGAAATATATCGCACATTTTTTCTAGCATCAGAAACTCCCCTGGGATTCTCAATTACACGGGAATTCAACAGAGCATTCTCTCTTTGAAGGGTCCCTATCAGACCAAAATCTAGTTAATTTAAAAAAATGACTTCAAAAAGGATTCATGGCATTGCTTTTGCCCCACACCATTGAAATTTCCATTCAAACACAGGTTGCCAAGAACTCAGAAGAGCGAGACCAATTTTAAGTACCACGAAAACCATAAAATGAACCAAATATAACCACAAATGCAACGTTTATTCAGACTGGCTCTAATTACGGCATTCTTACCTACTACAACTCTAACACAACAGATGAAATATCTGCTCAAAGAAACATCATTATTATGTTGATTGTACTTATAATCAGAGTACAGTCAATATTAGGAGAGCCCACACACACACTGTAACCATCTGGGAAGTGACTGTAAGATTGGTATATTATAAAAACTAAAGCAAGATCAAATCTGAATCTTGACAAGTTTGCAAGAATTACAGCAGTGTAAGGAAAAGAATGCCTGTGGTGTAAATCTAAATAATGCGTTATAGAAATATCTTCCTTTGTATAATGAAACTGCAGAGTTGCCCTCCTCCCATACACCTTAATCCCCATCAAATACTCTCTGCAATCATCCCAGTTTCTAACTACATAACAAGTGCTGGGGTTTAGTGGTTTTGGCTTTTATTTTTTCTTTTTTTTTAGCTTAAACCTAAAATGAGAATTACAATTAGAATATTCACAGATTTTCACAGAAGCTTTTCTACACAAATAGCCTCTCCATAGCCTATCTTTTTTCTACTTTTCACTGATAACTGCTAAATCAGCAGTCCTAGAAAGCAAGTTACTTTGTTTATCCACCTTTGCCTTAGTTCTAAAAGCAGAAGTGTAATTTTTTTTAAATTGTAAGATATCAATTAGTTGTCCCAGTGCTCAGAATTGTTGTCCAAAGAGAGGGTGTTCAGGCTTCCAACAAGCACCAACGACCTGTACTGCAGGTGTGAGCAGTGCTGTGTTGTGACACAGGCAGAGTGCAGTGACAATTTATACGAAAATAAGAAAAGTTTGGCATTTATGTCAAGTGTATTTAGAAAAGAAATATCTTTTGTGAAATAAGTGATTCCTGTGTTTGCACATGCCTGTCATAATTACCTAAGTAAACTGCTATCTCGATTAATATTAATTTGAACAAACAACTGCAGCAACTACTTTGTGTAATATAATATTAATTCACAAATTCTAGAGCCATTTCAAAAGCCTAAATTTTAAAAGGTCTTCTTTTGATGGAAACACTGAGACGTTTGGAAGGATTCCTTGAACTTTAAACATAAAGCCAGTTCTTTATCCACAGAAGGTAATTTACCTGTTCAAAACTAAAGAATGATGAAAGAATTACTTAGCCATTCTGACATACAGATTTAATTTACAACATGTTTCACGTTCGTTAAAAAGGAACACGGCTACTTACCCCATCAAGATATTTTTTTTTTAACAAGCTTGAATTTTCCACTTTTCAAATATGTATGTAACTTCACACTTTTGATAGTGTTTCCTTTTACCTGAGGAAATTATTTGATAAACTAGAACAGTATTGAATAGCAACTTACAAGCCACGCATGCCGGCATTCAATTTTGAAAAAGGAGGATGGTAATCAGAAATGTATTCTTAGAAATATGCATAAGCATGAGCAAACTCTGTGTACTTGTGCACACATGTGTACTGGCAGCAGGGTAATGCACACAGGCAACATTAGAATCTCGGGTTTAAAAATCATATCCTTTCTTTTCACATCAAAAACTCAAAACTACAGATAAACTGGTGACGTTCTCTGGGTGGCTATTTAGTTACATCTTTGTGAATACTCTGCACCATATACCACTCTTACCCTCCTGACTCTGCTAAGAAAAGGTTTAATGTGGCACATAAAGGTGCACCCAGATGACCATACAGTGAACATTAAAACACCATCACTGGTGTTACTAATTCCATCTACCCCTTATGTCATTCCTGTTTCTATTCAGCTTTCTTTCCAAACACCATTCTCATTGTTAAATGGTCAGAATACACAAAGAGACAGATTTAGTGCCTCCTTGGCAATTTATATAACTGACTGCAACTCTGTTGTTGCAGTGAATCATGATTTATTTGTCTCGCAATGCAGCACATAACCTTTTAAATGCTAGGGAAAAAAATGCCAGTGCCTCTTTAAAGTTTATATATGACTGCCCACCACCATTCCTCATGAAAGAGGTTCTGAGAGACAAATGATAAAAACAAGCTGCAAATTCCACCCACCCACTCCCGGCCATTTCCTGTGTTCATCACTCACATGTACTGTATTTACAGACAACCAGACCACCAGTGCACTCTTTTAGTGCCCTCGTTTCCTCCTAGGCAGGAATATTTTTCTCAAATCAGTGATAGGCATTCTCTGCTAAACACAAAGAAGGGTAATAGCAATCTCCCTTTCACTGCTGCCACATTCAATCACACTGGGTGACATTACAGGCAGACTGTACAGTTTTATTTATTGTCATCTCTCTCCATACCAAAGTTGTGATCCCAAGGCCTGTGGCCTTTTTTCATACCCTATTCTCCATGCCTTCTTCTGCACTTATTTCCATTACCTTTAAAAAACCATTTAATGTAACACACACATGCTGTTCTCCTCATTCAAATACACTGTTTTATCCTGATGTTTTATACTGTGCCCATTTCCCTGGTAAATGAACATGTAATGACTCTCTGCTGTCCACCAGTGCCTGAACTAAGCCAGTCAAAAGCCTTCAGCATCTTTAATTATGAAAGTGATAATGAGAGAGAAAAGACTGTTTACTTTAAATGGAACAGCAGTAGCTCCAATTAATGCAAATAGGACCTGCTCACTGCAAAGCTATTTATCCAACATGCACAGCAAAAAGTATTTGGACAGTCCTGAGTCATTATAATTCAATTTTAAAAATTTAGGAGGGAGAACTCGGACTGCAGACAAAAATGGTTTTCCCTTACGTGGTGACTACGGCATTAGCAGTCCACACAGTAGGTCACAACCTTCTCATACCACCTTTCATCGGCAGACTTTAAAACTGTCTGTAAAGGTGTGTGTGCTTCTCCAAATTGCCCTCATTTGCAGAAGGGAAAACAGGGCTGCAGAGGTGAAAAGACTTTTTCTAACCATTCAGAGATTCACGCTTGCCTGTGGCCTACTCCTACGTGATCTTAAACAAGCCTTCCCAGCTAGCCTGGTGTTCCATTCCCTAGATGTGTGCCTAGGTGTTTAATAAACAAGAACATTACTTTTCACAGTAAATAACCCTGCAAGTTGCACAAGTTACAAATCTAGACTTCAGTGTAATGTTCTTTGGAAATATACTCCAAAACCTAATTTAAACATTTGAGATAGTTCTAGCATTATGCACAACAGAGAGTGTGATAGAAATTACGCCAGCTGATGACAAATAAAGATACTGAGCAAGGCCATAACATTAATAAATTAATAAATTAAAAGTAAAATTTACAGAATATCTTTTGAGTAGTAAAGACCAGGGGTAACAAAGGACTTAGATGTGTCAATGCATCTCAGCTTGATCAGCTGGGGCAAAACTACAAGTCCTTTTTCTACCAGACTGTGATACTGTTCTATATGCAAACAAACGCTAACAAAAACACTTCCCTTGGCTGAGTTTTGCAGGTCAGTGCAAAATAAACATTTAGAATTTTCTTTCAAACATTTCCATTTGGGTTGGATTTTGATGGTAAAACCATTTAACAGGGATTTGCTGCTGAGCTTGTAAGGCAGTAGCGTGTTTAGAATATTTAATTAGCAAAGAAGGTGGTTAGACTCAGTGCAGCACTTAACTTTTCACTTTCTGAAAAAAACACAAAGGCTGTAATTTAGGAAGCTACAGAAAAGTACATTTACAGATACTGCATGTGTCTAAAATGTAATTGCTCTTGAAAGAGACTTTATAAATTAATATTACTTACACAAAAAGCTAAAGAAAGTATACCTGTGTCAAGAAATAAACATCTGAAATTAAGGAAAAGAGAACATATTTCATCCACCAGCGGTGAGGGGGAAAGGCAAAAAACTCCACTGTGGGTAAATAAGAGTCAAAACATCTTCCCCTGCCTCACAGAAGAAAAGCAGACACAAAAAGCATACATTGCAGACGGTCCCATTTAAGCACATAACTGTCATGTTCTCCAGTGGGTCAAAGCAAGTTCTTATGACAACAAATAATTTTACTTTATTACCCTAACTGCAGTCACTATCCTTTTGAGTTTTGGGAACTATTATTTGGAAGGTGCCAGTAGAAACAAAGAAGCTTAACCATGTAATAGTCCACGATAACAAAAAAAACAAGGAGCAGACCCTGTGTAACAGGTGTTTCAAACACAGGTAACTGATGGAGCTATGTTACTCCCAATGAAAATATTTTAAAATATTTAAAGATCTGAAACCAAATCATGACTTGGGATAAACAGGGACAATGCCTCTCACATAAAATGGAATACTGCAATGTAAATTCAGCAAAATCAATACCTAAGTTTCAAATAAAACCTCTGATTTTAGGTTAAAAGAAGCCACCTATTACTGTATTTAAATGACCAATATCACAAATTCAAACTACACAAACCTGCTCCACTGCTTTAAGTGAAAGAGCTATCAATTCACTAAGAAAGGCAGGTTACTGAAAAACAAAAAAATTCCTCTAATTTACCTATATTTCACTCTAGTTGATTAAAGTTCCATTTTTACAGGAACACTCATTAAAAAGCCACTTATGCTGCTGCCCTTTTTGCTTAATGTAATTCTGGCTAATCTAAATAGTATTCTCAAAACCCGGTCAGAGACAAGAATTGTTTTGCAGACCCAATATTTATGACACATTATATAAAGCAAGATGCTACAAACAAATTGGCAGTCAGGTGCATTAATATACACGAAAAATGTAACATGTAAAAAATAATAAAACCAAACAGTCATCATCTTCTGGCTCCTTCTGTATATCCAGTAGGAGTGAAAAAGTGAGTATTTCTCAAAGGAAAGTAAATATTAGCTTATATGATGACTTAAGAATAATCATTTCAGAGGAAATACAGAGCATCATCATCGTTATTATCAGTCAAATAAATAAATAATCATCCATAATCTTACCCAGTTCTGGGGGCAGCACAGTAAGGCGATTTCCCTGGATATGCAGTTCCTTAAGCTGGGTGAGCTCACCAATTTCTTTAGGCAGTGATATCAGGTCATTGTCTCTAAGACTCAGCTAAGAACAAAAATAAATTCAGTCAGAACAATTTTTGGTAACTATAAAGCAGCCCAAAAGAGAACTCTACTCCCTCTTACCCCCACCATTCTCCTAAATGTTCAATTCTTCCAATTTATTTACAACTGTCTTCTGGTAAACAAGAAATAGTTCCAGGTGTAGTGGTCTATTCCTGCAAACGTAGCCTACTACTCTTCAAATTGACTGGATTCTATTCCTACAAGTGTTGCAAAAGTGAATTGATTTTCCAAGAATTTAGATAAATTACTTACTATCTGCAACTTTGTGAGCTTCCCAATATCTGGCGGCAGGATTTCAAAATCGTTGTCACTTAGATAGAGTGCACGCAGGGTGGCTGCAAATTAAACAGCAATATATAAACAGGGTGGCATATAACCCAACCATTTGAGGTCTAATCAATAAAAAGGAGTCAGGTTTGATTAATAACCCCGACTTGCTGAAAAGCCTTTGACATACCCAGGGCTCACAATAATAACAAGCAGGTCAAACTTAGATTTACTGGCTTATTGTACTGTTGGTGAGTTCAGGAAAACATCTATATTCAAAAGGACTGGCACAATTAACAATTTCTGCAATAGTAAGCTCTGGCAGATTCTGGCATAAGGTATGAATGCCCAGATGTCAGAATACAGTCATTACTCTTTATTACCCACGATTCTTATTTATTACATCAATTTGCATCCTAAACAAACATAAAAAAAATAATCTGAGTTTTTTGGACAGATACACATCTATGTTAAGCTCTACAGAAAGCACAACCTAACACTGGCAAAGAGATCTGAAATTAGAGCAATAGAGAAGACTTAAACTGTATAATTCGTAATTTCCATGCAAAGTCTCTATGAAATTCACAAAAAAAAAAAGACAACCCAGCAAAATCACATAGCTTGCTATTATTGAATTAGCGCACATGACAGTTGGGAAAAAATTTAAAATGGAGACTCACAAAGAACTTTCAGGTGCAGCAGGAAAGAAGGTGGTCAGATCAGCAAAACCTCTCCTCCCCACCAGAGGAGATCCCATTTGTCTTACTCCTCCTTTCATTTCAATAAATGTGACCATCTTTAATAACGCTGACTAAAAAATTCTCCTCTGCCAGGTTACAACCACAACATCCCTCAGACAGCGGCACTCCTTCCTCTCCCCTCGCCTGTCACTTTGATGCTGAATGCACTGAACCTGAAGCCACTTCAACAGAGTACATGGAAAAGACCAGTAAGGTAGCAGAATCACTGAAATCCAGAAAGTGCCAGAATTCAAGTTGCTTAGGCAACCATTTTGCACATTTGCATTACAATACCTTTCTTTTAACTTGAGTGTATATTTTTAACATATGCAAAGATCAGCTTAGCTCTACCATTCCTGTGTCAGGCTTTGTAACCCTAGTGTATGTTTTAACATATTGGACATTTCAACATCCACATGCTATTAAAACTATTTCAGTAATGAACCATCAGGAACACTTTTGTTTTCAGACTCAACATACAACAGTTGTGTTGCAAAACAGTTTATTTTCCCCTGAAGCTTGCAACACTCCATGAAGTTTTAAGTTTTAACTGAGTATGGGACCCAAGGAAATATTACTCAGAAGAACTAAGCAAGTCTTCTCATGTCCAGAGGTATCAGGTGACTGTATATCAGTGATAAACATTGCTGTGCTATGTAGAAGTATTCAAGATATATTAAAAGAAAAACATAAATATTGGAAAAAAATTATTGGATTTTGGTCTCCAGCAAATAAATTTCAACTGCAGAAAGCAAAACACCATATCATGAAGATTTGCAAGGTTTTTAGAAAAATTTCTTACTTAGATAGAAGAAGTTCCCTGGTAGGGAATTTTCATTTAAGTTGTTGTAAGTCAAGTCAAGAACTTCTAGAGCTGGTAATGATCCAAATCCCCTTGGCAAGGTGTTTAACCTGTTCATGCTGTAGGTAAAGAGGAAAAAAAAAAGAACATGACATCGGTATGCATTTCATCTAGTAGGAATAATACAGGCCACAAGATTTTTGGGGGGAATTGTTCTGGATTTTTTCCATTAAAAAAATAACCTACGCAAAGATTTCCTTTTGTTTTGAAAAGACGTTGATGCTCCAAGATACTGAGCAACCCTCTTGCAATGCAAATCTTTTTTTAATTTTTCACTCCAAGAGATATACCCAAACTTAAGCACTCACAAGAGATTCTGTCTGTTATGTCAATCAGTAGCCACATCTGAAATAAACAGCACAAGGAAGAGGACGTACCACAATGCCATGCTCAGCTTGAAAGTGTTCCACAGAGAAAGCTGTTTCTTGTAGATGACTACCTAAACTACAAATTACCCTTCTGCACATCATCTTGACCACTTGCCATTCTGCCATATACCACGCAGTTTTTCACCATGGCACCAAATACAAAGAGGAACACTTCAACTGCAGGGTATTTGTATTCATTGATAACTGCTGCCCAAACCCCTTCTTAGGAACAGCAAATCTGTGTCACTAGATAACTATTGATGCACATGGAGCATGAAGTAAATAAAATGTCAGTCCTGTGATTGATGAGGGTTAATCTAAACACAGCTCAATCAGCCAGTCTTAAGAGGGTTTAGGATAGCAGTTCCCACTGGCAACAGCCAGAATATGAGGAAAACTAAGAGAAGGAAGAGAATTCTCCAATAACCTGGAACAGACAAGGCACAGAAAACAGTAACTTTTCTCTGACCTCAAAGAGCTTGAACAAGGTGATCCAGATAATCACTAGAGCTGCTGCAACAATGAAGGGAGGCACAGAGCTGGAGATTTCTTCACAGAACCTCACTGTTTGTGTATGAACTAGAGCTCTGGCTGTTTATCATATGAACAGAAAATAACTACCTGGCAGTTTCTTATTCATACTGTTCCTATTGCATGTACACCAAATATAAACCCTGTGTGTAAGGATCTTGCTTTAGTTGTCATCCAGGTTGGAAAGCAAAACAGAGAAGACAGGTATCTTCAGGAAGAGCCTGTACAGATAGCCATTGTCAAGAACATGATTTTAGTATTATGTGATGACCGGAAACAAAGATGACCTTTCAGATGTTATCTCTAAACACATTCTGAATTTTCTCTTTTTGATGCTAAAGTGACAAAGAACAACAGTCACAACTGAAGTCAAGAGGAGATTTTATTGGAATGTATGAAGTGTGATCTAACACTTAAAACTATAAAACCTCCAGTAAACCTACTGACAAATCTGGGTATCCCAAAAATACGAAACTATACATCCATGGGAGCAAAGGCAGGAGAAGCACATACACCGTTTATTTCACAAACTCTCATCCTTCCTCTCCCGCTTTTGCATAAGACAGCACCACCAGAACCTGTAAAGATCAGCTCTCTGTAGCTAAACTCCAGATGAACTCCTTCTTCCTCCTCATCCCCCATAAGGAGTCCTATCATGGGAATACACCTACTATTGCTGCGTAGTAGTAATTATTAAAATACAGAAAGCCACCCTCCACTATTGCTACTGCAGACTTGTCACTGTTTTAAAAACAGTTCTTTACAGCAAATAGGACTAAAGCAGATGTTTTTCACTAATGAAAAAGGTTTTTCACTAAGTGGCTCTGACAGCCTTCCCTTTTTTAACTAAAGAACAGGGTGAGGAAGAATGTTCTCCCTACTGACAACAGGCAGAATGGTATATATCCTTTGGCATGCAAAGAGAAGCAGCTCAAAGACCCTGCCCAGCACTATTTGGCCCTGCACAAGTTCAAACACTGAGCTCGTGCCTCAGAAACCGTGCCTCACCTGCCTTCCAAATTTTACACTTTTAAGCTTTCAGTACAGCAGTACACCTTTCCTCTTTCCACTCCACCACTTGACCCTTCTGCGACAAAATTCTCCCAAAAATAACCTCTGCTCTAATTCAAGCTTTCCCTCTCCCCTGAAGGGCTGTTCTTAAACCCTCTGACACATGCACTGCAGATGACAAAAGGGTTTCTTGGCTGCCTCCTGAAAAACTAGTAAGGCAGAAGAGTCTTCACTGACTCCAAGGACTTGCAAAGCAGAACCCATTTTGCAGAGCTAAGGCTGGGTGGTAAATCCCGTACCTGGAACATCATGGGTAAGGACAGGATTAAGAAGGAAGAGCATTTAATCTGTAAGACCTTAGGCCACATGACAGTGGCAACTGTGGTTCCAGACCAGAATGTCTGTTGGTCCTAACACCATGTGGTCTTTTGCACTACATTTCTTTTTTCATTAATGAAGAATAGTATTTGAACTATACAAACAATTATCACTGCTTTAATTCATGGGAAGTGCCCAATTTCTTCCTTCATATACTGCAATACCTCTACATGCCAATCCAAAAATATGGATTTAACCCCCGAAATACATAAAATCCTGATTAATATTTCTTCTGAAAAGCAACTCCGTTTCAAACAGATATTAAGGTAAGCTAGAGATCTACTATGACCAAATAAAGACCTGGGAAGACAGATCATCATTAAGACATTTACTGGCATTCCAACAGTTCAAGATGCAATTCTATTACAAGTGCTCTACAAAAGTATCTAAAAGCAGGATACACAGAGCCTAGCCAAAATCAGTTGGTATTCAGAAGAGTAAAAAATGCTTAGCTTAAGGTGTTCAGAAGTTTAACTTTATAAAAGACCAACATTCTTTCTATGAGAAGCCTATAATGCTAAAGCTTATGGTTACCACTTTCCTAAATAGTTACACTGTAATACGCCCATTTATTTTAAGAAGGTCCTATGCTTTGTTTTCTTAATTCAAGAAAACCCTCTGCAACTGTAGTTATTATTAAGTATTACCAACTCTACCAGAATACAGTATCTGAACACTTAACAGAAACCCTACTGGCTCAAATTCAGTCAATACTAGCTCTTTCAATTAAATGCATACCACATCTAAAGATTTGCTGCTTCTTTTACACGTTTAATATAAATAGAAATGTCTGTAATCCCAGATTTGGAATTTTGGAGTTAAAGTTCTAGATTCATGTGGATTTTTTTTTTCCAAAGCAGAACAGAAAATAGAACCTGATTCTTCTGCAGCAACTCCAGAAGCAAGAGGCAGTTGCTAGGGAAGTAAAAATTCAATAATTGTTCTGTTTGACCTCAATATTTGATGAATATGAGTTGCTTTGCCCTTAAATTGTTATCAGTATACCAAAGTAAGTGCTTGATCACTTCTAAGTATCTGCTTATCCAGGACATTAGCTGAACACTCTGAAGTCGTAATTGCCGAGTTATCCTCATAAGCACTTGCAATAAGGAACTTCAGTAGCAAAAAGAAACTTTAACACCAAAAATACGAAGTTCCAGGTTCAGTTGCAAAGACTTTTAATTGCACCTCTATTACAACAAATTTTTGCATTAAGATACGCACCCAAGGTTCAGGTGTTTGAGCTTCTGAAGGCTGCTAATCTGTGTAGGCAGCTCCTCAATCTGGTTGTTGAAGAAGTTGAGCACTTCTATATTTCTCAGGTCTGCGATGTTTGCTGGCACAGCTGTGGGAAAGTTTTCACAGTGAGAGACTGCAATTAGTGCAAGCTACCTAGACTAGAGATGCTCTGCTAGCACCTGGCATGTGCAGTGACTGCAGTACCAGGAGCATCTCATTGTTACTGCAATAAAAGCAAAGTTTATATTCAAAAAGCCTCCTATCTGGAATTGTTCTCATTGCTGAGAACAATGAGAAACAAATTTCAAAAATTACTATCAGAATTGTAAGATATTTTGACTAACAAAGACCACTGCAGAGAGAGAGAGAGAGAGAGACAAGGACAACAAATGCTCTTATAAACAGGCACAGGCTGTCCTCTCAGTTCATGTAGCACACACAGGTCTCAAAAGAGCAGAGCCTAAGAGACTCAGATCATTTCACAATTTAAGGAGGAAAAAAATGAATTATACAAGTAGTTATACCGAGATAGCAGTTGTACTAAAGGTCTTAACCAACAAACAAAATAAAACGTCATTTTTAGCAATGGCCCATTCTGCTTACTGCTTAAATAGTCTAGTATCCAAGTTCTTGGTCATTTAAGATACAATAAAATTTGCAAAACATTAAGTTCAGCCCTAAAAGAAGAACTGTTTAGACAAGCCCATTTTCAGTTACCTCCCTTGAGTGACAGACTGATTAATACACACATATGCCTACCGTAGATTACCAACAGATCAATATCTGGTTGTTATTATCTACAAACATGAAATATAAGGCAGAAGCACAGTATGAATATGCCTGTGCTAATGAGATTAAAAAGCTATTCACCTCTGCATCTTTTTCCCCTTAAACTTAGATTAAAGCAGCCAGCTGAGGTGTAAAGGAGGTTGGCAAGTCACCTGCACTGAAGCCTGCACCTGTGTTCAATAGTCACATTGGTTCAGTCTCAACTTTGACTGCATCAGGAACCCACAGAGTGCACATCTAAATAATTAGAAAGTTTTATGAGGCCATGATTTTCTTTTATTTGTTGGTATGAGGCAATCTCAGTCTTAAAATGGAGTCAATAATGTTTACAAAGCAGAACATTACAGTGTGTCACATTTACTAAATTATAAGTCTGATTACATTGTGAACAATAATGGGATCCCTAACGAAGACTCCAATTACACTTCATAAATATTACTGTTGAGGGTCATATTCATTGCAGGAGGTTTTTAGCAGACTTTTTTATAAAGTCATTAGGCAAATCTGAACATTTAAAAGACCTCCCTTTGCAGTATTTTCCAACTCGTCCACGCCTGTCACTCGATAGTGAGAATTATGTGCCTTCTGAAAGTAAAGAGCAATGCACTACTACTGCTGTTTTAAATTATTCCCTAACAGAAGTTAACTGAGAATTTTAATTGACATAATTCAGCTGTTTCCAGTCTCAATATTTCACCAGAACAGTAATTACCAGTATTAAAATGTTTTCATTACAGAAATTAGACTTTATAATTTGACTTTGATGATATGCCATGGACAGCCAAACCGTGTTTCTGCTCTTCTCAGATACTATGTTCATGAAGACTAGGAACCAGAAGTGCCAGCAAATACTAGGTTTTAGCCTGAACAATACAGAGACCAAACACAATTTGCCTGAAGTTATACAATTGAGGCAATTAATAAAAATTTTGTTATGAAGGTTTTGGCCTTTTTGACAGTGTAAGACTCTTCTAAAAAAACCGTGCAAATTGGCATCATGAGATGATCCCCTGTGGTTCCTTCCAACCTGAACCATTCTGTGACCCAGGTACTGAGCTACCTTGAACTTGCAACACTTATTTAGTGATATGTTCTTTTAAATAGCTGCCCAAACCAGCTTGTTTCCCCACTCTAGAATAAATTAATTCTTATGTTTATATCTCTCTTCTGCCTTAAACTAGGGGGCTGTGGAGAGATAAAGTATCATTTTGAGGAAGAAGGTGAGCACTTGTCCTTATTTAAAAAAAGGCAAACAAACAAACAAACAAAAAAAACCAACCAAAACAACAAAAACCAACCCCATAAAACCCCATGAAACTACACCGAAAAAGAAGACACGTAGACATCAAGGAGGCCAGAAGAAAACAGCTTCCAGAGATTTTTTTCGTGAAGATTACACTTGCACTGAAGATCCCACCATCAAAGAGAACTCTAGTTTCAGTGAGTCACTACACCGCTGAAGAATCTGAAATTCTACCTGATCATCCCACTTGCAAACACGGGGCAAAAATTCAGCTCCCACTGGCTAGTTTATCAGAGGTTTTTAATTTAGTTTTCTTTTGTCAAGGCACAGGTATGAGTAAGTGTCCCTAGGGAACAACAGGAGCTGTGCCCTTGCACACTTCCACTAAGCTTCTGATATATCTGTATAATTCCCACAATATTGTATTTTATGTTGTGAATCACACTTTGGATACTTTATATCATTATTTTCTTCAAGGTATACTAAAAGCTGCATGGGTAAGCTATTCGGCAAAGGGTTTGAATGAAATACTTCGTATCTCACTCTGTTAAATCAAAATGAAAAACCCCAATGTACAATTGTACTTTTTGGTTTTGATGGAGGGCATGGAGCTATTTCGTGAGCAGGGAAACAGAAAAGTATGTCAAGACCAGGCTTTTGGTAGGGAAAAGAGAGGACTTTTTTTCTGTAACAGCTTATTTTGTGGTTCAACAATTCAGACTCATTTGTAATACGAACGAATACTCTCTTATATTCAATGAAAATCAGAAGACTCAAAACTCCTGTACTGGTCTTGTAGCTAAACTGCACAGGTTCAGTATCTTAAGGTCTAAAGATCACTGGTG
Source organism: Lophotriccus pileatus (assembly GCA_035583135.1). Taxonomy (NCBI): domain Eukaryota; kingdom Metazoa; phylum Chordata; class Aves; order Passeriformes; family Tyrannidae; genus Lophotriccus; species Lophotriccus pileatus. The sequence continues at coordinate 19,846,748 of JAWWES010000081.1, read as the reverse complement.
GTCTAAAGATCACTGGTGGTCTAAAGATCACTGGTGGTCTAAAGATCATGTCCTCTGTTCTGAACTTTACACAACCCGACTACCTTCCCACTGTAATGTTGCAAAATTCTTCCCAGATATATACCAGACTGCCAAATCCCCAGACATTCATGTTCTGGCAATACCGAATTCCACTCCAGTCACCTTCTCACGATGAGCTGTGAGAGTGAACTGTCAGCATCCTGGTTCCATTCACCCACATATTTACAGTACGATCCACAGTGTCTTAACAACTCTTCTAAGACCATCTGCTGCCCAGTGTCATTAACAACTCCCCCTCAGCAAATGCTAGTAAAATTTGGCAGCCCCATGCCTTGCGTTCTCCTGTGAAGCTTCAGTCACATCATGAAGCCCCATTCATATTAAGTCTCACTTCACAAGACCAGGAACAGCTTCCATCCCCTTGTTCAATACTGGAAATCACATACAGTGATTCACTGTGACAGCTATAGACTTCACCTTGATTTCAAGTGGTTGCCTGACAGTGAAAGACAGGGCCTACAGGCTGCTTACAAGGAATATGAGGATCTTGTTCATGGTGCTAAGAATTAGAACTGGAAACTTGTTATTCTTCAAAGCATTTATAGTCTTTTTTTGCCCTGAAGTTAGAGGCAATTCTTTAGACACTAAAACATGCATCAGAGCAACTTTTCATTCAAGGTAAGTTACCACATTTTATTCCTACATAACCAGCAGGTGTTCAAAGGTTATGAAATTATTTCCAAAACATAGATAAGAAGGACTAAATACTACCATTTAATGCCTATATAACTCCACACCTAGAGTATCCTGGATCTAGGCCTTAGTTCTCTTTCCACACTGAGAATCAGACATGATCTTTACTAGAGGTCTGATGTTGCCCTCTGTTGGAGGACAGATACTGGGCTAGAAGGACCTTTCATCCAAGACAACTACCCTGCAGAGCAACATACTAAGAACATTCAAATTTGTGACAACAGCTTGGAATTAAGTCTCAGATGTAACCCTTTCTCATAAAGCAGGAAGTCAAGAGGTTCTCATACCACTACCTAGAATTGACATCCAAATCCAGTTCCTTTTCTATACCCAACCTCTGACAGAGGAGGAAGAACACAGAAAATTGAAGATAAGAAAAGGAGGTTTATTATTTCCCTACAGTTCCCCTCCGCCACTGTTTTGTCATTCAGCTAGTCTTTGTGCAGCTGAAAATCCACAGGCTTCAGAAAGTCTTTATTTCTTAAAATAATCTCCCAGATTATTTCTCTTAAAGCACCTGTGAAGCCCTGGAAAACAACCGGGATCCTCACTGCTTTAAAAGCAAACATACTTGGGTGTTTGCAAAATTAATTTCTTTTTACATGAAAGATGAAATCTAGTCTAGTGGTTTTTTGTATTTAGTAAGGCCAAACATTAAATTAAACATTTCTGAAAACACTCTTGGTAAAAGAGATCTATATCAAAACTTCCTTTGCAATTTAAAAATAAAATATAAAACCTTTTAGATAAGGAGGCTCAGACGAAAAAAGTGACAAGAGTCAATAAACTACCCAATTGGTTAAGTGAAATGATTGAGTAAAAACGTTAGTCTCCATGAGATGAACACATGGTAGGTAAACTGCTTTAACCATTTAAGTTAACCTTAACATTCAATGTTCAAAACAAACACTGTCCCGCTGCTGCTTGAATAATGGTATCTGCATTACTTGATCATGCATAAATATGTGCATGAGTAAGGTTGCAGTCTCCTCAATAACTATGACCCAAAGGCTATAGAAAACCTCCAATTGAATTCAATGGTTTTTGAAACAGACATCAAGTGAAAAAAGAATTTTAATTTTTAAAAATAAGATTAGTTCCTTTGGCATTCACATTCTTAAAAACTTTAGGCTGCACAAACCCTGTTTTTTTCAGAATGTTTCTTCTACTTAATGAAGTAATTTTGCAGTACCTAGGAACATGATGTTCAATAGTACTCCAGACCTTTACAGGTTCTAAGGGAATATTTATCCAGAAGAGCTATTATAATAGCACTACTTGACAGAGAAGAGATTTATAAGACTATGCTATTTTCTCATTAAACTGTTCCACTTAAAAGCTGGTCAAGAGTCATACAGAGTAAAGAGAACTCAATACAGCCCTTTGAGAGTCCTATCAGTCCACTGTGGATCTCAGGTAAGGTTTTCTTCCCAAGAGCAAAAACCCACATTTTAAGCCTAAAGTAAAACCTGTGGGCTGTACAATACAATAAACCCAGTTCTGCAGACTTGCTAATCCAGTTAGCGTCAGCAGGAACTTTTCATGAGTAAGGATCCCTTAGTGTAAAGGTCATAAAGGCATGAAATGTTACTCACATTTCATGGGGGAGGAAGAATTTAGAATACTAAATATATAATGCATTCTGTGCATCCAATATAACTGTTCTCATAGAGCTGGAGTCATGTTTAGATTAATTTGACAAGGGTTCTGTTATACTGAGAGAGAAGCAATCAGCTTCACCAAAATGAAAGAGGAATTAGCTGAGGGACAACACAACAGTTTTCATTTTAAATATTCATAGGCATGCTGATATCATACTTGGCAGTTAACTGGAGAGAATCCTGATCCCAACTGAAGCATACAGTACTTAATTTACACACCATGTAGTTCAAGTTTCCCCTTTTGCCCTCCCTCCACTCTTCCAAAGATGGATATTAATCTTCCTCACTCTAAAAACATTAAAAACAAACTTGTCTCCCTAATCTTCAGCTCTTTCCAGAAACCAGCAGGGTTTTTTAAATTGCAATTATCCGCAGAAGCACCTCAGTTATGAAACTGTTTTTATGAACATGTCTAAATTATACTATAGCTCACTGATGTGCTACTGTGCTAACAAAGCAATTTATCAATAAACAGATTTAATTTTGAAGCCAGAGTCTAAGAAGAAGTGCAGTGAGCACAAGAAAGGCTGAGAAGACATTGGGAATCAAGTGACATCTAGTGAAGACAAAGCACAAATCTGTTTTCCTCTGAGAAGAGAGCTTAAGATGAACTTCAGGGTTTGAAGAGCAATACTAGAAACCAGGGGCTGAGGTTCAGAAGGTGTTACCAGGATGAAAATAAATCACCTAACAGCAAAGAACTGAAACCACACTAAAATAACTCACAAAAATCTGATGTTTTTTAGCTTTTTTACAGCAGTAAGGACCAGTGCAAATGAAGATGGGTATAGATATGTGGATATAAACATGCCCCTTCATTTCTACCAATAATTTTGAAGAAAACAGAGTATTAGCCAAGCTTTTCGAATTAATGTGACATGAAAGTACTGTAGTGGACCACAGCATCTTCAGCTTCAATAATCATTTTGTGAGGAGTGCACAGTTCAGCCAAGAAGCTTCTTTGTTTTATTTTTAAGTTAGAAGGAAAAAAACCTCACGCAGTATACTATGGAAAAAGTTGGAAGTACACTGGTTATGCATCCTTGTTACAGGTCAGATTATCTGAATGTTTTGATCTTTCAGCAGCAGGGAATGGTTAGGAGAAATAACTTCTGCAAGATTAAAGAACTTGAGTTGATAGTATTAAATTTAGAATTATTATCAGGCGTCCACTAAATGCAAACGGTCTCTCTCACTAAATCTCAGTGAATCTCCTTCAGGTGTTTAGGCACATCTTTTTCCAGAGTTTTACACTACTGCACAGTTGCCAGCTTTACATAAATCAAACTGTGTGAAGTTCATCCAGCATGTTCACCTTTCCCTTCCTCAATATTCTCTTCACTTCAGTTTATTAAATATGTTGTCTGCAGTTTACAGAAGGGACTAACCAAAGATGACCAATAACATGGGTTAACCTCAACGGTGAAGGTCACCTTCTCTTACTCAGAAATATCCATGTAGTTGTGTGCTTAGCAACAGAATTCTGCTTTCAGTGTGTCTAAAAAATGGTTCAAAATTTCAGTTTGCATTAATTGGACAATATTAGCACCTGACACTTTTTATACCACTGAAATGTTTTTAAGAACTCACATAGGACTATTTTTCACTGCTACTTGGATTAACTAACTCTTCCTCCTTCAGCTGTGCTGACACTGCCTAGTGGGGACACCAGCCTGTCCTCTAAGCACATACACACAGAAGAGGCTGCAGTAAAAAAGCTCACTGCTCAAAAGCAAAGTCAGCACAAGTGTTCCTTGTTCCAGTCCTCAGAACTGGAAATTAATTAAGCTCCCTCCTAGTTTGGGCTCCTTATACCCAGTACTTAAAGCCACATCTTTCAGTCTGTATGGTATACTTCTCCCTGTGCCTCTATGTTACCCTCCCCCAGGCTTCAGCTGACTATACATTTCATTTCCAGCTACAGGAGATACTGAGGCAAGAGCAACAGTTAACACATTGCCCATCATCACATAAAGATCAGGAAATTATTTCACCCCAAGGGTTATGTCACAAGACATCAATGGAGAAAGTAAGAGGCCAGATGGTGAGTGGTCTGAAGGGAAAAGCTGTGTCATTATCCACTTCAAAACACCTGACTACTAAAAGAACAAAAAGAATATATAGAAAATAGAGTACAAACCAAGTACACAAAACTAAACCCAATTTCCTCTCAATCTAGACCAAATCTACGTTCTTGTCTCTGTCCTTCCATATTAGTATCAAAAAAATTCCACTTGGCTTGTTAAGCAGTAAATTCTCTGATATAAAATTAAGCTCTTTAACAACGTGAGTTCCCTTTTGCAATATTCACTAGCTTTGAAAATGCCAACTTCAAAATACTCTGGATCTGGGCAAGAGGATTTCAAATAATTTTCCATTAAAATCTGTACATACACATGGAGAATTTATATGGGACAAAAAAATTACAGTTAATTTAAGCCATGGGGAAATAAGACACAAGAAATTTGTACTAACACATCATAAAACGTCGAGACTTAAGAAAAGGAGGTAATGTGTTTGCAGGTGTCTTTTAAGAAGAGAACAACAGCTTCTGAAGCACTGTGTTAAAGACAAGTGATTAGTGTTTTTAGTATGGACGCTTTACTTATGATGCAAAACTGATTTTGTTGCCATACAGCACAAACTTTGACAAATTAATTTATTCATAAGTTGAGTAGTTTCAGCATGCACCCTTATACCATTACAGCACAAAACTCTTTCAAAAATTATTCTGTTTCATTCTCCCAAAGCTGCCTAAAACTAAAATTTGTATTATTTAAAGATAAAATGCTCTACCACCTGTACTTCCTCAGAACCAAAAGCTTAGGTTTTTTTTTTTCACGAAGAAAAAAATAGCTAACAGGTATTTAATCTAAACATTCTTGAAGAACTCAGATGTCACAAATTTAGGAAGGCATATGTAGAGGAATCTCCTTCTCCCTCCTTCTCATGTCCCCCTGTGCACCTCATTCATAAAGGTATTTCCCTTTAGAGATCCCTGCATCAGAAATATAAAGTAAAACCAAGTCAAAATACATAACAAAAATGAAAGGCTTACTGTCAATTTAAAGCATCACTCCCAGGCACTGCTGATAGGCCACTGTCAGGCACAAGTTCCTGCGCTTTGGACACAATCCTTGTCTCACTACACACATCACTTACTTGCACCATTTTGGGGTGTATCATGCTAGTCCAATAGCATGGAATGACTTATCAGAAGGAAGCAGAGGCAAAAACAAAGTAGAGGAGACTACAACAAGCAACAAAGAGTAAAGAATATACAGTCATCTAGTTTCTTCCGGAGGTCAGCAAGTTTGCTGTATAAATAACCTGACACCAGGCAAGATGCAAAGTGTCAGACAATACCAGGGGGAGACACCCTAACACATTTCAGCAGACTGGAGAAGGCAAAGCAGCCAGACCGGGAAGGGATTCAGGACAGACAGATGCAGTGCTGCTTACTGCCTCTGGAATACCTCCAGTACACCCAGGTATCCACCACAGCCAGAAAGGTGACTCAGAAAGGAGATGCCCTAATATGAAAACAAAACCAAGAGATTTTAGCAGCATGTTAAATAAGACCCAGGACAGAGTCAAGAGGGTTAACAGCAACGAACTGACAAGCTTCTGTACTGGTCACATACAGAGAGGAAAACAATTTAGAAGATGGCAGAGCAAAGAAGCAGCAAGTCGTGTGAGCAGAAGAAAAAAAAAAAAAAGAGTGAAGTTTTGAACTGCTCTACAGGAAGAAGACAAAATGCAAAAGGATGATAAAGGGTGACTACATGGCTGTCAAAGGAACATGAACAGTGAGACAGAGGTATTCTGACAGGATCAGAAAGTGAACTCCAACAAAATTCAGGTGTAGAAATAGGAACCAGCAACTAAAAGCTAATGCATCATCTCACAACAAGGAAAGGACTAAAGATGAATAAAGGCTTACATGAGAATCACGTGAAAAGCAGTATAAAGTGCACAGAACAGCACAGGACAGCAGCTCAATAAAAAAAGAAGGACAGAGAACACAACACTAGGTAACACAGGAGAGTTCTGATGAAAAAATAGTTGTTCCAAATCTCTCATTATTTAGACATTCGATAAGAGTGGGTAAGGAATCAGAGTAAGAGAGCCAAAGGACAGAAAAGTTATCATGCATGAGCTCTGAATAGCAGGAAACTACTGAAAAAATTTAAAGGCAGCACAAGAATATGGTGAAAGCAGTGAGCACAGATCACCTGAGGTTCAGGAGACTGAGAAGAATAGCAAAAACTAAGTTGCTGTCAACCACCACCTACCAGGCTGGATAAACAGCTACCAGGAGCACCAGCTTCTTCCCAGGAAACAAACCACTAAAGGTATTCAAACAGTGACCTCTAATGGACAAACCATACAGTACTGATACTTCACTGGCAGCAGGAACACTCTAAGTACAAGCAGACGACGAGACAAAAACTAGAATCTCTGAGTAGGTTTCTCCAAGTGATTAATTTCTCCAAGTCAATTAATCACTGCTGGTAGGTAAGGCAAATAATTGTTAGCGTAGTTACAATTCATCAAAAACTTACTGCACATCCTGAAATAAGTGAAAATAAGACACAACAAGCTGGCAGTGTAATAGTTGCACTCATATTGACGATGACCAGCACTACCTGCTGTCAGTGCTGAAGTAACTTTTAACATCCCAGCTTGCTTTCCAGTCACATCTTCCCCTCTGCGCCCTCCTTAGGGAGACTGGTTAACCTGAGCTTCTGACAGCTCTTCAAGCACACTTCCTATTCATGACATGGTACGGGGATTTTAATTATCAAAACTTCATCAGCACACCAAGTAAGGATTCCACATCCTATATTAGGGTGTGAAATTTTGCGTATGCTTTCAGCAGCCAGAGACTAACCTAGAGTTAACCTGTAGAGCTAGACTAACTAGAAGGTTCAGCACCACTTCACACTCAACAGCAAAATAGTATACAAAAGCTGGTCTGCTAGGGAAAAAAAAACATCAGGCAAGGCATAAGCCCCATTTTTTATACTCTAACAGTTCCCTTTATAAATGGGAGGTTCTCTGTTGCTAATTCTACTCCAATTATTGCTCACTTACAAATCTACTGGCAACAAGCGGACTCAAAGTTGAATTTTTAAAGAAAAAGAACACAAAGCCTATGCCCTCAAGGCAATGTGATATACAGCTTGAAATGATACGGGGGCAAGACCCAGAGTAGAACAGACAGACAAAGCTGGTGATATCGCTTCCTCTCCCTGGCCTGGCCTTTCCAGAATCTCAGTATTCTGCAATTCCCAATGTGTTCCCCAGAATCATTATGAAACCACACAGATCCCTGCTGGCTGAATGGGTCTGAACAAAGTAGGACCAAGGTTGATTTCAAGAACTTCTGTAACAAATTCCTTGACACACGACTCCCTGGAGCAGCAATGTGAGACGAATCATGCCACCTGGCTCTGCAGAACGTGCAGATCTGTAACAGCACCTGAAGTTCAGTTGTACCCTGCACAGAGGTGTCAGAAAGAGCACGTGTCCAAGACTGCTGCAGACTTCCAGCTACATTCCGCTTGAACTTGAACGAAGCAGTCCTAAGCAGAAATGCACAAAACAGGAAAGTGGATATCCATAAAAGTTACTACTGTTGCGCAGACAATGCAGAAACATTATTTGTGACTGATCAAACTGATAAAATGTGTTTTCTACAAAAGTATGTCCTGTGGTTGCAACTCCTTTCATGCCCCTCCAGCACAGCTACCTTAACTCCCTACCACTATGCATGTCCTATTAAAGATCCCTCTGAGCAGGAGGTGAAGGTCACCTGTATGTCCCTCAACTAGCATGAAATGACATGGAACAAAGTCAACTTGGTCACATCTACCCAAAGTAATCCACTACATGGAAGGGCAGATATTTATTATTCAGCCGTTCATTTCCATCAATTTGAGGAACATTTGTCCAAATTCTTATTTCATTGATACCCAATGGGTAAAACAGACCCCTGGGTCAGGATCAGACAACCTATGCAGGCTAAGACTACCCTGAATTTTGCTTCTCAGCTGTACACTGGATAGAAGGTTTTAAATCACTAAATGATGTAACAAAAACTTGCCAGTACAACACACAGAGACGCTGGCCCGTAAGTTCTACATTATGTTAAGAAAAAGCACAAATATTCACTTTCTCCCTCTGCTTTCAACTGGATTTTCACAGACTCCACAGTAGAATCATCCCAGGTTTGTCACTTTTGCAGCAACTGGTTCAACAAGACTGCAGAACTGCAGCTATTTATCTTCCCCCAGAGTTTTGCTTCTAATTTTGAAGCACAAAAAGTTTGCACCAAGCAGGAAAGGACAGACTCAATTGTTTTAGAAGTCAATGAGAGCAAAAGCCGATTCGACTCCTTCATTAGCACAGCACCAGACAGCTGAAAAAAATTCAGCCTAATATGCTCCAGAAAAAAATAAGTGAGGACTTGAGTACATCTGATAGTAAATGATTTAGACACATAAATGCAGGAAGAAGGCCACACTAGAAATATTAACAAAATCCATGCCACAAAAGTATTCTGAGCAGTATGATGGATTTAACAGTGCAAACTCCTCATACTTGCTAATGAAACTTAGCTTACCTTTAATAGTTCTCTGGCAAAAATATGAAGTATGTTTACACAAAAATATGCATATCCAGTTTTTACCTGTATTTATTCTTCCAGATAGACATGTTTACTCTAAATAGCAAGAAAAATAATAAAAAGGCAAGCAGAACGCTCATTTAAAAGGCAGAAAACTAGTAGAAGATGCTAATATGACCTTAGTGTAGCATGTCAAGTGTCATTGCCATCAGCTTCCTAGTCATTTTAAGAACAATCTGCTAAGACAATTAATTACATAGCTTTAAAAGATTAGGTCACCAGTGTCAAATATGAGAATATGAACTTGAAATTTAGCCTTTTAAAAATGTGTGCTGTCTATTTAATTGTCAACATCCATTTGTGAAAGAACAGTAAGTTTCAGACTCAATGAGTTACTTCTCAGAAGCTGTGCTCTTACCTTCCCATAAAGAAAACCCGAACACAGCAATTAGAAAGGCTGACTGAATTCCTTGGCTGAGAGAACCCACATATTTGCAGCCTGCCGATCTAATGGCTACTTTAGAAGAAAGCAGTAATTAAAGATTTAATATAACACAAATTTGTAACAGTGGCAGTCCTTAAACTGGTATTTTGAAAACTTAAACTGCTTTAAAGAAACAGTGTACTCTGAATTTTTCTTGAATAGTTAAAGTAAACCTAAACACGTCCTTCTTGGACACCCCCCATTACCATATCTTTCCAAGTCAGGTCTGCAGCTGAGACTCATACCTGGGACCCATGTTAGTTACTTAGCTTTTCATTCTGGTGCTCATGCTGAAGAATATAACCCCACCCCAGGCTCAGATCTAACCAAGCCAAGTTTGCCATGTTTTGAGTCTCTGTGGGAATTTCAACCTGTCTCATCTTCCTCAGAGCAAGGCAGATACCTACTACCTGCCCAGCCGGTTCAGCTGTATTCAGCTGAAATTATCCTTAGCTATGTTTAAGATTTGTAAGGTGTCATGTGGAAGAGATGATTCAGTTTGTTAGACATCAAAAGCTGTAGGAATTTTACAATCCCAGAGAAAGAACAGTCAAGATTACAAGGAATAACACAACTCACTTCATCCTTGTGCCAGGTAAGCAGTCACTCAGAGGTACCAGAGCACCAGAGAGAAGTTTTGCCCGGCAGCACCAGGTATCCAACAGTGGGTAAGCTGTCTGACCACAAGCATTAAATAGAGGTGTGCAGAATAAACTATTATCTCAAGGTGCCCACAACCCTCCAAAGTCTGCAGAGAAAGCTGAAGTGGCTGAATCAAATTAACTGCCTGACTTTAGAGATAGATACAGCAATAATAATATGAGACAAAATTCATTGCTTAAATTTCAGCAACCAAGAAGCAGGAACGTTTCAACAAGATACTGATGGATAAACATGAAGCATTCTACTACCAAAAAACCCAAACAAGCAAAAAACCCAAAAACAAAACAAAAAACAAGGAAACAAACAAACAAACAACAACCAACCAAAAAAAACCAAAACAAACAAAAACCCACCAAAATCTTCTACCTTGAAAAAGTCATCCTGATATCTGCCTCCACCAAGTTACATTTCATGTTTACATTGCTCTCATTACATGTTATTTACCAACACCTCTCTTAAAGGCTTCTTCACTGTGGGAAGCAGTATTCACAAGGTAATAACTGGAGGCGGTGTGTGCAGTACAAGCAAGAGGAAACTTACACTCAAAATGTTTTGTTTTTTTTTGACAGAAGTATGCTGCTTGACTCCCATGCCTGATGCTTACATTCAGTTGGCTTTGCTCACATATGTTTGGTTATAGATATACTGCAGTGGAGATTTAATCTGTTTTGCTTCAGTCAAATTAATTACCACTAAAATGTAAACTCTATCATTTCTGGTACAGTTAAAAATTTCAGAAGTCTTCATCTAAACATAAGGACTTCAGAGCCATGATAAGAAACGGATTTCTGGCTGAACGGGTAACCAGACTGAGAATTCCAGATCTTCCAGTACACTGCAGATCTGTACTGAAGATGAAAAGGCACATTGAACATGACTTCTAAGTCATATCCTCAATCTCTTTATTTTTAATGAAGTGCTTAACCAAGAAGTGCCTACCAGTTACACTGTGCTCTATTACAAAAAAATACCAAACTAACAGTGTCACCTTCTCAACTCAACTGCCTGTAATGAAGTCTAAATACAGGAATATACTTACATGTAAGCTTGTTGTGACTCAGAACGAGCTGTGTGATGTGAGACAACGTAACTGCAAATAAAGAGAGAAAGAAATCAGTTTATGGACATGGCAACTGAGAGCTTGTATCTATTCCAGCTGAAAAAAAAATAGGAAAGTTATTCTCTCCACTCCAGTGGATTCATGTGCACTGTCACAATAAACAAGACAAGCTCAAGACTAAAGGACATATCCAGCTACTCCTCTGCCCCCATTTTTATTACTGCATCAAACATGACTTGGGAGCTTCTACTCACTAATACAGCAGCCTCTTTCAGCTAACCCTTGAAAAAGCTCATGACATAACACAGGCAATTATAACCTATCAGCAGAATGAGAGCAGTCACTCACAGGCACCATCAGATCAGAAAGTTCAGTGTAAAAAAAGAAAGCATCACCACTGTTCCCTGTGCAATTGCAAGTTGTGGAGGAAGGAAAGGCAGGGAGGAGAAAGGAAGAAACATTGTACCCACCCTAAATTTCTCCTAAAATATGAGCACTTTAAGTACTGCCTGCATGATCTCACAATACAGAACAGGAGGACAGGGAAAGAAGCCCATAGAAAGTGTGTAAGAATACTGTAGGAAAGCCAGCACTAAAGGGCAGACAAAAGCAGCAGCCTCCACCAAGCGCTTTAAAACATAAAAGGCATGATGTAACCACAGGGGCAAAAAAAGACCTACATCACCTCACCTCCATACTAAAGTCAGTATCTTGCCAGAAGCACTATGATAACTGGGCTCTGAGCAGGTGGGACCTGGCATCACTTCTGCCCAAAGTCCCCAACACCCACATTGAACCGTGGGTGCAGGGACTGGGAAGTTAAATTGGGCAGTCAGGCACAGAGGGGATTCTAAAAGAACTTCTGCACTATTTATTTTTTCCCTTTGAAGTTGATGCTTCCAATGGTTTTTTAGAGCAAAACAAGGACCGAAGTTGTCACCACACTTCTGTGGCCTTGACTAGTGCATTCCAGTTTTGTAGAGCTCTGCCAGCTTCAGAGAAGAATCCAAAATCCAGACAATTCGTTCTTTACTTTGTCCATAACAAACTTCATTACATTAAGACCATCAATCCCCACCCATCGATCCCCACCAAGTGCCTTTTAATAAGCAGCTAGAATAATTTGAGAAACTACATGAGGAAAGCTCAAATTTAGTTCACATAACCACCAACATGATAGGACTTTCTTAACTCTTTTCTGCTCGTGAACTACCCCTTCCATGAGGATATGACTTGTACTTGCTTTATTTTTGATATTATTATTGATATATAGATATATAATATTGATATATATTAATATTATTATTTATTTATGCTAAGGATAGACATGTCCAAGGTAACAAAATAAAACAAACCTTTGAGGCAGTGATAGGAAATGGTAAGGTCTCCCCCTCCCCACGCTCCACTAAGTGAAATGCAAATCAGCATGACAACTCACATGGACTAAAAAAAGTGGTAAGGATTTTCTGTTCCTGTGCTCAAGATGTAATTCAGTATTTAAAAGAAAAGCATGGCATATAATATTTAACTCATACAAGAAACCAGCTTATAAGAAGACACCACTCGTATGCAACTTATTTGCACCACAGAAGTATAAAGTCACCAAACTGCACCAAATACTAGACAGCAGCACACATGTAAATACCCGCTCTAAGCTGAACTAAGAAAATTAAGTATTTACTACTAGAAAACAGAGACTTACCCTGATTAATCCACACGTCCATGGTGAACCTTTCCTGCCACGATTTCATCATGTCTATACACAGAAGTGTGGATGCCTATGCAAGGGCAATAAAGCTTTGGGGATGGAGATCTTGGTCTTCTGGACACTAAATTCCTGATGAATTTAAATACTATACTAAGTTCTGTGTCTGTTTAGTTTTTAAAGGTAAGCCTGCTGACTATACCATGAAGCCATGTGCCCTCCTGGCCTTTAACAACACAGGCTTACAAGCATTATTCTCACTATTCCCTCTCCTTTTCTGTCACATTGCTTAATTCTTCAACTGAGACTATTTTCAGAAAGGCTTCTTCTCACATATCTATACAAAATAAAACAAAGTCCATGTCAAAAATTTCAAAGCCAAAATCTCTAGACATTTCAGTCTGGACTTTATTGTCTAAATTCAACTGAAGCCTAGACACCTTGTCTGAAACTCCATTGTCTCAGTCCATCCTGATAGACAAAGAATCCCATTGCGTCTTTGACCAGCAACAACAGGCTGACATCCCCCAAAGGAACAAAAGGACTACATTCCAATACTATTTGGAAAAAAGCAAAGGTGTCTGTGCTCTGGACTACTTCCAGCAACATTTTAGACATACCTAGACAGAAAGATTCTTCATTCTTGAAAGGTCCAAAGCTACTACCAGTTTGGAGACAGATTTACAAGCATTTTAAGAAAGGGAACCTAGACAGAGAGTGGCTGGTCACTCCTCACGTGAAGGGCAATTTGCTCTCTTACATTAAACTCTCCTCTGTGAAACAACCAGCCCCTGGAAATAACATGGTTTTCCATATGCCACCACACACCTACTCCTGTGAAAAGGACTATGTTGTTGGAACAGCTGACTGTGGTTTTCCTTATCCTGTACACAAAGTCAATTCTGCAAGACAACTAAACTATAAACTCTGATAATGAAGACATGTATCTTAAACAAGTAACTAAACATCATTCAGTAACATCTAGAATGCTGAAGGGGGTCTGGTGGGGCCATTTTAGTTTGGATGCACACAGCCCAGGTAAGCCTAACTAGCAGGACACACTGAGATCACTCAACAGGTCAGATGATTCAGGCTGAGGACCAGTCTCCTGAAAATGGAAAGGCACAGAGATTCCCGCAGGGAATTGCTGTAACCTCTCTATGATGCCACTGGACACTGCCTTGGTAATATTACAGTCATTAGAACACAGTTCTAATGTTATTGTTATATTGTTATTGTGATTTCAAGAATGAATAAGTTATAGTGATTTCAAGAATGCACCAGACATTCACACAGAAGTTTGAGCGTCAGGATAATACCTATTGCCAATTTACTTACCCAGTAATTACAAATTCTCATTATGGTCCCAGTCCCACTATTGCTTCAAAACAGAGCAAATCAAAGGAAGAATATTTAGGCTCTTCCCTTTTGGCCCCAGCATCAAGCCTTATTATACAGCACTGCCATGCACTGCAAGCTACCTTTACATAACATACCTGGATGACACTACTCAACCTATTTTTTTTAATAAAAGGAAACAATAAACAAAAGGAAAACTCTAGTCTCCTATTTAAAACAAACAAACAAACAAAAAACAACAAAATCAAAAAAAAAAAAAAAAAAACCAACAACAAAACTCCACTAAACCCAGAGTAAAATAAACAAACTAAAAAAAAAAAACAACAAAAAACACCACAATACAGGAAGACCTCAGCAATCTTGCTGAGCCAAGATAAGACACTGTCTGTCCCACTGGAGGAAGTTAATGCAGGATGAGCATTTCAGTACTGTTACAGTAGCCTGCCTCTTCATCTTCTGTGCTTTGGTTATTTTAGGAATGAACAATTATATCAACACTAACTTTTTGATAAATAATTCTAGGCATGTTAATTCCTACCACACAAGCATGTACTTTATGCAAAATATGAATAAATACTTTATGCAAAATATAAAAATATTCCAGCTTACAGATGGAATGATAACGAGAGCAAATTAACACTTACAGAGTAAAACTCCCTGACAACAGAGCAGATGCCTCAAGTTATTTGGGCAAAATAATTCCTTAATTTGTAGCTTCTTCCTATCAGCCTCTTAAAAGACACTTATATTGACTGGTCCATACTCCAAGAATAATTCCATAGTTGTTGATGGCTGTTCAAAGTTCTACCAGTAAATGCTTTAACCATTGCTAGGCTAGGGAAAGGGAACATTACTCCCTATGTGCTGAAACTGCTTGTTCACCCTACAGGGTGTGTATGGCTCTCTACCATTAGCCATCCACTGTGGGTGCTTGATAAACAAAGGTCATCTATTTATGTCATAATATGAAAGAAAAAAAACAAATCAACACCACAGAACACTTCCACGGGGTAACATATTTTTTAATACTATTTGTGCATGGAGGATGCAGAACTATAGTGCACAGTGCTCACAAATGGTACAACATTTCTTTTATTATATGCTGGAATAATAAGAATAGTCTTTGATGCTTGAAACTGTTTCACGTGTTCTTTGAATTACTACGACAAGTTAAAGCACAGAACATTTAGATCAAGGGATATTTTTTGTCTCAAATGAAATCTCTTTCCTATAGAATTTCTCTGAAAAAAGCTTTCTTGTATTACAATTCTGAAAGCATCAAAAATTTAGACACTCTAAAGGCCTGTAACACAATTCTAGTTTGTACTTTAGGTCATTAGAAGACAACATGGAAGTACCTGGATTTGAGGGACATTCCAAAAAGAGAACTCTACTTCTAATGACATTAATGAACTCCTGAGTGAGGAGTAGTTCAGGAGCTACTGAATTTTTCTTTGTGAATCTGAATGCCACATTATAAAAAAGCTGATAACTCCACTCTTCTTTTGCTAAACACAGAAGTGGGAATAGATGTAAAGGTTGCCAAGCTTCCAGGTCTAAGCTAGCTTAAGACAGCTTCAGATACCAAGTGTCAATCTCCTTTCAGATAGACGTATTGCATCTTGATTTGGAAGGAGACATTAGTATTTGACAGAGGTAAATTCTGTCTGTTTTGTCTCTCCCACAGCTGCTACAGAGGGTGGAAGTCAAGGCACAAGAAAATAAGAGTGGCGGCTCCCCTGTACTGTACTGCCCTGCACTGCAAGTCATTCATTAGACTGAAAAGAGAAGCCAGAGGAGAACTGCATCTAAGCCAGAGCATATATTCCCCTTTGCTCCTCTCTGCCCCATATATAACACCAGTTTTCTATGTCACATTTTGTTGTTCGTTTTTTTTTTTTTTAAACACACATGACAAGAATAGATCTACACCTAAGGAGAAGGACTGGAACACTGAACAGATGTTGCATGGTACACTGCTTCCACAAATACTTGTGCTTGCATTAACTAAGTAAATTAAGTTAAGAAAGCCTAAATACAGGTTCACTAGTCACTCTGCAGCAAGTACTTAGATACACTGGGGCAAGGCTTGTTCCTTTCCCTGAAGAGTAAGGGCTATAGGCAGCAGCTTATCTTTAAGAGTTACTGGCCTCTGTGGTAGGGCCATTTACAACCACTAAATAATTACATGAGACAAAATGCTTATCAGGGCCTATTGAACACAGTAACTTAGGCATATCCTCCAACCAAGCCTTTAAACCTCAAATAGCCAAAAATGTTCCCTCCAATTATAGTCTAAACTTACGCTTATCTCTGAACACCTACCAGTGGCCCTCCTTAAAGACAAAATGCTGTGAAAGAACAGTTGCTGGGCATGAATAGTCATGGTTGCTTTTAACAGAGATCTTTGTGAAAAAAACTAAAAAAAAAAAAAAAAAAAGGCAAGCTTTAACACTGCCCTGGAAAGACACTCAGCACACCAAGAAAGGAAGGTGCCAGGTCAGACTCATTTAGCTTCCGTGCAAGTTCTGAGAGCCAGAGAAAACCAAAACAGCCAATCTATATTAGAAAAAAACATCCATTCGGGGTCAGATGACGGTTTGAAAACAACAAGTTTAACATTTTCTCAAACTGTTACCAAAAATTCAGAGGTAATATCTATTCCTTACTTTTTTAAAGGCATATCTGGCAGAAGGTATTCCTTATCCAGAAAGCAAATATCTTGACAATAAAAAAAAACCAAACAAAAACCCCCAAACAAACTCTACAAAAAAACCAATAAAATAAAAACCCCAACTTATGCTTTCTCTATCAGGGAGTAAAGTAACTGAATAACAAATTAACTCAACAGAAATCAGTCATCATTTCCCCCTTTCCTAACTTTCATCTCAAATTGCAGAAGGCCCCAAATCCCCATGCTAGATCAAGTCACTCATTGTGCACCAGGAGTACCTGCACACAGACTTCCCTGATGCAGTGCAGCCTAACCAGGGTACCACAAGTCTACATTTCATGTAGGGAACCCCCCTTGTCAAAGACACCTCAGATGCTTGATTAGCAGCCTGGTATCAGGGACCATCTGTGGACCAAAGTGTCCCACCTTGTGGTTCCTGGCTCTAGCTGAACAACAAACCCAAAACAGTCATTGTATAAGAAGAGACTTTTTTTTTTCTTAGCATTACCAAAGTGCTTCATCATTATCTTTTTTTCCCCACCATAAAGATCAAAGCTGGCTAATTAATTATGTGTTTAGTGTTGATAACAGGAGCCAAGCCTACTTAACAAAATCAACTGTTACAAGTACTCTCTTGCTGCCCCACACACTTAATGTCTATCCGTTACCTGACAGGTGTAAGTATAGTTCCGAAAATTAATCTGCAGTTAATGTGAGCTAAATACTACTTTGCCTCAAATAACTGCCCATTCAAAAGAAATACAGTGAAGCTTTCTATTTAATGTGAGTTCACAGCCTTTACAACATCATCTTCCCAAAATCACACACACAACCCAGAAGCAGGAAAGGAAATAGTACATGATGAAGACTTCAGTACAGAACCTAGTACTGCAAACCTGGACTTAAGACTTCATCCTTTACTGATGTGACTGCAGGTACCTTGGTGTCTCCTGACTCTACAGGTAATAGCTAACTGGTAGTGAACTATACTCATGTCCATCTTGTAAGAAGAGTTATGCTCCTGTCTGCTATCAACTTTAACAAACATGATAAAGAGGTAAACCAGGACACAGTTACAATTTTAAGTACCTGGGTTGGTTGAGATTTCGCTTTTTCATCGCATGAGTTCATGCATTCAGGAAAATTTCAGACTGTGGCACACTACGACCAATCACAACTTTAACTCCCTGCATATTGGCTGTGCCATAACATCATATGCATTTTTAGAAAAAGCAAAAGCAAGGCAAAGGCATCTGACTCTTCATTTATGTGTTCTCCAAAACTGTGACAGCATGCTGCTATTGATATCTTGCATTCGATATAAATTAACTGCAGCAAATGCAACACACCAGCAGCAACATCCTGTCACAGTTCAGGAAGCATGTGCAATCATTTAATACCTGAAGTATCATGCTGCCGTATCTGTAATACAGTGTTACTATCCTCTCCTTCAGAGACCAGACACACGTAGTTTCAGGCTGATGTCACCCATCCCTCCCAAAAAACTGTGGAGGTGCCGCTTGGCTGGTGTTTTTGCTCCAGAGAGGAGGCAAAGTCTTCCCATCACTCAAGTGCTAGAACGCCAGCAGTGCGGCAGGGAACGCTGAGCGCTGCAGGTCCCGGGAGGGAGCCCCGGCTCCCCACGCCGGTCCCTCCGGTGCAGGGCTCCCTGCACACGCACGGCTCCCCGCGGTGCTGACGGGAGCCTGAAGCGGGGCGTGTCCCCCTGCCCACGGGTCTCTCCCCAGATCCCAGGTGCCCAAAGCGTCAGGTCCCCCCTGCACGGAGGAGGCTCGGGCGGCCCCCCCGGGGCAGGGGCCGGGGCAGCGGCCGGAGCGGGGCGGGGCAGCCCGGTCCCCCCCGGACCCGGGCGGCGGCCCCGGCTCGCCCGGGACAAATAAGGAAGTTTCCGCGCTGTGCCCGCCCGCCGGTACCTACAGAGGCCGGGCACGTCCAGCATGCTGGAGATGCCCCGGTCGCACATATCCACCTCGGGCTGGTTCTTCTCCCTGCTCTCCTCCACGATCTTCTTCAGTGACTTGGACATGGTCTGAGCGGGGCAGAAACGGACACCGTGAGCCGTGAGCCGGACGGGGCTCCCACCGGGACAGCGCCGGGACGGCCCCGGCCGCGAGCAGTCCGAGGGCAGCGAGCCCGTCCGTCCCACGCCGCCGGCAGGCCCCTGTCCCTTGCTTCCCGTCCCGTCCCGCCCCAGCCCAGCCCAGCCCAGCCCAGCCCAGGGGAGCACTGGCCGGAATGCCGGCCGCCCTCCCGCCCCGGCGCGGAGGGACAGGCCCGCCGCTGCCCCCGAGGGGACTCACCGCGCGGTGCTGCGGTGGGACTCGAGGGGAATACGGCGGGACACCGGGCAGGACACGGCGGGACCGCGGGCGGGACAACGGGCGGATCCCGGCGGATCCCGGCTCTGCACGCGCCCGCCCCGCCCCGCCGGGCCCCGCCCGCCGCCTCCCGCCCCGCCCGCGCGCGCAGGCGCAGCGCAGCTCCCGCCCCGGAAAGCGGGGGCGCGGCCCGGGCCTGAGGGAGGGGGCGGGGCAAGGGGGCGGTTGGAGCCTGGGGAAGGGGGGAAAGGCTCCCTGTGGGAAAAGACGGGATGAAAAACCCCAAACAAACAAAAGGGTGCATTGAATCAACGGTTTCATTTCTTAAGGTGCCTTCGTGGATTGTCTAGTCAGTTCTAGTTGCAAAACTAGTGACAAGGCTGAACCCAGGTTCTGAGCACTTTTAGTTGACGTTGTCACACCGTGATGTTGGAGTCACAGCCTTACTGCCCGGAATGTATTTATGCTGTAACATCTCCGAGAGGAGTTAAGAAGCTCCTACTTCCTGTTGTTCCACAGACATGGAAGCTCAGAGAGATTAATGGCAAAGTCTATAAAATTACCTGAGGCCAGGCTACCTGTTGAGAGCCAAAGCTTTGAATTTTGCACATGCACTCCATGGTGTTAACTGAAAATAATAAGCCTAAAATATATCCCCAGAAGACAAGATGATGAGCAGGAATGTGCCTAAGCCAGCAAATAACAAACTTTCTGGAGGCGCAACTTCAACTTTACCTTTTTTAGGAATGTAAGGATTTAATTGCAGGCTGCAGAACTGTAGCATGTTTATCCCCAGATGGTATTTACTACCTTGAGCCTTTCCTGAAGTTACAGGCTGATTTTGGGTCTTTCTTACAAGACACAACTGAAAGAACTTCCTTTTATCTGGATTTCTCAGCACAGAACACACTGTCACTCACATGTACAAGATGATGTACAGCTCCTTTTTCTCTGCAGGAACATGAATCTGGATCCCTTTTATGTCTAAGAAAATGTCCTGACTGTCATCAGTCAGTTGTCCCAAAGACCTAGGTGCTAACATGTCTGCTGTTCTTATTTCGGGGAGAATGATCACAGGCTTCATTTAGTAGGAAAGGCTCAGGCAGATTTATTGTCTATAAATATGGTCCTAACTTCCTTATTCCAACAAACAGCACGCGTGACTGTAACCAGTTACTCACAAAACAGTGTCTTCATGGCTAATGGAAAGCTCACCTGGCTTCTCTCTGCCCCATTTATGCAGTAATCAGAACATTGTACATTGCCTAGATATCCACATTCTTCCCCTACCGTAGAAGTATTTAATTAATTCTCACTTAATAAACATATTTTCATTACTCCCTTTTGTCATGATTGTGTTTTTTTTTTACCATCCACCTAATTTCATTATCCTGTTGTTATGTAACAAGTTCATCTTTCATTCATACCTGCTATGCAACCTTCTTTGGTTCCTGCTTGAGCAAAGCTTTTGTCTGAGTAAGTGCATGAATCCATACCCCAGTCAGGTCCGTGCTGGATTTGTCAGAGGAGTTGCTGTCAAGCTTTGCTTTTAAAGTTTTTCAGCGTCTCATGGAGTACTAAATACCAGTTGTCTGAGAAGGAGTGGGAAAGAAGGTACACAAGCCACACTGTCCAAGGGTCGGGTCATTCCTTGGTCATGAAAAATTATTCACGTTGTCTCTTCAGCAGTCAAACTCGTGAAGAGTCATTTCCTGCAGGGGTCTATGCCACTGCAGTAACCCTGTGCCTCCTCTCTTATCCCCCACCACCTTTTCCCAGTACATGAAGTCCTTCTGTAACCCCCTTGGCCCCAAAGATCCTTAGCTCCCTCTGTATATCCCCTGCTAGAGGTTGGTCAGCCTGTGCCTGGGGACTGGCTGGTGGAGCCCTCCCCACATGTACAGTGCTTGAGCTCACAGTACAGGCTTTTCTAATTTAGGCCATCAAGCTACTGATTTTTTTGCTTATGAAACTACTACAAAACGTCTTTGCTATTTGTCAGATTTGTTCTAAATCTGTCACTTGGCTTAAATGTGAGATGAGCAGATGACTGAATTCTTTGCAGAGACTGGCATATGCCTTCTGTCCTTAGGACAGCAGGCTGAAGTAGGTGACTATAAGGTAGATACAGGGCCAGGACTGTGTGGCAGAGCTGCAGCTGCCCTGTAGTGGTCAGAGGAGGGAAAAGTCGTCCCTGCAACAGTGCTCCTAGCCTGCTCTGATCAGGCAATGAGTGCTGGATGTGCCTCCCACTGCCTCCTCTCACTGTACTGGGAAGCAGCAAGGGGATCAGTGGCTCTGTCCCTGCCCTTGCCCTCGCTGTTCTAGGTAGTTCTTCCAACCCAGGAAATGAGGTTTTGCATTATTATTTTATTTTTATCTTTTTTCCCCTCCAAGAAAAGCTACGATAATGGACAACATTAACTCAGGCTTAGTGTGTGCTCAAAGAGATACAACAGCAACATGCCCCTGCAAAACCAGTTGTGTACTTATGGGCACTGCTACTACAAATGTATCCATCAACATTACACTAAGTAGGTGTGATAACTGGCATGCAATATTTATTTTGCTGATCTTTTCCTTATAAAAGCAATATTTGGCCTCTATTTTAATTATCATTTAATAAACACTTTAAACATTTACTTGTTAGTAACCCAGTATTGTTGCAGTGGTTCTGTATTATGAACAGTAGTCAATCCTATGAATTTTTGTTGCATTTCATGTAAATTAGGACTGCAGAATAATTCTGTAGTTTCAGTTTGGCAGTTGACAAAAAATAATTACACTAAATATGTTAATTCTGGTGCCTAGGACACTTATCCTAAGTTATTACGGGAAACTTAGAGACCTCCTCCTTTGCTTTATGAACCAATTGAAAACTGTTTTTCAGTCAAAATTACTTTGTTAATTTAAATAAAATTAGCTAATATTTTAAATTAACCAGCACCATGATTTCTAGCATTTTAGCGGAATATCTTCTGTCTCCTTTACTTCAAGTAACTATAATCCTTACAATATCTCATTGTGGTATTACTTGTAATTTATTGTTTATAAAGAATAGCCCTGTCACATGGGAAGGGCAATTACAAGCACTGTTATGGACCTTTTAGTTCTTATTCTTCAAAACCTAGTCTTCGGAGGGCTTACCATTCATATGTAACTGCCTCATAAAATTACCTTTATATAAGAATAAATATCTATACTAACATGCAGAAGAAGATTTACATGTAAAATGAAAACATGCAAGCTCTAGGAAGTGAAAATATGCACTTCATTATGTGTGCTTTGTCATTGAGAGGGAGAGGTTGTAGTTGTGCAGGTATTATAATACGGGCATGCAGCATTCTCAACAATGACATATCTATAAAATAGCAATGTGCACAGACATAAAAGCAAAGACATTCATGGCAGCATTGTGAGATGAAGCTATAATTCTTATTAAACACAGATTTTGTCTTTTGAATTGTACACTGCAGAAAGCACATAGAAGTTTCATGGAATAATTCCTTTCAGATTATTTGTTTAGTTCTTCCTGTTTGCGTTTGCTGTGCAATCATTTTAAAGCAAGTGTTTTAAATTACTCCTTACCTTCCAAGATAGAAACATGGCTTAGCACTAGCTCTCTCCTCTAAGGACCTCCACTTTAATACTTCTGCAGTTGGTATTTCTGTTGTTGTTCCTCATATAAAATGTTAGAGGACAGCAGTGGGTTACTTTGTTCCTGTTTTTTTAAAAGAATGGGTTTGATAATTTACTCTAATTTTAGACTTTGACTATTTTTGGCGAGAGTCAGTTAGGCTAGATCAATTGAACCTTGTACCAGGAGCTTCATTCAACAGTCTTCATGAGCACAAATTCTCTGCTGGACTTTTTTTTTTTTTCCCTCTAAATAATCTCAAGCATTTTACTAATTTGTAAATAAAATTATGCACGAGTATTGAATATTTCTAACATCTAAAGATGCACCAATCTAACACGTAAAGATGCAAACCAATTTATGATTCTATAAAATTTGATATTGTGACCAAAGGTCTTGCCAAGAGCAAGTATTTATCATATCAAAAAATGTCCAATAGCATTTAATCTGCTTTAAAGCAAAACATGCTTTTTTTCTAAGTGAAATCAGTCTTTTAGAAGTACAGATTTCAGCAAAGTCATCAGTTTAGCTCGCATTCCCCTCTAGAGCTTAAGAACAAAGGTTGTGTTACCAGAATGGCCTCATGCACATCACAGGCCAGCAGATCATGTCTGCCTACCAGTCCCTAAGCCAGCAGGAGGCTGCCCCAGCGCAGCAAGCACGGGGACTGGGGTGTCCTCGGGGAACTTTGTGTCCTTAAACTGTATCACAATGACTGATACCAGCCTCAAAAATCCACTAATGAACTTCATTCATTAAAACCATGCACAGGTTTCTGTTTGTCAGTTTATGCTCTGTCACACTCCCGACAAGGCCAAGGTTTAACGTGAGGACTCATTTCTGACAGGACTGATCCACTTTTAACAGGAGCAATCAATGTACCACTGCCTGCAGTGGCAGGGAGTTGTTTGGAGAGACATACCCTTCCCTCTCATCTGTGGCTTCCAGCCAAGCTGTGCTCCAGGCTGGAGCAGAAATGCAGAAAAGGACAACATTCTTCTCAAGCCAATTCTTGCCTGAAATCTGATGTTTCCATTCCAGCCACCTAGTAGCAAGTGACAGCAACAGATATTGAAGGGATTCTCTGCCCTGCACCAACTGTGCCAAATCCATGGTGATTCACAGGAAGGTCAGAGCCAAAACAGACATTCATAGCCCTGTGATACAGCCATCCACAAGGAAGAAATACAGCCCTCCTTATCTCTGTAGGCAAATAACTCAATCCATGCTTGATTGCCCTTGAAGTGGCTTACACATTGTTGTCTTTAAAATGTATTTTGTGGCTTCACCTCCAGGCAGTTCAGATGTTTCTTTCTGTACTGCTTGCTATCCCCTGTAGTGAGTTTTAATAAACAATATGGACAAAAATTGCATCATCCTTTGATTGCAAATATGACATCAGTTTGGACATGGACTCTGAGCAGAAGTTTTCTGGACTACTAAACTGAAAATGTTTCATTTGATATTATGGTCTTTTATGTCTTCCCTTATTGGAGGAATTTTCTGTTTTGCTAGCAGCTCAGCAGGACAGATGTCTCCCAGTTTGATCCCAAACCAGTTATTTCTCCTTTTTCCATTTTATACTTAGGTATGTTAGCAAGAACATCACCTGGACATAGGCTCAGTTTTTCTTAGTCCTTGTACAATTTTAAAATGCTCACTTACATCTCATTCTTTTGTCTAGTGGGAGTTAACAGGTTTCTCTCTTTCTAACTTATCATCAGAGGATTTTGAGTTTTATTTTGTATCTTGTCCTTTTTTGTCTGCTTTGTTTTTTCTACATTTTCTTTTAACCAGAACGGCTGCTCAGCTGCTATAAAGTTTTGTGTGTTTGTGGAATGGTGGCTTTTGACCTTCACTGGCAAATCTTCAAAGAGTTCCTAGATTTTGTTAAAACTGCATTTATACTTTATTGTCATTCATAATTAATTATTGCTGTAGTCACATTAAAAAATTGCTTTTACTGTGAATGATTCTTTGTAATACTTGTAAAGTGAGAGTTCTGATGAGGCCCACATTCCTTTGCTGTGGTGTGACTTTCTCTTGCCCGTCCATCACAGTTGACATTCAGGATTCGTTCTGCGTTCTGACAAAAAATGTTTCATGATAGGAAACAGTATACCCTGTATATATATCTTTTATGTTTGATGTGTGTTAGCCCAGAGAATGAAAAATTTAATTGTAGTCAAAGATTAATTGATATTTCTCTATCTGCTCTATTCTGAAGTTATATCTGTTTCATAAATGTCTAGGAAGTTGCCTACAAGTTGACTAAGAAATCAACATAGTTACTAAAAGACTACGAAGTTTTTCATATTCAGTTGTAAAATAGATTTGGAATCATGAAAATATAACTCAATAAGTATAATTGCAGGTATTTGTATATATTGAACATAGGGCTCTGATCCTGACATGACTTCTTAATGTGGTTAAAATTTAGAACCACATCACATCCTTGCTGTATTAAACTTGAGTGAATGCTCAAGTACTGATTCAGCTGGGTTCTTATACCCAATGCACATATTACTGAAAGTTCTTCAGCACAGTTATCTGTGTAAGAGGCTGTAGAACAAGGGCATTTTTTGCAATTTCTCATTTTATCCAATTTGAATTAAACTTTATCTGATGTTTTCAGGGACACTTGGGACAAAACCACATAACTTCAGAGCAACATAAAGACAGGTTCATATCTTTGGTCCTCTTATGAATTTCATCTTTAAGTTTTATCCCAGCTAATTCACTTTTTATAGCATTAATTGTAAAACTTTGAAATTATGTAGAAGAAAATAAAAAATATACTGCAAAAACTCCTTTTCCCAGCTGGGTAGATAAGAGTTTATTGTCAGTACAATAAGAGATCACTTTTTTTTTTTTTTGACAGTGTTCTAAATTCATGACAGTAACATTTACAGTAACTTTTAAAAGTCCTTACTTCAGCTGCAGTTGTCATCACTGGATTTCAAACCTCCTTTATGATCTAAAGTCTCTTCAGTATAGGAAGGAATGGTAATATATTTCTCATAAACAGTGTTCTAGCTTGTCCAGCTTAACTGGAATCCTGATGGTAAAGTCACATATTCGGCATGAAATTTTATATAGACTTGATGAGATGTTGCAGTAAATGGAGCGATGTTTGTATCCTAAAATTAAAGACAACAAAAATGAAAAGCATTATAGAAAGTCAAGATCATTTGGAAGAGCCAGTGAGAGTGTTAAAACTGAGGCACAAATTGGATCATAGATTGAAAGAGGCCTCAGGTCTGTGGTAGACAGTGCTGCTGCATTTCTCCCTCAGGGTATTGCAACTATTTAAGTCACTAAATACGGAGCAAGCTAGCTTGATATCTCCCACTAGATGTCACTGCACGGTCTGAATTGGAAGGCTTCTAAGTTGCTACACATGCTTTGCTCCTTCACTTCCTCTCACGTGGAATTCATACCAGAATTAGGGAAACAGTCTTGTATATCAAACAGTAAATAATCATTTTAACCCCTTCGAGGGTCCCAGACAGAAGGCAATACATACCGTCCCACAGTATGGCCCGGCAGGGGGGTGGCTGGCATCCGGCCCGTCGTAGAGGATCAGATAGTTGCTGCTGCAATCCCCGGGGTCATCGATGCTGATGAAGTCAAAGTTCACTGTGACAATTCGTCCCTGGGACACAGCAAGGGCCCACTCACAGTCAGTGTTGTTGGGGTAAGTTGCTGGGTATCTGGGACTGGCAAATGAGCCAGTGGTGCCGTACAATGTTCCTCCACATCCTGGAAGCAGACATTGTTAAATGGCCTGGAAGGCTTAATTTCACAAGATAATACATCATTTAGTACATTAGTACAGTATTCGTAGTAGCACTGAAAAACAGAGACACTGTGAGCTGGAACAACTAATGTGGATAACAGCACTATTCCAAGTGTTCCCCTCAGCAAAATTGAGGGTCTAGCTTCAGCAGCCTGAGAAAAATATGCAATGGGAGTCACTGAATATTAAAAACCAAAGTGCCTTGGTCAGTTCAGTTCCCAGCTACTCCATTAGAGATGAATTCTCTTTGACTGTTCTTTGGCATGAAAAGTAGTGAATCCTCATCTGATAGAAAAATATAGAGAACAAATCAGAGAAAATAGTTGTATTCAGTAAACTAAAGGCCATTTATACAAAAATTCCATCTTCAACAGTACGCACAAGCAGATGACCTGGGAAAAATGCAAGTTTATAGAGTAAGAATGTGCAGGTCATGCCCCCGATTATTTTCACAGTGTCCAAGAATTTTCAGCTAACAGCTCTCAGAGATGGCATCTTTCTATTCGGTGTTTATCAAATATCTTCCATGAATTTGTGGGGGTAGTTTTTAAATCCATGTAAATTTGTAGCATATGGGAAAGAGCTCCACAGCCTAATTGTATGTCAAGAACTGGTTTGTTTAGTTTGTTTAGAACCTGCTAACTCCTGGCTTTATCTGATGGCTTCTAGTTCTTCTATGGGAAAAGTCAATGAACAGTTGATCAATAGTTATCATCCAATATCACTCAATTTGATAGACCTCAGCAGTTTCTTAACTAGATTAAAAAGTCTCAGCATACTTCATACAGAAGCTATTTTTTGTGTTGAGCCCTTTGTTAATCCTTATTTTTTTATAAGAGAAGACCAGAACTGTACACATCATTCAGTTTGTGTGTGAACTATCGATTTATACAGTGGCTGTCTATTTCTTCTGTCTTCCTTTCACAACAATTCTTATCATTGTGCCAGACTACTTGACTCCTAGTGAGCAGCAAGCTTTTCTTTTCTTGAAACTATTTTGCCCCTAAGATCTTATTGTTGAGTACTAAAAGTCAACTCAGTGCCAATATTTTTGTATGTAAATCTAGGGTTGTCTTTTTTGACCACATTCTTCATTTACACTTTACTACACTGAGCTTTATCTGCCTTTTCATCACTAGGCCACTCAGTACTTTATGGTTATTCTGCAGTGCTTTTCATCTGGCCACGAGCTTTCCTACCTCCAGTAACTCAGTGTCATGAACAAACTATTACCCACCTGTTCCATGCCATTTCATAGGACATTTTTGAGTGTGTCTATGATATAGTCATTACACAGCATTATACTTAGTTTATTTTCTTGAGGCAAGTTTCAGTCCTCTTCTGGCTTAGCAGTGCCTAGATCCTAGGGAATATTGCAACTGGACTATTAATGAGGCAGGCTGGGTCACCACCACTGCTGCCACTCTGTGGATTCCAAGGCAGAAGTTCCCGATACTTTCTGACCTCTCAGTGAAAGAAGCTGATCTTCATCTTAAGTGGACTACATCCTCTGAGGCTGCCAAAGTCAGCATTAGAGAGAGGAATTGCCTCCATCTCATAAAATGAATCTTACCCCCCTGGTTCTGAAGAGCAACTACCTCTCTCCAGTGACTGAAAACGGTGGACTATGTCCTCTAGGGAAGGTCTAAAGTGTTGATGAGGCAGAGTCCAAAAAGAGAATTCCATATTGCTGCATTTTCTTTCGGTGTAGAGTTACTTTGTAATTACAGCCTTACCACTTGATGATGAAGTCCAAGTAATTTCATATCCATCATGAACCTCTGAAAAATCACTCTTGAAACGAAGGTAGACAACGTGGTTTTTAGGGAAGATGGGACTGGGCACAGTGTTTCCACAGAACCTTCCAAGTAGTGGTGATTGCACATCACTCCCATTTCTGACCTTCAAGAGACACAAAAAACATTGTCAGTATTAAATTCCTATGCCAGTTACACACCAGTACAATTATTCAGTGATACAATCACAACATAAAATGACAATTATGGTATGCATTCAAGTCACTACTTAGTTTAATATTGTTATTTTTACTATTATATACTCTTGTATGGAAAGAAAAAGAGACCATTAACCAGTCTGTCTGAGTTTTGTAACTAATTGCACAGAATAAGTATAATCAGAAACAGGCAGCTAAATTTTACGGTGTGGTCATCTCCTGACTAAACAAAATTACTTAAGTAGTAGCTAAGATGTGCTTTTGCAAGCCCATGTTTTACTTTTCATAAGAAATGTTAATATTCCAGATAAAAATATTAATTCTTTACCCCAGAGACCGCTCTTTTTCCTGGTCACATTAAGACACAGATCATATTACACAGCTCAGATTTAATTTGATTTTTTTCCGAGCTCCAATAATGCTGATCCTCAGATCCATTTCTTGAGACAGTAAAGAGGATATGAAAAGAGAACTAAATAATGATTCTGCCACAAATATCTGATTTTTCTCATCTGACTAGTGAAGGAGTGAAGATTGCACAGGAGAAGGATGTGTGTTTTATTGACACAAAGTACCTTTGCAAGTATCCTACACTTGTCACTAGAGCTGTTTTATTTTTTAAAGAAAAATATCAAGCAGATGGAATCTACTACTGGGAAAAAAGCACTCGTGTTTATGGCTTTCTGTTCATGCACAAAGGTTAGTATTGAATGCAAACTATTTCAGATTGCTCTCTTAACTGGGTAACCTCAACAAGAGCTAGGTAAAGATGAGTTAGCTAATAATGAAACTACTTATTCATTGGTTTTGGACTTAGTATAGTGTGTATTTTTAGCCTCTTAATATAACACCTAAGTATCTTTTACCATAAAACTGTAGCAATAAATTAGTCCCTTATGTCAGCTCAGCTCAGACTTGATCAAAGCTTATCAATATCCTTTGAATTCAGCACATTTTGACATAGGCCCACAGAATACATATACTTGCTTGATACCTCTAGGAAATCACGTGAACAGTGGGTACTGTCTTCCAAACTGAAAGCATGGAAAAAGAGAGATATTGTGTGATTCTGGGGAGCTCGTAGAATGATAGAACAATCCATATTATTGGGGTGATGACCAGGCCAGCCAGGGCTCTTCAGATAACCAAATGGCTGATTATACTCTCTGCTGCAACCTTGAGACAGAAAACCAGAAACATGTAAGGATTTCAGATCTCTATACTGCTTTTCACTGTATGGCATAAACAGAGGGATAGATTTTTTGGATATTTCTTCAAGCTTACCTGTAGCTTGATAGGAAAATCTGACTCCATTATTAATCATATATTCATCGGACTTGAACGTCACAATGGCAGTGCGATCATAAGAATAAAACTTGGGGATTGGAAAAGCTTCAGTGCCACAAAATCTATGGACTGACCCTTGGCTGTGCTGGAATTGAATACATGTCACAAGTTACTTAATTATATAATTCAGTTTTTTACTTCCTGAACTTGAGGTAAATAAATCTCTCAACACCTTCTATACCAGTTATGCAATTGTATTTCAAAGTTCTCATGGAAATCACTTAATAATGTTTCAGCATTTTATGTTGAATTATTATGAGAAACATATCAAATGTAACAGGTATTTTCATGCCAAAAAGAGAAATAATGAAAGGAGGTTTAGAATAATGTAATATAGGGGACATAAACAGTTGGGGCTTTTTTTTCCTGGTGTTTTCCATAAACACTCTTCTTGGCATGAGTATTTATTTTTACTATGGTTCTTGAATGGAAGGAAGTACAATTAGTTTATGGAAACTCACTGTTGGGCAGTATTTTTTGGGTGTTAAGTTTGGCAGAACTGTTACTTGGTGCAACTGGGAAAAGCTGTGTAACGCTTACCCAGCTCTAATTCAATCTGTGCACAGTGTGCTTCCATGAGGTCTGTGTACCAGTTAACACACCTTACCTGGGGCACAGTGCGTAACACTTTGGATGTGCTTCTCACACAGTATCATCAATCAGTCTATTACCAAATGCTGAGTTTCTCCTCTCTTTCCAAAGAAGGAAGAGAGCTGAATGTGGGTGTGGAATGGTATCACCTGTAAATCTCTTACTATTGGTGAATCCCGGAGCTCTAGGTAGTTCTGAGAGCAGTCCTGGCTGGAATGGAGATGGAAGGCCTCTACCTCCACCCTGACTTGCTGTTGTGGAGGGGCATCAATGATCCAAGTACAGAGAGTAAATGGTGGATACTCATTTGGAAAGTTAGGAGATGTTGCAGTCAGAGATGTAGAAGTTGCATTATATATTCCTCCACACAGGCCTGTGTAGAACAGTAACAAATGCATCATAGAGTGAAAATCTTTTAAACTGAAAAAAATATTTTGTGAGGAAAACTACACTGGTGGGTATACTTTTGTATTTACATCTGAGTGTCTAGAAGAAGAAAGAAAGTAAAACACATGCTAATGTTGTCAATGTCATAAAACTCAAATAAATGTTTGTTGCCTATTTGTTAACAATCTGTGAGCATTTCTGTTTTGCACTCCAGGCTGACAGTCACCTCACAATCAGCCAAGACCCAAAGAGAATTGTACTGGGGTCTAGCAGAGCTGCTTACAGATGCTGTGCTCTGGACTATTTTTGTCCTTTCCTGATCCCTATATCTAGAAGAAATTTTGATGCATTACTATTTAAATATAAATATTCACAAAGAATCACAGCAATATATATGCATACGTATATATGTATACTTACGATCCACTGTGGCGTAGGTAGCATTGAAACCCTCCCTTTCCGCAGAACTGTCTGAGATAAATTTCACAGTCAAGGAATTACGGGTAGAAAGAAAAGGAGCTGGCACTGTAGATCCACAGAATGTGCCAACTAAATTGTCATTTTCATTATCTCCATCATAAAGCTGAAAGAAGAAGAGTATATAAGCCACTATTTATTTAGGCACAACAAACAAAGAAAGAGAAATAAAATTCTATGACCCCTCCTGACATTACAATTTCTTTTACTTGAAAGCGCAGTATGTGCTCTTGTGCTTTAACAGGATGTTCTTGATGACCATAATTATTCACTGCCATATTAACTAATTCTGTTGGACAGTGTAAATCTCATTATGGAACATTCTGGTTCATTCTCAGCAAATCTATTAAAAAAAACTACTCTATTTTAATTTTGCATTCTGATTTCTTTATTATATGTAAACTCGAAGTGCTTTTCAGTGGGAAGGTTGATTTTATTCATCAAAATGTAGAATGAATTCCTAGTTTCATTGAGACTGTCTAATGTTCAACAGGATCTATAACAATC
Organism: Lophotriccus pileatus; assembly: GCA_035583135.1. Lineage (NCBI taxonomy): Eukaryota > Metazoa > Chordata > Aves > Passeriformes > Tyrannidae > Lophotriccus > Lophotriccus pileatus. The sequence goes on along the minus strand of JAWWES010000081.1, from coordinate 19,814,699 downwards.
CTTGGTGGAAATTGTTTAGCAGCATTCTGCTATCTGATGTTTTGTATGCTCATCTCTAAGAAAATAGCTTCCATGGGTGAGCAGTGAGCATCAAGATGTGTGTATCCAAAATTTTATGAATTCAAGATCTTTCAAGTGTAGGATAATGAATCTGCAAGTTTACTTTAAAAGTATTTGAGTTTTGCTTTGTTTCTATTCTGTGAAATAAATACTCATTTATATGGGCAGCCTAAAACCAGACACATGTCCCCATAACAATGTTAAAATTCTTATTGGTTTCCAAAAAGGCAGAACGACATCTGGAGTAGTAATCTAACCCAATGAAAAAAAAATTATATTAAGCAATTTAATTTCTTCTTAAGACCATTTTCTATTAATTAAGTTAGTCTCATGGAGAAGATAATGGATTGTATCCCACTGATATTTTCTTGTTAAAATACGCAGCTGTCTTACTTTGACATAATCATATCGGCAAATGTGAGCAGTCGATGCTTCAAGCGCAAATGAAGTGAAGGTGAGGTTGATCAGTTTGTTTACAGGTGCACTTATGGTCCACACACAGTCCAGATTTTTCTCATATCTTCTGGTCACATTGGAGACTGGGGGGCCAAAGGTATAAGCTGAAGTTGTCAAGTAACCACCACAGCCATTCTGAGGTCCTGTTAAAGACAGAGAAGCTTTTTAAAAGCCATTACTGGCATTTATTTAATCTTCAACTCTTTAATGTTAAGCCAGCAGCTTTTTTTTCTTCTGTGCTACAGTCTGTTTTAGTGTCCTGTTTCGCAAGGACTATCTCAGTGATTAAAAGACTTTCAACACAAACAGAGAGATATGAATCACAATTAGATTTCATAGAGTGAATTAAGAAAGGCTCACGTCTTCTGTTGAGTATAAAAACAGCATCTATTTTGAAAATGTAGCAAGAGGTCTTTAAAAGGGACTGTAAGAAGACAAAGGACAGAAATGACACAGAAGAGCAGTGGTCCGAAGGCCTTTGAACGGGATTCTTGCCGGCCAGTGAGACTATTTGGTCAGTAGGGGGCACTGGGTTGTTGGCTTTGAAAATGTGGTATGAAATAAAGTTTCTTATTTTGGCAATGCAGCGGCGTCCTAGGGGGGTTGAATTTGGCAACCTGAGGCTGGGACTCAGACTCATATTCATGAAACTAGCTAAAAGGGATTTCTGGAAGCATTTTGCTTGGTGGGAACTTACAAGCCCTCTGAAACACAGGCTGCTTTTCATTTGAGTCCCACGGACAGGGCTAAGTTCTGGACTTCTGTGCTGTGAAATTTTGAGCCCTATAATGTCAGTAACATTGAAAGAACTTAACTTTGGAGAAAACCAGTTATTAGGGGATCAGAACCTCTCTCTTGCATTGAATTACAGACAAGCAAAAAATACAGACTACTGAAAGGCGCTTTTTTTTTTTTTTAATAGTTTGATTTCCAGGGGTAGGACTGGGCTAGTAAATGTGATCAATTTATTTACTTCCTTCCCCAGTCTCTATGGGGTCTCCTGACCAGGAGTTCAAATAAAATATGGTTTATACACTTGGTTTTGGGCCTGAGAAAAAGTTTTTGTAAACTTCACAGAGCAAGGCAGTAACTGCAAGCAGCCTGTTGTCTCCCACAGCAAATCCATTTATGAGCATTCGATAATAAATGAAGGTACAGCTGTGGCTGAGCAACATGAGCGGAGTTTCAGAATTTCATCTGCATGTGTAAAATATGCCTGTCTGGCACATTCAGTGACCTAACCTTGACACACTGTTACGTTTCCAGACATATAAAACTATGCCTTACTTGAACTACAGTATTACAAAAGATCACTCTGGGGAAAGAATCAGCATCCAAGCATCAGGATTGCATCAGTAACTGGAGAGAGCCCTGTCTTGGAGACTGTAATAGTTAAACCAGAGTGACTAAGGCTAAATGTCGTCCTGCTCTACTAACCAAAGCCGGAAAAACCCCACCCTGCAAAGAAGTTTGCTTAACCCCAAAGTCTTAATAACACGTGATTTCTGCTTTCACTATAGCTAAAAATGAACAGAAGAGACTTATTACCAAGTGAAAAAGACAGGAATTAGTAGATTATAGTCCAGTTTTTCAGGCAGCTAATGAAATGGGAGACTTGGAAAAGTGTTAGTGTTCATTCTGATGCCACTGCAGAAGGCGAGAACAACAGCAGGGGAAATGTGAGCAATAAATCACTTTCTTACAAATAGTCTAGTAAGGAGGAAAATGTCAGACAGGAAGGTGCCTGAGCCCTAAGAGAGCAGTTTCACTGTATTTTTTAGTTTGTTCACCCTTCTGCATGATTTATTCAGTCTCCCTGAAACAATGTTGTTGGGGCCATTTCCTGCTCAGCATTTTGAACACTGTCAACTAAACATAACGTTAAGCATTATGATCAGCCATAGATCATAATGTAGCTATACAGCTCTGCAATATTGAGTCTGGACTGATATATGGGTCAGACACTTACAAAGCTCCCCTTCACCTTTTTTAAAGTTAGAATTGCAGAGATGCCAGTCAAACCATGGCAACAGGAGTCAGGGAATTGCCACAGAGCCACACAACAGGAAGGCTCTCAGTGCTACTGGATTGTCCTTTTTTCAATATCAAATGTTAGGACCTTTGTAATGGTGAACTTCACTGCTAGCTGTGCAGCTATAAAGACAGCTCAGATGACAAAAAATACAGATGTGGGTAAGCTGTGTGTGTACACCATATGAAATGGACCTGACAGAGAGAGAAGCAGGCCAAACTCCCATTATCAGAAAATTAATTCTAGCTAGTATAGTGTAGCCAGTAATAGCTTCTAAAGGCAGATAAATTACTAAAAGTGTGATTTATAGTTAATAAAGAGGAGGTTTCTCACAATGTCTCAATTGCCGTGCTCAGCTGCAGCAGAGTCAGATGCTTACAGGACAGTACATTATAAATAACATCTAGACTGAAAGTTGACCAGATATCAAGTAGCCCTGCATCCAGACAAATAAAGAGCAGCCCTTGTTGAAAAATCTATCCATCTTGGTGCTTTTCAGTACTGATCAATGTTACATCTGATTCAACCACTAGAAGTTACACAATAGTGAAGCTGTACAGATAAAGGGAACACCCACAAGTAAAAGAAGAACCAACTGCTTAACAGAAGGGAACTTATGCTAGCTGCACTGCATTTTAGCCAGGACACAACACATTGTTTTAAAAACCAGAATCACTTCTGAATAGAAGGCCAAAGAGTAGCTACCTTTAATGGAAACTTATTCAACACTGACTAACACAGCCAGAAAAAAAATGTAGCTAAAATTTAGGCAAAATCTGGGCCTGAGAAGTCTGTTAATTTGTAGTATAGACTCTTAGATATTAAAAGCTAAACTTGATTAAAATAATGAGAAATGTATCTTATAGAACAATTTGTATGCCAGCAGATGGATCAACTATATGTCTGTCTGTGTTGTTTCAGTTTCTGGTTTCTTATTTAAAATAAAAATCATAAGGTCATCATAAATCAGATAGCAATCTTGTCTTCCTCGTAAACAGCTTGCCAGAGAACACAAATTATCAGAAGAACTAGGGCACACACTGTCATCACTAATTGCTTTTGGAGGGAAGCATTAATGAAACTAAAAAAGGCTGAAGGACCATTCAGAAAAAAAGGGATTGAAGGTTCCTTATGGCAAATAAAAATAATTACAGCAGAGACCAAGCACATGTTTCTCTGTTAAGAGTTATACCCTCTAGATATGAAATGAAGATGAAGATAAATCTTTGAAGCTGCCTGCCTTTGAAGCACAGCCAGGAGCAAAGTTCATTTATATAGGTAATTTATATGTAAGGGAGCCTACAGAATAGTTTGAAATCAGCTAAACCACTGACATTTCAAAACACAACAAAGTAATTTTGCTGCCCTTCCCTTCTTAACAAATGAGCACCCCAAATGGCTACTAGAAGGCAGCAAAGTTCAAAGAACTGTTCTAGTTCTGCTTGAACAGTAAGGAAAATCCTGTCCCAGAATTTTGAATCTCATTTGGTTTTACCTAGAATCATCCCCTGGAAACTCAAGACTCCTCTCTGATCTGAACTAAAGATCAGAATACCCAAAGATTAACTCAGTCAAGACTAATGCTTCTTTCCTGATGGGTCTTATTTCCAGTGCAGAGGAGTGGCTGGACTAATTGTGGCAGTAGTAATTATCTCGTAGATTGGTTGGATCGTGGCTTCAAACAGTAAGGCTCAGAAGGACAAGGCTGGAGAGAGGAATTGTACTGTTCTACTTTGTCTCATGGGTGATACTGAAGGTTGATAAACCTATGCAAGCTGAGCTGAGCTGTTCCCATGTTTGGCAATTGCTGCACCAACTTAGTGTGGCTGCAGGGCCCTGGCAGCAGTGCCAGCCCTGACCACAGAGCCTGAAACATTTCAGGAAACCTCTGAAAGCACAGAGCCCTTTTCAGTCTGTAGACTAGCCTTTATGTAGAAAGGTTTTCTGACTGGTTTGCTGGCCTGGCAATGGTACCAGCAGTGACATTTAGGGCTGCAAAGCCCCACTGTCATGCTTTAGCAGGATTTTGCAAATGCAGTCAGATGAAGTTCATATTCTTAAGTTTTTTTGGGCTGATACCAAATATAACAGTCCAGACATGCTCTGTGCCAAGCCTGCAAAACTGTAGTCTATATACTGTCCTATCCATCTCCTTGATGCTTGTCTGGGAGACCAGAGGCAGACGTGCAGTCTTGCCTCATTCTAGCACTTACTAATACTGCATTAGAGTCCATATTTGGCATCACAATGCCCAGGCCTTTGCAGGTCTCTTGTGATGTGAATCAGAATTGTCTCCTTGCCTCTTTTTCATATGCACCAGAGGACAGATTTTCAGCTGAAGAAGTCACTGATTTCAGTCAAGCTAAGACAATTCATGCCATCAGAGAGTTTACGCACAGTTGTGTGAAATGCCATTAATCTGAATATCTCATCAGCTTCCAACCATTTAGTCACTACAAAGATATGTAATTACTGTGTCTGAAAATAAGTTTTCACCTAATTTTTTCATATCAGTCAGAAATATCTTTTTTAAATGTCTGCCTCTATTGTCTGTCCAATTCCAGCATGCAAGTCCCCCTCATATTTATTTTGCTTTGAAAGAAGAAATCCTTCACTGGATCCTTCAAGAACCACACGGATGCAATCCTGCACAATGTGCTCTAAGACGACCCTGTTTGAGTAGTGAGGTTGGACCATGTGACCCAGTGTGGTCCCTTCCAACCTGAACCATTCCGTGACTCTGCAATTAAATGACTAACATTTCTGAGAGGCATTTGTAGACTATCCCTTAGCTCAACAGTTGTATTCTTTTCCAAGATACCAAAGAGATCTGTTTCAACACTGCAAATGCTTTCTAAATTTAGTTAGATTTCAAGCTGATGCATATTTTTATATTTGAGCCCCAAAATACATTTAGAAACAGTCCGGGAATTGTGACTTTGAAACATATATTCCAAGCTTGTCACAGACGGTTTTATTTTCATAGACTATAATAAGATGAAGAAAAGATATTATTAACCACAATTTATTCATTAATAGATTAAACTAATCATAGTTTATCCATGACAATGTAATGAAATGTGTAATAATAATGTGTAATATATTTGGCAAAAATTGTGTGAATCAAAAGCCCAAAGAAATTTCTGCCAGAAGACTTGTGAGATTCAGACAATTTGCTCCTCAGCTAGACCTCTGCAGCATCAGGTTCCAAGTTCATGTTGGATACCTTAACATACACCCCTGGAAACCAGTCCAGTGGGCTGTGAAATCTCTGCCAGTCACTGCTGTATGAGCAAACGCAACAGCATTCACATGCCACAGTCAAGGACACATTCTTGTAAGATTTTATTTTTTTTTGTTGGAGGAAGAAAAGTTTGAAGGATTCAGCTTTCCCACAGGCCATAACTGCTGTTGTCAGTGCAGGTGCCTGGTGCCACCTACTGCAGGCGTCAACTTTATTTACATAAATCAGTGCAATGAACTACTGCTGATGGTGTGAAAATTTAGAAATTACTCACAAAAGGACACCTAACCCTGACTTATGCAGCAGAATAACCAAACCAATATTTTACACTTTATATTGCACATTCAGATTTTTTTTTCAGCAATTCTGAGTAACCCGGAAAGAATATGCAGCAGCTGTGCATGCTGAACACTGCCAAAAATCTGCACCTTGAAACTGGAGGTAAAGTGAGCCGTGGTTTCAGTCTGCAGGGCAGAAGAGAATGTAGAACTAAATTAAGCATTTTTTTTGTTGTTGACAATATAAAATAGCATTAAAATGCTACTGGATCAATTTTTAAAAAAAGTAAACTTTAATTTCATTAGGGGAGAGGATAATAATAAACCTGTTTGTGACAGGCAGTTAGTGTATTGTATTCCAAACAGGAAGTAAGTAATTCAGTACACAGCAAATAGAATAAAGGAAGGCAGATACCTCTGGGTGATTTATCAAGTAAGTTACAGATCATCTGATCAGGAAAAAAAGCATATAGAATATAATCTATTTCTATTATGTGTTTACTAGGCTATTTATGTAAATTAACTATTAATGCATTTTTCTGGTATAATGATTTATATTTCCAACTATTTTTCTTCTAAACTCTACTTGCTTGTGATTATTTTCCTTATGCAAAATGATTAATATTCATTCAATAGAAATACTCATTTCAGTAAAAAGAATGGAGAGATCCTTGAGGGAAAAACTGAGCAAACTGAGGACAATGCAAAGGATGGGGTGTTTCAGGACTTAACATTCCAACAGGCTAGTGGTTGCCAAAGGTTTTGGAGACATTTCTCCTGCCCTAGAGCCAACACTAGTCTTCTCATTGTTGCCACCCTATTCTTCGTGCCTGTCTATATCCATCTGGTTTTCCTCGTCTTGTGTTTAAATCATAATCTCTTTGTGACAGCAGATTGTTGCTTTATTCTGCCTGTACAGTGCCTAGTGCAGAGGAATTGTGGCCCCTGAGCTCATAAGCCCCAAGGTGGTGCAAACAAGGGATGACACTGATATTAATCCAGTGCATGATATTTGTCTTTCACAAAGCATAAACTTGAATTTCTCCTGCATGCTCACAAAAGATAGTATAAAAAAAAAGGAAGAGGAAAGAGCTGGCCACAGCTTGAAGTCAAACAGAATTTAGGGTAGTAGAGAAAAAGCAGGCAATCTTCCTCCCCTCCTCCATCCCACCTTTCCCGCTGCCCCAACTCTGTTGCAGTTTTACCTGTGTTGTGTGAATTAACCTCAGGAAGAGCTTTTTGACTCAAGCCACTTATCTAATCACGTGCAACACTTTTTGCTTCTTGCAAATTCATGTGGCTTCCTTAGCCTCAATGAGCTGAGCTGTGTTTCAGAAAACCCCTCAATCCTTCTCCAGTTGTTTAGAATGCAATGTATTTTTCATTACTGAGACAATGGAGCTGTGCACTCGAGCAGAGAGCTTTCAAGGAGAAATTATTTGCTGTTAATAAGCTCACAGCTACATCTCCTGACAGGCATTGCCGACTCTTTAAAAACAAGAAAAAAACGCATATGTTTTCTTAGCCTTTGTGTCATAAGCCTCAGAGCGATCACAAATTGAGGTGAGAGAGTCACCCCACTACTGAATGGGAATAGGCAGAAGCTCCATTTATCACCAAAGTCTTATTTGTGCTATTACAGTCAGGATGGCAGAGGTATGTGCAGGCGCTGTCCCTGCCAGCCAGGGTCAGCTGTAAAGCTCAGATCTCTCCTTAGAGCTCAAGAGATAATCAGGAGATCTTTGGCCAAGTCACAAGCTCAGTACACGCAGAGCTCATTCTTTGGGGAGAGATCTTAGCTTTCCTTTCTTCACAGAGACATCTCATGTAACCAAATGCCTTAAGCTGTTATTGATTTCTCTCTTCTCATCCTTTTATTGATTGCCTAGAGGAGCACACGCTCACTGTGGAAAGGAGGTATAATTCTCATTTTACAGACTGAAAACAGAGGCAGAAAAAAAAGGTCAGTGGTAACTAAGAGGAGTCTGTCTTTCCATAAATCTAACACTTGGAGCACGCTAGGATCTTCCAGTCAGCCCAGCTCACCAGCTCAGCCTGAGAGCATTTCCAAGTGATTCTAAAAATGAGGCTGATAAGTGTCCAAACTTAGTAGCAGAAATAGTGAAATGATAAACCCTCTGAACCACACCACAAGGACCACATGTCCCACTGATCAAATGCACCATGTCACAGAGTGGGTTATGACAAAGAGTGCTGCTTGTGAAATGTGCAGTTAACATTATAATGCATGGGGTAGTATGGGCAAAGAAAAGACATTTGACAAGAAAGGTGAGATGTTGCTGTACTATCAAATGAACACTATTTCATACTTTCTGTTAGTCTCCTTTTTCTGACTAGTGGGGGGACCTTGAATATTCTAGTGGGTGCAGGATCAGTGATGCAAACAAATTGTTTTCATAAAAACGGAGCACATTTTTCTACAGAAATGTCAGGGTTTAACGTTTCGAGTGCCTGGAAAACGCTGCATTTTGGCAGTACCCTTAAGAGAAGCCTGATCAGGAAAGAAGATTGAAGAGCTTGTGGGGAAAGGAAATAGTTTAGTTTACTACAAGCAGAAACAATGTACTGTTTCTGCTCCCTTCTTTCCAAAACATAATCAGGGTCACTCACAACATGAAACAGAGACCAATAATTATGTTATCCAGTTGTGCTTCCCTGGGGTAACTAGAGAATAATGTGCTCATTGTCATCTGACAGAGAATGAGGCTTCTTGTTTCTTTACAGATACCATCTTCCTTATTCAAGAGATTTATCATTATTAATTGTCGTCTGATTGCATTTGTACTCTTACAAAACCACATGGGTTTTATCTTTTGAAAGACATGAGGGAGCTTCTCTAAAGCACTATGTAGAATAACAGGCTTTTAGATCTTCATGGTTTTATTCTCTTTCATTTGAAGCATAATCTCAGACTTCATAGTATGAAGATGAATCACAGATTTTCCTGGCTCCATTTTTTAGGCAAGCCAAACTGGAAACATTTATAGGATGTGACTCATTTTTTCCTCTTATAATATACTTTTCTACTTTTTGGCCATTTTGTACTAGCATGGGACTGCCAGGATCCTTGCTAATGGCTGTGTGGTTTAGTCCCTGTGGCTTGCTTCCCACAGTGAAGAAAGAAGATCTACCATTAAGCATCTCACCACCACAGGCTCTTCATCACACAGCCCACATCTCCTCTTGGTCATCTTTTATAACTCGCAACTCCATTGCTCCTGAGTAACTCCTGCCATGATCTTTCTTTCCTTGGGAGCCTCCAGAAATGTCCCTCTAAAACATAGCCTAATAGGTGTCAAGGTTTATTCATAAAAGGCTTCTTCTCACTCTAGGAAATTATCAGGCATGGCACTGACTTAAAGAGCTTGGCTTGTGTTCTGTTGTTTGCTTAAACAGAATATCTGGCAAGTTGCACAAACAAATCTAAAATCAGTGGCTAAAAAAATTGACTAAATGCCAACAGGAAGAGCAAAAGCTTGAGGAGTTCCTGGTGATCTCACTCTGAAACGCGAACTAAGGCTGCAGGGGATCTATAATAACTGATACCTCATGGTTTAAAAACAGCAACATGTAAAGCAACATTATGTTACCTGGAATACAGTTCACAAGAGGGGTCTTAAAGATCTTGTGGCAATTACTTAGTGTGAAGCAGAGGAAGAGTTAATAATAATAATAATAATAACCATGAGGTCCTGTGGGAATATTTTTCTTGGCAAGGCCAAGTAGAACTGGTTATTTTCCTTATCTGTAAATACTTTCTCAGACTGTATCAAATGAGAAAGTCACTGGTTAGGGGCAGGGAGGGGATTCAATGACTCAGCAGAAGACTATGTTTGTTCTGCCACAAAGGCCTTTCATTCTGATCTGTCTGAGCGCCAGCTTTGCAAACTGGACAATTACTTCTTTCTAGATCACAAACCCCATGGAGTTAATTACACAGGAAGCTACTAGAGATGACATGAAATCAATTTACATGTAATAATTATTTGTTGCTTACCCTCCCTGAAACAATTCAGAGGTTATAAGAAGATAAAAAGCTCCTTTTACACCTTGATCTTAAAAACAGACTACTGAGTTTAAACTGCTTTTAAGGTAATCATCAAACTTTGCCCCTTTTCTTGTGCCATCAAAACATTTAATATCCAGTGCCAGCTAACCAGAATGATCCTGCAAATCAGTAGAAATCAGAACAGTGTAATGCTTCAGGGGAACCACAGTCTTAACTCACCTCAACACTTCAGTTCTTAAAAAGGCGTGAGGTGAACTGGAAGGAAATGGAAACTGAGGATAGATTGAAAGGAGGCACCTTTAGCGCACCACCAACCTCTGACTACAGAAGAATGAAAATTCTCAGGTATTGCATTATTTCCTCCAAAAGAGAAACCTTTGGGTGCTGCTAAGCCTTCAGTCACCCAAGAAATGCCTGTGCCTTCAGAGAGACAGGAAAAGGATAGCAAAGAATAAAGGGAGTCAGTTCAAAACCAGACTGGGATGCAGGGATCCCATAAGCCTGGCATTTAGCTCAGTTCACTCAATTTTCACAAAATCAGAAACATTCTTCCACTTCCAGCACTCCTAGTGAGGTAGATCACAACTGCTCCTCACTAAAAGAAATTACTTACCAGCAGATTCTTGGGGTTATGAGTCTGATAATATGCTTACCTAAGGTCTCCCTGAAAGATGCTTTCCATCCCCTGTCTGCTCCATAGAAGTCAGTGGTAAATACCAGGAACAAGTTATTACTGGAGCTCTTAATCCTGGGAGGCAGTTCTGAGCCACAGAATTTCCCGAGGAGAGGAGCATGGGTATCTGAGCCATCATATACTGCCACATAATCTTTGTAGCAGGAGGGAGATATTTCAAGCTGGAAGCTGTTGAATCTGTAAAACACAGTGGGAGCTTTAGGTATCACATTTTCATTTCTATTCCTGTGTTACATGTGTTTTTAGTGCTTGAGGAAAAATTCAAGTGCTAGCAATAGTGCTAGCCATACACAGACAAAACATGTCTCTTCAGAAACAAACAAGCAGAACTATTAACTGCATGGCAAAACACTTCAGCCAACTAGTCTCAAAGAAATTGGGACCCTTGCCCACTGGGCCTCTTGCAAGGCAAGCTGTCAGCACACCTCAGCTTTCTGTGAGGCAGCAGGTCTCCTCTGTGCAATATAACATGAAGGCACAGAGTGCAGACCAGCTGGGTCTTCTGCTAAGCTGGGAAATGTTCTCTTAATTCACAGTCAGCATATACATGATTGAAGAATGTATCAGGTTTTTTAATTTCTCAGTGGCAAGATTTTGTGGCAACCATATCCCTCTCTTAGGCAAGACAGCACACACAGAGAAGTATACTCTTTGAGGTGGGTATTATTACTTTGGCTTTAAAGTGAGTACCAGCCTTGAAAAGAATTACTATTTTTCTTGTATAAACTCACAGGAGTCTCAGAAGTCCTCAAAGACTGACAGAATTTAACTAAAAAGCATGAGCTTCATTTTTACAATTTCTTAGTCCTCTTGGTAACCAAAGTGGGAACTTAAAACTGTGGTGATATTTTGCACATAACAAGTTGAAGAGAAAGATGTAAGGGAACCTGAGGTTGATCAAAATGACTTCAGTAGCCATTTCTCATTTTAGTTCAGCTTTGCCATTGGAAAAGGAAAGACAGAGAAAAAAATTGTCAATAATTGCTGTCTTTGATGGGAATCAGAGACCTCCCTCAGCTTAATGACAAGCTGAACTTCAATTACATACTTGAGGGCCACTACTTTGCCAATTCCAACTGTGATGTAGTATGAGCAGTTCATGTTGTTGTGATAATCAAGAACTGAATGGGCTGGACTGGAGATAACACCAACAGAGCCACTGAAAATGCCACCACAAGCTGTAGGGGAAACAGAAAAAAGAGCGATTAGTGTCTGAATACTAGCTTCATCCTAATTCTCATATTTCTTGAAGGTGTTTACCTGTAAGGAAAAATTAGGAGCAGTCTTCAGTGTCATGCCTAGAACTGTAAAATGTGTAGATGTCTATCAGGTTGTGCTCTGCAGTGGAAGACTACTCAGCACTGAAGTAACAAGTTGTTACTAGTCCATACCAAATGGCAATGGCTCTGCGTCTGCACAATTAAAGACTGAGCCTGATTTCAAGTGTCCTGCAGTAGGACCAGGGAGCAGTGGGATGGGGTGGGTGCCCTGTGCAGCAGCATGACTGAGGTGTGTCTGGAGAAGCTCTTCACCCATTCTAGCTTGCAAAGAGAAACCTGGCTGATATGTGGGCAAAGGCATCCCTTCATCCAGGTTCTGGTGCCATGGAAGCCTCTAAGCAGCCACAACTGCACTCACAGCCCTGTCTCTGACTTTTCTGGAATAACTGTATGCAGAGCCTCATCATCTGCCAACATCCTAGCAGGGCTGGGGCATTACTGTAGCATTTGTTCTGCACTGAAAGGCAGAGAAGAGTCCCCAGGTATCACTAATCCTGTTCCCCACCTCACCTTGTGCTGGGACTTGCCATCAGTGAGGGGTGGCTGAGCTGGAGTATGGAATATTGGCTTTCTGGATGAGAAGCAAGTTAAACTTTGCAGCTGTAAATTCAAGGCACTGCTTGGCTTCTCAGGGTTTCATTCCATGGATGCAAATGAGGCCAGGATGTGGCTAATGTTTGTTCCCAGCTTCAGTGCTTCAGGGAACAAAAACTATTATAAAACCAACTCTAATCTCCATTGTTAGCTTGAGCCTTTATTTTATAATCTTAACCTTAGCAAAAAAAAAAACAAAAAAAACAAACAAACAAAAAAAAAAAACTTCCCTGCATCCTGTTGATAAATAGCTCAAAGCCACACACAGTTTTTCATGTTTTCGTGTTTTAAAGAAGATGCTGTTGCCCAGGCCACCACCTTAACAAAGGCAGTCCCATACAGTTGGATTCAGAGCCCCTGGCTCCTCAGGCTGGCAGCCTACAGCACTGGCAGATAAAGGACAAGACCTGGGAGGATAAAGAATTAGCATTATTCCACACTAGGAGCAGGGAGCCTTTTTAATTTTTTTTTCAGCAAACAATACAACTAGGGGGAAGAGGAATGTTAATTGCCAGAAGCTGCTTTGTATATAACGACAAGCTAATAAGGCTTCAGTCATCTTTCTCAAATGTCAGAAGTCACAAGTCAGATAGCAGCAACTGACTTGAGTGAGTTATGAAGGTCTTTTCCATGACTAACTGCACATTGTCATTTCTCAGTGCCATTCCCTCTGTTTTATCTGTATCAGGCCATTCATTTCATACAAAGAATTTAGCCTTATGCTTTTTTGTTGTGGCTTTGAACATGAGGAATGCATTAAGGGAAATACCAAAGTTACAAATTCACACTTTGCAGTTAGAAAATAATGCTTTCCAACATAAAAGTAGTCACTACCAATTAAATCTAGAAAATAATAAATTTGGTTTTGAAAATAAAATCAATCTTTTGGGATATTTCTGCACATGTAAATTCTGAACTCTGTTGGAAACTTTTTTTAATTCATATTTGCTCTTTAAAACATAAGAGATCTCATGTGACTGACAAAAAAAGCTTTGGTAAAAATAATTATAAAAAATTAAAAATATATCTATATCCCAGCTTTTATTTACATTAATACCTGGCACTACAAGAGGGTCATCAAACAGAGGCATATAAATGTGTCCATTTCAAGACCCTGTTCTGCTTCCTGTATGGTATAATATTGTTTTAGTATAATAAGAATAAGACCATTCTCCTCTACGTGATAAAATCTTTTAAATTAACTAAGTTAAATAAACTGGTCACATTTCTCTTTAAACAGTGTAAAAAACAAACAAACAAAATAACCTGCCAAAAATGGCTGCATTTCTTCTCTACATCAAAGGCAAAGTGTTTCACTTTCTGACTTTGTCCTATGTAGAGTCTTGATATGAGAATTGTTTGTGAAGTAACACATAAGTCAGTGTGTTGACATGCACCAAACGGTCCCATGTACTCATCCTGAGAAGCTGTTCCCCCTGGCAGAGGGAAAATGAACCATCTACATCCTTCTGAGGTATTCCCAAAATGAGGTGCGACATTTCCTACACTGAACCATTATCCAGCTGGAATATTTCTACCATCTGAAACCAAGGACAGGGTATACTCACCAAGTGTTCTGTATCTGGCCTGGAATCCAAAGCCTACAATGTGGGAGTCTGTGTAGAAGTTGAGCAGCATAGGCCCAAAGACACTGACTGGGGCAGGGAGCTCATCACCACAGAGTGTGACGAGAGGATGTGCGGCCACGCTCACCCCACTGAAGATTCTCACTCCATCATAAAGACAATTTCTGCTCAGGAGTGCTGGGCCTGCATGGACATATAATGCACAAGTGTTAGCAGTGTATTTTATGTGTGATTTACTGAGCTGCAAGTATACAGACCTCACACAGCATAAGAATTAAATTTTGTATTACTTTCCATTCCAGGGAACTCAGGATCTCATTTGCTTGCCGAGGAAGCAAATGACAGTTTTTAACATGCAGTAAAACTGAGGCAGAAAAAGGTAAAGAGACCTTGTAAATAAGACATCTGACTTGTCTCATTCAATACATCCTATGATTTGGAAAAGGCTCCAGGCCCCTTCAGTTTGTGGGACTTCATAGTTGAATGAACGCTCTCTGTGTGGAGATGAGAGGACCCAATGAAAACGTGGATCTCCTCTGCAGATAAAAGCAACACAGCTTTTGTTACAGGCAACTAACTACCTGGTATTTCTTTCCCTTAATGCAGAACTCAGCACTCAGTGCAGGGACTATGAAACCATTAAGAGTGAGATTTTTGAAAAATGAAGAAGTAGGCCATGCAGTAGCCTGTTTCAGAGCTCACTTCTTTCCCCCTACATTCCCTCAAACTTTGGAGTATGTAATTCCAGGTTCTTCAGCTTGACTAAGAAGACAAAAAAAAAAAAAAGTAAATGTAATCTTACAATGATTTTAAAAACCAATCTGTTTAAAGGGGAAAATCAGTGCAGATATTAAACTGAGTGAAAAAAAGCACTAAGAAACACAGAAACGGGGAGTTTGATATTTTTTTTTTCCCCATTGGTTTCAAATTTCTCACTTGGACTTAGGTTTCTGGAGGAATGACCCATTCTCTCTGACTCCCTGCCCTACCTACTGCACTTTCCAGCCACCTGTTTGCAAATAGGTTCAACTGAGGTGAGAGGTCTCAAAAATAAGTAAGTTCATATAAATTTTGTGAAGGTCAGTAGCTGAATTAGAGTGCCAGAGGAACATCTCCAAAGAAGGACAAGTTGTGCTTTCAGTGTAAGGGCTGTGAGTTCAGGCTGAACACCAGCCAGCAGTACCCTGGAAGCTCAGAGCCATGGCACTGCCTCCCTGCCCAGCTGGGAGCTGTAAGCATGAGGAGAAGCTGGTGGCACCCAAGCTGATAGCACCGAGGGATGTACAGTGGGAACAAGAAGAGAGCCACATGGCTTGTGCAAGAAACCTGGATTAATGATGTCAATGAAAAACACAGCATACACCTACTGAGAAATGAGTTTCATTAGCTGTTATGCTTAAAAAAGAACTTGATGTTTTCTTTGCCTTTTTCATAATTTAAAAGTTTAATGGAAGCTGGGGTGTCACATGTTTGTTAAGTTACCATGTTTAGTGACCTGTTAGCAATAATGGAGCAGTTACTTAAACTGCAAAGGCTTAATAGGGAATTATCTAAATTTAACAGGACTGATGCTGAGCCTACTGTTTCAGTGGAGTGATTCCTTCATGTTGTCCAGTCAAAACAAGCTCCTTTCTATTGTAGGAAGCAAGATGACTCATATTGAACAGGATGACAAACAGGAATGGAGTGATAATTCTGTTTCATGAGAACAACAGAGTGATCCCAGCAAGGATCAGGTGTATTTTAGATCCTCTCTGGAGATTTAATTTTAAAAATTCCTTCTGTTTCAGTGAAGGCAACAGGCTTTACAATCATGTCTGTATGGAAATATGACATGGTGCTTTTCTGACTTTAATAAGAGTAACTAAGCAGAAAACCAGACACATCAGATAGCTGATTACACTGTTAGTAAAATAATTAATAAAAAATATTCTTCGTGTCCTATCTTGTTATTAGAATACTCAATAATGTGATATAATTAAAAACCCCATAATTTTAAAATGCAAATGAAAAAAGAAATCAAGATGAGTGCAATTTCAGAATGGAAAAGGTTTGAGAAATCAACGTAGGTCATTTTCTATAAAGACTTTGGAGAAAGGCATGAAGGAAATAGATTTCTCAGCAAAGCAAATGTTCATAATACTCATCACAAGTTGATTTGAACTGCTGCACTGGAAAAAATAAGATGATTGATGTAGTATTGTGAGCAAAAGACTTAATTTCTAGCTTTGAATCCTCATTGTTTGGGCCAATATCAGTTGTGACTCATGAATCCTGTCAAGACTGATAATTGTTTGATCTCTATCCTGTAGCTCATTCTCATTCTCACACTTTCCATAATTTCTCACCATATTAAATGCATTATTCTGTAAATAATTCTCAGCCTCAGATTCTCCTCATATCATACTTTCAGCCTCTACACACATTCAGCACATCCTCAGCAATTCTTCTCTGAGGATTATTTCTGCTAATCATATAATCTTAGATAATTTCTAGACCAATTTCTGTCCCTTACACTACAATGGAACAGCTTTCCTGAGTCTCCAGAGATATGTTCTTAGCCAGATGTCAGACCCATATCCTCTTTGAGCTGACAACCACTTTTGACATAGCCAGCACTGTTTTTCTTCATAAAACCTTGTCTCCTAAGAGCTTTTACTCATCCTTCCAGTGTTGCTATATCTTCTCTTATTCATCCATGAGGATTCAATGAGATAATTTCTTTCTGGTCTTTCTCTCTTTATCTGCACATTAGCTCTGTATAATCTCATTTGCAAGGACAGATGCAACTACTATCTCTGTGCTGATGACCCCATAAGTCTCCAGTTACTATCTTTAAGATTAATGCCTATCCTTCAACATAGCTACGACTCTTATCTGAGAAACAGTGTTCTTACCAGCATGGATACTGTACCATTCAGCCCTCTAGCCTTGACAATATTTCTTACAAATACTTCTGGAGAGATCATTTATTTGGCCTGACATTATGAACATATCTCTGTTTCTTTGAATTGCTGTGCACATTTGCTTTCAAGGCCTTTTTTATCTATCTGCACTCTATTTATCATTTCTTGGTACCATTCAGCGTGGATACACTGACTCCTGCCTCCAAAGTTCACATGATAAGAGCTTCAGTTGTCCTTACATTACATTTTGAAATATGCCTTTGGGTAGTCTCCTTTCCATTTAGCAGAAATTTCTGTCCGATCTCATTATTCTCCATAAAATAATTTATTTGATATGATGCCTGCACAAAAACCTTGACCAAATTTGGGCCCCTAACTATCAAATCACTAATATCAATTTCCTCTTTCCACATCTTTGTTTATAGCCATAGATTCTGCTTCTTTTAGTTTTGAGATAGAACCTGTCTTTTTGTTTAAAGTTTATAAAACTTAAAACAATAAGATTTTGTTTCACAACTGCGGCACCTGATATAAATGGCAATACAATTAGTAATTACTAATGTAGAAGAAGTATTACACAGAAATAAACCCTGTGCAATGTATTAACCCTGTGCAATGTATTAACCAGCTGCATGGCACAAGGTATTGTTTTGAAAGCAAGGAATTACAAATCTTGTTCATATATATCCTCCTTCAAAATAATCTGTTGCAAAACTTGTCTATTTTCTGAATTGCCTAGTAACAACAGAGAAAGCAGATAGATCTCCAAAATAAGCTGTGACCCTATCCCAGATTGCAAAATTGCAGACACATGTTTATAAAAGAAAAAGAGAAATAAACAAGTTATTAAAACATTTTTCAGGTCAAACATTTTTCATTTTGAACATAAAGCAGTAGTTTTGTAGACAGAGTGTAAAAATAACACAGCATTCTAAGCAGATATTACAGGAAGCCTACATCCATTTTCCCTATTTTTCCACTCTTTGGGACTCAGGCTTTATTGGATGTTATACTCGTACTTGAAGAGTATAACAGCCATTTAATAATACACTCCCATAGCTGTCCTAGAGGTGCATTTGTAGGGATGTAAATCTGAATAAATCTTATGTACGCAAAACCGTATGCAGTTAAATATTTCTTAGATAATAAGTCTATTAAGGTAGATAAATAAGGGGGATTTTTTTTACTAATTCTGATGTTTGATTTGTGTAGACCTTTGATCCAAGGACATATGGAAGATGACACATCACTGTAACAGAAGTGGGGCTGAAAAAAACTCTCTCCCTACTTGTTTGGTTCTTCATAAGATAACCAAGCACAAGAGCTCAGGTGGTACTACAAGAAGCAAGTGGCAATTTACACAACTTCATGAAATTGGCAAATCAAGAGAGTTCTGTGACTATATTCAGTTTGGCATAGGAAGAGACATTCTTAAGGCTGCAAAGAAATCACAGAGACTAAGCCAAACTCCATTCACAGGGTTAATCTTGCTTATGTTTTCCTCCCTAAATCTCAGGGTATCTTGTGTAAGTATTACCTATGAATTCCTGTAATAGTCAACCGGTAAAGAGAGTGAGAGAGGCCTCCAGAAGGAAATTCACTCCATCTGCATAACACATTTGGTTCTGAGCTTGAAGTACTTTTACACTTCATTATAGGAGGAGATAAATCTAGATGATTATCTAAATTAGATGTCTATTTTCAGGGCCTCTAAGTGAGATAAAAATTTTTCTACCTACCAGGAAGTAGACAATTTAGATTAAATTTTGATCACAAAATCAACAAATGCAGTTTCCTCCGGTTCTCTTTTGCTCTGTTACTTGCTGTATTTAGTGCTCAATACATATTTAATACTTAGTACATGCATATCATGTTCATTTGGTTCCAGACACTGACAGTGTATTGTGGCTGTGAGTTAACTGCCTCATTTGGAGTAGTTCTTTATAAGCAGAACTGGCGTCTCATGATAACTGAAAACATAACTACTCTACAGTAGAGATCTCTGACTAACCCATGAAGTCAATTAATTTTGTAGCAGTTTGTCACTGCATTACAGACAATTAGCTTCTGCCTTCTAATATTCTGGAGAAGATATTTCAACCAGTTAAAGTCAATGATATATGTATGCCTTACAAGCCTTATTCTAGACACTTCATTTCTTTACTAAAAAAAATAGAAAAAACCCAATTAAAATTTATTTTGAGAGGCCAAATAGGTAGTAAATTATGCTAATTGGACATGTAGCTAAACTTTAAAACCTAATCCAGAACATCTGCATTAACATGGTTTAAATTTTAAAGCCTACACTCAGCAACAATCTAAGCAGGTGCATTGCTTACTTGCATATGGAATAGCTAGAAATGTTTTTAACAGGTGCTGCTGAACATTGTCCTGCCCTTGCAAAAGAACTAAGAGAATTCACACTGGAAACCCTTAGGCACATGTGCTAAATATATTCAGTGAAACTGCTGAATACGTTTTCACTTCTACAATGATAGTTTGCAAGGAGGTGGTTTCAATCTTCTTTACAATTTAAACACAGGCAGTTTTTCTTTATTACAGAGTTGGTTGTATTTGAAGAGTTTGTGAAAAACATTAGTAATCAACTGCTGGAGAGTGTCACACTTCCTCTTTACTAAGCAGATGTCTTTTAGCTCATATCCACAGTTCTTTCATGTGACTCAGGACTTATAGTTGGTGTAGCCTAAGGAACAAATTGCCCTGCAAGAAGTGGAATATTTTTAGTATTTGTTTAGGTCTATGTTTATTATTGTATGTGTATCACTTACCTCTTTGCTTTAGTCTTTGAATCAATTTACAAATTAACTGAATGAACAGACAGAACACAGATCAGTAATGTGCTCATAGAGTTGTCAAAGTTGGTACAATCTGATGCAATCTAAAGCTTAGTGTGTCTGATAAATAATGATGTATTCTACATGAAGAAATTACCTAATATCTGTGATTTACATTTCACTAAAAAAAAAACAAAACCTTAAAGAAGTGGTTTGTATTAGGGGATGAAAAAAATACTTCAGATGAAATCATAGTCAAATCCAACTTTTGTCTCAGACCTAAATTACATTTAGACCAGAATCTTTTTGAATTCAAAATAGTCTGGAAACTTAAAAACAAAATAAAGGAAGACTGTTTTCTGACTGCATTGTTTGGTCTGAAGAAAAATTCAAATCACACAACCCAGCTTAGTAACAACTTACTCAAAAATCTCTTTGTCTAGGTAATTTCAAGAGAACCAGATTAAGATGGCCTCAAAATATATGATGCTAACCAAGTAGTTTGGACATACTGATTCCTCTATGTTATCATGGCATCTCCACCCATAAAATTTTGATCCTATTAAAATTGAGAACGTTTTACCACTATAACCAATGGGACTAGGACATTAAACTTGTTATTGCTTGGCTAAACGCTGCCAAGTTTGATAATTGCAAGTGGGACTTTTGTTCATGGGTAACATTTTCCATTGCTGTAGTCTTTCAGCTAGTTTAACATTTCTACGTTCTTACATTCTTGTAAAACACCCAAGTATATTTATATCTATTTTATCAGTTAAGGAACAGAAGCATTGAAAAGCAAAACAGCTGGCCTAAGACCAAAAAGGTGGTAAGAGTGAGTGGCAAAAAAGGCAGGAACAAAGCACTGAACCCTGGAAACTATGTAAGTGTTTGCAAAAGATTTTCAGAATGGACTAGCAAATTAAATCATCTATGATTTTCCATGATAAAAGACTTGTATGTTTTCAAATAAGAAGTTACACTTCATAATACATACTGAAATTATAAAGAACAAGTTACCTTCCAAGTGAAAAGTGTCAAATTCTAGGATCACCAGAGACTGTGGTCCCTGATCTATGATATAGTTGCAGTTCAGGTTGTTATCATACTGACTGGGGTAGTTAGGAGAGACAATACGACCTTCACGGCTGGTGAAATTTACTCCACATCCTGCAAAGAAATACATAAGGCACAGTTATAATCCAGGTGATAACATCATCCTGATTTTACAGTAAGAAAACAAATAACGTACCTCATCTCTCCTGAGGAGGCTGGTCAAAACCCAGGGAGAGTAACATATGTCACGATGGTAAAAGCAGGTCTAACACACATACAGAGCAGTGTTTCTGACAAACACGGGGCCTTCCCCCGTGTCACACTCTACAGTGTCACACTCTTGGAGTGTCTTGGGTAAGACCAGACCATAGGTCCTCAGCCCACTGACCAGAAGGACACTGCTATTCTTATGGGCATGGAGCCTGCACATTTCAAAATCCCTTAGTACATACAAATGTACCTGAACTGGAAGGAGGGTTATCGGGGCACAGCAGCAATTCAGTCTCATTTGATAATGCTCACATTAACCTAAATGTTGCTTTTCTTGCTTCATGCCTGACATCCAGGAGGATGTAGTCTGCTGTAGGGCCATCTCCAGGTTGCTGTGCTATATGCAGACACCCAGAGGTGTGCAACCCAGAATTTTTCGGGCACACAGAACCATTCATTTTCATGGAGCTCCTTCTGTTTCTAATGACTTGCATGGCTTTTTTTTCTTTATTGTAAGTCAAAGCTTTAAAGAATGCAGTGCACAGTGAAATGCTGGCTTAAGACTAGGAACAAGCATATGAAGCCTGTGACTGTCTCCACAAAGCGGCTGTTAGTTGTTACTGACGACATTAGTGCAAACATTATAAAAAGAAAAGCAGTTTCAGTTCAGAATTCTGAATGCTTCGATAATGTCTTCATCTAAGCACTGAATTTCTCACTGATCTAATCTGAATCCTGCAAAGGGAAAGTGGTTTCCTTTGGCAGCATCCTACAAAAAAAAAAACCCAAACAACCTATGGAAGCTGAGAACTACCTCCTCCACTTCTGGTGGGTTTGACTCACAAAGCACAACGCCATGCTTAAAGAAATGGACAGGCCCACCCAAGAAATGCCACTTGAGCTACACAAATGTAAATACAACAAAACAAAGCAAAGGCCAGATCAGGTAGTGAGGAGTTTATGTGAAGGGCATGGGCTACACCATACACAGGAGAAATTGCCACAGTTTCAGCATGTGCCTTGAAAAGAAGAAGAGATAAAAATTCTGAAGGAGTAGATCCTTTTTAAGATTACAGCTTTCCATACAGTTTAACTAAAGAGAAACAAATTTTTAAAATTTAAAGCCCATTCTTTCTTTTGGGCACAGTGAAAAGACAAAGGTGGCTAAGAATAACTACAAAGTTAGAGCTTCATGGAGGATCTATGACAACAGCAACACTGGAGTTCCACTGCACTCTGTATGGTAACTATTGGTTTCCAAATCTGGGCAGAGGCTTCAATACCTTGTTGGACCAGGATCTGAATTTCTACACACAGATCAAACTAATCCCAAAAAGAGCAGCCATCTGGCTTTAATATTACTTACTGCTTATGAAAGATGCAGAGAAACCTGGTGCAGGAGCATCCTGAGACTGAAATACTGTAGTTATCACATTGTTTGGAGCAACAACAGGATCAGGAGCTGAACTTCCACATCCTGTGGCTAACAAAGCTGTTTCTTCTTCATCATTTCCTCTCCACACCTGACAAGGCCAGATTGGAAATTGTTTAGTGCTTTCAAAGCCCAAGTAGGTTATGGCAACCCACCAGAAAATACATATGCAATTTTTCTTTCCATAGACTTAGTTAGGATTCATCTCACACTGAATCTAAGAGATCTAAATTGGAGCTAATCCCTGCAGTCAGTGGAGGGAATCACAGTGAATAACTTTGGTTGCCAGGGTCCCCTGAAGGGCATCTGGAGGTTATTTGCTTGAACCCCTGATGACAGCAGAGCAAACACAGATCAGGTCCAGGGGACAAGAGGAAAACATTTTATGTACAAACATTACCTACTTTCATTTTGTCTCTGTTTAGTTATCTCCATACACCCTATAAATATGCTTAACTAGGTATACAAGGAATGAAGGAAATGCAATGAAGGAAATCATCTCCAATTGACACAGTTTTGGTTATGCCATTCAGGGCAGTTTAGGAATTTTAAATTAAACACCTTTACTGGGTGACATTAAGACTTTCATATTAGTGAAATTTATTTGAACATACTACATCAATTAATCACTGTCTATGAAAAGACATATCTATTAGCTGCAGGGTTTTCTTTCACAGCCTTAAAAAATGAGTGCAACTGTGGTTTGTGAGTTAGTAGGTATGGATCAGACCATCCTGATCCAGCTGCTCAAATCTTCCTGCATGTTGTCAAATTATGTTTGCCCTTTATATCAAGTGGGAGTTGTACTTCTGTGGAGAAAATGAGCACAAAACCACTGAATATATGCCAAATGCCTGAGAAAAAATGACACTGAAAAATTCAAGGCACGTCCATTTCATTCTGTTGCTTTGAAAACAATAGGCTCTTGACAACATATGAAAAACACTCTTATTTTTCTATTACTATCTTTGGTTTTGGAGATTAAAAAAAGAAGGATTAGTGCAATTTTGACAGTTTAAACACTTCTAAAGAAGTTTGGTAGAATTACTGTGTCACATTCTTTTTTTTTTTTTTTTTTTTTAACTGACTGGAGTAATTGAAAAGATCTTTACACTGTACTGTCTCATTATTTCCTCATTCTGAAATCATATAAGCTTTTTTTTTTATATATTGTAATTTTTGGGGCAGCATGTAATGTGATGGAACCTCAAGAATGGATGAAAATTAAAACTATAGACAAGCCAGTTCACAAAACACACAGAAAATGGACTGTATTGGTACAAGGACTTCAGTTTATATTTCATGAATTTTGATCCTTGACAGTTATAACCATGACAAATGCAAAACAGGATTCTGGAATCACGACTTCTTAAAGCACTGCTCTGCTGATCTAACCCTAACAACTCTTACCTTCACGTAACTGCTCTGGCAGCTTCCATCGCTATCTGGAATATGGAAGTTACTGTGGAAGGTCATCTCCAAGTGTGTGCTTTCATGTGCAGTGATGGTCCACGTACATCTGGTGTTCATGGGAAAGTTTTGAGGCCAATGAGGGGATTTGATCACACCATTATCTGAATGAATGATTCCACCACAGCCTGCAAAAAAAACCAGCAACAGGTGGGAGAAATGTTCAAATATTTTCAGCTGGTGTCAACTTTGAATGGCTGTTTCCTCCTGTGCCTGCAAGAATGAGAAAGTCCTGATACCCACTGAAACTTCATTTACCCCTCTTTTAAGTAATTTTCTTTCTCCCAGACCTGCAGTAGGGAGGTAGTTACACTCTAGAGAAGGTTTCTCTTTGTACTTCACTTTATTTTCTTCACAAACTCATTCTCCTTGCCAGTTCATACCCTTTTGCTCTGGTCCACCTATACACTCCTGGCAAATTGAAGTGAGTATGGCTTTGAAAGAGTGTAAAGACCAAGAAAACATTAATGAGGAGCTTCTCCTGAGACTGTGCAGGTTCCTTCCCACACCTCACAGCATGCACATCATGACAGACAGCCATTCAGAAGAGCATTCTAAGGAAAAAACCCCGATCTACTGTTGAATCCTTTTTTCTTCTCACTCTGAAACATGAAAATATTGTAGTTCTACATGTGACTTTACTCAAGCTGCATCCATTTACCCAGGGCAAAACAGTGACTTCTCCAGCCCAGGCAGCCCTGTGGATCTCAGTGGGATTATGGAGAGGGCTGGAAAACATGACTTTAAAAATTGCTAACAGCTTCATTTCTAAAGGGGAATAACTGGTCATGGCTCTGTGGCAGCTCATGTTTTTATACATAGTACATTTAGCTAATTTGAAACATATTTGCAAATACAGTGCCAAGAATAATTTACTAGGGCTATGCATACAGCACTAGCAACCCTTCTTATTTCAGAGATGATGTAGTAAAAGGATGAACAAAAAGGAAAAAAAGGTTTATAACATTCCTTTTTTTCCTCTTAATTAAAAAAAATATAGTTTTAAAAGGAAGATTTTATTTTTCATTCTTTTGTGTTAGTAATGGCATTTGCGTTTAGAGGGATGCAAAGCCAAATTTTGGTCACACATACCAAAAACCAGAGATTTTCAGTGAACAAATGAGAAGAAAGCCAAAGAAAGGAAACCAGGTACATAAAAAAACCCCCAACCCTCTCACAGAGAGAATACTACCTATGCACATTGCACATGTAGGCTAATGTCTACTACACCATTGAAAAGTGGGCTTCCTTGCACAGGAAATCTCAGTGAGAACAGTGTAAAAATCCTGCTTAAGTGACACTGTGTATTCATGCAAGCACAGACTATTGATATGCTTAAAAAGACGCTCCATCAACTGACTATGTGAATACTGATACATTATTAATGGACAGAAAGGTGATCAGCATCAGCCAGAAGGTTTGCAGCTGTAGGTGACAGTAGGGAGCACTTGGCCAGCTCTGTTCTGAGGTAGGAAGGCACAGTGATTTCTGTCCTGTCACCATCTGCCACATCTACACTTGCCTTCAGTCCTTTATTGACTACCTGAGGTACACTGTGCAGACAGTGAGCTACCTTTTTCTTTTTTTAAAATCCAGAGAGCTGATAAACTCAACAGAAGAATGGTAGCTTTAAAAAAAAGTACCATTCAATCCTGCATGTACATCACCTTCAAAAGGATACCAACACTCCCACTGAAGTGGAAGAGGTTTAGGCTGTTGACACGTGCTCTGAGAAATTCTGTCTGACCTCTTCCTAGTTTTGAGTGTTTAAACCAAATCAAACTGTGGAACAATTGTTATTCATAAAATGAGATGTGTCACAGTCACTGACAATAGATACCACTGCCGGGAGGGTAATGGTCATGGTATCAATTTACAGCCATCAAGAAGCTGCCAGTATGAGATTTTCGAAGTACAAAATCAGTCCAAATTTTATTTCTTTGTGTGAGATCAGACAATGATGGTTTAATACTTGATTTTTTTAGTGTTGCCTTCTTTCAGGGATGCTAAAGATTTTGGCACGTATTTCTTTTGTTAATGCAAACTTACCTAAAGATTCTGATGTCCACGTTGCGTAGAAGCCACCTCCTTGAATTGAGTGATCAGAGTTAAAGATGACAAGTAGTTTGCTGGAACCAGACCTAATTGTCCCAGGGGATGTGTTTCCACAATACTTTCCTATGACAGGAGACCCTGGAGAGCCACCATTCAGGATAGTGACAGAATCCCACTTACAGAGTGAATGATTTTCAACGTGGAAGGCTGTAAAAGTAAGCTGCAACACAAGAAAGTGACATTCAGGTGCTAAAACCAGTCACTCCAGGGAGGGTTTAGAGCAATTCCAGCCAGATCCTGCTACAATGATTTCTGGGTATGCTTAGAAATCTGACCCACACTTCCTGATGCTTTCCTGCAAGTATTGCTTGGAATCTTACCACTGTAAGTAACAGCAGCTACTTAGCTTGAAGATAGAAATGGAAGAGGAATGCATAGGGTCAAATCTGACATTACTGGGACTTAACCATACTTTGGAGCTAAGTATGTGCTTCAAAACAGCCTTGAATATGCGCAGGTGTTGAACTCAAGGCTTCTGGTCATGAAATATAAGTAGTTATGTAAGCAGAAGGCCCTGGATTTTTTTTTCTTCCTATTATTCTGAATTAATGTACTAATAGTTGCTAAAAATAATGTTAGTTTCCATTAAAACAGAAACAGTTCCATGGTTCATTCCTGTGGGCCTGGAAGCATGACATAAACAGACTAGGCAGGGCAGGCAGCTTCTGACCCTGTCTTCCTCCCACACTGATTCCATTTGTCCTTGCAGTGATATGCACACAGGTGGGATTTCCAGTTCAAAGATTTAGATTGCTGATGCAGTAGACTCCTGCATTTGTTGATGCTGTAATATTGATGTACACTAATTACTGCTTGGCCTCGTTACAATCAGTCTGTTTTTCAACCAGTTTCAGGAGCAGGATCTTTGTAGAAAAGTTTAGCAAATACATTATATTTCTTCCTGTATGTTTAATGTGTATTCATTTCCAAAAGAACTCTGCCTCAGTCAAAAACCAAACACAAATTTAGCTCTAATGGTTTAATTCAGAACATTACCAGCAACTGAAACTGGCAGCTTATACTGCAAAATTTAGTCTGCCTTCATTGAGGGGGCTGCTACTCAGTCCTTTCAAAACAGAAATCTGCTTCCATCTGCTCAAGATTAGTTCTGCTTTAAACAAGTTTGTGGATTAAATCAATATTTTGTATTCTGTTAAAATAATGCTGTATTCCCTGAAGTCAGTACCTAGGCAGTGGTCAGAACACCATTCAGCAGAATAATTAGGACTACGGGTTTGCATTTGTAAGGAATACCTTTTTAGTTGTAAACAAGGAAAATATGGTAGGGAAATTAGTGAAAGACATTACATATGAAAATCTGCAATGTGTTTTAACAAAAGTGCTTTTCAGATACTTTTCTGACCTGGACCATAAATGTCACTGATTGGATCTGTTCATGAAAGAATCCGCCAAATAATTCAGTGAGTGAAGTTTCACACTGCTTGGTTTTTAAAGGTGCTTAAATTGGTCTCTCAGGATTTTGACTCAAGAAATTAGCACCTCAGGCACCAGTTAATAGTTCTTGGGAAATAACAGCAGCATCTCACTGATGTTATTTGTATCAGAAATCATATTATCTTCCAGACCATTAAGACACAAAAGTAACTTCCTAGTTGCTTGTAACTTCTCTGCAGAGAAGAAATACCTTCAGCCTCATATTCATTCTTGTGATATTGAGAATATCCATGCATATCTAATAAAATGAGTTATTTTAGGTTTTCTAACTAGATTTTTTAACGAAGTCATTGTTTAAAGGAGAATTCACTATGTTTTGAGGTCAAGTTATACTAGGATCCTTCTGCTTTTCAAAAAGCACAATCTAGTTTGGTTGTGTTATTATCATACCCCCTCTGAGTTAAGGTTGATGGGGAGATATTTCATTTCTCCACATTTCTGATTTTCCAGTTTGTCTCAAACCTGTTCCTCAAGACTCAGAAGGTACTTCTCACACTGTCAGCTGTGCACATAATCATGACATTATGTTACTCACAGTGATGGTTTCACCTTCAGGGGCTTCCAACAACCAGGAACAGTGACTCAGACTGCTGTAAGGCTCTGGGTAGTTAGGGCTTGAGATAATTCCCCTTTCACCTGACTGTATACCACCACAGGCTGAAGAAAAAAGAAAATAACATTTCAATACATTTTAGGAACTGAACACAATAATCAAACAAACAGAAGATTATTCAGCTTATAATAGTACTAAAATATATTTCAGTTAGACTGATACAGGTAAGGATGAACAATTTCTCTGGGAAAATCATGTTTTAAAAATATTTATCATTCAATAGTGAGTAAACAGATGCAATGACCTTGAAAATTTGCATTTTTTCTGACACTTAAAACAGCTCTGCAAAACCTTTGCCAACTGACACTTAGAGCTGCTTCTTCCACCTTATTGTCCATTTATTTATCTCAGATGCTTAAGAAAATCAGTGCCATTCTTGGACCAACATAATCAAGCAAAAAAGTTGTTGATGTGTCTAAAGAAGCCCTAAGGCTAAATTGAGCTGTGACAGGAAGACTAGTTGTGTTGGCACATAAATGGCAAAGTGGTGTAATTTGCACTGATACAGCTTTAAGTGGATTTCAAAATAAGTGCTAAGGTTCAAGCAGCAGAATGCATTCCAGCTCTGCTAGCACTCTGGAGACCTATTTGAAGTAAGTCAAACTTGGCTGGTGCTACGTGTTACATCCCTATTCCCAAGAGAAATCAGCTGTTCCGAGTGTTGCACAGCATTGGAAAAACTCAAATGCAGTTTGGGGAATGGGAACAGTGAGGCAGAAAATAAATCTCAAAGTTCAGCTGCTAGCACGTGCTTGCTTTACAAGGATGTAAATAGTAGCAGGGACCATTTAACTTTGAGGGCCTCTTTAAGAGCTGATCCCATCATGTATATTCTCAGTATCACCAAAGGAATGGCAACATTCCCCAGAAGTGCCTCAGTCAGCAAAGGCAGCAGTCTATCAAGTCATTTACCTTCATATGTGTAATAGGCCAAGAATCCTTTATCTTCTGTGTTTTCATCACTTATAAAGTGTACCCAGACCTGGGGGGCAGCTATGACTAGTGGCACAGATGGCGCAGCCTGACCACAGAGTCTGGCTATTAGCTCTCCATCAGCATCCCCTAGATAAAGAAAGAAAGAAAAAAACACGACAATTTTTTGAGTCCTAGAAGAGCTACAATAGCATAAAGGAATAGGGCAAACATGCATTTCCTTGTGTTTTGATTGGAAAACAGACAAAACTAATATCAGACTTAGTAACTGATTTTTTTATTATGGATATAAGGAGAGTGCTGCAGTTCATTGCTGGGATCTAAATGGCAATGCCATTCCCAAGTTCACTTTTCTAATAATAGCAGGCTGCTGGTCTTAAAAGTCTCCATTCAAAAGCAACTCCTAGCTCCACGTGTAATGACAGACTCTTCTTGCAGTAGAGCAAGAGTGAGAAATTCTTCAAAGCCCTTTCACAGTCACGTGGTTGAGTGACTTCATGTTTCTGTCGTGTATGGTGATGCAGCCACCATTTGAAATGCCTTGAAGCACAAGGATAAAAAGTGACATATAATAAAATTCAATGAATTTAAAATACAAAGAGAATGGCTACAAACTGTCTTGTTAACATGCATTGATATTGATAGTAAGCTGTACAAGCAGAAGACACTCATGATAAACTATTGTTCAGGAAAAAATAGCAAAATCAACTTTGAGTATGTGAAGTATACGTGTTGTGCACTTCTTATGAGGTGATTGACTATGTGACAGATGTGATGCAGGTCAATCAGTCTCTACAGTGTGAAAAGTGACACCTATCATTGCTTTCATGAATGGCCAGCTGGCTGGAGAACTAGACTGGTGATAAAGAGAAAACAGAAATACTGTGCTGTGAAATTTCATTCGAACTGAAGGGAATGGTCTGAAAGACAAAACCAAGAGTTTCCACAAAAGCCGAAAGTTAAGAGTTTATTTCACTGTAGCAATATTCTCAGCTGTATAACCATGTACAGACTACATGCACACACCTGATAATTTAAAAACTGAATATAAACTCTTACCCTAAGAAATTTAAAATACTTATTTTATCTATTTAGCTTAAATATTTCTCAGTGAATATGCAGAGCCAATTCTACTTTTTTTCCTCTTTTTTTCTTTGAGTACCATGACATGTCTTGTATGGGTATCACAAAAGAACTTTGCACATCTCAGCTTCATTTGGGGTCTCTCGGGTAACTTATTGTTGAATTGGACCTTTCCCCAACTACACATCTGCTGTGTCAAGTCTTACACAATACCTGCCTGAGTTTAGTGATATTCTTCACTATTTGCATCTCAGTGCTCATTAAATGCTACTTGTTAGATACACACATGAGTCAGGGCATTCTGCTTTTGACACAAGACTGGTTGTGAAATTGAAGTTCCATTAGTATGGCTGAAGTGAACATTACTATTTAGATGACAAAACTGTGTAGAGCAAAACAACACTTTCTTCCCTCTCCTTTGATTGTATTGCCTGGAGGCCTGAGATTCACGATGAAGTGAGTAGAGGGAATGGATGAATAACAAAGCAGATATATTTTATTATTTCTTTATCTGAGTTTTCTTTCTATTATTCCCCAGCTCCAGTGCATATGTGGGAGAGAACTGCTAGGCTATGCAGCCATGCATGCTCTGGCTCTACACGGACATACCAACGCTACACAACCAAAAGCTCTTGCTCATGTGAATGCAAATAAGGATGTAAAGGATTCCCGCTCTCAACCTTTTCACATCTTTCAGAATTGATTTCTTGGTAAATTAGAAGCTGCTCTCTCTGGGACTCACAGATACAGCCTCTCAGTGAAGGAGACAGCTGCAGCTTTCATACTACACTTGGCATTAGCTGAGTGACTTTCATATGACATTTCCAGTTGCTGTTCTTGCAGCTAGCTAAAGATACGCAAATATGCACAGATATTATTGGTGCATTAATCCTGTGATTTTTGTTTTCCTTTTAAATGCTTCAGTCTGTATTTAGTGATGCAGTCTCACAGGAAATATGGATTTCTTTCTGGAGAATCATCTTATAGACAACAAAAATGGGATATGCAGCCCAGAGGGTATGAATAATTAAAGCATTCTTTAGTCCATTCCTGCTGTCCCTGGAGATATTTCAGGACTAGGGAAAGAATGGGCAGTGAATCAAATAAGTTGTTTTGATGATTCTAACCATCATCTTTCAAGGAAGATGAAGTTCATATTGTCCCTTTTAAAGAGAGAGTGAGGTTGGTATTTCAAACACCAAAATAATTTATCCTCCTAAGATACCTATCCAGTTTTCTGTTTTCTATCCTGAAAGAAAAGGTGACCAAATGCACGTATCCATTGCTCTGGTAGTGAAATCCCACTCCTGGGATAATGTGAACACTCTCAAATGTACAGATTCTACAACAGCCGCTCTCTGCAAATATACATGAATGAGAATTGGCACAAACAGAGTTGCCAACCAGAATCTTGACAGGCTTTATCCATCCTCCTGCTGAACATACGAACCTATTCGTAACTCTAGGTAGTCATACTGGCAGTTCTGGTGATGTTCCAAGTGGAAATCCTCGAAAGACACATAAATGGATGAATTATAGTGGGAGGGGTTTTCAATTATCCATTCACAGTTCAGTTTACTTGTGTAATTTTTGATGCCATCATAACCAGGAGAGGAGAAATTCCCGCCTACGTGTCCCATCAGGATTCCACCACAAACTGCAGAAACAAAATACAGTTTGTTAAAAAATAGTAATAATTCCTGTATGAGGTGAAATCTTGCCCCTGTTTATTCAGATATGCTCATGTCAGAAAGCACATGTCCTGATTAGATCAAAACCTTCCCTATCTTCTTACTTTTTTCATGATTTCCTGCTGTGTACAAGTGAATTCTTGCCTATTGTCCTGGAATTTATTTGCAAGTCTTTAAAAACACATGTGTAAAGTGAAGAACAATTATGTACAGTATCAAATAAAACATTTCAACCGCACTATCAATACAACAAGCACTATTTAACATTTTGATAAAATCTCACTACAGCTTCAGTTCAGTATTGCTCAGACCTGCTCATCAACCAATTCTAGACTCAAGAGAAAATTTTTCTGAAACACACACTCAGGAGCAGCACAGTCACGCTACAGTAGGATGCTTGGTGTGGGAGTTGGAAAAATCAAGTTCAAAAGACTCAAGGCTGTAGTAGTAAGGCTCTGCCAGCTGCCTCCTCTCTGGAGGCTGAGCTTGCAAAAGTAGGTTAGCTGCACTCTTTCACAAGCTACAATACATTAATTACACCCCTGAGTAATAAGGAAGCACTTGAATTACTCAATTTGTCTATGGCACTATGGTTTTTGGAAATTTTCATGGAATAAGGCCACTCCATACCATCTCTTACTCAAGACCAAGTACAAAACAAAGAACAGTAGGGAGAGCAGAGACTGTGATCCATATCTCTTCCCATCCAGAGATGTAAAAGAAAAAAAGGTATCAGAGATTTTTGACCAGTTTAGGTAATTTCTTTTTATATGTGCCAGTCCTTTAGCTATAGAGTGGCTCACCAAAGATCAATCACTTAATTAAAAAGCATACACTACCTGCATCTTCACTAGATGTATATGAGACACTGAAGCCTCTGGTTGCATGGGACAGGTCTGTCACCAAAATGACTTTCATTGTGTTTCCAGTGGATTTCACCTCAGTGCCTGGATTTACCTCTCCACACAGCTTGGCCAGCCGGGGAGAATTCTGTCTAAGGCCATTGTAAACCTGTGGGGTCAGAGTAAACTCTTATGAGATCAATATGAAGTAGTCTTACGAGCATCTCCTGTATCATTTGACAGTGTTTCACTTCTTTAATATGAGTTTCATTGATGTCCCTCACAGCAGGTTAGTTCTCAAAATACTCAAAACCTTGGCACAAATTTCCATTGCCTTGAGTGGAGGAGGCCCTGAAGCAAAACATTAAAAATAACTTGCTTATTTTGATGAAACACAAACATATTCTCTCTCTCTCTTTCCTTTTTAAAAAGAGAAATTGAAACAGTTTTATTGGGAAGAATACTGCAGTTTAGCTCAATATTTATATATTCCATCACTTAATAAGATCATATTTATTTCATTTCAAATCGTCTTTGTATTCTTGTTAAAGCCAACATCAGCTTTATCAAAATCTTCAACATATTGAGTACTGCTGAGTGTTTTTGATTAATTCAAACATTTCACTTTTTGATGACCCAGAGGTATTTTTTTCAGTTGCTTTCATACAGCCTTTAGGCTAGGAGTTAATTTCCTTCTTTCTACTACTGCCTCAGCAGTGCAAGCAAGGCTGAAATGATGTTTCCCACTGAGAACTGAAATTTGTTAGAGTGTTGAATGCATAAAAGCTAGCAGGAAAAATCTCCCTTTAAGAGATCATTAATTTATAAAAAGCCAGCTCCCAATGCTTTGCCTAAAGCATCTGTGGAGGAAAACAAGGGAACCATTGTCTACAAATCCCAAAGGATGGCTACTTCACCCCCCATGCTTGTGCATGGGCTGGCTTCTGATCATCCTACAGTTAATTCCTGTGTTTGAACTGCTAATCTGAACAAATGGGAAACTAAAGTCTATCTACCATTCACACAATTTCATAGAGGACTCATATTTTTGAGGCATTTGTACATCTGACCAGGTCCAGGTCTAGATGCCAGGTTTGACTTTTTTTTTTTTTTTTTTTTCACTAAATAACCAGAAATCTAAAATAAACGTGATAAAAAAACCAATGTTTACCCCTTTGGAGATGGAGGGTGATAAAGAGGTAGAATTTCCTGGGATTTCCCTATCTTTCTTTCAGAATATATGAGGTATCACTCAGTAGTAGTCGTTTGTTGCAAGCCCTGGCTTTCTCTCTCTCTCTTTTTTTTTTTTTTTTTTTTTTAATTGACAGCAGTAAGTAACAAAACCATTAGCAAATACCAAAGACAAAAGAGACCTGGAACTGACTGATGGACTTTGTGTCCACAGAAAAGACACTTTGAAAGCTTTCCAAAACCCCAGAACCTTTTCCCATAATCAATAAAGAGACAATTCCAATTATTTTTCCAAATCTTCCACTCTGCCTGGGCCACAATTTCAAAAATTCCACACTAAAACAAGCAGATGAGTTTATGCAGTCTACAGAGGTTACTTTCTCCAATTTATCTGTTTTCCCCAGATTAAATTATAATTTGTCTTAAAACCATATATAGACCTGTAAGTAACATTTCAGCTTTATTACATCCATTAATACTCCATAAAGGGATTAAAAAGAGCAGTTTTTTGCCTTTACACCCAATACTCACAGCCACATAATCTGATAAGCAGCTCCAGTGTTCTTCAGTTTTCATATCATTAAAGGTTAGAGTCACACGTCGTCCTTCTTCCACTGTGATCCTCCATTCACACACTCGGTTATGTGGGTATAGGTTGGGATAGTTGGGTGAAGTAAATGTTCCAACAGGGGCAGTAAGATCCCCACCACATTCTGAAATACCCAAGTATTGGGACACTTCTTAGAGTAAAGCATTGCTATAGAATTATAGCAAAAAAAAACCAATAATGCAAGAAAAAGAGATCCTGAGAGGTTGATTTTATTGGCCTACCCTGTCCATGTATTTATCTAAAAAGCAAAGTTCCTGCCAGTCTTTGTCACTCAGCCATAAATGCAGTTAAATATTAACTAACCCCAAAGCAGCGCTTTTTAGTCCATTTATTAATGCTGCCTTCTCTAAAGTGCTCATCCCAGGCTTCAGAAACCTGAGTGACCCATAGGCTTTGACATCAAGTGATACAAGCTTCTCACTGTGGCAAGACTGAGACATTTCTGCCCTTTAGATGACTGGGCAGAGCTGCATAGAATGAGCAGGGTCTTAGAGTGGGCAATGATATAATAACCTGACGGGCCAGAGTCATGGGCAACTTCCTCTACCTGACGCTGCTTGAGCAGGGGGTTGGACAACCTCATCTCCAGAGGCCCCTTCCAACCTCAGTGTTCCTGCAGTTCTGTGATTATGCTTAAAACCTATGGGTTAAAAACTATTGGTTTTAGGGAGATTTAAGAATACCACTCACCCTAGAGTGACATAATAACATAAAGGAAAATTACAGCATTTCTCTACCTTCTTGCTCATCAAGAGGGTTTTGGGGAGGGTATGTTAGGACAACTCTGGACTAATTGCTGAAGAGAAAAGGATTGGAAGAGTGTGCTTCATTGTGTGAGACCTACCACTGGTGGTAACACCCAGTATAGCAGGAGACTGCTTGCTTCAGAAAGTTTAATCTCAGCTAAGTAGTTGCCAGAGAACTCTATTCATATTTCCCCCTGAGTTTATATTTAAGAGCAAATAACGCACCCCTCCAAGAAAAGTGATCTACAATATATGCTCTATTAGTGCAATATAATCTGTGGTATGTGTTGCTTCCTCAAAGTATCTTGCAATCTTATAAATCCAACCTTCAGTACTGGAATCAAAGCGCAGTCTGAATCCTCGAGCATTGACTGATCCATCAGTGACAAACTTGACATAAGCAAAACTGTCAGAGGTGTCCACAGCATCAGGGAGAGTATTACCACAGTATCTACCCAACAAATTTCCTGCAAAAATCACATACAGAAGGACAATTTTATATAAATATATTGTTTATATTTATATTTATATTTATATTTAAGAATCATTTTCCAATTTAACTGGACAGGCAGGAGTAACCCAGTAAAATCAAGCTATTGCTGGCAAATAGAAGGGGGTTGTTTGCCTCACTTTGCATCAGCAAGCAAGGCAGACAGAAGCAAATACTGTATACTGAAAAGGCTCACTTTGTACCCAAAGGGAAATGCTTTCAGGAACCTCAGGTGAGATTTCATAGCAGTACTGGGGAGGGAAAGACAAACAATGAAATAATTCTCTGACCAGAAGCGTTATATTCTCGGATCTCCACAAAGTCATTTGTGCACTTGGAGGAGTTTTGAATATCTAGGCCTTCTAGTCTGATGGTAAGATAGTGGCCCCTGGGACCCTCCAGAAACCATTCACACAGCAGGTTGTCTTGATAATGAAGGTCAGGATAGCCCGTGCTTTCGATGATGCCAGTTTGTCCAATCACTGTCCCTCCACACGGAGCTGAAAAAGGAAGAATATTGTTTGGTTGACTGAAGGACCTCAGAAAGATGGTCTTTCTGACAACTGACTTGTTCCCTAACTGTGGCAATAAAACAGGAATTGCCTTCCAGCTAAAAATCTTCCATGTTCTCCAGCTAATTCAACGAGTCCTAGTTTGGTTTTTGTTTCTGTTTTTTTTCACACACACACACACACACACACACACACATCCCCTGCCATTGCAAGCACCTCTTCCTCTCTGTCATATCTCTTATAACTTGAACAAACAGTTTTCAATCTAATCTTCCCCTTTGTCCACATTTAGCAGAGAATCTTTTAAAGGTGTATCAGATAAATTAAAAAGCAATGCAGCTTGCTAAGCGTGGATCTAAATTTTTTATGACTGGCAGAAATTGACTTCTGGTTTTGGCCTACAACTATGGTTCCTCTTGTTTCCTCTTGTCCCCTCCTGTTCACATTCCACTCCTTGTGATGCCTTGGTAAGTGATCATTGCACAATTTGTAAAACAGCTTTAAAATTTTCATTTTTAATTTTGTCTCTCTAAACACTAATTTCTCTGTGGTACCTGCAAACATAAGTTTGTAATAGTAAGGCTTATAGCCAACATGTGCTTGCAGACACATGGTGTGATTTTTCAGGTGGTCCTGTGCAGGGCCAGGAGCTGGACTTTGATGATCCTTGTGGATCCCTTCCAACCTAGGATATCCTATGGTTCTATGAAACAATATTTCCAGGTGGAATTTACTGGAATTTTTTTACAGTGAATTCTGTGTCTGTTAGTTACAATCTTGCCATGACAATAACAGTTGTGTTCTTACTGTCTCCTCCTCTGAGTGATCAGTGCTTTGTTTCAGGATGACTGGCATCCAGCTAAGATTCTGTAAATCCATTATGGTTAAATGTAAGTTGTGGCTTCATATACTAACAAGTACATATATGCAAGTTCCTTCAGTTTTCACATTCAGAAATATAATAGCACACGATTTTGGCTTAAGTGCTTGAGATCTAATGCAATCAGCAAAATTCTGGATAAAGCCAATATATTCCACTGCTAATATATTTTAAAACAATATGTTGTAAACTAATATATTAACAGTCCTAGACTTTCCTATATGAGTGATACTAACATAATAGCTGCTATTCTTCAAAGAGTATTAACGTTATCAAAACCCAAAAAGTAGCATACTTCTCAATCTGACAAAGACTACTTTTTTTTTAATTTTAAAACTTTGCTAGTGCTTTCCAATCCTGTTTTTGCAGTCTGAGAGCAAATAATTTAAAAGTATTTCTCTTCCCAACTGACAAATAATGTTTCTCACTTAATTCCTTTTTCAGTCCATTATTCTGCTACCTTTGTTTGCCTAGCAGCATTGTCATTATAGTCTGATTTACATTTACATAAAGAAGCTCCTAATTTGTTCTTCTCCTGCCAGTTCTCAGCTGATCTTTGCATTCCCCTTCAGAATCCTGCTCATGAAAGTGACATTAAGTTTGCATGGGGAAAATCAAATCATGTTACATGACTTTATCCATATTGATTTTTTTTCTACTCCTCCTTTGATAATTGTATTTGAGAAGAGGTCATTGTTTTCACTGCTACACGTCTGTGAGTACTTTCCTATTCATATTTTCCTAATTTTCACTGCTTGCTAAGTGCAGAACATGCTGGTATCTGTCAGTCCACAGATCTGATTTAAACCCTATTAAAAAGTCTAAGAGTTGAGACCAAAATCTACTTTAAAATCAAGAAATTGGTGAATGCAAGCATTACCAATGGAGTATTTAGCATTGAATCCCACATGTGTGGCACTGCTGTCAGATCTGAACCTCAGGTACATGACAGGTCCTGAGGATCTCTGCGAGCCTGGCATCAAACCTCCGCACAGCTTGGCAATGACAGGGGCGGTGGTGTCAGCACCATTGCGGAGCTCCAGGTAGCTGGAAGCGCAGCTAGAAGAGGAGAGAATTCTCTGTTCAATGTATGGCAGTAATGCTTCAAAATCGTTTCAGTATGTGCACAAAGCCATCAATCTGTAGTGAATTAGATCAGTTTCCATGCAGTGTGACCAGGACAGAATCAGCAAGTTCATAATCCATTGTTGTTATGTAATAATTGAATCAAAAGGAGTGCTAGAAACATGGAGAAAGATTCATCTAAAACTCAGTCTATGATCAGATCAGATCGGACAGAAGCAAGTTCTGGGAAGATGTATGAAAGTAGTTGTGACCATCTTTAATATTTTTTTATTTGCAGCATTCCGATTCAGCTGATATTACCTATTAAGTCTTACTAATGAGTGTTGAATTAAGGAACAACACCACAGATTAAGGGAATAAAAGTTCAAATCTGGGGGCTCACTTAGCTGGGCATAGAAAGACCCAGAATATCTTAACTAATAACTTTGCTTTCAGAATGGTGCAGTGTCCTGGGAAACCAGAAAGGATACCTTTGGAATTGTCTATCTTTCACCATTTTTTCTGGACGTGGTCTCACAGATGATGCATGCCTTTGCCTTATAGTGGTCCAGCCCCTAATTAATGAAGTTACATCAGCTGGAAACTAGCCTTTCTTTATGCTTCAGGCAGGGTGTGCAAAATGTGTAGACCCATTGCAAACCAGCAGCCAGGCAATGGAGAAGGGAGACAAAGTGTCATGATAGCAATCCACTGGCTTTAAAAGCACCTGAGAGTCGAAATGACTGCAAAACTGAAATACTGAATATGAAAGAACTAGAGGGCACAGACTTTACAGAAAGCACCTTTCTACTATGGATGTTTCCACTTTGTTATACTAATTTCTCTTATACACTGCAAAGTTCTAGGAATGTAAACCAGTGGCCTGATGGCTCCAGTGATCTCTCAAAAATTTCCTAACCACATTTGATTGTAAATCTAGAAGTGTTCTCTGGGAGGAATTAGAGAAAGCAACAGGGAAAGCAGAATCAGAATTAAGTCTCTGAAGAAACACAGGTAAAATAATGTGGATGTATACTTTGGTGAAGGTTCAATGTAAAACTGATCTTCAAATTGCAGCTCTACTGCATGTCCATTGGGAGCAGTTATGGTCCAGACACAGTCAGCATGCGGGGGGTAATTGCTCGGATAGTTGGGGGAAGATGTGTATCCACTGGGGTTGAAATCATTGATATAAATGTTCCCTCCACAAGCTGGTAAAGAAAAGATCATCAATAAAAAACAACATGTAAAGGAAGCGGGTGAGCCACAAAAAATATGAGTTATCACTGTATTCCAACAGTTTCCTTTTGATGTCCCATAGTTACATAAAAAACAAATACGTTTTATTGCTTACCATGGGAAAACATTTTAATGCAGTGGAATCCTTTGTTTCTGTGCTCCTGTTTACCTAGCCCTACTCATTTCCAAATGTTCAGGGCCCTGAATTAAACTGCTATTAGTTCTTCCTTGGATTGCTTCTAAAACAAGCAGAAAACATATTTTTTGCCTTGTTTCTATCCCAATTCCCAAGAGCTAGAAAGCCCACAAGTCAGACCCATAGATATTTCTGTTAATCATTCCCCAATTCTATTTTTGAAAAACTGAAATGACTGTTTGAGAAAATAATGAATGTGTGAGGAATTCCAGTCAGAGCAAACCTGAGGATTTGTTCAGGTCCTTTATTCCACAAAAAGATCTTTATTTTGACCAGAACTTTTCCACCAAAACAACCCTTCATGTTGTAGCAATACTGGTTTAACACAGGGCTTTAGTCAAGCTCCATAAATTGGAGTAGTAGAAATGCTATTGTACAGCTTCATTGACTCTCCCCATGAATCCACCAGAAAAAGGATTCTTTGGGGCATCAGGGAAAATAAGCAAAAATCAAGCCCTTAAAAATTTGAGTAGATAGATAGGTCGCCTTAGATGTTTAGATACACTGTTTAACAGTGTTTAACAGTGTATCTAAACAGGTGTCCCAAGTGGTGTGTGTCATGAATACAGTGGAATAAGTGCAAATGCCAAGTTCCTAATTTATTCCTGGGACCTGAGTCTCCATTTTTTTCATTCTTTCAAACAAGTTAGGTCTGGCAAGCAATGTTATTTTTTCAGCTGGGAATAAAACTTGTGAGAAATGTTGCCACCTTTCTAGACATACTAGCCTGAATAATTCCTAACATAATTCAGCAGTTGCACTGGGTATATTATACATTCAAAATAATGTTCTTGGTTCCAGGATTTTTTTTCCTTTCCTGCATGAATTTTTAATGTCTCTTCCTAACTATAGATGTTAATTCCCTGCTAAAGTGTTTCCATTTCTTTTTAAATTTTAATATCTCCAGGTTCTGTGACCTGACTCTCTTTAAAAAGGAGAAATTTGAGTGTCAGATCAAAGTCATGCACTACAGGACATTTTTGCAGACATATGATTTTACCAGGTTTGGTAAAACAAGAACTTCCTTTAAGAGGACAAACTCCAAGTTATATATATATATGAGTTTAAGAATTTAGGCTTATTACCTAGACTTACCTAGACTCTTAGCTTCATATATCAGTTTGAATCCTTGACCCTCATTCCTGCTGTCAGAAATGAAGTGGACAAACAGCTGGTTGTCTGTGGTGTACATGGTTGAGATGGGGCTGCTTCCACAAAACCTTCCATTCCCTCTTGCAGACACCAAAGGTGGAGCAGCATTATCTAGCCCGTTCTTCAGCTAGAAGAGAAATTGCTAATGTCACTCAAAACAAAACAGCCCTGGAATGTATTCTGAGCACACTCCATCATAGTGCTGCCAGGCACTGGGGAAATTAATAACCTAGTGATTAGTTAATGCACAGCAATAAATAAGAGAGACACACAGAGAGGGAGAAAAAGAGAAATAATATCTATGGCATTTGCCTTTGGTGTTTGCACCCTGTGACACCCTGGGCTGCCTTACTGACACTGAAATCTGTAGGATTCAGTAGCTTTTAAAACTTTGAGGATTGGGTGACCGAGTCAATAACCTCACCTCTACATAATCTCCAAGGCTGCAGGAAGTATCCTCACTCTTAACCTGGAAAGGTTGTTCAAAATGAACAGCAATGATAAATCCAGTGGTTACCACTACATGCCAGGAACAATTCAGATTAGGAGCATAGTCTTGAGGGTAGTTGGGAGATGTTATCACACCCCTGCTTGTGTGCAAATAGCCTCCACAACCTGAGAAAAACAAGTTGAAGTAAAGAGAAAAATATTAGTGTTAACCATTCACCTAACCACTTAGATAAAAACCCTGCCTACTAAAAGATGCGACAGACAAAACCAAATGGTAAAATAAGTGTATGAAGAGTTGAGGGGGATAGAGCAAGGCACACAATGAATTATCTCCCAAAATATGAGCTAGTAGATTGCAAGATGACACATACCAAAACTCCTGACAGTGAGACTCAGTTCTCAGACTTAGCAGATGAATAAGCAGGTAGCTACGTCAAGGACTTCCCATGGCATGAGCATGTCATTACACTGTCTGAGGATATTGCTTCTAGCCATGGACCAAACCACTGCCACCTACTCCAGCTGCCAGTCAGATAAATTCTCGCTGACTCACTGCTGTCCTAACACCTTCCTTGGTGCCTCAGCCCATTCAGGAATCTGTTAGCATTCCTGGGTGCACGTGGGAGGACTGACACTGGAAACTGCTGACATTCCTGCTAGAACTTACACAGCTTTCTGCATCTGTCTCTTGTGTCTATGGTTTGAGTCATTTATTTCCCTCACTTAGTTGGGCATTCTTTTACTCTTAGCTGAGCTGTTATAAGCTTAGGCATACACTTTTCTTCCTTGTGTGAAGTGACTGGTCTGGTTGAATCATGCTTTGTTGAATTATATTGCTGTGAAAATAGCAAATTTCACCTTTGCAGACTCAGACATTTATTAATGAATGTTCATCAGATGTGAATAATTGGTGTGTGTGATTAATTAGATGGATTCTAGACAACTGTTAACAATGCTGGGGTCTTTTCTTTCCTTACCCCATTGTAAGCAGCAAGGCAGGCATTTATCTGGGGACAAGAGAAACAAATCTTACTTTTTTGATAAGAGGCATTAAACCCAGCTCCAGTGACACTCGCGTCTGACATGAAGTGGATGAACATCGCCTCTCCAGTTGATCTTATTGGCCCAGGAGGTTCTCGTCCACAGATAGTAGCCAGCACTGGGGAAAGACTTGTGTCTCCTGAGACCAGAAGAATACATGAGTGTTAAAACTAAATGAGTTCACATTTGCCTGCTTGTTGCTGTGGCTCACATCTTCTTTCAGCAAGATGCTTTTTAAGACTTTTAACCCCTTACAGACTGAGAAATATTTTTATAGACCACCAAATATTTTTCTAGACTTTGCTAATTTTGGTTTAAGTACCAGAAGGTCTCAGAATTGAGGAAGAGTACTGATTGAGAGCATGTTTCCATTGCCATCTAGATTGCTTAAGCAGCTATTAGGACCTTGGGTGCATACTACTTGCTGTCAGGGTAGGGCAGTGTTGGCTTCTCACCATCTATGATAATAAGTTTGTCATAGTTGCACGAGTTGTGAGATTCTATGTCTAGTGCCAGGATATTGAATTCCACAGTGGATCCAGGAGCTCTGATAAGCCACACACAGTCAGCAAGATTTCCGTAATTCATGGGCCAGCCCGGTGAGAAGAGGAATGAAGGTGTTTCTTCAGTTGTTACAGTCCCTCCACATGCACCTTTCATGTACAAGAAGACAAAAATGAAAACATCCTCTTTTTAAACCGAACACTCCCCTCGTATAATTTAAGATGACAGTCCTATAATTAAGCACAATGAGGGCACAGTGATGATGTGTGTAGTCATGGTAATGCAGGAATTCTTCAACTTCAGTTTGGACTGGGAGAATAAAACCTGAAAATCCTGATCTGTAAGGATGTTCCTGTGCTACCTGGTGCAGTAACGATGTGACCTGTTTTACCATGAATATCTAACAAGATGCCTAAAAGCATCTACCACAGCTTAACGCAGGTCATGCATCAGAAAGGAATGGTGCATACAGAACCTATAATACAGAAACAATTTAGACCCTCTTGAAACGGAAGTATTTTTCTTTCTCCACTAATTATGTCTCAGCTATATGCTTAAATCACAATGGAACAAATCAAGAGTCATTGCTGGGATATCTAGTGGCTTAGTGCTCTCCCAGCACTTAAATCCCTTACATACTTCTACCATACTGCAGAGCCCCAGGAATCTGTAGTCCTTCTGTTCCCAGAAATTTTCAGATTTAGAAAGAAGACATTAACTTTCGCTTGT
Source organism: Lophotriccus pileatus (assembly GCA_035583135.1). Taxonomy (NCBI): domain Eukaryota; kingdom Metazoa; phylum Chordata; class Aves; order Passeriformes; family Tyrannidae; genus Lophotriccus; species Lophotriccus pileatus. The sequence continues at coordinate 19,771,039 of JAWWES010000081.1, read as the reverse complement.
TGCACTTGCTCAGAGAAAGTCAATGGCACAAGAAGCATATTTCCTCTCCTTCCAGTTGCTTTTTGTCAGCGGTACCTGATGATACTGAGCATATTATCTTTATTTATGAATATGAGATGTATTACATTGAAAAGTTTCATATCACAATGGCCAGTGCTTTAAGAATGGTATTTCAAGAGGGATAATTCTTCATGAAATAATATCAAATTTTTATATTCAATTAAATACCCATGTAAAGAAAAATGACCATCCAGCAACATGCTTATTTTAGAACACTGTAAACTAGTATATCTGAGAGTCCTTAGAAATTGTTTTAAAAAGCTATTAAAATTTTTAATTAAAATGTCACTGAATCTTTCCCTTGTTGATAGCTACAGCTTTCTCTTGTGGGGAAATTGGTTTGGAGTTCTCTAAGTACAGCTGAGTGTATCATAGGCTGGTATCACTTTGAACTCTGCAACCCACTGATAACTCACCTCTAGCAATGGTGTGTGTAACAGCAGAAGCATCCATTGCATGCCACTCCAAAAGAAAGCCTTTTCCAGTTATAGATGAATCTGACTGGAACTGGATTGTCATTGAACTGCCAGAGGATGCAAAAGAAGCAGGGTCTGCACCACAGTATGTTGCAATGGGACGGGAATGAACGGTGGGCCCATCATACACCTACAGAGAGAAGAACTGTGCTGTTCCTCATACAGCCAGGATGTATTCATCTGCCCCACAGTCACCAAGTCTCCAAGGAGAAAATTACCCTGTTTAAACAAGTGAGATATCTTTCTGCAAATATCAGGTAGAGAGAAACCTCTCCTAAAAAAATGGAACAAAATCTCCCTTTCCATTAGATGATGTTAAATGTGAAGCTTTCACAGAAGAAAGATCTGAATGGAAGCCATCAAATGCAGCTCATTCCTCATCACAGGGCAGCTCTCTGGGGACATAGACTGTCATCACACATTAAAAAAAAGCCCACAGGTACAATTTTTTTACTTGAAGGGGAAAAAAGGCCATGATGTGAAGGGAAAAAAAAGACATTTCTTTTTTTTCTTTCCTTTTTCTCTCCCCCACCCCCCATCCCCCGAGGAACACATATATTTTGAATTCTAACAAATAAATACGCAAATATACTTTTTTCATTTTATCTATTTATAAGCCAAAATCTTGGCTTGTCCTCTGCCGCCTTTCAAACCTATTTGTGTTCTTATCATCTCCCATCTAGTAGAAATGTCCAGTACAGAAAGCTAGGAAATATTAAATAAACATTAATATTAAATTGAAGATCTGATCCCTGAGTCAGGTTAAAGGTCAGGCTGATTTACACTCACTGAATGTCTAGCTGATTTAAGAAACTCATTTTGCTTTCAGTGGGACAAAGAAAGGTAGACTGAGTTAGAAGAAAAAAAAAAGCTGTTAAAATATGACATGAGATGAAGGAAAAAGTATTTCCTTTTTGAACTAATATTACACTCAAATATCAGTAAATTAATAATGAATTGAATATGTTGAAGTAGTATTAACTTTCTCAAATATAAAAGGATAATTGGTGAATCAACTGCTTCGAAAAAAGACAAAGCCAAGAAGAGCTTCACCTTATTTGTTATGTTTAGCTAAGTTCAGAAAGAAGGTTTTGCCTCTGTTGTTCCATTTTGCTTAGCACCATGTTTGCTGTATTGAAGATGTTCCAGCTTATTGCAGGGGGATTTGGACTAGATGATCTATAAAAGGTCCTTTCCAACTCAAACTATTCCATGATTCCATGATTCTACTTTTTAGCCTGGTAAGCAGGCTAGACTATATTACAGGAGAGTACAGAAAAACAATCAAACTGGAAGAAAGAGGCACCTTTCTACTGCCAGCAGCAAGATTACTGATGCAGGGAGCAAAGAAGGTACAAGTAAAGGATTGTTCCTTGTAGGATTTAGAAATAACTTTATTTTTAGAAGCATTGAGATGCTATTATCACTGCTGTCCTCAACTGAACTAGCACAGAGCAAAGCTCAGTCTAGTATCTGACCTGAAATTCTTGAATATTAATATTCACAATTGCACCATTCTGGGCTTATTTTTAGAAAGTTTCAAACTTACAGATGGGAAATATCTCTTAGGGAGCCAAAGAGTATGTAACCCTTCCTCCAACTAGTAATTATTGTAAAGACAACATAGCAAAAAACAATAAGCCACACCAGATCCTCAGAAATTCTTCTCATTCCTCTTGTAGGTTTCTCTGTTCATGATTTTTATTGAAGTTGATTGAAATAAAATAACTTCTCTCAATGAAATCACCTTTAGCTTGTCATACTGGCAGCTGTGATGATTTTCAATATCCATCTGCAGGATACGGCCATGGATCACTTGGGAAGCATTAACGCTTATTCGCCACTGGTAATTGGAATTGTGAGGGTAACTCCTGGGCCACTGTGGTGAAGCTATTTGTCCTCTGTCTCCTATGATGTCATTTCCATACACTGAAAAACAAGAAGGAGACATGTAATTATTTCATTTCACATAGATTAAAAGAAGCATTGGGGCCCATCTGACTTAATTTACTTAGGATTAGACAGTGCTGCAAGGCATAGACTTATGTCTCAGACAGTCTTAGGATGTACAACTAATTATTTTCTTCTTTTGAGGGATGCAGTGTGCCCTTATCTGAAGGAAATTCCCCATTTGAGCTCTGTGGGTCTACATATAGGAGAGGTGGACAGATGGCACATCTAAAGTCCTCCCTGACTCTGCCACTTCTTCCTAAGAAGCATTAAATAATAATTTGTTTTTAAAATGCCTTTGTATGTTCTGCTGAAAAACAGTTCTGATTTCATTGAGCTCTGAACTGCTGATACTTCGTTTTGAAAATGAGTAGTTAAACCCTCAAAATAAGGAAAATTTTTAGAAGTTAGCTTGCATAATCAGAATGGCTGTGGATGTTTCACTTCAGCAATCTGTTCATGTAGAAAGTCAGATTGATGTTGGCAATAGTCCCTTGAAATTTTGGATCTATAAATTGGCAACATTTCCTTTTCTTCTAATTTTGGTCCCTGGTAGATGGCATCTGGACCCAAACCAGAAGATGGACACTGTCATACTCAAACAGCAAAATGGAAAGATGAGAAAGAAATGTTTTTTTTCCCCATTTGTCAATTGCCTGATAAATGGCACTTAATACACTTACAAAATTGCTCAATATACTTACACACACACGAGTTCTGTGCTAGCATGTTTTAGAGCACCTCTCTATATTCAGCAGGTATTTTACAAAATGTATTTTGTAAATATATTTTAAGTGAATTTACAAACCTGCTGATATCAGCAAACATTTTCTAATAGACTTTATAGAGTCAAAAAATCACTTTTTTAAATCCTTTTGGAAGTATTATGAAAGAACAATAGTTTTCAATTAAATTACATCTACTTACAGTGAGAGAATGTGGCCCTGAAGCCAACATCAGTGCCTGCACTGTCCGAGACAAATTTGACCCACAGGATGTGTCCAACAGTAGATGTATAATTTGAAGGCAAGGAGTTCCCACAGAATCGTCCTGCCAGCGTGCCTGTGTCATTCCCTTCACGAATCTCCAGGTAATCTTTGGTGCAGCCATTGCTATGTTCCACCTGAAATGCTCTGTTTCAATAGCAGGAGAAGAGCATTAGCATGCTATGACTGGCACATACTTTAGAGTGTGTCCTGCCAGGCCACTGTAGCTGATATTCTACTGTAAGAGTTGAGAGGAGGGCAGCAACAAAACCTGCATCACCTGCCAAGGCCACCAGTACAGGGCTCTCTCTTTCCTAGCCCCTTATTTTATGACAGAGCCTCAGTTTGCAAAGTTACAAATTTTAAAGAGTTCTCAAACCCTTATAATATTTCTTGGTTCTCTAAAAACAACCATAAAACACAGTAAGGCCAGATTTCTAATATAAGCCAGATTTTTAATGTAAGCCCTGGTTAGACTATTTACTGAGTGGCAGGAGCAGAGAATATTTTAGCCTTACAAATCAGTTTGCAGCCCCTTCATATGTATATTATTTCTGTACACTCTGTGAAAATACAATTGCTGGAGGCCTAGATTAATTTGTAGTTAACACCTCAGAAATCCCTTAGTAGTTTCTCCAGAATTATAAAATATTAATGTTTCTCTAGCATCTCTGAGTTTCATATATCTAGGTGTGCAAAATAATAAAAAGGATTGCTATGAACTCTTCCAAACTACTTTTTACTGTAGAACAGTAATGGGATTTAGTATTCAAATTATAAACACTCAATTGTTGCACCAAGCTGAATGCTAAACATATTCTAAAAATCATTATCTGTTATTCTAAGTGAAATGCTTTTATTCAATCCAACACGCTTTTCAGAAGCAGGCTATGAATATATAACAAAGATTCCAGAGACTGCCTCTTACAACCAATGCCTTCAGCCCTGAATATAGCCATATGTGTTCAGCATACACATGCTGTGAAATGGTTCCAACCACTCATCTGGATACACTTCAGAACAATTTAAAGCTAACCCTCACACTGCAAGACAAGCATTTCTGTTCAGACTGAGCTGAAGAAAATTAATGCCTCATGGCAACAAAACTTTATAACCTCCTAATATTAAATAAAATAAATAGTGCTTTCTAACACAATTACTCCATGTTTTCCAGTACTTTTAGTTTGCCTTTCAGCTATGTGTAACTGAAGAAAAAGAGTTTACATCTACTCAGTGTCACTTTATAAAAGTGAATGTATGTTCTGCTGAAGGTTTCTGCTTCATATTAGAATTTCTGGTTTGTTTCTGAAAAGTTGTTATTTTTTTTGTAGCATTTTGAAAAATACTTTCAGACTTTTGGAAAACGTTTTGGAAAATGTTTTCAGGCTAGTACTTTTTCTCTGCTTCAGTGAGTAAAGGAGGAATAGAATGTCCTTTTTATTGCATTAGTGAATCAGCACATGCCTAACAAGTTGTACCGTATGCAGGCAGTGTGTTACCGGGAAAATGTTCCTTTTGTCCTGATTAACTGCAAATGGAGGTTTCAGAGTTAGTTTTCTTTTCTTGCTCATTCTTGGTAAGCTTTGCAAAAGGTCAGTGCTGTCTTTCCTGGCAGCAGCCACTGTTTGATGCCCGGAAACGGAGAGGCTCAGAAATCCACCTCATGGGTAAAGATCAACCTAACAGTCCCGGTAAAGGACTCCACATTATTCTGTAGGTCACACATGACTTTCCTGTCAGAATCTTCAAAGGGAAGCTAGTTTGCTGAAGGGGAAACATATTCCACTGGCTTCTGTTGTACCTCCACTGCTTTAACTGATGGAGAAATTTTGAAGACAGGTGGGGTGTCAGGAGAGCAGAGCAGAGGGAGAGAATCACCTCCCTCGACCTGCTGTCCGCGCTTCCTTTGGATGCAGCCCAGGACACAGCTGAGTTTCTGGGCTGCGAGTGCGTATTGCTGGGCCATTTTGAAATTTTCATCAACCATTATCCCCAGCTCTTTCTCTGCAGGGTTGCTCTCGATCACTTCTCCACCCAACCTGTAGGTGTGCCTGGGATTGCCCCAGCCCAGGTGTAGGACCTTGCACTTCATGTTATTGAATTTCATGAGTTTTGCATCAGCCCACCTCTCAAGCGTGTCAAGGTCCCTCTGGAAGGCATAACCCCACCATCTGTGGAGCATCTATGTTCTTTATATTACTCAGCTATATAAGAAACACTACAATTAATCTGGTAGTAAGGAAATAGTAGGAGTTTCATTTGTAAAGAAAAGGCAGTGAGATGCTAAATTTCCTCTTCTTGTTTATGAGTGAGAAATGGCTTCTTCAGCATCCCATCCTGCTCAAATAATAAACCACCTATTTATATAACACTGTATATACCTTAATATAAGCAATGACTAAGACAGGGAAACACTGATTGCAAGCTGCCACTAACCCCCACTGTGTTCTCTTTCCAAGTTACTCTAAAAACATGTTTCAGCTTTATAATCTGGTAATTACACTTCCTAATAAACACAGAGCATCCTTCCTTCAGGTCTGTTAAAGGGCTGAATAATAAGCCCTGGCAATGCATTTACACGAAGGACAGCTGGAGCCGGTTGCCAGGGGAGCTGAGAATTGTCCAGACACACTCGCTGTTGGGAGGATATGGCTCAGGATAGCTGGGGCTGTTGAAAGATCCTCTGTCCATGTGGAAAGTACCCCCACAGGCTGCAAAAAGAAAGAGACAGCAGAGACTTGGAAAAGATGGCATAAAAAAAAAAACCAACAAAAAGCCTTGATAGATCCAGAGCATTTGCTAATCAAGAAAGCATTTCTCCTTGTCTCTTTGTTCTTTAGCTTGTTGATATACTTGCTGAGACCTTGGCCAAAAAGAGGAAGGGCAATAGGGAATGTGAGAAAGACAAAGAGGTAAAGGATCTGCTCTTTGCTAAAAGTCAGAGGCATAGGGTAGCAACACCTGTTATATGGACTTACATGAGGATGATGCAGCATAGGTGGCGTGGAAGCCCCTGGCAGTAACATCGTTGTTGGAGATGAAGTTCACCACCAAGGCATTACCAAAAGAAGTGATAGGATGTGGTATAGTAGTGCCACAGTAACGGCCTGAAAGACAACAAGCCAGAGAGAGAAAAAAAAAAAGGAGTGTTCAGCATGTAATTACTATTGTTAATTTAACATTTGGAGTTAATGCTGACAACAAACAGGAGTAACGTTTGTTGCTTACAATTGCAATTGCCAATTCAATCTACATAAAAATGAAATACTCCTTTTCATTTGAGTGGAACTCAACTCTGGTGGCAATCTTTTTTCAGCAGAGGAAGGACCTCCTGCACTCCAGACACCTTAGTCACTATCTATTCTGTCATTGAGCTTCTTTGTGTTCCCTCTAGCCAGAAATTACAGCCTAATCAGAAAAAAAACCAAACCAAACACCCAAAACAAACCCATCAAATATATCTGACAGCAGTTTCCTTTTCACTGAGTTAGTTTCTGATGAAAAAAAAAAGTGAAAAATAACAGATCAGTTCTCCTGTAATGGATTGTAACATAGGGATTAGGAATATGACTCATGATTTAGCAAAACGGCATCTGACAGCAAAAAGAAAGATAGCGTCTAGTAACATAAAATCATAGAATAGTTTGGGTTGGAAGGGACTTCTAAAGGTCATCAAGTCCAGCCCTCCTGCAGTGAGTAGGGACATCTTCAATTAGATCAGCCTGCTCAGAGCCTCGTCCAACCTGACCCTGAATGTTTCCAGGAATGGGGCATTTACCATCTCTCTGGGAAATCTGTTCCAGTATTTCACGACCCTCCTTGTAAAAAAAATTTTCCTTATATTTAGTTTAAATCTACCCTCTTTTAGTTTAAAAGCATTATCCCTTGTCCAATCACAATAGGCCTTGCTAAAAAGTTTTTCCTCATCTTTCTTAGATGTCCCCTTAAGTACTGAAAAGTCCTTTTGCTAAATAAAAGGATAGACTAAGAAAATGAATTCTGCTCTTAGTTAAAAAATATTTAAATTAAGCATAACCCCACACCTCATAAAGAGGCATATACAAAAGCAGATAAAGGAGAACAGAATCAGACACAGATATTTTGACTTTTCCAGTAAGGAATTTGAGGCAACCCTGGGCATGCAAGGAGAGGCAGGACCACCCTATGTCTGAGGGTCTCTCATGGCTTCCTGGCACCGTAGGCACTGAATTTTGCTGGTCCAGGCTGCTCCTGCCACTTGCTGGTGATGGCTCTGAACAGATGTGTGAGAAGAAAGAAGTAAAAAAATCAGGAAGGAGCAGAAAAATCAGGCTTTCCAGGTCTTGAGGAAAAAACATCTTCTGCTCCCAGAAATCTGCAACTTTCTTCACGTGTATTTAGCATGGACTGTGTTTATGAGTGTGGGTTACATTGTGTTTTGTAGAGTTAACTGGGAATTCTGTTTAAACTGAATTGCTTGGTTCCCAATATTGTTCAGCTGAAGAGGAAGGAAAAAGCAGCTGGAGTCAACCTCAAACTGCAGGTTAGTAGAAGTAGAGCCAGAGCCTGGAAGGACTGTGCCATTCACACTGAAAACTTATCCTCCATTCTTGGTTTCCTCTGGTCAGAGGAAATACAAAAGGGAAAGGTACAATACCTTGCAGAGGAGCCTCGTAGTTATCCCCATCCAAAATTTCCACAAAATCCGTTGTACAGTTTCGTCTATCATTTTCAATATCAAAGTCAATGAAAGACAGTGTGACGTGGTTGACTGGCAAAAGAGTAAAAACTTAGAAGTTTGTAATTTCACAGAGAAATAATTACATGTAAACACATGTTTAAACATCATCTTTTTTCCCTTGAGGTCAATCAGTTCCCATAAAGCATAACATATGAAGTAGTTTTTTGGTATGTTGAATGAATTTGATGGAAGTGTATTAACCTTTACTGCAAAGGTCCTGGTAAATCACTTCACCTTTCAGTACCTTCTAGTACAGTCAACATTAGAAGCATAGGATTTAACACATACACATGAATGTAAGTTTTCTTGAAGTTTTCTTGTATCTGAACAGCTTCATTATATACTTGAAAGCATCAGCAAATACAACATGGGGAATCTACACGTGTTCAGAAACAAAACTTATTTCTACACATCCATGACCTTCTGTCCCTTTGCGATCTATACTATAGATCTGGACAAAATGTGAACTGTCTCTGCCCTGCTCCAGGCTTAGAGAGAGACAGTTCTTTCATTGTATTGTAACATTCCATATTCATCAATTGGACTGGTCAAAGGATCATTAACTACCCTCAGCTATACTTGGACAGAATTGGATTTTCCACACTCTTGGACTGCAGGCTACATTCTGAAAAAGAGAATTTATGACTCAGGGTATTTTTGACTCTCATTTGGCTCTTGATTGCCTGATATGAACAAGGGTAAAGTCACAACTGGCAGAAGAGAAGCCATCTCACAGACACCAGTCTGTGACAGTAGTTAGTCCTGGCCTTAGAGATAGTATGCAGTTTGAGTGGGTCAGAGTGAGTCTCACAATTTAGGTGATAATTTTCTCCCACGTTGACCAAGCTGAATTTGACACAAATATTTTGCTTCTCACCAGGCCACATTAATTGGCAAGAATAAGCTGCAGTGACAGACATGGACCCCGGCGCTGCATCCAGCAGGGTGCCACTGGCTGGCATTCAGCTGCATACGCGTGTTCTGCGCTCTTTTGTGTCCTGTCTGGTCAATCAATTACAGCTATCAATGCAGGTCCTCAGGATACAGAGCAAAAAGGAAAAACACAGTGGGTGGCCAGGGCAGGAGACTTGTTGGCCTTCTCGGTAAAAGCAGAGCAGGAACTCTGCTGTGTCTTGCCATTGGCTAAATCTATTTATGGCTATGCAATGCAGTGCATGCACTGTTTGTGTAGGTAGTGCTGTGGGATGGCAAAATGAAGCCACGTGTAGCTCTAACATGTGACATGTGGTGGTCCTGGTGTAAGTGGAGAAAGTCCCTACTTCTTCTACAGCATTTTTCTGGTCTCTCAGATTCATGTAATTGAGGAGACAACAGCTATGTATGAGTTTTCAACCTGTGTCAGGAAAAGACTGTCTTTGAAAATAAACGTTGTACAGGTGAGGAACAGCTTTGATGATGTCCTTTTCACGTATTTGTATATGAAACTATGCTAAATAAAAAAAAAGTATTGCTTGTCTCCTGATTTGCATTTTGGTGTTTTCTTTGGCAAACCGATTTTCATTTTATAAATTAGCAAAATAAACTTATAAATGTGATTGGAACATTCTACGTTTCTAACAACTCTGGCTAAATACCAGATGCACAACTGAAGTAGAATAGTTCCTATTAAAAATACAGATACCATGATACTATTGTAGGATTTAACACATATACATATGTTTTAGGAATCTTATAAAATGTAAATGTAATAGTGAGTATTAAAGGTAATACCACTATCTGATGAAAAATGTTTGGTCTTTTATGATCAGTCATAAATCTGCATAAAATTAGGAACAGCTGAGAATGTATCTGTGCACATAAGACCAGTTTATCTATTTTTGTTTGCACTTGAAATTGAAATTCTTCTGTACCTTTTCTCATAATTTTTTTTTTTTTTTAAATGTTAACAGCATACATTTCATGTATCACAACTCTAGCTTGAAAAACCCAGACCAAAATAAGGTCAGCTAAATACAAGTGTTTTAATTATATATAAACCCTTAGATTTTCTCACAGATGAATCCAACTCCACATAGTATTCAACACTTCATTTATAATTGTAACACTTGGGTCACAGTAAATAAGCTAAGATGACAAAGTTATAAACTGTTTTCCTCACTATGCACTAAATCTTCTACAGTGAAATCTGACTTGTGACAGATTAGGAAAGCCACTCTCTCCAACTACCAGGATGCAGAACTTCCTAAAGAAATAAAGGAAGAATTTTGCATTGTTATTTCAGAAAAGAAGATGAGGATGTTAGTCATCCCAGCTAACTATAAAAGACGTTTTTACTTACATGGTTCCTGAGCCTGAATAATCCAGCTGCAGTTCTGATTGTTTGGGTATTTGGCAGGATACAGAGGAGAGGAAATTGCTGCCCCAACTGAATCTGACTCTATGAAACTTCCACACGCTTTAGAACGAAACACATAGATCATATACACACATAAATATTTATATATACAAATCACCTTTCTTAGGTTCTGTAGGGACAATGGATGCACAAACTGTAACCTGGTACATCAATGTGAAATGAGGATAAAATTCACAGCAGTAATTTATCAGAAGAAGAGACTTAAGGATTAGCTCCCAGCACTGGGTGCACTTTTTTTCTTCTGGATCCACAGCCATGCTGTACCTGCCTGACCACCTGAGAGAAGCCAGAGTGACTTGAGAGTAGACCTGATAATCTTCATCTACTCGTAGCCCAGAAGAGCAATCCTGGGGCCAAAATAACTTGGTTTCAGGGTAGTGCAATACACCCATTTCTCTGGTCATTTGCTTGTGTTGGACACTAGGAAGAAAAAAATCATAAGTAACTCTCCATAACCTTCCAACACCCAAGGATGGCACCACATTGCACTGGCAGGATCCTCTTGTGAGCTGTGTCAGCAAAACTGCAATTGTGTGAAGTGTAGCACGTGTGCAAGAGTGTGGCTGGCTGCATAACTTTGGCTGCCAGTGCTGAGTGCTGCCAAGCCTCACCTCCAAGCATAGTGGCTCCTCATAAAGTCCCCAGGTCAGAGTTTAACATATGACTACTTTAAAAAGCAGGGTGAAGAGGCAGGGACCAAAGAGTCAGATTCATTTATTGTGCTGTGCTGTCTAAAATACCCAACAGGAGATGGGTCTTAACAGGATTTTCCCAGGAAGAGGGAAGCCGGGTAGCCAACATCTTAGGCAGGGAGCACTTGCTCACCAGGCATGGTCTGTGCAGGACTGAATCCAGTAAATGTGTTCTGAGAAAGTTTAACAGATTAGGCTCTCACAGCTGTTAGTCAGAAATGTTTAATTAGGTATCTAACTACTACCTCAATAACTGTGGTTTCTGAGATTTTTATTGATGCAAGTTCCTCCTTTGCTTCATAATTTTTAACAATATTTTCAAAGAAAGAAACATTTCTGGGAAAACTACTGGTTTATAGTGAAAAGAATCTTGAGAAGAAAATTATTTTCCCCACAAAACTAAATGGCTGTATCTTGGAGAAAAAGCGTTTACCAAATTATTGTGAAAAAGTGAAAGAAAATCACCAGTTGTCAAATAGTATGTAATTTCATGAAAAATTCTGCCCAGCTGGTGTCATTTTTCATTAAAAAGGAAACCATGTAAAACTCCAATTAGTCCTCCACAAATTGGATAGTTGATGTGTGCAGGGTGTGCAGGCCTGAATCCATGGACTTCATCAACAGCACCCCATAGAATTCTTTTATAGCTTTTCAGATTCATGCGCATGGATGGACATATAAAATGTTATTTTGTCACTAGGTCTGTGGAAACTGCCAGTTGCACATTTTTCTCAGGAAAATTGTGGATAGCTAACCCTCTAGGGAGAAAGAATAAGAGGTAGCTAATGTGTTCTAGATGCCTTCCCATAAAAAGTACAGGGTTTTTTTCCCCAGTTGAAGAATCTAAGGTGATCCTCAAATTTTAAATTCTTTAATCTATCATTTGGAAAAATTCGGTCCTGATAAAGATACACACCGGTGTGCTACATATATAGAAACAACACTTCCCATTACCAGTAGGGCTAAAAGATTGTGTCTGATACAAACACAGTGGTGATTAGACAGATATGCATTAATGTAAAGGATGAAATTACCTTCAGTAAAGCGAGCACTGAAGCCCCTGTGCTGGATGCTCATATCAGAGTGCAGTCGGAGGTACATCAGATTCCTGGATGATGTGATAGGAGGAGGATGCTCAGTTCCACACAGTTTTCTAAGAAGTGGTGCTTCACTGTTAGGACCATCAAATACCTGTTACGAAAAGATCAAATGAAGTATTTGGTTTCAATGTCAATATTGAGAAGGCTTTTATTTCATTCTCTCTATTATGTTTCATATATTCTGATTCTGATATAGATCAGTATTGGTATGGGCAGTGCAAACAAACTGGTATAGGCACTGGTACAGGCAGTGCAAACAAACTGTGCATTGTCTATCTTAACTCTGTCACAATTTTCAAAAAACGCATGTATTTCAGTCTGAAGTTACTGTGGCCTTTGTAACAGAAATGCATCAAGTAGAAGCATCTGTCCTTTAACAATCCAGGTGCCCCCATATATTTGTTGTTTCACAGAATCACAGAATATGCTGAGTTGGAAGGGACCCACAAGGGTCCAACTCCTGGCCCTGCGCAGGACCATCCCCAGAAGTCACACCATGTGCCTGAGAGTATCATCCAAATGCTTCTTGAACTCTGTCAGGCTTGGTACTGTGACCATTTCTCTGGGGAGCCTGTTCCAGTGCCCAACCACCCTCTGGGTGAAGAACCTTTTTCTAAGATCCAACCTAAACCTCTCCTGACACCACTTCAGGCCATTCCCTCAGTTTCTGTCACTGGTCTTCTGTTAATGACTAACATGAATTCTCATGTAACTTTTATTCAGTTAAACTCTACATCTTGCCTCAGTATAAACTTTTAAACTGGCCCTAAAATGCGACTGGTGCACCAGTGAGAGCTCTGACACTAGATAAAAGGTCAGTAGGATTATGTTTTTTACATACATGCACTCAACATCAAGGATCAGAGTCTGTATATCTGTGTTTTATACCTTTAGGGTGCTGAATTACACACATATATATGAAGTGCTATTTAAGTAGAGAGTATAGAAAAGTAAAAAAAATTTAAAAAGGGAGGAAGAAAGTAAAGATGGGTTTACAAAACTTCACTTTTAATTTTACCACAAATGCCTTCCTTCTCTTTTTTGTTTTTCTCCCTTATCGCTGATAATTTTGCTTCCTTCCTCTCTGTTTCACAATCGGGAAGAGAAGGACAGAGAAGTTAGAACCAATGAGTTTATAGCTTAAGCAGCATCAAAATTATAAGAAAAGAAACCAGAGAGAAATAAAAATGGCCACAGTCTCAGAATCTCCCACTAGTGTTGCTTCTGTGTTTGGAGCCATGGGCCAGTCTCAGAGCTCTGGTGTCTGGTTTCAGAAGTGACAAGTGCTGGAGTGCCCAGCACAGTTGCATGACCCGCAGAGGAAGAGCCTTTGGGCCACTTACTGGGCAGCAACAGCAGTTGAATTCAGTTCCTGTTTCAGCATTAACGTCCTGCACTGCCACAGGCACATCATTTAATATAACCTATGACTCAGCTGCAGAAAAATTTGGATGAAAATATGAATAGGAGTAATGGAAGAGACTCAGGTACTAGGATGGTAAAAGCCACATAAAAACCCTCTTTGAGCAAAATAATGCCATCAGATTAGAAGATATGTACTTCTTATTGAGATTGCCTTCTTTTACTTCAAAGTGCCTCAAATTCCAGCAAGTCTGTGCAAGGCAGCACCAATGAATTAGAGATTTCTAACAAGACTGTGTAACACAATGTGATGTTTCTGCCTCCAGTATTCAAAGGCCTTTAAGCACATTATTGAAAAAATTATAAAAACAGTAGGTGGGAAAAAAGTGACCTCTCTCAAATAAAACCTCAGAGCTGAGAAACAAAGGACAAAACTCCTGCTTAATCCACTGACATACCCTACATAGTCAATGCTGTACTCATGAATTAAACATTTGCCTGTGATCCTGTGAACACTAGAGAGCTTGTGTGAGACCTTATGACAGAGTATTAAGTGTTCTGTAATGCCTGTAAAAATGAGTACCTGGTAAAGAGACCCAAAAATATCCATCTATTCAACCTTTTCTTCTCTCTTGGCATCCTGCCACAATCAGTCCTTTAATACCTAGTGTGCAGTGTTTATTCTTCCTCTGCATATATATTCTGTATATAAATCAGACTGCCTGAAGTTAAAAACCACAAACCATGAAACGTGAAAAAAAAAGTAGTGACTAACAAAATAACCCTTAGGAATGAAGGCATTGTCTTTCCCTAGACAGTAGCAAGAGGATTTTATCTGAATGCTAGAATTGAGAATAAGCATTGCATTGAGAGAGCATAGGGAGAGGGCCTGACTACAGTTCTCCTAACATGCTGGTTTTGATGGATCTGTGCACTTCTGCCCAGCTGAGGATATGAGCACAGACTGTTGTGATACCACACTGGTTGAGCTTTCTCACTCATTAAGACATTGAGGACGAGTAACATAAGAGACTAAGTGAGCATTTCTTAGAGCTTTCTGGAATAAAGAAGTCTTCCTTTGGTAATACTAGGAGAAGAGCATGAAGTCAGAGGAATGTTTTCTACATCAAGTGTATTTGCTGTTTCTGGGCATCTTGCTGGAAGAATAGTACTGTCTCCTCTTTGAGAAACTCCAGGAGTGAAGCCTTTTCACTTGCTACAAATCTTGTCTCAAGCAACAGTTCAGCATAAGCATTAGTGGGATACAACAGCAACTCTTAGGAGTTACAACAGCTACAAGTTAAGCAGGAAGAGGAACACATGGGTATTTTATGGCTGCATCATTTCCGTTCACCTGTTATTTATTACTTTAAACTATTTTATAGGGATAATTTCAGGTTTAAAGTTAGATCAGAAATCACAGTATTCACACACTAGTTCGGAAAAGAGTTGTGTCTTTCTGCAGTCTCTTAAATTTGTTTTGAAAACATTTGAGAAATGCATTTTTGTGGCTGCATGAGTAAAGGAAAATTATACATCTGCTTACTTAAAAGCCAAGTTTTCAGTTTCACTGTGCAGAGCAGCACTTTGCTTTTCTATTTGCTTTCCACAATGAACATAACTGAGTGAAACATTGCCTTCCTCTTCAAACGTGTCCTGAATTTTGCAAAAACACATGACGAAAGGACAACAACTTTTGTCTTCTGAGACATAAAAACTCCACATATTTCTAGCTGTTCTCTCTCAGAAGACTCTCTCTGCTAGTACCTGGAATAAATGAAGTCACACCTCCTCTACAGATGCCAGAAGCTTACATTTCTACATTCCTGTATATTACTTGTTATACTGCAACAGGAAAGAAAAATAACAATTACTTAATCAAAGTCACTGGACAGAACAAACTATTTCTTCCTCCCCTTCTCAGGACCTTGTGCTACAAGCACTGCCTTCTGAGCCACATCCTCCTCAATCCCCAAATACTTGAAACTCTCGTTGACCTGCACTCCTGGCATAGCATCAGATACATTACTGGTTAAACATGGTCAAAAATACAGCAATTAGTGCACTCACAATTTCTTTCCCTCTATTTCCCTTCAAGTAAAGAAATTTGTTTGTTGTGAGACACACTCTCCAGATAGAAATGGGCTAGTACATAGAGAGAAATTAAAAATTTATTCCTTATGTACGGTGACAGTGACAGAAAAGGAGTCTACTCAAAGATTTGATGCTTTCTACAGAATATTACTGAGTTATATTCGAGATCCTTATTTAACAGATGAAGAGGTGCTCATCTGTTCTGAGAACAAATAAGGTACACAAGTGGGGCACGGAAACAGAGGAATCAACAAAATCAACTGTACACTCCCTCCACTGGCTCTAGAGGGAGCTCAGGGCAGTTACCCTGTGGGTTACCATCAGGGGCTCAGAATTCATTTGCCTGAACCTAAATCTGTGCTCAGATTCACATGGGAAATCACTGGGCAGAACTGAAAAATGCACTGGGCTCTTGGGCGTTGCAGGACAGCCAAGAAGGAGCAGACACAAGTATTTTGCTTTCCTCCATTTTGCTCACATAACACGTGCAGTGGAAAACCTTAGAAGAAAGAAATACATTTTCATGTGTTCTCCATAGAAACATATCATGGAAATATATTTTAAAAAAAAATCTTGGCTCATAACACAGGGAAAAATGAGTGGATCTAGAAGGGGAAGGATGAAGGAAAAGACCGTTGGTAAACTCCGAGGCAGAGGGAAGCCCCAAGAGAACTCACAGAGCAAACAAAATCCATAAAAATAAGTCAAAATTCAAGAAACAGAAAAGGGTGGAACCACTGTGTTACTCATACATGGTAGTTGTTCCTACATTAGGGAGAGAAAAACAACCCCCCTGCTTCCTTATCTGCCTGTATTTTCCATTTACACAGCTTTTGTAATGCAATTCCTAAATCATTCATAGTCAGACATCTACTTGCACATTTCCTGTCTTTCTCTGTTCCCTCACTCTGTTTTCCTATGTGTGAGGCATATAACAAGTCTTTGCAACGAGATGAACACAAATCACATCTAGGTGTTAATATCAAGTGATGTTCTTCTTACTGGCATAGTATGAATGAAAGAAATTTCATCTACTCCTTTCTTGCCCTGCTGATTCCTCTACATGAGCTCTGAAAAGCTCTTCACTACCGCATGCACCAAAGCCTGAGGGCCCTTCATTATCTCTTGGCTTCAAACCAGCATTCTCCCTCATCAATTTTCAAACCACACTCCACTTGGTGGGCAGTGATTGATGCCTGCATTAAATTTAAATCTCCCTCCCTGTTCACATTGCTGCTTCAGTTGTGTTTGCACAGCCGGGGCTGATGGGCAACTCCCTCCCTCCCCACCCCCAGAAAACCAAAAAAAGCAGAAGCAAACAGATACTCCTATAGCACTGGAGGACAAAGGATGTCACTGCACTGCAATGGTCTGCAAACTCCATTCATAAGTGTCAGGTAAGGGGAGTTGTTCCTGTAGCTGCAAGGAGCTCATGGAGCCAAGTACTCCACAAAGTGTTTAGAAAGGTACACACGTCCACTGGCATGAGGTTTAAAAGAGAAACTTGTATATTAGGCCTTTTTGGAATTTAGACCTTAATTGGTGAATGGTTTGGGTTTGGTTTTTTTTTTTGCATTAATATGAGTACTGCTATCTCAGATGGCCCATGTTTCTGTCAGGCACTTTGATTTTCTACTCCTGTGTGATAGCATAGAAGACTTGAAAATTCCCTTTCAACGGTCCCCTGATGTAGTTAATAATGTAAATAAAAAGACATAACCATATTTCCCTGTGCTTCATAACCAGAAAAAAACCCAGGAAGAACAGTCATTGTACAAAGATGCTTTGTGGTCAAATGAAATCTTCAGTTCTGCTCAGCAAAATCGGGACACTTTTCCTTTTTTTTCTGGTTCAGTACAAAAAAGCTTTACAATGTTGTTAAAACTGATGCTGTTTTCAAAAGAGTCTCAGTTCCTGCCAAATTGAGTTCTCTGTAAATGACAGTTTATAAGGAGAGGAAAGCTGTATTTTGGGCTACAGCCACTGTGCTTTATCTGACTAGTACTGATTCACACATGCCTTTGTACTGAGTGAAGTGCAATCTGACATCAAAGGTCAGGATTTCATGTCTCTGCTCCCAAAAGGCCAAGTGGAGATGGGGAGAGTTCTTCGTTGTTGTGCACTGATTAAGCAGCAATTTGAATTTCTGTAGCATCAACAAAAACTCACAAACCAGCAGCTATGGGAAGCTTTAAAGAGAGTAGTGGCTCTAATGAAGCAATTAAACAGACAGCTGAGGAGCACCTGAATACACAGTGCATGCATAAAGAAAACCAGCCAGCCACAATTCCCTCTGGATGTGGACCTCCCTCTCTCCTGAGTTCGTAACAGAGTGTGGGCAATCTGTTATATATGTCGCCAGTTCATCCGTGGCTTGGAAAAAGCTGTGGTAAACTGCACTGTGAGTGGGAAAGGGTGCCATAATAACAGCAAACTATATATGAGGTTATTTTGCAAGCATTTCACCAGACTCATTAAAGAATCTTTTAAAATATCTTTTGTTACTTACTTCAACATTGTCATAGTTACACGAATGGTGATTTTCAATGTCAAAATCCGTGAAATTCAATAGCACTCTGTGGCCGTAGTCAACTCGGATAACCCAAGAACAATCTGTGTGGTTATTATAAGGTTGAGGATAGTTTGGAGAATGGATTTCCCCACTGGTAGCTTGGAAAACACCACCACAACCTGAAAAAGACATGATCAATTTTAATCATAAGCTCTTCTCTTTTATGCTTAGCAAGAATTCACCTCTGTTTTTAAACTAAGAACACCTCCTTCTTTATATTTTGTACATTAAAGTTTTGTAAGATGAGCACTACAACTGTTGAAGTGTCCTGGCTGCAATAAAAATCAGTGCAAATCACTATCAGGAACGTATAATATTATCATTTTAGCTGAATATGCAACAACAATGCTGTGAGTAGTTTCCTTCTAGCCCCAGGCTGGTAGTAGATATTGCAAAGGCCGAAGCATTAGTGTTGGTATTCCTTTACCCTAGATACTGCAAAAGCAATCCAAAATACCGTTCATTTGAACACCACCACAGACCTGGCATACTGAGAAAGCAATGACTATTCCTAGCTGAGCACAGGGTGAGAACACTACTTCTATACCAAGACAGCTGGGAGCTCGTCATTGCTCATGAGCAGCAGAGCAATTGCAAGCCTCAAGTTTCTACCCCGTGAAGTTGAGGGTTTACTGAGGATTCCACCCTCAGATATTTCTGACCAGAACAGTTCCAGTGCTTATGAATATCTAAATAACCTGGAATAATGGATCCTGTGTGGAAAGTACCAGGGCTTTCAACACGACTAACACAAACAAATGGACTTTTATATCTTGTAAAGGAATGGAGGAGAGAGAGGGAAAGATATTGGGATTGCTGTAGATGGAGGCAGCCTTCTGGAAGGAAAAAAAACTATACTGTTATTACGTTCTAATGAGTGGGTATTTTAGAAGCTAGAGGGGGGTTGAAATACAACAGGCAAGATGTTATAAAGGGATGAGAAAGCTTCAGGGGGCCTAAGTAGAAAAAATAAGCTGTCAGATCTTGAAGGGAATTAATTCAAAGGACTATTGTAGAGTACTCTTATTCAAAAAAAAATCTTGTGCCTTTCTCATAAAACTTGTGAGAGACGAGAAGTATAAACCTTGACAAATTAATGAATCAGTCTGCTTAATCAAGCAAAACTTCAAGAATTAAAATCTGCCTCTCCTCACTTTTCATTGCAATTTTTTCCAATAATTGGCTCTTTCATAAGAGCTCCCATGTAGAGACATGTGGTTGAGTCTTTTAAGCATGTCTCTTTTACTGATTACCAGTAAGGCTATGAAAAAACAATCACATGGGGTGTGGATGAACCTTATAGAGTTCGAGTATTTACTAATCACTCCAAATATTTTTGGAGTCCACCGAGTTCATTAAGTTAAGCCACATTCTCAGATATTTTTCACTTTACTGTTTAAAACCAAAAGGATCATTCAGCTAATGAAGGACTCTGTATGGGTAAGTCAGTGGGAAGAACTGGTAGCATGCAAATGTCTTTTTTTGATTACAGGAATATCTTGATTAATTTTGTAAAGAAGAAACCCACAACAAATAGGCATAGATTTCAGCTAGTTAGACAATTTTTTCCTTTGTGTGTTTTTCAGCATCTCTCAGTGTAACCAAATCTAGTAATACCCACATTCTCCTTCAGCTTTCAGTCCTATGCTGTTTGACTAAGTGCTTGCATGGCTGATCCTCCATTCTCCGACTTCCTGAATTTCTCATGGTATTAATCAGTATACTCACCACCTGGATTTTCTTGCCAGGAGGCATTAAAGCCTCTCCCTGTCACTGCTGCGTCTGTCTTGAAACGGACAATGGCTGAATTGCCAGTGGTAGAGACTCGCAGTGGGTTCAGTGCTGATCTTGAAACACACAGCTGGGCCAGCCTAGGAGAGAGGAAATCCGGGCCACCATAGACCTAGAAATGGAAGAAATACTGTCAAAGTTTTCCAGAGAGACCGTTTGCCACACAGAGTACATGAAAACTGTTTAGCTAGAAGGAAAAAAGCAACCCAATCTATAAGTATTGAAAGTGATTAGACATTTTTAAATGTAAAGCAGATAAGAGTTATTTTCTCTGCAGGTTTACTTGGTATCTGAACCACCTGATTAAATCAAGTGTGAAATTCTAGATTATTTCAGAATAGTCTTGCATTAAATAGAAGTTTCTGTTTGGGGACTGGGCTACATTCCTCTTCCCCTTACCTTCAGGATTAGATTTGTTTCTGTGTGCACATAAATGCAGATTTTTTTTGCATGCTTCTGCAAACAAACTGCTTCCCTTTGCAGGAATCTGTACTGACATTTTGCTCCACTGATGTTTAGAGACATTACTAAGGATGATTATTAAATTGGGGCTAGATTTCATCATTCCTTCTGATAAAACAACAAAAATTGCAATTTTATTGACTTCAAGGGCAGCATAAGCATCCAAACGATGGGATTTTGGTCAAGTAAACTACATTTTAATAATACTGTTTGGAAGCAAGTATATATATCATATATGTATTTGCCACAGAAGACAAGTTTTGACTTCCAAGAGTAATTATTTCCTATTCAGAAGAGTGTGCCTCAGGCAGTTATAAACCAGAAAACCACGTCTCTCTTAAGCATCACCAGCAGTATTGTGTACTTATAATGTATTTTTAAACCAAATGAAGTGAATGAGGTAGCAGTGCTGAAGCACCGTTAATTCTGTTTCTTGTTTTCCAAGAAGGGATGTAGGATTTCAGCTTGAGCCCATTTATAACCGGTGGAACTGACTCAGCTTCCCTAGTCTTCTGTCTCAAAGCAGAAGAAAACACACATGCTCAGTGCAATTTCCAAATTCAGATGTGATTTTAGTGCTAAGAGCCCTCAATGATTGAATTTTCTTGGCTTCCTGCATGCTAATGAGATGCCACCTGATACTAAGAGTCTACCACCTTCCATTTTTACGTCCCTGGAAGGGCAGCAGCTGCAAAAGGCAGCTTGACAGTAACCTCAAATGTGAAACTAGGAAAGAGATACGCCACATTGAGTGCACTGCTGTGTTTCAGCAATTGAACTAGTAATGGAAAGATTCTCATTGTATAAGCACATATTATGTATAAATCTTAAAGCTAAACTAGAGAACAGCAAGTTCTAACAAAAAAACCCCCACCACCCAACCCAAAACAAAAAAAACCCCAAACAAACAATGAAAAAAAAAAAAAACCACACACATGCAAAAAAAAAAAAAATCCAAAAAGTAGAGAACAGGAAGAAAAGGCAACAAAACCCATCAGAATTTTCCAACCAGTAGCATCTCAAGTCTGCTCCAATATTTTATTAGTTTGGTAAACACCAAAAAGGTCAAAAGAAGCAATCCATGAATCTCTCTCTAAAAGTGACAGTACTGTAAGAAACAGCCTTCTGTGTGACTTTTTTTCCTCTGAACATTTCTAGATGAGGGAAAACTCAATATTTTAGGAAGCTCTTTAATAATACTTTTTATCCCCAGAAGAAGTTTGGGTTCTGTGCAAGCTAAATATCTGAGTAAGTCTAACAAAGAGCTGAGCTAGTCCCCCCACCTCCAGGGCTAAGTGTAGTGAACTGTTACATAATTTGATTAACTGTATGCTCACTAACTGTTCACAGGGCCTGACACTGCTCTGATGTTAGACATTTAAGAGAAAAAATTTGGTTTTTAACTGGAAAAAATATTCAATAACTGCAGGTTAATGTGAGATCTCAGAAACTGAACCTTGCATCCCCAGAAGAAATAAGGAATTGATTTTTTTATAAACATCATAGTCTGTTCGATGTTCAAAAGACTTCATTTTGCTTAGGTGGCTGATAACACAGCCCTAATAACTTAAACATTTTTATTTTGACCGAGACAGCACTTTTTTGCATTCTGCAGGGAGGCTGCCTGACTTGAATAGATAATGGCTCCTCTGTCCAATCGATCGTCTCAGGGCATTCAAGAGAAGTCAGTATGGATGAAATCACAGCTCAGATTCAGAATCTGTAATGAAGCTGTCACAGTCTGAGGAAGAAGCCTGTTTGTCTGCTGCAAGCTCAGTGTCTTCAGAAAAATCTTACTGCTTGGCTGCTTGTGAGGCCCAGTGACAGCTGCGTTTGTCAGAAGTCTGTTCAAAATGTGAATTTTAAAATGTGTTTGTGGTATATTCCCTAAATCAGAGCCACAGCATGAGATCTAGCTGGAACACATGCTCTTAATCACCTAAACCAGCCTAGGGAAGCTGCGTGGCAGAGGAAACAGCAGGAGTTTCTAATATGCATCTAATAAGCCTCATGGACCAGCCTCTCACATCATCCCTGGTGCTCCGTGGGGCCATCTGCACACCATGGACAAGGGAACAAACCCAGCTCTGACATAAACCCTGCTGATTTCTGTAGTACTACCTCAGAAATTAGCTTGGCCTGAGCTGAACATTTAGAATTGACCTGTTGGGAAAAATTAAGGATGGGGAAGAAATATTGATGGAAATCTGAGGTTTGTGAGTCTCGTTTACATGTGTTAACTGTTCAGCAACAGCTTTCTGCACATTTTCAAAATAAAAAGCAGTCAGAGGCATGATCTTTGCAGTTAGGAGTGTATTTTCTTTTCTCCTTTAGGCCAGTTCAATTAATCAGATGCTTTCACAAGGGCTGGAACAAAAACAAATTCAAGTGTTTCCATGACAAAAAACAATAAAATATTATATTTGGCTCCAAAGAGGAAAACCAATAGTTACCACATGAAAGGAAAAGGAGGGAAAAGAGAATGGATGGAAAGAATGAATTCAAGGGTGTGGTTCACAAAGAGTCATGTCTGAGCTGAAAAAAAAAAAAAAAAGCAAAAATAAAAACAAAACCAAAACCAGCTAGTCTGACTGGAGTACCTCATCCAGAGATAAAGTGGTATTGGATGGGCATAGCAGGGCTGCAGGACACTGACATAAAGCCCATGGTTTTAATCTGTTCTTATCATTTGCTTCTGCCCCATTAGCTCCATTTATTGTTAACAGTCAGCATTCCAGAGTTATGAGCAACAGAAAGCTGTTTTTATGTGGTTGGTCACCCTCATGACACAGATTTTCTGGGAATAACACTGATCCCTGTTCAGATATAGCTTCCAGCAAAGAGAGAGCGTGGCTTTGACAGAGAATCAAGAACTTTGGTAATACTTGATGCTCTCTTAATATTTAAATGAGAAGACCAGAGCATCTAATGAAGACTTAGGAGTGCAATAGATTGACAGTGTTCCTTCTTTTTCAGCTCAGAGCTACATCTTGCTGACGAAGATATTTTTATAACAATCTGGTCTGTACTAAGGAGAAGGTATCATAATTTAACAAAGCAGACATGGTAATTTTCCTCTATGTATGGGGTTTTTTTTCCAATAGAAGCCATTATAAAAATTATTTTAACTCCTTCATTGTGTCCAAAATAATGGCTTCTATTTCCATGAAACATTTCTAGAAAACATCTCTATGAACAACTTAAAATTTGCGTCTAGATGTTTATAAAAGGAACAGAATTTGATGAGGAAGAAAAAAAGACAGGGTGCAACAGTGTCATAAAAGAAACAGGGAGAAAGATTAAAGCAGAATGTGTCAAACACTTGAGTCATGGGGATAACTTGAGGTTTTCACATTAAACAAAAATATTCACCGTCTTGGTGAAACATATGGCAGTCCTGGGATACTGACATGGAAAGGACAGCTTGTTTAAGAGGCATTGTCAAAGGAAAGGGAAGGGAGATGCTGCATTTTACAAAACTAAGTATGCTTCAGACAAATGTGCAAGAGAGGAATGTTCAAGAAACTATGGTATAAAAATGAAGTTAGCAGCAAAGCAGCTGCAATGGGAAAGACCTCTTAGAATTTTTGTACAATTCTCTGCCAGCTCAAAGGGATAAGGGTGTTTCTAACCAAAAGCTAAATGCATCCATAAGAGCAAGTTTTGTGATTACTGGGAAATGTTTATTACAGGACAGCTTATTTCAGGTAGTAGAGAGAGTTAATGGGACATGGAGGGACAGCGGACTGCAGAGCTACTTTAGTACTGATTTTGACTTCCTATGACAACTGGAAAGTTGTTTGACTTGAAATAAAGCAGGAAATGATAGAAGTCACCACTCAGAGATAAGGAAAAAGTGAAATTGGAACAATAACTGTGAGAAAAATCAGACTTCCAAACCCAAAGAACTGGTAGACAGGATACTCTTGGGAAGATAATGTGAGACTGAAAGACATTTGGAACACTAGTGATCACCGAAACACACTGTATCAAAAGCACATCAGGAACCTCTTTTTTTCTAACACTTTGCAAACGTGTGCAGTTTTCAGCTTGGACCTATGTAGACAACTAAAGAAAAGAAGATGACAAGCAGCTTCTGAAAATGGTTAACCATGTTCTTTTTTCCCCCCAATAAATCTGAGTCATCATTTGTTCTGTGAAGACTATGTCAATCCTCCTGCAAATGTGTAATTTTGTAACAAAAGCAAGAATATATGTATGTGGAAAGGTACTTAAAGCTCCACTAAGTGCCTGCAGTTTGGCAGGGAAGCTCTACACTGCCAGGCAGGACCTTTGATCTTGCACCAAGGCATGAACCAATTTTCCCCAGTAAGTTGATTTAAGTTAGGTTATCTGTCAGTAGATCAGAGACAGGTGTTGGGAACTGGATGAACCAAGGTCAGGAGAAAAGTAACTCAGAGGCATGCCAATTCTGAGGGCAGGAAGGCAGAGGAGCTCAAAGAGCAAGGTGGGTGTCTCTGCAGCTGAATGAGTAAGTTTGGAAAGAGGCAAAGCATAGCAACCAGGCTTCAAATGGTAAAGAAAGAAAACCCAAGCCCTAAGGTGAACACCTTGCTCAGGGACACAGAGCAGAAAACTGTAGGATCCTCTTAAACAGCTTCTTTAAGCAGTTTGTGTCTGGCCATTAAGTAACATAGGCTGGAGAAATCAAAGCTACTCATGTGGGAATGGGCAGCAGTGAGCAGGTGCAGGTGCTGGACAGAAAGCTGTCTAACTCCATGCTGGTGACACATCATATCATCCAGGAAAAGACTCCAGCAGAATGGTACATGATCTCTTAATCAATCTTTTGGGCTCATTATAAAAACATTAAAATGTCACCCATGTATTAACATTGACAAAACTTTCAACAACTCTACTTGCATTAGTGATCTCAAGTGTTTCTAGTGAGAACAATCTAGAAAGTCTGTAATTCTAAAGAATTTCTTTCTGAAATTACTTCCTATCCCTTATTCCTGCACTGGAAGTCTATTCAGCTCCATTAGTTGATATTGGTCACCTGGCTGCTTCCCAAGATGAGCAAAAAGATGTCATACATAACAGGGTCATTAAGTCTTATGGGGCCCTTACAGTTCAGTACACCCTTAGAGAGGTACTTTTTCTCCTTGTTCCACCACTCTACCATGACTAGGACACTGCCTCTTCTTTTTTTCCAAGTACAAAGATTCTTCATAGTTTTCATCACTCAGGGTTATAATTATTACCATTTCCTTGGAAGGTCCTACACAAAGTCTCACCTTAGTTATCCACACAGTGATCCATTATCTTCCATTACATCACGAAATTGTCTCCATGGCACAGCAACCTACATTTAGTTCTTTGTAAAAGATGGACTTTTTAAGGTTGAGTTTTTCAAAACAGTTTTGTCTCTTGTTAGAAAGTGTATAGTGCCTAACATCGTTATTGAATATGATATACAGACACCAAAGACATAAAAGCAAGAAATAATAAGAGCATTATGGCTTCTGTGACAATACCTGAGAAACTTAACTAACTACAGTAGAAATGGGAAGTCACAGTAGAATTGTTTGTTCTGTTCCTGCAGTTCTCAAGATTATCTGTTCCAGACAGAAATCCATGTTGCTTTTGTATTTTAGGGGAGTAAATCTAAAAATCTAATGCTCTTACCTCCAAAACATCATAGCTGCAGTTTGGGTGATATTCAATGTCGAATTCCTGAATGGTGAGTTGAATGCTGCTGCCAGGCGCTGTGTGGATGTACCAGATGCATTCCCTGTTGCTTGGGTATCTGCTGGGGTAGCCAGGGCTGTGAAATGAACCAGAAGGGCCAGAGAGTTCTCCTCCACAGCCTGACAACACAGCAAAGCAGCCTGTCAGTGAGTGGCTCTGGAATAAGGACAGGCAGTAGCACCCATTCCAAAGACAAATGTGTATTCTGGGCCAGAAGGCCTGATCTATCATAAGGAACCCAGAAAAAGAATGGCAGGCTGGACCTGTTTGTGATGCCTGTGCAGTAAATACTTTGCCTGCTGTCTTGGTGTGTTTCAAACCACACCTCAGCATCTGCTTCAACAGCTGAACAAATTGAGACACAGAGCACAAGAAGTGACCTTCTTTTGTATTGGCCTCAAACTTCATCAGTTCTAGAAAGCAGAATCAGATCCATCCCCCAGCTCTTACTTAGTTCAACTAATACGTATGTTAAGTTATCATGGGGAAGGCTTCCTATTGTTGTGAAAATGCCATTTCCCACTGCTTTAGAAATCATAAAATTAAAGACAATACAATTTCCCTTCATCCTACTGAGCATGATTACAAGCTGCCAAGTCACAGTGGATAAACTGGCTTTCTGACACTTGGTGGGTGTAATGTTCTCTTTTCTTAAAAAAATTCAATTGGAACTGTGCAATTGTAAGACAAGCCAGGTTTAAGAAGTTACATATTTTTCTTTTCAGATAAGAAATTACTGCCCTAACAGCACTCTCCAGCCCTTTGGATGACTAAGTTCTTGCATACTATGAGCTAGATTGAAAAAAAAAAAAGGCAGCAAAACAATGGATCAAATGCAGGCCCTGATTTGACAGCACAAAGCAGCTGAACACCTGAGACTACAGTTTCATCATTGCTTTATGGAGATGTTTTAAGTCTCCTGAAGATGCTGTACCTGACTCAGTCCCCAAGAGCAAGCATCAGCAGGGTGGGAAAGCACAACAGCCCTCCCAGTGTCAGGGAAGACTTAGATCAGCAACATTCATGGCAAAACTTCACCTTTAGAGAAGCCTGTAGGGTGGCTGTGTATCTGTCACATACAGAAAGTAAGGGAATTATGTGTTTAATCTGGTTTTACAAGTGTGTGCTCTGCCTTGCAGCAGCACTTTTTTCTTCTCTAAATCACAATCTCCCAAGTGTTTCATTTAGGCACTATCTTTTGCTTACACAGCTTTTTTAGGGTCACTCAACCTTTGTAAGTAATTCCCACTTTCCATTAATCTCTTTGGCTTCATCTCCAGAGGGAAGGTTCTATCACATGCAAAAAAGCCCCAGAATACTTAATAAAGCCATCTAACAAACCATGAACTCTGTATGTCCAGAAGCAAATACTGCAGTATGTCAGAAGAGATAAAGAGCGTCTGTGTCAGAACTGTTATTTATAGAACATATTTTATAACATAAAACAAACTACCCCTTTGACCTGCTCAACTAATCCACACAGATATGCAAAACTCATCTAATCTCCACTAAATCTCATCATAATTTGCAAGTTGAACAAGGTACCTTTGGTCATTGCTCTGCTTAACACTTTTTTTTTCAGGAAGCTATAGATCAAGATCTTCAGTTAAATGAAAATACTTTCCTTAACACCTTCTGTGGCAAACTTGTGGCTGCCATCATCTCTATCATGGGGTCTTTCAGCTCCTCGCTGAAAACTTGAGTTTGGCTTTGTCACAGTTGGCTATAGGACTACAACATAAAAATCTATGAGCGGAATGAGCAGCAGGTCTGAAAGGGAGCAAAGCAGTAAGAAGCTATTTTAAGCTAAAAAAGAGATGTCTAAATACAGGTGTGAGGAATACTCCAGCCATGCCAGCAATGTAACACTGATCTCTGTCAGTCCATCACCCTGTACTCACTGGAAAACCACCTTTTAAACAGAAGAGCTCTCACAGTTGAACAATAGTTAGCTATAACCCGGGAAAATCTTTACATAGCTGACTTGGACCTCACAGGTGAAATGGCACAGGCTTAGTTTTAATCCTCTTCCCCACCTTACTGCAGACTGATGTGGTCTGCCCTGCAGCCACAAATTTAAATTGTCAAGCTACTGGGTGTCTCAATCTAGGAGCTAAGGAAACTTTAAAGTGTATTTCAAACCAATCCTGCCTTCAGTACCTATAGGGAGACACAGAACAAGGTAGAGCACTTCCTTCCCTGAGGCCTGCCAGCACCGATAAATGTTAAGTCCCTGAAACTTTGATATCCATGAACATTTCATCAGAGAGATGGAGAGGAAGAAAGCTCAGTGTAACCCACCACCCCTTTCTTCCCTGGTGCCATTAGAAGAAGGCCTAATTTTCCTCAAAAGAAACCTGGTTGTTGAGGTTTTATAACTGGAGAAAAAGGCATCAGCGGCAGAGGAGCTTTACAGTGGAACTTCCAGGTTAGTTACTCGCTTTCTTTCCCCTCAGCAGCCGGATTTACACAGCTACTTAGGACAGATTTTAGGAGGAAAAAGCTGCTTTGCTAGCTTGGGAAACAGAATATTTTTCAACAGACTTGGTGTCTCTGCTCCTGAGGGGGTGGGAACAGGGAGGCAGGGGAGTTTCAGCAGGCGAGAACAAAGCCAATCGCTGTTTATCTCAGCCTGAAGAAAGCTGGGAACATTTTAAAACTAAACAGGCAGTTATGACTCAGCTTCTCCTACTAACAGTTTCCTGATAGCCACAAAAGACATGTTTTTTATTTAAACCCGAAATGGCTCAGATGAGTGGAAAGCTTGTGTGCTGCACTTTGAGGCACAGGCTTTTCTTCCTTGTGAATTGCAGGTAGCATTCAGATTACTCACACGCCCTCTCCAGAGAGGTTTATATTTTCTTTAAGCTCAATCAATATTCTCTGGACGAGGTATGTGAAGCACATGAGTAAGAAGGTCAAACTGTTTTTAAAGTCCCATTTCTTTTCTTCCAACTACCAATGTTCCCAGAAAAGACTTTTTTGTTAAAATGAAGTGATTCTTAAGTGCTCCAATAAAATGGTGGTAAAGTTTAGGTCTCTGTGACCTAAACAGAGTCTTATCATTTCTTATAATGAATGTGTGGAACTCATGTTGCCAATCATTTATGAATTGTTTGCAAACAGATCAGAATTGCTTGAGTTTATGTCTAAGTATTCACTGACAAATAGCTGAAAAAAGAACTCACTGATTTTTGCAAATACGTGAACTTCACATCTGGATTGTTTTGAGTGCAATGCCAGTAGAAACCTCCACATCAGAGCAGAAGCACAATCTCTGGACCTCTGGCCAGCTGGCAGAAAGTCTATTATGTTTCCCATATAGATGAGGTAAGAATCAGTTCTGTTGTGCTTTTCTGAAAACATTGATGTTACCGGATTTTAAAAAAATACTTACAGAAATACTTAGGAGGTTAAAAAAAGTGTTCCTACTTTTAAACTCACTTGCTACATTGCAACACTAAAATAAGAAAACAAAAATAATGATAGAATAACTTTCTGAAATGCTTAAAAAACTTTGATTCATTACATGAATATAAACCTTCTCCCAACTCTCCCGATGTTTATATTTGTCTGAAAACATCAGATAAGATTTTGCTTCTATTCAAATAAATGGAACTTGTGCTGTTTATGGCAGCAAAGTAAAAAAATGTGATCTTTGGGGGTACATAAAAATGCAGAAGCAGAACCCATAAACTGCTGTATGACTTCAGCTCTCACTGAAACAATAACGAAAAATCCCAAATCATTCTGTTCCTAGTGAAACATTCTCAGGCCAGAAATACATGGTCTTGCTATATGTGGATAGATATGCAGACAGCTGCACTGTGGAGAAGTTTCTTGCAGCTGAACTGCTTACAGCATATGCCCAATTTGTGCTGGCCTCCAAGCAGTAATTTGGAAATTTCAGCCCTGCAGTTAAACTGAGAAAAAAAGAGAAAGGGGCGATACTTTTTTAGTAGTGTAAAGGTCCTGGAATTCCCTTAAAACAACTTAAAACAACTACTTACTTTGGTGTTAGTTGCTAGGAAATCAGACAACAAATAGAAAGCTTAGGAAACATATATTTGGTGGTTTCGCTTTCCTCTGACTAAAATCTACGTGTTTGCTGAATATTGTGCAAGGGATGATTATAGATCTTTCCATATTACTGCCTGTCTGGCTAGCAGATGGTGTTCATTAACCAAAGAAGGATCTCTATTCTCATAAATAATTATAGCAGAATAGAAATGTAGTAATCTCTGGAAATCTCTTTTATTTGCAAGGTTTTCAGATTTATTCACGGGTATACTTTAGCCACATGCTAAAAAAATCCCGTCCATAAAGGTTAAAGTGAACTGGCACTGTTCCTGTAAAATCAGTTAGGGAAATGAAAGGATTCAGAATTTTCCAGTTGTGGTGCTCATGGTGAAACCTTTCAGTAAACATAAACTGACTAACTGCAAGGAACAAGGAGTATAAGCATTTGCCTGTACTACACTAGTACTTGCATGAAGTATAATTTGGATTTGATTCTGAAAAATTTTGCTCTGTTGAGTAGGTTTAGTTATGGAATATTGTCCAATGGATAAAGTGGAATCATTATTGTGATCGGAGTTTATGCAAGAGAGTAAAAATTTGTGTGAGATACTGTTTTGTTTTTTTTCTGCTTTCTGATTAGTTGATCACTTCTGTAGCTTTTATTATTATTTTATCAATCTCCTGAATTCTCGTATTTTTTCAGTATGTTCCAATCTGAAATCAGTAAGATGGATAATAAAGAAAGATAGACTGCTGGGAGCCAGAGACATAAATGCTAACTTGGGCATTTAAACAGGAGCTGAATCCTCCAAGATACAGAATGGCCACAGTTCCCATATCAGCTGCCAGTGTTTTCAATGTTAAAAAAAAGAAAATAATTAAAAAAAAAAAAAAACCCCACACCACAACATATTCCAGGTCTCAGACATTGATTGAATGGTTCAGAAACAAGCATTTTAAGAAAATTCTGGCTCTTGTTCTTATATATTAGTTTAGAAGGTGAAAGAAGAAACAAAGGTGAGAAACAGAAGAAGAAATAGAAGAAGAAGAAACAGAAGTTTGTTGTTGAAAAAACAGAAATTAATTTATCCTTAGCTCTCATAGAGAACATGACTATGTTTTTAATAGTCAGACTGCAACATAGAAAGCCAGCTCTGAACATGGTAGCACCCACAACTCAAAACAGCTGCTCAAAAGATCACACTCTGTGCATCCTTAGATTTAATGTGACAGAAATATATTGAAAAGGAATAGTAATTTTTGAAAACTGAACAAATGTCAATTTGTCAAAGACTACACAAGAAATCAACAACAGAGCTATGATTCAGGCTCAGAAAACCTGGGCCTCAGCTCCCTCGTTGAGCTGCAGTGTGATACTCTTTCCAGCAATCCTAATGGATGCCTGACAACTGTCATCAGGGAATGGCTTCGGTATCTTACTCTAACCTCTGTTTCTGTTGTGCCTCTCTAAAGAACTAACAAACTATTTAATATTTTACCTGACACATTTACTGAAAATGTGAGTCAGAAAGAATAGTGGGTGCAAATTTTGACTATGCAGAGCAGAGACAATTAAATTTATAAGCTCTACTGACAGCCAAGCAGCCAAGTGAGTGAGCTTCCAAGGAAATAGAGATGTATCTATATAAATCAGCCAGCTCCAACATGCACATTGCTTAATAAGGTAGGTGACAGCTCTTGGAAATATGTGTCTTCTCAGATAGTGACAGTTGTCACTGGTGTAATTTTGCACTAAGAGACCTTTGCCCTCTTACCCTCCTGAACTTACTTTCTTTTTTTTAAGGAAAGCAATTCGATTGGCATTCCATCTTTGCAACATCCAGACTGTTACCAAGAGTTTGTTCTTTCTCAAAGGGCCAATATATGCCCCCAAATATATTAGCCTATATTAAGCTTCCTAAAATAGAGCAAAAGTGGAATAAGCACCTTGCAGATTCAAGCTTTCCTCCAGTGAATAATCCTCTTGAGGCCTTGGCTTACTGATTTAGCCAAATCAACTCTAAATCCACCCTCATTAATAAAAGCCCCTTAGATGAAAAGCGTTATTTCAGAACCACAACCATTTTTAAATTGAATTATTTGTACTAAAACTTTCCATCCAAGTTAAAATTATATAGGACATCTTTAAGCATAAATAACAGCATCGTCCTAAGATTAGTTACTAATTCTGTCTAAAGCCTAAAGAGTGGGTTCCCTTCAGCACAGCAGCTGAAAAGATCAGATGCAAATATTTTAAATCAAAACAGTTGTAATTTGTATCATGTGTGGCAGGAGGGCCTATTCAGGTCAATCATCAATGAGGTAAACTTTTGGCTTTTTTTGATCACCTTTTAACTGTGAAAAAGGTTCTGGGAAGAGTGTCTGAAGCAAACTGTATCAGGCACATGGTATCAAATGTAAGTGCTGCTCTCTTTACCATCAAAGCATGTGAATGTCCTTGATACATATCTCACGGATGTTTCACAACTGACAGTTAAGGGGCACAGAGACGGCCTGAGAAATAGTTCACAGCAGCTTGAACTCATTTGTCACCTGAGCAGAAATAAAAGCTTTTCTCTCAGCAGTACATGCAGCCTTGTTATTTTCTTGTCAGGTGACATGTTATCAAACCAGGGTGTAGGTTCTCTGAGGGATTTGCCCTCAGGGAAGAAGGGACCTGAATGCTTCACTCTGAAATATCCAACCAAAGGCTGCAACTCCTGATAAGTTCCCCCTATACCAGGAGACTTTTTCTAGTGTTTTGTTGGGTTTTTTTTTTTTGTGGACTTAAAAGCTTTTCAGAAGGGAGAGACAAATATAGCACTCCAACCACAGGGACATATCTAATTTTAACCAGTCTAGGGCAACAGTATATGCCCAGACAACGTACCCCCCAAGAATAAGAGGAATAGCCATATTTGTGCATCATAACAATTGAGAAAAAAAAGGGAAGTGTTTACAATGAACAAAAAGCTGACAACTGTGGTTAGCTCTGGAGGAACGTGCACTCATATTGCAAGCTGTCATAAGTCACAGCCGTGACGTTCAGAGCCAGCAATGACATTCCCTAAGAGCCAGCCCTATCTGACCCTGCAGATCCCGGTCTGCTGCTTAGACAAAGCCCCACATTAGCAGTCTGGGCCCCGTGCAGCATTAGGCTGCAGTTTAGTGTCCAGGAATTAACAGAAAGGCAGTGCTGTCTGATGGAGAGGTGAACGTGTCAGTGAAGAAAAGGAGTGCAGAGGGGTGGGAAAGGAGGGAAAGCACAAGAGTGTTTACCATGCAGGCAGATTCTGGAAAGCTTTGAGAGCTTTAGAAAAGCAAGTTAACCCAGCACCATGGCTACTGTATGGAGCTGATGTCATCTGGCTGTGCATAAAAGCCTCCACTTTGTCTTCTTTTGTGCAGTCCCAGAATGACATCACCCCGAAGCACAAGAACGTACCTTTGTGCTGCAGCCCTTCCCCTGCTGGCTCCTGCCACACATCCCACTCCTCCTGCATGTGTCCCTCCTTTACCCAGAAATGCTCCTTCATTCACCCTCACTGAATGCAAGGCACCACTGTCTGGCCAACGGGAGCCCTTTGGGAGCCCACAAGCACCAGCAGTCTGGGGTAGGCGCAAGGAGCTCCTATTCAAACAGCTTACAGAATGCCATACACCTCAGCAACCCACAGTGGGGCCTCTGCAGCCCACTTCAGCTGCTTCACAATGCTGTCAAACCTGAATGGTGTGAACTGATTAGACAGACAGGGCAACTGGAGCAATTTAATTATTTTCAAGGTTGGATCTCCTTAGATGGGATGTACAACGGCACCCAATTTAATCTTGTTACAGTCCACTATTGCTGTTAAATAAGCAGAGTGAAAAAAAAATTGCATTTCTGGCCTCACTGATAAAGAAACTGCAAGCACAGTTTGCAGTTGTACAGTTATGCAGATTTGTTTATAAGTGGCATAGTTTTTTGCCTATTTAAGAAGGCCCGTGACAATCTTCATGACATGCAAAAACAAGAGAATAAAACCCAAAGCATATCCTGGCTAATGTTATTTCATGCAGAGAATTGGGGTGGTGGGTAGCTGTAAGTGGACATTACCCAAGAAAACAAGTACTGCTAAATAAAATTAGAGAGAAGTCTGCATAGAAAACACTAGTCTATAGAAATGGGGAAAACTGAGAGCTGAATGATCCCATCAGAAAGCCCATTAGAAAGTCACTCATGGTTACCCTGTAACAGCATCTATCTTCTGTTCAGTACAGACATTCTAGATATGCTCCTCATTTCTGTTCCTACCCCTGGAAATGAAAGCATATTTCACTAACAGCTCTCACTGTCCAAACAGGCAAACTTTGGACGTGTACATGTGCAGAAATATTGACTGGGAAAATATTTAAAGAATTATGAGGAAATCCAATGGCTTTAGAACTGTAATGGGTTACTTAGCACAGAGTGGCATAAGCTGGGAGTCCATTAAACATACAGGGAAGGAAACTTACCCTCCCGGAGGAAACATGGCTAACTTACCATTAACATGCCACAGCATCTGGAAGCCACTTCTGGCATTCAGTCCATCAGAATAAAACTCCACATGAAGGCTGGTCCCTGTAGTGCTCCCTGCCAGTGGAAGAGATTGTCCACAGAAAGTGCCTATCAGGTTGGATTGTACATCAGGCCCATCATAGAGCTGAAATGAAACAAAAAAACATGCCAGTGAGTAAAAAGCAGCTCCACAATTCTTAATGTTTTGTACAGGTTTTCAAGGAAAAAGCAGTGACACTTCTCATAGTGGCCACCCTTGCACAGCAACATGAGCCTGGGGAGTGTGGAAAGATTTGGATTAAATAATAAGCAAACATAACTCCAATATGTCTTTAAACCTTGTTGCACACTGTGTACAGCAGGGAGGTTTTGCTGTTTCTGTTATGGTGTGTATTGGGGGTTGCTGAGGAAGAAGATAAAGGGCAAGTGGCAATGAACTGAAATAGAAAGAAAAAGAGGATGACACAGGTCTGATTTGCCCATGCCTCTAACTTGCTCAGTGCCTCCAAACCCTTGGTGACAACTCTGTTTACATCTTCATCTCTCTAAGGCTGTGCCCAGGCGGTATCAGGACTGACTGGTCTTCTGATGGAGAAAACCAAGCAGCCAGCCTCACGAGGGCCTCCCAGATTAGTGAGGACAAACTGAAAACTAAAAGTAAAGTAAATCTTTAAAAACACAGGGAAATTTCATATGTGTTTATTTATGGTTTCATAATCTTGTGCTAGTGTCCTGCTTTGGGGGAAAGCTGGACTGAACCATGCTTCTGAAATTTGATCTCCTTGTCATATTTTATGTGACGGTATTTTGATAATCTGTGTGTTGGCAAATGTAGCCAGCCTGAAAATCTTTCTGTTCCTCAAATACAGATGAGAAATGCTCCAACTCACTCTTAAAACATCATCACTCTTAAAAAAACCCAAACAAGCAAACAAACAAAACATCAAAATGCTAGGGAAATATTCCTATAGCTAAATATTGACATCTGAAGTTAGTCATATACTTACATTTAAATGAAAACACATAATACATGTTTTGATGGGGGGATAGTAGGTGCTTAGAGCTTTTAAGCCTCTTTGTTATCTCCAAACAGGTTTAAATTGTCTTTCAAATTCTAGTTTTGTAACTTTTTTCAAATCCAGTAAATCACACTGAGCGTGCATCCATGTTCCTCACCAAATACCACAATGCCCCCGTGTCATTTTTCAGGCATGAGGAGTGTAAACTTTTGAGAAGCCGGTGAAATAAGACATTTTAGCTAAATTGCCTTTGACTTACAATATCAGATTTCTGGTTGTTGTCAAGTTAGGAGTTGCTTTATTATTTCTACCTTGGTTACTATGATTCTTAAAGTTTAGAAAAACATCAACCCTTGTGCTTTATTATCACTTTGCCGCAGTTCATCCGATCTGTCTCACAGTGCATATCTTCCTAACATAACCCAGCAAACTACTGGCACAGAAACCATGTCTGAACATTCTCATTGTGAATTTTTGGCATGCTTCCTCTCAGAATTTCAACAAAATCTTTTCTTTGTTCTGAAGCCATCACTGTAAAGTTCTCTCCATGCAAAGAATCAAATCTATGATCTCTAGAAAAACAGCCAAGGTTTATTTATCTTTGCTCTCCATTCAAATATCTTTGATTCCACTAAGAATTCTCCTACACTCAGCACCCATAGGATGGAAGTATGATATTACAGAAAATATTGATTAACCATGCTAGCTACTAATTTTCACACACATTTTCTAGCAGACTCACATATGGGAATGAGTAAATAAACCCTCAGTTTTTCTGTTCAAGATGTTGGCCTTTCAGAATCTTCAGAAATTTTGTTGTTCATTTAAAACATACTTGGGGCCAAGAAACCTAGTCAAATGCTTTCAAATCCTCAAGCACGCAGTCTAGTTGAAATGTCTTAAAAAAAAAATAAATAAATTGGAGTTAGTTCTGCTAGAAGTTAGAGGCAAATTGCAGGAATAATTCTATGGTAATATTCCATGGCCTATTTTATGACTGATACCCATGAATATAATATAATGAAAGGCTCAAAGCATGATAAGTATATTGTAACTTGAGAACTATCACTCTATTTGTTATGATTTCTCTTAGTGAAATCAGAAAAGATTGTAGGTTTCTAATTGCAGAAATATTGCTGGTAGCTCTTGCAAAGCCTTGATCAGATGTGTTTGATAATAAACAATAAATTTCATAAAGATTAGATGTTTATATGTTGAATATCCACTTGTATTCTTTTCAAACAAGAAGTTTGAAGGACCACCCGATAGACAGGTGAGCTGTTCCATGCCCAGCATTACAGTTATGACCTTCTTCCAAGACAGGCTGAAAGCTTTACACATTCTTTTAAGGCTTAAATTCAGCAAAATGAAATCAAGTCATATCCAATTAGATTTTTAAATAGTACTACTTCCTTTGACAGCTTTGTGGTATATAGTACTCATATTTCTGTGGCTTCAAGCCATGGAAATCTTACACCAGAAAAATATGAATGGTGAAGAATAAATCATTGTGGAGATCCTGAATCCGTGCTCTGAATAGAAGCAAAAACTATGTTAAGATACATATTCACTATCAGCCATTAACTCTAGAGATTACAAATGAAAAACCATTCTAATGAACTATGGACTAAATCATACCCAGAAACTTCCAAATCCAAACCAAAGCTTCTTGAGTCTCCTGCAATTTGATTCATCAAGGGAGTATTATTTTTATCTAAGACAGCTAATGCTGCATTTCTATGTAATTTCCTCTGAAAACAGTCTGTCAGTTTTTCGAGACACAAAGAATGGTTACTATGGCAATCCCTTCATGCCGTGCTGCCCTGTGGGGTTGGGTTCAGAGCAGCATTTTGAAGGGAATTTGAGTGCCTGGCCAGCTGTAACTCATTGAGAGAGGCAGAACCATGACTGCTAGAATTACAGACCGGGGTTGTTTTTTTTTTTTTGAGCTGTCGTTCATTTCTAAATGAAGGGAACAGCTGTGTGTTTTCACACGGCATTTTGAACTTCACAAATTACCTTTTGCACTCACACAAACACAGGCAAGTGAAACTGAAGCTGACCACAGCTCTCATGAGCTACAATTTCTCTCCTGATCTCTGAGATAGTGTTTCTCGGTAAGGTCCTGCTTTGTCAGCTGTGTTATCTTAAACTGCTGCAAATTGAGGCAAGATTCTTCTCCAGGCTATATGAGGCAAGGTACTCCTTAGGACTGTGCAAGGCAATTGGATTTTGAGGCACTCCTGTACCATACTGACTCTAGGAACTGGTGATTTGCCTCCCTTCCAGCTCCCCATTGGGAAGAAAGTGCATGCTCCCTTTCTCTGTATATATTTGCTTTGTAATGTATTTATTTGTTTAGACCTTTCAGCCTCCACCAGAAAATCCAAGTGCTTCATAATAATTTTGGCAGGCAATCCAGCAGTCAAAATATGCAAACAGCTGCAGCACATGTTCAGATCCTTGGCCTCCCTGCTTTAGCCAAAGAATTGCCAAGCAGCACGCAGAATGCTCCATTTTATCAGCCTGCACCGCGGCACTGGGACCGGGTGGGGATGCGGCATGTTCAGATGAATTATTAGGCATGGGCTCAAGAACTGTTAAGAGAAGCTCCTTATCAGGCTCCCTAGGAGCAAGCCTATAGGCTGACACAAAAGTAGAAAGGGGAGGTACCAGCTTTCCAGGGGAAGAATCAAGCCGTGTGACTGCCCTGCAGCGAAGTGGCAGCTGAAAACCATCTGCTGTACGTTAGAGTGGGGCTGGGAAAGCAGGACTAGCCAAGGCTGCAGGAAGGGTTCAGCTTGGGTAGCCCTCCCAGGGGAGACACCATGGTCACCAGTATGACATTTTGGCTTTCTGACTCTTCAGCCTGGAAATATGTTGCTGACACGAAGAATGATGCTCTGGAGGCCACAGCTGTTCACCCCTCTTTGGAGGAGCAAAGCAAAGCGGCATGACCTGTGTCACAGAAAAACTCATAGCCAGAGCTGGAGGAAGGGCTCAAGAACTGAGCTCCCTGGAAAATGGAGGTTCTGCTGCATGGAAGAAATAAAGACCTAAAACAAACGGGAAAAATAAACTTTAAACACGTTCTATTTGGGCATACTTGAAACAGGGATATTTTTCTACCTGAGCACCTTGTCAAGCTTATTCCTTCTTGCAAAGTAAGCCTTCCAGAAAGGTAGTGAGACTCCATCTGTTCAGTTTTCCTGGCAGAAAACTCTGGGGGTGGGGGAATTAGGGCAAAATGTCATTTTTCTGTTGGGGAACTTTATTTCTATGAAAAGGCATGGAAATTTTTTCATCAGGAAAATCATTACAAAGGAAAAACCCATGGCTAATCTGCTCTGGAAAAAACTGCTTACATATACTAGTTAGTCATGACACATAGTCTCGATGAGATGATGGAGTCTTTGAAATCATACTTTCAGTTTCATATGAGGTGAAAATTCATCCTGGGAATACTGATGGTTCTCATTTTTTTGTATTATTAATAATACTGTTATCAGATGTCAATAATTCATTGTAATAATAAAAAATTATATCAATAATTGTCTCAATTTGAGACTTTGCAGTCAGAAAGTCTTTTTACAGGAACCAGCATCAATGGCCCTGAGCTATATTTGCAGAACTCAAGAAAAGGGGCTGTGCCTTGGATCAGACCAGCAGAGCTTCAACTGTCCCACCCAAGGCCAGAAGACAGTCTCAAAGAGCTTTTCTGACACACACAAGTATTCCTTTCCTCTTAGAAGTGGGAAACCTGATATGGGATTGTCTGGATCTAAATACCAGACTCAGTGATTACAAGTTTCTGAGTAACTCTTCCTGAAAGGAAATGAAAGAAAAGGAAATTTTGGAAAGGAAGTTTTGACAGCATTACAACAGGTATGTTACCAGAAAGCAAAATGAAGCAAAAACTAGACAATCATCATCCTAGTAACGGAATGCACTCCAAAGATAGATCACTATTAATTGTTAAAACAAGAATAATAAAAACAAAACCAATTAATTTCCAAGCAACATGTTTCCTTTCCAGAAGAGCTAGAGAGCAAACTTAAGAACCTGCAGGTTTGCCAGCCAGAGGAAAAGAATAAACTAAAGCTGCAGAATGTGGCCCACTGTGCTGAGCACCACAGCAACATCATTTCATAGAAACAAAGGCAGCTTATGCCTTTGAGGGGCTTACTGCATGGAGCCTTGATACTTCTGAATGAACAGGAAAACAAAATGAGGTTATGTTTTTGCTTGCATACTGAGAAGTGTTTGCAACTGCCACTAGAAAAAAGCCCTCCTTAAGAACACATTCTAATTAATATGTTAATACAATTATTTAAATATGTTTATGCCCTAGATAACCTTTGATAAATATCCTTGCTTTGACCACTGGAGGCACCTTTCTTGTCTCCACACAAAGACACACCCACTAATTAACCACTTTATTCTACAGTACAATGGAGTTTGACATTGTACATCACTAGATGTGTAGGCACAGTAGTTAATATGGCTGGGATTTATCTGACATATGAAAATGTATAAAAGTCTAGTTTTCTAATAGTAAGAGTTCTACCTGAGTCTATGTTTTATCTCATAACCTGAGCTTGAATAACTCAGAGCCCTTTGAAAGTTTCAAACAATGTTAAATTCCAAATTAGACTGCAGGGGTTTTTTTAATAATTTTTCACATCTTACTATGTTCTAAGGTTTTTCACTACAGTCATATCTGCTTATTCTTGTCTTTCTAGGAAAGGTTTATTTTGCAAATTATATAAAACCACTGTTTTTCTTTACCAATGAATGAATTAAAAGAATATAAGAAATGCAGGGATATCTTTGGATTAAATTTAAAAAGTGTTTTAGGTATAGGAGTAGGAAACAACTGCTGTTTAAGAGAGGAATGCCTAGGAGACTTCCATCTAATTGGTCAACCCTAAGATCTGCACTCAAAATCTTATTTGTTCAGCATGGTATTTTAAATCCCCAAACCTGTATCCAAGAGAGCCCCCCCACCTAATCCCCATGCTGTCATGGACAGAATCCAAATGGGTCCCTGAAGTGTCTCTGCAGCCTTTGCAGACCAAGGCACTGCCTGGGGATCCACGCCTTTGTGGCAGTGGGATCACATATGCCTGGTGACGAGGCTATGGCTATTTTGGTAGAGCACCTGCTTTTCTCAAAGCCTCAGAAATTGAGGCAGTTCCTCTGCAGTGAGAATCCACTCATGGTGGAGGAAGCAGGACTGCTTTTGAGCTTGAGACAATAATATTTCCAAAGTTATTCTTCAGCAGAAAGCTGCTATTCTGGGAAAAGCTCCTTACAAAGAGACGGGGCTGTGCCTAGGGACACAGCTCTGAAAAGCCCAGGGTGATCTGAGCAGTTTGCAGCCCTGCCGACTCCAATGCAGGGCTGAGTGCCGCTCCTCCGGTGCTTTGCCAGCCCAGATGAACTGAACTGACACTATCAGAGGCCAAAAAGGGCAGGATTGTCTCTGTGAATCCCCCTCCCTTTAAGAAAATTTGCATTATGCATAACTATGGCAACTAAGGAGAATTGCAGCTGGTCTCAAATGAAGACAGGACAAAAGGGAAATATTCCTGCCACTTAGGCTTTCAGGCTTGCTCATGGGAACAATTCGGGAGGGGCAGCAGACACAAAACCTTCCTAAAAGTCCAGTGTGGTTTTCTCTGAGCTGTCTGGGAGCTTCCCTCTGATGAGAGGAAGCTTTGACTGATGCAGAGGGGGTTTCTCCTGCCACCATGTCATTTCGTATTGCAATGCCTGTACTGAATGGGATAAGCAGTCTCATAGATGGCCAGGCTTTCCAGCAAAATTCGGAATACAGAAGAAGAACAGAGGAAAGAAGAATCCAGCTGCAACTAGATGAGTCCTAAATGCTCTGTTTCCAACACGGGGCATGCACACTACCATCATATGGTGATATTTCACAGTCACTTCATTGTACAATGGTTTTTTCTGAAGGAGCAGGCAAAGTCACATTGCTCTGAGCTGGCAGGGTGTGGAAAACACCAAGTCCATGAAGGTCTGACTCATTTTGTGGGTCTAAAAAAGTGGAGTCTGTGCTGGCTTCACTCGTGCTTCTTGTCATCTGAGGTTTCTGTAGGCACCATGCAATTCTTTCATCACTATAAATTTAGCTGTCTTGAGGGGTGGGGGGTGGTTTATGTGTGTTTGTAATTTTGCTTCTACACAACCTTTCAAACAACGAAGCCAAAGTCTACTTTGGTTCTGGCAATACAGGCAATTGGGAGAACAAAAATCTGAGCCCTGAGCCAGTCTTCTTTAGGGCGGGCAGCTTTTTGGCCTGACACTCTCCTTTTAAGCATCCAGATGTCTCATTGAAAATCAGTGCATGGGCTAAGATTTCATTGTGTACCAATGGTAAGTTCTGCTAGAGAAACCTGAGGAGAATTGTCACCTTTATCCTTACACCCTTACACTGAAGGACTTTTTGTGGAGGCCCATAACCCACTGAAGGAATTCAGGGATGGGCGGGCATGCTGCCAGCTTGCATGGTAATACACTAATAGATACCACTGCAGTCTGGCCAGCAGGCTGTAATTTGATGTCTGTGTTCAGAACCCGGATGGGTATATTTCATATATCATCTGCGTCCCCAGGGCGATGTACCACCGGTGACGTTTTGTAAATCAATGCACAGCCATAAGCAAAGCCCTTGTCTGTGCTAGGAGAGTTCCTGCAGCACTTTAAAAGACACACCCATAAATAAAATGTAATAATGCTAATCTCCTAATATGGTTTAAGCATATTTACTAATTACAAGAGGGAGTAATACTAGAAAGAGCGTAAGATATTTTTATGTTAAGCTAATTAAAAGAAAACAAAGTATGACCAGATGAGTGTAAGCAACAATTATCTAATGCAGTATTCCCAGATGGAGAAAAAGGATATTATGGCACATCCTTGGAATGCTACCGAGGTTTAAAAAAAAAAAAAAAAGACATCCTGTTACCACCAGAAGGAAACAAAACCCTTTTCAGGAGCAGATGCCATAGTAATTCCTGTATTCATCTGATTATATTCCACATGTAAGTGTGCAATGGTATTTTAACTACTCTGAGCCTTATTGCTGAAAGAGTCTGGACTGCTTAAGTACACTGACAGTAAGCAAGCAAGCAAGTGCTTTAGTCCAGAGAGGAATTCTGTCCTGCCCCACAGCAGAAGAAAGGCATTTGTTATTATTAAGCCACTGTTTGCCCCCATGAGATGTACTTTTGCATTAACCCAATGATAATTCCATCTTTGACACTAGATCAAAGTGCACAGACCAAAGGGGTAAAACTCAGAGAGCTCTGAAACTTGTCTTGCTTCATGACAAGTTTGTTATCTGCTTATGGCATCTTGCAAAAGGCTGGGCAAGGTCTTTCCTATACTTATTAAATGCAGAGACTAAACAGATTGAACTTCAAGGGATGGTTGTACTTTCTGAGAAGAAGAACAGAGAGGGAGATTGTCACTGAAAGACAGAAAGATTAGTGGTTTTCAAATAATATTTTTCTTGGATGAGGAAGGAGTAAATTTCCGTTCTACTACAAGACTGATCTTCAGAACAATAACATGACATTCTCCCTACTCATAAAAGAGCTTTGCTTCCATAGAGATTATGTTTTACCATGCAGAAGAAGGTAATTCTTCATTAAAGATGGGGAATTAAACACATGCTTGTTCAGCTAATAACCTGATGAATGTAGAGAAAAGAATGACATTTCTATGTCATTGTCTGCAATATCTCACTGGTTACAGCCTGATGACTGCTCTAGAAAGACTAATGTTAGGTTATTGAGCCA
Source organism: Lophotriccus pileatus (assembly GCA_035583135.1). Classification (NCBI taxonomy): domain Eukaryota; kingdom Metazoa; phylum Chordata; class Aves; order Passeriformes; family Tyrannidae; genus Lophotriccus; species Lophotriccus pileatus. Next base: position 19,727,283 of record JAWWES010000081.1, on the reverse strand, counting down.
AGCCACAGCATGCAATATAATTTAAAGACTATCCAATCTAATTACAGTTAGTGAAGCATCACTAGGAACCAGTCTGCTATTTGATACGCCTTGTATCTTATCATTGCCACTTCTGTACTTGTCTTTATCAGAAGTAATTAATCTCATGTTCTTGAAACTTTGCTGTAAAACTCCTTCCAAAATGTCACACTTCCTATGAGCGTTATTAGCAATGAGCCAGCATCCTCTGACAGGCCATGAAACACTGCACATTGCTCATTTGTTGAGAAAGTGCTTATATGAGGTTCATTCTATAGACTGACATTATAAAGAACTGCAGCTTTGACTCCTTCCCACACTTCCTCTTCTCAATTTCTGGCACTTAAGCGCGAGGGCAGAAAATTGCCATGAAATCAGAAGAGCAGGGCTTTTTCCTTCCTACTTGACCACAGTATAAATAGCTGTACATCCTAAAGTGAGATGCAGGCCCTGCCCAGATCAGAGTGAGTCAAAGCCCCTAAATGCTTCCCGTGGAGAGGGATTGCTGCTTACCATGAGTAACACCAGCCAGCTGGTGGAATAGTGGCCTGGCTGACAAGAAGCATCCCATGATCAAAGGAGGAAAGGAAATACATAACACAATACACAGCTGACTTCTCATTGTACAGCTGTGACTGCATTTCAGTCTGGGACAGCCACACATTGCACTTGTACTTACTCATACTCTCTGGGCATCTGACTATATTTTTCCTTGTCCTGTATGGAAAACAGTTATTTGCTCTTCAGGATGATAATGTCTTTAGTAACTGACAATCACTAGGAATACTCCTGTGATTTTGTTCTGTCATTACTCTACATATTCAATTTCTGGCTCATATGTGGACTAAGCCAGGGAGCAAATAGCAAATTACCATATTCTGTGTATATCAGATTGAATTAGTCACGAGGCAAAATTTTCTTCTTATATGCTACATGTGGGTTTGGGTCAGAGTGTGAGTCATAATTAAACACAAAGCTGAAAAACAGGCCCTTTTCCAGCATGGAGACTGGGACCAAAACCACAGTGTCCAGCAGGCCAGGTCCAGCAGTATTCAAGAATGTAGATTGCTCAGTCCAGCTGTCCCCACCCCAGTATTTTCTCCTTCAGAATTCAGAAAGATTTCAAAAAAAATCAGAGCTTTATTTTGAGATATTTGCAATATCATAAAAATATGTCCACATGCATTAAATCTGTTTCTTATACTAACTTTTTAAAGTGGCTCTGCTACTGCTGTTTTTTTTTTGTAACTGCCATTTCTTGATTGTAATCTGCTAAGGCAGGTAATGTCCCTGTCATAACACCTCTGCAACATCTAATCTTGTCCTTTTCCATCACATACAACCCTCCCTTACTCCTTCTACCACTACAACTGTGATCATTACCTAATCCAACCTGAAAACTAACTCGTCTTCCTAACCCCAGCCTCCCAGCAAGTAGCTGCAAATATTGTCACCAAGCCTGCCATCTGCTAGCTGCCACAGTGCACCATGCTGCTACTGTCAGACCTGCCACAGAGCTAAGAAGACAAACAGAGTGTTGCTGCCTGCTGCAAGGGGCTGAGGTGGCAGAGCTGCTGCCACCAAACCCAAAAGGACATGAGAAATAGGACACCCAAAAGCTGCCCAGGAAAAGAGCACTCGATCAGCACCAGTGGCCTCTCTGAATTCAGCTACATGGAAACTGTCTGAACAGCAGCTTCCCATTTCCTTCAAGAAAATGGTGAAGGGCTTTGGCATATGATCCATGTATTGCCCACTTAGACTACAATGAGCAGGATTATATTTCTATTATACTCAGCCAGACCATTAGATCTCACCCCTCTTAGGCCTCTTTGCAACAAGGGAATCTCAAAACTAGCATGTGTCGGAAAAGTTATTTATTTTAGCTGAACAGCTATGAGGTTTCTTTTAAATAACCTTTTCTCCAATTTGCAGTGGTGTCAGACTCCACATTTCAGTCAGAAAAGTCCCAAGTATCTGCAGTCTGCTTAGTCCCCCTTTCCCTTACACCACACCCAGCCTTGACAATATGCTCCCCTTTCGCAAGATGCAGGGTGAGAGCAAACAGTGTTCAGTTCCCTGGCTGGTTCAACCTTGTTCTCCTTTTTACACTATGGCACATATTTGTACAGCATGCAACAACCAAATGAGAACATCTTTTCCAAGTCGTATTTCTTAATGGCATTTAGAGAAAGATTTGTAAGTAATGTCACAGGACTGACAAATTAAAGTCTCCTTAACACACTTCCATGATTCTCTTTTCCCCTTGTATTTTCCTTTTTATACCTCTTTCAGTCTGTATTTTCTTTGATTGGAAGCACTGAAAAGTTGTTAAAACAAAGAGTGCTCCCTGTCTCCTCACTCCCTCAGATATGTTTTATTTCTGTTCTTTTAAGTGCTTTGGATCAGGTCCTCACCTCTGGCATTATTCCTCCAGCCTTGACTTACATCTAGAATAGAGTCTTCTGGCAAGTTTCTTACTCCTCACTGGCTGTCTACTGTGTGCAAGGCTCCTGCTTTTCACGGGTCAAGGGCTCAGGCATCTTGAGACTAGCACTGGCTCCAATGTTTCTTTTTCAGCCTCCTCACAAAAACGAACCAGGGTTTAAATAGTCAGTTCTCAATATTGTGCTCCCTTATTTATTTTCTTCACATGTCTGCTCTTTCTTACCATTCCTGGCCACAAAGAGAAGAAAGCTGGAAGAGCATCACTTTTGCCTGTTTATTACCAACTTTGAGCTGTGAAAGCTGCCCTAGTAGGGAGGTAGAGGGAACGAGGGAGATGGAACAGATTAGCCCATCACCAGGCCTGTTGCTGAACCTTCTGCAAGACCGCAGTGTAAGTAAGTATTCCCAGAAATACGGGCACTATTCCATAGCCCTCTTCCTGGCTGTAAGTAGTGTTTCTAACACTTCTCTAAATTTCAAATCCTCTAGTGCAGAAACCTAAATAGAGCACAGCAGCTACAGGCTGGCATCCTGTACAAGGGTGAGATGGAAGGACGGATGAGTTCAGCAATACAGCAAAAGAGTAGGCAGGAGATTATAACCCACAATATAGCAGTGATCATGACTACACTCTATTTCCCACAGTGCTAAGCACAAAATTGAGAGAAAATATCTTTTAAGTTGTCCTCAAAAATTTTAAGAAAATATCTTCTTTGTTCTAGAGATTTTTTTTTTTATTTATTTTTAAAGGAAATTAAAATAAAGGGTACTTGGCTTTGGGTTGACTGGATGACTTTATTTGGCTAAAAAATGTCACGTTTTATTTGTGGATACCTTAATTTTCTTTCAGTCCCTTTAAAGAGGCAGGTGAATTATGAAATGAAAAATATAAACAGGAGACACTGCAACCCACCCTTTAAAAATGTAGAAACAACACGTATTAAAGTTTTTGAACCTACTCCGCTCCTTCTCAGATAAAAACAAGAGGAAAATAATTGGACTCATTGCCTTTTTCCAAGCAGTTTACTAATCCCAGGATTTCTTCTGCTTTACATGAAGCTGGAATCTTGACATCTGACTTCACCCATAAAAGCCAGTGCCTCTAATCTCAGGTGGTAGCCAGAGTGTAGCAAAGCAAGGCGCCTGCAAAGGGATTCATCCTCCCATTTGCACAGACCTGTTTTAGGGCAGCAGTGCTTCTCTTCCTACTGATCACAGAGGAAACAGGGTCAAATCATTTGGATTTAACACTTGAGTTTTAGTGGTTAAATTTAGATACGATAAATTTCCCCTTGCTCTTCTGCATCCTCATTATTTTTCTTTATTGATTAAAGACCTGATTTTTCTTGTTTCTACTTACCTTCAAGAAGTCACGATTACAGTCCAATCCATCTTCTAAATCAAAGGCCGTGAAGCTATAGTTGAGAGTGTTCCCCTTGGTAGTCTGGAGAGTCCAGCTGCAGTGCTCATTTAATGGGTAATTATTTGGATAATTTAAACTTTCCAATATGCCATGGCTACGATTAACAGTCAGTACTTCATGGCAAACTGAAAAAGAAGTGATAATAGATCATATTTGTGCAAAGATCCAATAACTCAAAAAATTACAAATTGAAGTTACTGATAGTATTACAAGGTGAGAAATAATTCTATTCAGATTACAAAAGTCATATAGAAAGAGAATTGTGACCTGTTGAAGAACATATTTATATGTTCCAAACCAGATTCAGACTTTCCAAACTTGAATCCTTCAGCTATATTATGATCTTCTTTTTTTGAAACTTGCAGCCTCATCAGTATATATAGTACATATATTTTTTGGCAGTCTCCTATAATTCTAAATACATGGTTATTCCTGAAACACATTCTGATAGATAATGGCAGAAATGTGCCCTGTCATTTGAAACAATTTGGGGAGGGTGGTCAACAAAGGTGGACAAATAGATTGAAGTGGTTTATTTCAGCAAACTAGGAAAAAATTCTAATCCTGGCTAAAACAACAAATGGAAAGTACACTACTAGTATTGGGCTTTCTGGCTCCAAGAACAGGAAGCAATTATCTTTTTTTTTTTAAAAAGGAGCCATGATCTTTCTTGTGAGACATCCAATAGAATCCTAACATAAGAACTGGACACTTACCTGGAAAAATAAGAGCTTTCCTTGAAGTGCCAAGAAAATGAAAATAAACTAATCTAGATAAAGAATGAAATTACAGTTACAGCATCAGGTCAGTGAGTCTCATTTTCCTGTATCCACCTTTCCGTAAAGACAGAAAATATCAGTGTGGGCAATCCCTTGTCTGGAAGTAGCATGTGATGTGTATCAGGAGCAGAGCAGTGTAATGCACAGAGAACTGGGCAGCAGGAGGGGAGTGGGACAGGTTCTTTGCTTTTTACAGCAAACCTGCAGTGTTTGAACAGCAGAAATGGCTAAAAATCAGTTGCATAACTGTTCTATTGTCTGTCACTAAGGGTAGCACACCTACCTCTTGCACATTTTTTATTCTTTCCAAAGGATTTAAAGAGCAGCAAGGTCTGTGGTTTTAGTACTTTGAAATGCTCGGGATACAGCTGAAGGTCAGGGTCAGGTGGAGAGGAGCTTGTCTGCAAAGCTACACTGAAGCAACAACTCTTTGAAAGGACAGAATGAAGAGCACAAAATGGATTTTGAAGAATGCAAGATGGGTAAAATCTGCTACCCCCTGCCACCAAGATTTTATTAGAAACATATCAGGCACAAAGGTGCCTTTGAATGTTAACTTGATACCATGTTTTCCTTTGCAATGTTTTTCAATTCATCATTACTTTTCTTTCATGTACATGTAAACGTATCTGGCATCCTTATTTTACACCATACTGCCTACATAATTTTAGCTTTTGGGCAAGCCATTAAAAGCCTTCTCTGATGCATCTTCAGGAATTAAATATGAATGTAAATCACATTATCTGATAGCTCAGGTTCTTCATCTGAGTGCTTTGAAAGTGCTCTTTCTGTTTAATTAATGAAAGGGAGGGGGAACCTCTTCTAATATATCTTCTTGACACTGCAGTCTGAAAAGTACATGGTAGATGAATCTGTAATATCTGTAAGGAATTAGGGAGCCAAAGCTTCCCCACTCTTCTAATTATTGTATGTGTCATGTGAGAATGAAAGTAATCCATTTACTATTGTCCAACTAAATGTCTGTAAACCTACAGCAATTCCTATCACTTGGGTGTGTCATATTTAGGGTGCACAAAGATGCTTGCAAATCATTTTGTATGTGGTGAAGTTATGTATCTTCCAATACATAAAAAGTATTGGAATTTAACCATATAAAAAGTATAAAGTGTGTATAGGAGAAAAGTAAGTACTGGGACTATACTGAAGATTAAGTCTGTGAATGAAATAACTTTAGTTTGTCACGTGTCTTCTTGGATTTTTTCTCCAAATGTTATTATTTTACAGAAAAGTGTTTGCAAGAAAAATATGACCCTTACCACAAGAAATAAAAATTGAAACTTTTTTAAAATGTTCCAGGTAGGCTAACTTATCCCAAGCACCTAAAATGATGCAGGATGGCTGGCAGAAACTCAATTATCCTTTGTCATCCTGCCTCACAAGCAGCTAGAAAATCAGAGAAGCTTGCTGTATCTGCCTTCCCTTTTTAAAAGTCAAGAGACTGGATGAGCAGAAGAGAAAGAACAGTCCAATCTACCCTGTTATGGACTTCAAGCACTTGTTATTCTGAGTAAATCTGGAGGGGTAAGTGCCATTGATGCTAGTAATAAAAGTAGAAACACCTCACCAGCTTTCTCTTAAGGAGGAGATGATCTCCATCACAAGGAGATGGGCAGATAACTTTTAGCTCTCTGTTCTGTAACTGTAGCAGATTAGAGAACTTGGGTCAGTAGTATGCTGGACACATTGTCCTCTGCTCATTGTGGGCTGCAAGAAGTTTCATAAACAACATGAACTGTTGAAACTTGTTCTCATCTTCTTTTACTTACTTACCCTGTTTGTACTTGGCTAAGAAACCTCCACCTTGCAGACTGTTGTCTGTCCTTAGTTTTACATATACGCTGTCTCCACTGGAATGGATGAGTTCAGGTATCTGATTCCCACAAAATTTACCTAGCTTTCTAGCATTACTGCTGTTGCCATCATATATCTAAAAAAAAAAAGAAAATAAAAATAAATAGAATAAAGCTGATGGCATTACAAACCCAAGTGATTTCCTACTACGAAATGTCTGCTTAGGGAATTGTTACTGGGTGTACAAGAGGTTAAACTATATTTCTGTGCAAAGGAAGCCTGACAGGCATTTCAGAAACAAGCAAATCAGTGGAAAAACAGGAAACCAGTAACTGAATACCAGTGGGTTTTTGAAGGACTTGCTCACCAAGAGGGGAAACCTTCACTACCTTTCAACTTTATTAAAAATATTCAAATAATTTATGCAACAATTCAAATATGAAATTTGGAATTAACAATAGGGTTGTTAACACTGTTGTGCTTTTTTTCCATGTAATTTACTAAGAAAACATACTAAAGCCTTGGTTCAAAACACTGCAAATTTAAAAGATATAGACAGATTCTTGTTTTAGTGGCCTTTCTATCTAGACATGGCTTTTCTTACCAGCAGCTACACAAACGCTGCAGCCTTGCCTCTCACGGCTCTGTGATATGAAGGTAGCATATCAGCAAGCAGCTTTTCCTTTCTGGGTCTGTTCACCCAGTAACACTTGAAAACCAAGGCTCTGTGTTTTCCCTTGTCTGTGTGCCCATCATACCCGCTTACAGAGCAAAGAATCCTGGCGTACATACCGCAAGGTAATCAAAGGTGCACTGCGGGTGATACTCGAGATGGAACTGCTCAAACTGGATTTCAAATGGGCTTCCTCGGCTTCCTCTGAGGAACCAGTAGCACTCTGAATTGTGGTAATATGGCATAGGGTAGTTGGGAGACATGAAGATGCCAGAAGCTGTCATCAAAGTCCCACCACAACCTGAAAATGGCAAAGAAACCAAACCAACACTTAACTTATATAAGAGTAGGGAACTGGACATGATGTGTGAGATTCTCACTACTGACCTCCTTCACATGCTCTGAACATCTTCAGTGATGCCCCAAAAATCTGCATGTAGCCATTAGCATTGTAAGCAGAAGAGAGCCCACAGCACATAGAAATATTAACTTTCTAATCGAAAAGTGCTTCTGATAGGCAGTTAACCTTCAAACAGAAACCTCTCAATTAAATTCTTGATTACCACTTTCCTAAACATATGAGATAATTGATGCAACATTTTATCTAGTGAACAGTACATCCTTGCCTGTAGTGAAAATGAAAGCCCAAGGATCAAGAAAGTTGGATCCTTTATCTTAACAACATGCATAGATGTTACTATATAATTAGAGAACAGATTTTAGAAGATGGGAAGCAGAAAAGATGTGGGGGAAAAGGTGAAAAAATAAACACAAAGTATCAAAAATGAGATGTGTACAATAGTTCTGTGCTTGATGCAGTCATTTTACCTGCTGATGTACCATCCCACTCCGCTGAAAATCCCTTTCTGGTGCCAAATACATCACTTACAAACTTTATCCACAGCTTGTTACCATGAGAGACTGTAACAGGAGGCAGGTCTGTACTACAGTATTTTCCAAGAAGAGGAGAAGTTTCATAGCCTCCATCTCTAGAATGATAGAGAATAAAAACCTTGGGTCAAAGAGGGAAACATTGAAAAATCTTAACAAATCCAAAATATTGGGATTCTTTCAAGCCCCGGAAAGCCTAATCCTGGCTCTTCATCTTCCACAGCAATATCACTACCCAATACTACAGCATTCCTGCTACTTGCAGTAAGAAGCACCTGCTTGCTGGATATGTCACTCTCTCATCTGAGCAGCCTGTCCAGAGGGCATCAACACAGTAACAGGCTCAAGAAGTGTCTCAGGTAGAACTGGTGCTGCAGAGGGCAGGACTTGCTCTGTGTTCTACTGGGTGATACCAAAGGTAATCCTCTAATTTGAAACAATAGTTTCATTGCTCAGTGGTTAGCCTGGCACTAAACTAGATGAATTGACTTATTAAAAAAACCCATGTTTATTTGCCACCACACAAACGGGAATTCATTTCTGAATTCATTTTACTGATATGATGCACATTTTGAAATATTTTCTTAGTCATCAAAATTGTTTGTACAACCACTTATTTTCCTATTTTTAAATTAAGTAATACTTCCAGTAATATTTTTTAATACTGTAATCAGGATGCACAACTAATGTTCTGTTTTGCCTCCTGCACATCTCTCATGGGGATAAAAAAGATGGTGACAATGTGTTTATCTATTGCTTTCTAACCTTATCTTTAAACACTTTCATACTACAAACATGCTATGGGTCATTAGGACAATAATAAATACACTTGTATCTATAGTGTGATCTTGATATGATGCTTTTTTAGTGGACAGTAATACTTTTAACTACATTTTGACAGATTTATACCTGCTTTTGAGCAAAATTTCTACTTAGACCTTGCCACTATTTTTTTGTCATCCTCCCATCCATGCTTGCTCATGCCACTGGCAATTGAAGAACTGTGCCAGAACCTTCCCTCACTTGCATCTCTGCTACTGCAGCTGTGGTCAGATGAACAATTTTCTTAGTTGACTGAATGCAATTTATCAGAGGACACTTCAGGACAAGAAACCAGAGTGACACTTCACCTAAGACTTATCTAGTTTCCCCTTTTAATGGTATCAGGTTTGATGAGACACTGGAAATCCAGTTATGGCAGCAGAAATGTGCTGAATTGCACTTAGCAATGTTCTTGCCCTATTTTAAAATCTCTTTAATACTGCTGAGCTCTTCACAGTGAAAACAGAGTTAGATTTATGCAATAAATGAATGTTTTCTGTTCTCAAGGTGAAAAAGTAAAAAAAGGTCACCCCTGTTACAATTCAGATTGCCCCAAATAAAGTGTTAATTGTTAAAATAAAGTTTGATTAAATTTAATCTCAGATTGTTGTTTTAAAAACTAAAAAACAAAACACTTTACTTAGAAAGTATTGAAAAAGCTTTTCAGGTTTTCATAGTTTTCTCCAGTTTGTATGTACAGCTGAAAAAAATCCACAGCTAATTCAGCTGGAATTCAAAATCTCAATACTGCAACTTCAGCAAGAAAAATTTTGTTTGGTTCTAAAAAATAAAGTACCACTTACCAGGGAATAATCCATACAGAATATCTGGTATAATGTTCAGAATCAGCTTTATCATGGTGCTCAGTGGGGTAATGGAAACTCATGGCATGCTCAGAGTGAAAAAACACTCCAGCATTCTGCAGACATGGTTTACCCACAGAGCTGGCTCATGAGGACACGAATGGTGCACCAACACTGCAAAGTGCAAATCCCATCTACAGCCACACGGTAGAAAGGACATGTATTTGGTGCTGCTCTATTGTAGGCATGCAGGTAACCTTCCTGCACTTCTTCTGCCTGTCTTTGTCCTGTAAAATTTCCTAGAAAGCACTAGGCCAGTGTTCTAAGTTTAATGGTGGTGCCAGTGTAGACAAAAATAGCAGATTATGTACATGTTCCTCATGTTACATCCCAGAGTAGCTGCTGTCTAAAGACTATAAACATACAACAGAATATAGAATCATAAATCATAGAATAATTTGGGTTGGAAGGGACCTTAAAGCTCATCTGTACTACCCCACTTGCAATAAGCAGGGACATCTTCAACTAGATCAGCCTGCTCAGAGCCTTGTCCAGCCTGACCTTGAATGTTTCCAGGGATAGGGCATCCACCAACTCTCTGGGCAACCTGTTCCAGTGCTTCACCACCCCCACTGTAAAAAATTTCTTCTGAACAATCCAAACTCTCTCATGTGAGAGTGTTCCAGCCCTCTGATTGTCTCCATGGCCCTCCTGTGGACTTGTTCCAACAGGTCCATGTCCTTCTTATGTTGTGGGGGATGGTGTCAAAGACTCACTTCACTCATCCACTGATGAAGTCGCTCCATCATAGAAGGCCACTAGGTAGGTTAAGAATGCCCTTTTAGAAGCCATGCTGGCTGTCTCAATTCATCTTCCTGTCCTCCATATGCCTTAGCATAGCTTTGGGGAGAATCTGTTCCATGATCTTCCCAGGCACGGGGATAAGGCTGACAGGTCAGTAGTTCCCAGGGTCCTCTTTTCTACCATTATAAAAAATGGGTACAATGTTTCCCCTTTTCCAGTCACCTGGGACTTCACTTGACTACCATGACTTTTCAAATACCATAGAGAATATGTCACAAAACAGTCAATAAAACTCTTTGTTTCTGCACTAAGGAAAACAACCCAAATGCAGTGCATGGGAACACAGTTCACAAACTCCACTTGCTCTCAGAACTGTAATTCATCAAGTGGGAAAGCTGACAAGGGAGTAAGATGAGAGGAGGAGAAAGGTAGCCTTTCAAGTTCTCTGGTAAGTCCTTTCCCACACTGACAGCACAGGAACATAGTTAAAACTAAAGCTTGTGACCATGCTAAGTGGATTTGGACAATTTACACGGTTATCAGTAATAAGGACAAGAGAAATAATTAGCCTTGCCTGATTTCTACATAATCATCTGTACAGCGTTTATTGCCTTCCAAGGTGAAGTCGGTGAAGTTCAGCACAATCTGTCTGTTTATTCCCACTGTGATGGTGTATATGCACTCAGTCCGGACAGGGTAGTTATTGGGATAGTTTGGAGATGTTAGCACTCCAGTTTCAGAACTGTAGTTGTGCGAGCAAACTTTAAAAAGAAAAGAAACAAGGATGAATTAATTTAACATGTATTCTAAATTAACAGGAAGTTTCTATTTTCAACAGACAGAGGAGCAAACATCCTGAGCATTATAACTCTTCCTGGACACAACTTACTGCTGAACATCAACATTATAAACTAAAACCAGAATCCAGCTGTTTCATGGGTTTTCTTACATTTCAGTTGATTTGTTTGGCTTTTACCAGACCACTGTGTCTGTAATAAATAGGCAATTTAAGAGCAGTTTCAGCTGCCTAAGTTGGCTTTGTCCCGAAACCCAGGTAAGCAGAGAGAGGAAACTGAAAGGGATGTTTTGCTGAACTAAAAATGTAGGATTCCTGAATTTCTGAAAAGCAGTGGTGGTGGAAACTGAATATAGTCTCTAGCTATGAGGAAAAGCTACATTGTTCTCAAGCATTCCCCATTACCAAACCTGGCAGATGGAATTTTATATCTAAATTTCTTTTTCCATTTTCTGGGTCAAAAGTGACAATCAGTTGGAAAACAGTATAATCCTTAGAATTTGAGGACAAAGTAGTTCTACTTAAGGTTCTATACTGAAATCAACTACACTAATATTTTTGTGAGCAATGTAGAAGCACCTTGGTATTATGAGCTGGAAAGGAGAAATAAGCGTGGACTAATGATAAGTTAGAACCTAAGCAGTAATTTAAAAGAAGCTGTTCTGAAAGCATGGACATCAGGACTAGGAATAACAATATTTGCTATATAATAATACATAAGACTTGTTTTGGAAAGAAGAATTGTTGTCTATCAGTTTATCACAGTCAACGAGCAAAGTTTGTGATCTGGCTGCAAACAGGGCAAGAAGAAATGTGAACTGTGTCAGGTGTTTTCAGGCTTACGTTGTCTATCTTAGCAAGTGCAGATAAAAATCAACAAGCATGAAGAAAAGAAAAATAAAACACATTCTCAGTGATAGTAAAAGCTCTGAAGCTAAAAAGTGTCTATGAATATGGATGTACAGAAATTAGGAAAAACTTTCTATCGGGAAGTGAGTTTCTAGAGCAATTATGCAGCGAACATAACAGATGGAGAAGGGAGGAAAAAAGTCCACGGTTTTTTAAGATACAGTTTGACTAATTTCAGAAAGAGTTCACATTATGAAGCTCTGGGGCGGGGGGGAAGAGAGGGCATAAAATTGTGGTCTGTATTTGATGCCCCTGGAGACTCACTCTGGTCTTCCATTCCCCCATTTAGGGTCGCACAGATTGCAAGTATAAGAAGTACATTTCTTAAATAGTTCCTATCAAATGGGCAGGTTTAGACTAATCGTAAGGACAACTGAAAGAGCAAGAAAAATATTTTGATTAACTATACTCATTTAAGCTGCTTGCCACAGATCTCTGAAATCTTTTGTGATATGTTTTCTAACGTTTCACAGCTGCAGTGTAGTAATACTTATGATTAACTCTTAATAACAATTTAGGGGGAAGGGGTGAAGTTACAGTTCAGGCCTAAGGTTGGTCATTTCCATGCCTATTCTCTACCCATTCTACTACTACACTTTCACTTTTAATTGTGTCTTTTTTAATGCTGTTTTTTTTCTGTACTCTTGGTCACCTGAAAGGCCTCTGTTGAAAACATTTTCTGCGGGATAAATACTCCCAAAGCTAGCTACCAGCCTCATGTTCCTAATTCATCACAAGGAGAAGAAAGAAATGTGACACAGAAAGAGGTCAATAATTCTCTGTCATTGGGTATTGACAGTCAAAGAGGTTTCATGCACCAGCGTATCTAAAATCACGATCACTAAAGTCTCTACCTAGAATTTTAGTCATTTGTGTGGTCCATCACAGATATGCTCTAATGCACACATACAACAAACAGGTTAGTCCCTGATCACCTCAAAAACCTTGTGCTGCTTTATAAATCCTTATAACACGCTGGCTGTGCTGATAGCTTCTGTGGTGTTTCATGTTATGTAGGGCTTATCATCAAACCCCAGATCCATAAGTTGTATGATTTCTTGAGAATGCTGCCTGCAGGGTTAGAAATCTGACCTACAAATGTGACCCAAGCTTTTCCTAACAGAACATTATAGAAAAAGCTATACAAAATTAAAAAGAAAATGTCTGTATATTTTTAACTAATTATTTCCTCCTGATTTTGGAGGGGTAAATCTCTGATTCATGCACACAATGATTAGAGCTGTTGGAACACTGCCCTTACTAATTCATTCAGGGGCTGAGACCACGAATACTAGATTTCAGTCTGGACAATATTAAAACATGTACTAGATCAGTAACTAGTACTAGTAATCAGTAACAGTGACTAGTGATGTAAGGGCCCTTGCAGTAAAATTAGCAACACAGAAGCCAAAATGTTTTTATCAGCCCTTCTAATAACGATTTCCACAGAATTCTCCAGGTTCCCTCCCTCACTAGGGAGGAATCCATAGGAGGATTCCATACAGGAATCATAGGAGGAATCCATACAGAACCTCATATCCCAAGTGTGCCATTTTAAACTGGATGCTGTGCACTGCACATAACAATATTCTTTATGAGCTAAGGGGGAATAAATGCAGAAGGTAGAAAAGTGACTGCCTTAGAAATGTCAGACTGTCAGACTTCTGGCTACAGAGAAATAAATCCAAGTGTAGATGGTGTGTATGCTGGCTGCTATGGGGATTAAGAAAAGTATAAATGAACCCATGTTTTTTGACAGACAACTCTCTTCTGGTAACTGGATTAATTTATAGTGTTCTACTTTAAGCAGAGAGCTGGCACTCCATTAAGAACATTTGCGGGGGGGGGGGATATTTGTGCAGTAACAGTTCCTTTGGTGAACACTTAGCAAAGTTAGCAGGAAAAAAGTTCTATGATTCCTTTGCCAAAGTTCAGAATGCAGTCTAATACTATATGTAATTATTATATGTCTGGAAAAAAATATTAATTCAGTTTAGTTGGAAGACACTTATTGTAGCTCATGAGAAACAGAAGGAGGCAATTGTTGAAGACAATCACATATCTTGCTTTGCCAGTGTGTGAGGTTTTGAAAGCTATTCAATCTGCTTTCTGATGTTGGTACTGAATGTGTTTGCTCTTCTGAAAAAAATGCCATAAATGGCAGTAACCCACTGTAATAGCCAACAGAAGACAAAAATGCCAGCTTTTGTAACACTCACTCATGCAATCATGCATAATGCAGAAAAATATATCCATGGGTTTTGCCATAAAGAGATATTCATCCGTTGCCACACTTTTAATTAATCAAAAATAAAGCTATAGTGTTGTACGTAACATGGGATTTTTCTTTTAATCTCTCTGTGCCAAAGGAAAATTGGGATCCCTCACAATTAGATCTTTATGTAATAATATGCATGCTTAGAAAAAAAAGGAAGAAACTATCACATGAAGTACATGCTCCTCCAAAGGCAATGGAAAAGCGTATCTGCACTTCAGGGCCTTCTGTTACTGCTGCTGGCAGATGTTGTTTTTTACCAAGGAGGCACACAAAGGTCCTTTTAGGGTTTCAGACCCAAACTCCTTTGAAACACGGGGTAGAACTGTCCAAAAAGAATGTCCAACTGTCTTCTGCTGATTTACACATAAACACACATATTATAGAGTTGTATATACATATATTGGCATATGTAGGCAAACTAATACCCTAACCAAACATAACCAAATTACAGTGGCCTAACGAGTTGCCAGGTGCCAGCTAATGGAGCCTTTTTCCTGAGAGTCAGGATGAGCTGAGCAAGTGCCCAGGACACATGTAGAACTTTGGCTTTATTTTCTATCTCAGGTCAGCCTCGTTCAACCATGCCCTGTACATCTCTGCACACACATTTGTCAGACATTACTTCCCATTCTTGTCTTTGCTCGTTCAGCTGAAGAGCAAAGCCAGGCATCATATTCCAGATAATTACTGGGTTCAGTCAGCAAGATGGGAATGAAGATCTCGACTTGTACTCAGCTATCAATGAAAACACACAAATCTATAGAATGCTTTCAGGTGCACTTTCAAGTCCTTGGGTTCACAAATGTTTTTCTCTCTCCTCATCCTTCTCAAACTCTGACTTTTCCAGTCAGCCATTGCAACTAACACAAACCACACACGAAGCTATTTAAAACCAGCTTACCCCTCTTGATAAATAATATCATTCACAATTCTAGACAATAATGAGGAAAATCATCTTTCACCAAAGCCAGATCAGGAATAAAAAGTGTATCAGGAAGGCAATCTGCTAAAAACCTTGTTAAGGCTCACTTTTCCAAGCGAAAAGAATGACATTAAGCATCTTTAGAAAATAAAAAAATTGGGGGAAAAAAGGAAAAAAAATAAATCACTGCCAAACCTCCAATTCAAAGTAAAACAAATGAATTCCCACTTATTTGTGGAGAAGTTGAGGACACAAAAAAACATACACTGATTTCAGTGCTATTCCTATTGGAAAATTGTGGTCTGGTTCTATCAGGACCCTGAGAAAAAGTTCCAGGAAAGACTGAGCTCTTTCAAAGATTTTTCAGTAGTTTTATAAAGGTTCTTTGTGATGTGGTCAGCCAAGACATGCAGAAGAAAACCCTAAGATCTATAATAACATTTTCATGGCTGTTGTGACATTCATTTATCTGGTAGTTGAGATCTGGACTCTTGGAAATAAATCAAAACATTACCTTACTTTCCATGTGACTTTCCCCTTTCCAAGATAGAAAGATGACCAAGGATTAACCATCTAAGGTACATGTAGTTTAAGTGGGTATCATGTGGGCATGTTTGACTGAAGGATTTCCATCTGTATTGCTGCCATATGAGCTATTCACAGCTACTAGCTGGCAGACTGCTAAAACAATTGTTTGCACTTTATGGGCCATGGCCATGGCTGTATTTCATGGCATTCAAATATTTTCACAGGAAATATAGCTTTGTCATTCTTTTCAGGCTACTTTTCAAGAAACTAATATATCACAGACAAACCATGCTGTTTGCCAAAATGCATGGAGAAGAAAATTAGTTTTGTTTTACATAAAAAGAAATTTCACCCCTATTTATCCTTTCTTTTTTTTTTTTAACTCCTATTTTTTTGGGGGAGGGAGAAGGATAATCTTGTCCATGTTTTCAATAACTCGTTCTCTAAAATAACTCTAGGCAAAAGACTATTGAAATGTGTAATATGAACCAGAACATCTTTGACAAGTTCTGATATTGGTTACGCTCTAGCTGGCTAAGAAAACATAACTTAAAATATGAAGGATTCTTATTGCACAAGAAACATTATTAGAACCATATTTTCCTTAGCAGAAAAAATTAAAATAGGAAGCAGATGTAAAGAAAAAAAATCCTAGTTTTGGTAAATCTCTCAGATATAATTATGTTCAGTAATTTGCTACCTTAGTGTGACTGGATATACATAAGATGAATATCAGGCCTAAATATCTCACAATGGGAAAACTAAACTTGATATTATTGCAGGGAAATGAGTTGCTTCTCAGAGCAAAGTCCACATACACGTTTTTGCCTTCTCTCAGGCCATAGAAACTGTAAAACACTTTATTCTTAATTAAAAAAAAATAATTTTAGCAGTCTGGGATATATGAAAACATTATAGTACTGCTAAGACCAAAGGAAACAAATCTATATAAAGAAAACAGATGATAGTTTCAACCTCTCTGTAAGTTTATTACTCTCCGTTTCAATACCCCTCTCCTGCTTTGCCATATTTAAACAAACCATAGTGGTTGCAATTACAAAGCCTTTTTTCTAGAGATTGTCATTCTAGGTCAAAGTGAGAATAAATTGAGTTAGCCCAGTTTAGCTGAAGAAAAGTAAAGATATCTGTGTTCAGGATGGGAAAAGGAAGTCATATGTGTTGTATAGAGTTTGGATTCAGATATTAGACAGGGCCAATTTCATATAAACCTATTATAGAGTTTGCAGTTGTTTAGAAGCACTGAAGAGAAAGAAAACATGCATTTTTAAGGCACAGTTTGAAACACATTCCAAGGACAGTGGTGATCCAGTTTGAAGCTCACTTGACACATATACCAGGGCTTTGGATGAAAGATGAGAAAAGCCAATCACCATGGTGGTGGTTAAGAAGGGGATACACAGAAGAGAGGAGACAGAGCTGTGAAGCTGAACAGCACTGAAATAACTAACAGAACCGCAGAAACAGATGCGGTTACAAAGACAGAAATACAGATTAATGTTGAGTAAAGAATACTTTGATCTTGGTGAACTGGGAGAAAAGCTGCTATATGAACATTTAGGAAGGAATCAAATCCACCCATGAAATAGTAATCTGAGGTAAAGTACAAGGAAAAAAATACAAGCAACAATCATATTTACGGAAGTTACAGTTGGCAGATGCAAACACATGTTTATAACAGACTTTATAAGGATGATAATTTCACAATTTCTCAGTAGTAAGAACTTGGATTTTCTTGGAAAAATTTTTAAAAGTAGATTTTGGTTTTTTGCCTATTTTTCCTAGCAAATAGAAATTTTTCTTTTGAAACAGTTCTCATTAAATCTTAATTGTTTGTACTGTCTTTCTGGTTTTCATGACAGATAACTCAAATACAAATGAAGGCAGATGAGAAAATGAATTATTTGTATTTGTAACTTATCTGGTAGTGAATAAAACCCCAGTGGTAAAATCTGTACTGGTCTAGCCTACGCAGACATTAAAAGGTGAAATAATAGCCAAAATTTCCAAGTTGTCACCAAGAAAGCAGTTATTTTTAAAATGTAGGAACTGGAAATTTGGCTGATTTTAAACAGGTTGAATAAATTCAGGGATTAGAAAAAATAGAATTATTGAAGGAACTAAGAGCAAACAATGAGCAGCCACTGGTAATTTATGACTGCATAAATGAGTACTGTGAATTTCTGGTGTTCATCTAATAAATCCCTCATATTCTGCACTCACACAGGCAAACCATATAGAAACTGGATGATGATAGATACATGAACATCCTAGCTAAAAATACATTCTCATTTTCACTTTTTTTCTCTTGTCTCACTCTGCCTGTTCTGTGGTTTAATTCTGTGAGGCAGAACCTGCCCCTCTATTTTCCATAGCACTAAGTGCCACATGCAGTCATTTCTTGAACACCTCCAAGAATGGTGACTCCACCAACTCCCCAGGCAGTCCATTCCAATGCTTAACCACCCTTTCTGTGAATAAATTCCTCCTGTTCTCCAAAAGAGAAGAGAACTAAGAGAATGAACAGTCATTCTTTGTTTACCACACTGATGTATGTCTCGGCCTCTTAGAAGAAGATACTTAAAGAAGATAATTAAGGCATAACAGGAGACTTGAACTCTTGTGGAGACAGAAATGCTGCACACTGCTGTAATGAAAAAAACACTTGTGCTTTCAGGTTATTTTGCTGCTTTATTAGATTTTATCCTATATGGCCTTTCTCTAACCATCCTCAAGATTGAACCTTATAGGGACTAAATTAATTTTTTATGGCACCTGAGAGTCTCCCATTCAAGTGAGTTGTCCATCAGCACGGTGTTTCCCAGATTGCACACACTCAGCTTAGAGTGGACAAAGCAAATTCAGAAAATACTTTTCCTAAATAATTCATGCAGTTCTGCCACGTCAGCTTTTACTTACTTTTTAAAGAAATCAGCAGTGTAGCTTACAGAAATTGCTTTCTGCTTTCCTAGGGAAGAAGCTTTTGAATAAAGCAGGATGAATAAGAAGGGGTAGAAGAGGCACCAGGCAGTCTTCAGTTAACACAGAAAATAAAGTTTCTGTTTCTTGTAGTGGTTATTTACGGTGACAGCTGAATACATTTAATTTGCATAATGAACAGACTGACATATTACCTTTTGATGCATTCAGGGAGATATAATTAGCTGAGAAGCCCTCAGATGCAATTCTGTTATCTGTCACAAAGTACAACATCATCATGTTGCCACCACTAGTGAGAGATGGTGGCACTGATCTTCCACAGTACCTGCAGCAAAAAGATACCCCAAATTGAATGGCAATACTTTATAAAGCATCTGTGTTTCTGGAAGAGGATGAAGCTTTCCTGAGAAGTTTGAACAGCTACACATACACAGTTCTCTCCTTTGAGTGATACAGATCCCAGCTATATATCCTCTATCATAGGACTAAATAGCACACTACATGTATAAGGTACAAACCTAAGGTGTGGCAAAGTCAGAGAAGAAACTGTTCATCAAGTTGTCAAATTCTTATTGGAATTATACTATGCTGTACTTACAACATACTCTGTTCTTTGTAGGAGTCAGAGTGGCTGGCCAAAGACTAAGGTTGCAAAATGCTCACCATTATGAGAGCCATTTGCTCCTTATTTTCCAAAATACTGCCATGTCAGCCAACTATTTTACAGTCTGTAGCTTCAGCTGGACACTGTTCCTAAGTAATTCAGATGTTCTTGAATTTGAGGACTACAAGAAAACCCTGTGTATACACCACTTGGAGAAGAGGAATAAAAGAAAAGATTCTCCCTTCAGATAAAATCACGTATCTAGGGGAAAGTGAAAACTAAATCCTACAAAATACAGATTTTGGTTTAGTTTTTGACCAGATTCCAATGCACAGTCTTTTAAGTAATCTTTCTTTCACTTCTTCAAGTGTTTAAAATCATGCCATTTCTGAGCACAGATACATTAATGGTTTTGAATTTATTTCCTATTTCCTAAGATGTTAACGGAGCTGGAAAATGCCAGCTATTGAAACTTGTCCTTAATAAAGCTATCCTTTTGACACAACTTAGTTTCTCCCCATATAATATTTATTAAAAGTGCTTCTCATTCTATGGTCAAATAGTAAACTGCCTTTACTTTTCTAGCAGAGAAATTGCTTCTATTGTTTCTGTAATTAAGAGAAAATAATTTATACACGAAACATGAGGAAACAAACGGGATGTCAAGATCAACAGAACAGTGCTTTGCTCCAAAGTAGTTCAGGTTTGCAGGCTAATGGACATATTCACCTTCCCAATTTTTGCGCAGTGCTGTTGTCATATATTTCAAGATAATCCTTTCTGCAACCATAATTAAACTCCAAGTTAAATGACGTAAATGTCAGGCGGATAAGGTAGCCAGGTTGAACGTTGATAATCCAGGTACAGTTAATACCATGTGGGTAGATATCTGGATGACCAGGACTTGTAATGGTTCCTGATGGTCCAGTGAGAGTCTCTCCACATACTGCAGAGATTTAAAACATCAGGTTAAATGAGATATTTATTTAAAAATTAGGCACTTATAAAATTGGTTTTTTTCTTCTGAAATTTCATATTCTTTTTTCCCTTGATCCATATTACATAGTGACTGATTCAGAATTTATCTCCCATTACACCAGCATAAAACTTGATGTTCAACTGTTTTCAGTGTACAGGAAAATTTGGCAAGTCCCAACACTCTACACAGAAAACAACAAAACAATCCTTACCTCTGTCTAATGGCCAGTACTCAGCTCTGAAGCCAAGATTGGTAAGAGAGGAAGCTCTGAATTTAATATAGAGATTGTTCCCTGTGGATTGCACTGTAGATGGTACAGCTGTACCACAATATTTCTCCAAAACAGGAGAGTCTCCATTGTTGCCATCTCTGACCTGGAAAAAATTGTATTCAAAATATCTCTTAGAAATTTCTATTATATCCAAGTATTAAGCATAAATTAATTCATAAGAACTCTATAAGAGATTCTTAGTAAGTCAACCCTACCCTTTCTTCAGTGTGTTTTCTACAACAGGCACATACAATGCAACCTTTTGCCCATCAGAGAGGTATGTCAGACGGACAAAAGATGAGATCTTACATCCTCAACAGTTACTGGCACATAAATCTCCCAAACCAGGCCTATCTGACACATAATACTTGTCTCATTACCAATATGGTCATAACATCTTTGGATAATCAAGAAAAGCTTCAGGATTCCACTATGAAGCTGGAAAAGCTTTTGTGACTGCTGCAAGGAGTGCTTGCCAGTCAAGCAGTTCTGCTTTGGTAGAAATGAGTATGAGAAGGAACACACAAATTGTGTATCTACTACTCACAATATATGTATATTATTCTTTACCTCAACGTAGTCTGAGTCACAAGTGGTTGCATTTCGAATGTCAAAGTCGATAAAGTTAAGAATCACCACTTGACCAGCTGGCTGGGAGATGATCCACTCACAGGTTTTTGGGTGAGGGGACATCCTGGGGTAGTAAGGTGAATGGATTGTGCCTGCTCCAGACAAGGAACCTCCACAGACTGCCAAGAGACACCAAGAATCAGTACTTGTGATGAATGGTTTCAGGGGATGTATCATGTGATGTCTATCAAATATGACTATGAAATTTGAAAAAAAAACTGCCCTAAACCCCTATTTTCTTACTTCAGCTACTACAGATCACCTGAGTACCATAAGTACATGTTTAACAGAACATATTATTATAGGTATAGCATGAACATGCTTATACAGAAGACACCAAATGTGCCCATGAAAACTAACATATTTGACTCATTTGTTTCACAGACACAGATAGGTTTGCTGGGGATTAAGAAGTAAAAGACATGAAAAATGAAAGTAGAAAGGTTTAGGCAGAGTTGTAGCTACATTATCTTCAGTATATTAGCACTAAGCAATTCATCATAAACAGAAGAAATGAGGGGCCCACTTCCAAGCATGCTAGGACTGTCTGCAACAGACCTACTGCAGCTGTCATCTTAAATAAATAAATTGACTTTAGTTTTTTATACTTCCTTTCTTTTGAAGTTTATCTTAAAGCTATTATATGAATAATACAGCACGGCAATGACTGAAAGTGTCCAAATTACACGTCAGTTCAGTGTGAAAGTCACCAGTTCCTCTTACCAACTTGATAAATGGCTCTGAAGCTAGCTCTTTGCACAGAAGCATCAGACTTGAATTTGATCCAGAGCCTGTTGCTGGTCGAAGTGATTGGAGACATGAGTGTACTATGACAGAATTTGCTAATAAGAGAAGATGTCTCACTGTCACCATCTCGAACCTAGTCATGGAAAACAGAAAAGAAAATGTTAGCTAATACAAGCATTGGGATCTGATATCCAGATAAAATTATAATCTCACAAGAGCTGCTAAAAAACAAAAGGAGTAACTTGCTTTTATGTTTATAAGAGGGGCAAAGAGCCATCACAGTAATTGGCACAAGCACAGGACTTAGGAGAGCTCAAAGGAAGGACTGGATGATCAGCACAGAAGACATACACATGCTGCTGTCACAGGGCATTAGGATGAAACAGATCTTTTCGGTGAACCACAGTTTTAGAACTATTTGGGCTATGTTTTCAAAAGTGACATCTTTAGTATGAAAGAGACAGGCAAGGCTCTCACCAATGATAGCTATGAAATTTTTGCCAGCACTAAAATCTGCTGGAGAATAAAACAGTATCTGTGATTTTCTTGCTCTGGCCATGAAGTTTCTAGTGATTTTTCGATGGCATTTCTCCAGAAAAAGCATCTGTTCCATCACATCAATGCAGCCAGACAGGTCATCAACAGGAGATATAATTCTAAGTCCCTAAAGCAGTAAAGAGATTCACTGACGTCTTTCCATTACTTTTATCTGAAGGGTTCAATGCATGATAGTGACAATGAAGCTGTATCAGGGATCCAACTTTTACCTTCTGCACTGCCACTCTACTGACCTGAATTAATTTGCTAATCATAGGAGAAATGTATCTTATATGTTTTCCCTGAAGTTGAATATAAATCCTGATTATCAAGGGGACTAGAAGGAAAAGAGGTGTTTGTACCTCAAAACTTCAGACCCTGAATCCATAGTCCATTAACCCATAGGTACAAACAGGAGACCAGGCAGAGCACTGGTATATCTCTGAGGTGCCTGCCTCATTCCAAGAGGGCAGCCAGCAAGATAAGGTTCAAAAGACAGGTCCTCTGCTCTTTGCCCAAGCAACAAATGCAATTCTTCTCCCAGAGATTCTCCAGTAAACAAAACAGCTCTTTTCTCCTATAAAAGTGGGGGCAGCTCATGTAGATGGAACTTCTTGTAAATGTATCCATATGCTGTCAACCCCAAAAAATCATTCCAGTGAAATCACTGGCAAAGCAGGGACATCCAGCTTTCAGATCCCCTCTCATCATCAACTCTTTCTTCCTCAGCTGTATTCATCCATGGGCTGGGAGAGAAGGCAAGGAACAGTTATTGGTGTCCTGGTGAGCAGGAAGTGGCTGGCCCACTTGCCCAGCTTTGGCAGTCTCAAGCTGGTGAGATCGTTTTCTGACTAATGGATATTTTTTATTTCTCTGGAATTTGAGTGTAAGGTGACAGAATTATTCTGGATTTACAGAGCAGCTAAGATCAGAATTTGTGCTGGAATATTTAGAAAATCTTTGGACAACAGTGAAAGCTTCCAGAATTATAATTCACAGGAGTTTACATATTTTTCTCGAGCTGATTTTCCTTGCATTTTTGGTTTATATAGCCCAGTGAGTAGTGATAAAAATAACAGGTTCTCTAAACCATGTGAGTAATGTCTCCTATTGCCAGTTAGAAGGATGGCATGGAAAAGGAGCAGTCTTGGCTAACACCTTACCTCTGCAGCACCGTGTCACGGCCTTTCCTAAAAAAGTTTTATTGTCTCTGTTTTCTTATTGCAGATGTCTGGTCCCAGCCTGTTCCTTCCTTAGTAAGACACTAAACATCCCTCCTTGAGCAAGTGCCTGTGATCTGCCCTGTGGAAATCCTACAGGTTTCCTGTTTTTTCCAGGGATGGGAATAATCTGCACCTTTTCAATGTGATAAAAGAACTGTTGGAGAGTGACTTACAAACTAACTTAAACCCCCAAAAGCTATCCATCTCCCTAGCTAAACTTCACTATAAAACCCAGTGAGAGACAACTTTACAAAAGCATATGTGAAAAATCAGGCCTTGATAACAGAGAATTGTACTTTGGTTGTACTGACTGTCCCAGCCAGAAAATGCTGGTCCTGTTTCTCAGCTTTGGGCTGAGCTGCCGAGTAAGAAGGCAGGAAGAAGAGGGCAGAAGAACAGGGAAACTGAACAGTTTGTGGCTGATCAGCAAACAGCGAGGTAAATGCCTTGCTGAACTAATACAAACCGATGGCGTTCAACAGAAATGGTTTTGTTTCTCTGGCTGCTGTGAATTTAGCTGCTGTTCTGCCAGCAATTAGGCAAGAGGAGTACCAGGCCAAACAAACAAAAGCTGTCTGTTTTCATTAAACACACTTCCCCTCTCATTTCAGAAACTAATTACACTTCATTCCAACCAAGGTCTTTGAATTAGAGGAGGAGGGAAGGGAACAATGTAAGCATAATAACATCTTTTAAAAATAGACTGACAGCACAGAGCTCACAGAGGCCTGTTCCTCACTGGTCAAGAGGAGATTAAACACAAAACCAAACCTGCACTGGACCACATGGCCAGCAGCACTGGACCCTGCTCTTGGCTGGGGCCACAGGGATGGATCCCATCTGCTTCAGCTGCAGCAGCACCTTCACTAATCTGTGTCCGTGCACAGTTTCTTTTTACTTCTGTTAATCTTTGCATGGCACAGACACAGTTTGCATACAGATAGTGGTACCCAGCACTCATACCATGTGGGATGAGGTACTTGTGACTGTATGTAGACTTACAGGCTGAGTACAACAGCAAATACCTTGAGACATGGCAAGTCAGAGTGCAGTGCAGAGGAGAAGAGAGACAGGGTGACAGAAGGGGCAGAGGCCAACATACAGAGCTTGTCAGGCCCTGAGGACACCACTACAACTCCCCTAGGCCAGCCTTACCCACAGGCCAGGACCCCATGTCAGCCCCCCAGGGCTGCCAGTCCCTGCCCCAGTGAACCCATCTGGGCCAGTCTCTGGCTCCCCACAACCCTGCCCTGTCCAGCCACGGGCTCTGCTGAGCCAGGCTCCCCGGAGCACCCACGTCCAGCCTGGCCTCAGTCCATCCCCATCCCCTGGGAGGTGCCCAGAGCCCAGGGCTGCCCTGCTCCCTGGCCAGGGCTGTGGGATGGCCTGGCTCTGCCCCTGTGAGGAGCCTCCCAGCCCCTGGGATATGCCAGCCTGCACAGCACCACACCAGACCTTCCCCATGGGCAGCTTGGGGGAGGCAGATCTGGAGCTGGGCAAAACTGGGTTTAGGGATAACAAAGAAAATGAAGAATTGGTATCTCCTGTACTTAAAAGGCACCTATAGTCATAAAATTGTACATAACATGAAGCTGCAGACCACTGAAGAGAGAGCTAGGAGTAAAAACAAACATAAAAGCCCCTCAAGTGGATCTTGGTTGGTATTGACATTACTACTGTATTGTTATTACATTTGCCATATAGAAACATTCTAACTGTACTTTTTTTTTAAATAATAATTAGATTTAGATTAATAAGAATTCTTGAATTAGACTTGTAAGATTTCAGTTATAGCAACGCTAAACTCTTGGCTTTACATATGTATATAGAATCATTTAGGTTGGAAAACACCTCTAAATCATTGAGTCCAACCATAAACCCATTGCTGCCAAGCCCACCACTAAACCATTTCCTTAAGTGCTACATCTACACATCTTTCTAAATGCCTCTAGGAATGGTGACTCAACCACTTCCTTGGATATGGACATATGTACATGTATGTACAAAAAATTATATGGTGTGTTTCCTTTCAGTGTCAGAACAAGGTCTTCCATGCAACATCATGACTCCAGAAAATGTTGCACAGTGGCTATGGCATTCATTCTATTTTTTCTTGCATTTGACGTGCAGGTACCTTAATCAACTGATTAAGAATTAGTGTTAAGCGAGACAGATTTTCTTGTTCTCTTATCTTTGCTTCACTCCAAACACACAGTCCTGCTCTTTTAACCCCTGTGACTTTTGGACCCTAATAAATTTGTATACTTAGTCCTTTGATTAACACCTATTTGTGCAGTAGCCCTTGGGACGGAAGTTATGCGTGGTTTTGTACACACATGTAATCAACCTTGTTCATTATCACGAACAGTTAACATGTATCAACTGATTAAGGGAAGTCACCTCTATGTAATTTGTTGAACAACCAGTATGGCTCTCCAGCTCCATATGGGTGAAGTTGAGGAATATTTTTTCATCCTCTGGCTGTCGGATAATGTAGATACATTGTCGGCTGCTGATATAAGGGTTGGGCCAGAAAGGGGATGTGATAACTCCTTCACTCTCTGTGTAATTTCCTCCACAACTTGGATCTGCTATATTAAGAGAAAAAAGAATCAATTGAGATATTCACAAGTACAGTCACTGTTTTTCAGGCTGCTTCTGTCCAACAGGTGCAAATCAGAAAGAATTACTATATTACTAGAGAGCAAGTGTTTTTACATCCATTTATGTGTTGTTGATTCTATCTTGAGAATGTCACAGACCAACCTTCAATGCTGAATTTTACTTACCAGGAGATGTTGTATAGAGAATGTGGAAGCCTTTATCAGTAACTGAGTTATCAGAGTGAAAGTGAATCCATGCATAGGGACCGGTGGTTTTGAGTGGGGGTGGAGATTCTGTGCTACAGTATTTACCAAGGACAGGGTCTTGAGAAAGAAGACCATCTCGAATCTAGATGGAATGACAGATCAGCATTTAGGATTATTAGATGTGTGCCAACTGTGAACAGTACCAACACTCCTTAAGTTATCTTGGAGGTCCTGTGAGATGTTGTAGATGGTGGGTGGAGGGAAAACTCACAGGAGGTTTCCCCCAAACACACAGGAACCAGGAAACAGATCCACCACCATAGCTGTGATGATGCCCCTAGAAGTCATCAAGGGTTTTGTGAAAGGGAAATAAAGTATCAGGATATCTACTCTTGAACCATTTTCATGAAATCATGCTCTGCATTGAACAGAACTTGCTGTTCCGAAACAGCTTCTCGTTTCCATGAATAGCTATTGGTGAATTCTGTGAACATTACATCACACTTGACAAAAAGCCTTAAGCTCACACATCAAGTCATGGACTGTACTAACATGAACCTATTAAACTTAGATCACTCTCTTGATTAGTTTCCCTTAGGCTAATGAATTCTCTGGGGGTTAAATTTCACAAGGAGATTGGACACTGAATTTTGTGAGAAATCTTCCCATCAGGTATTTGACCTGAATCCCATCCTTTTCACTCACAAGACTTCACTGACTTCAGTGGAGCAGGATTTCCACCCCTTTCTGTTATACTGCCTGTATCTGATTGTGCACGGATGTCTGGAATATGTAAATACAAATGAGCATTTCAACACAGGATTAAATTTTCACACAGCTCCCTTCTGTACATAGAAAAAGTTTTGAAATATCTTGTTTTGCAATAACATAAATATAAAATGTTGTCATAATTCACAATTATACTTTACCTCTAAATGGTCATAACTGCAGTTTACATGGTGTTCCAGGTTCAGTGTGCCAAAAGCAAATGTGATGAGGAGTCCAGGACTGGTTGAGATGGTCCAGACACAATCTCTGTTTACAGGATAGTTACCAGGATATCCTGGAGAGCTTATCGAGCCATAATTACCTGTCAGCTCACCACCACATTCTAACAGAGAAAGAGGGACGGAAGAACAGTCTTTAACACTATGTGTCAGGTCAGAAGATGAATTGTCCCGTAGTATCAAAACTAGATACGTTAGGGTCCAGAATAAATTAAAAAACAAAGATCAAGCCAAACAAACCATTAAGTTATTTCTTTCTTTAGGTTTTACAATTAATTCTGCAACTCAATTTTAAAAGCAGAACTCCAAATATTTCCTGATTTGTACAGTAAAAGAAAGATTCTTTCCCAGTTATGATGAAAATATCTTTCAGAGAATAATTAAAAACATTGGGTTCAGGTTGGATTTACAAAATTGATCTGAATTTCTGCACTTTGTAAATAGTCTCAATTTTTTATCCTAGACAAGGCTGTTTTCATTTAAAAAAAAAAAAAGAGTTGAGTACAGGTAAAGGAGTTTTATATACCTGTAATAAAACAACATCTGTCTCAGTGCATCAGTTGAGAATGGGAGGGGTAGCTTATGTGTTATACCTAAAGAATAGCTAGTTTAATCACAAGTATACCACTCTCCTTTTTACTTTTTTTTGTGGGTGTTATATTTTCTCCCAAAAGACCTGCTTTCACTGTTCAGTACTCAAATTTGATAATTAATAATTACCTATCTAATAATGACAACTGAAGGGAAAAAATCACATTAAAAGCATTTCAATAAATACGTCTAGAAATAAGAAAACTCTTCCTCCCCTGAATTTTCTGTTCATTTGTACCCTATAGTTTTTTCAAGTCACAACCCAATGCACTATTTTGTTTCTTAATAATACACAGAACACTAAAGTGAGCTTGATGTTACCTTAGATGGTTTGGAGTTTATTTCAGGAAATGCACTGCCAGACCACCTGAAGGAATCATCCAAATGGCATTACCAAGAAGTCAGGCAGAAACATACAGCAAATCATACCAAAAAGTTCACATATTATTTAAAATCAAAGTCCCAGTAATCTCTCATGCTTGGAAAGCATGTTTCAAACTCTTTAGCCTGTTATAAATTTTCAGTGGCAAAAAATATTAGCTTGCTTGCTCAGAGTACTTAGATACTTCTGTAAGAAAAGAGACCTGATCAGATGAATTGGCATCTCCAGGAACACATGCTCTTTGGAGGATTCCTCAAAGGAGGTGTAAAACAGCCTTAAAAAACCAGCAGAAAGCTATTCATGCAGAGGCCTAGCGTTGGACTTCAAATATTTTCAAGTGACATAAATGTCTACATTTCAGCTTCACTCCCTAGTAAAATATAGTCCTTCAGTTTCCTATTATTTTCAAGGAAATAAGTCTGATTTTGCTCCAAAGCCATGAAGATGCTAAATTACTTGACGTTTCATCAAACTTACCAGGATTCTGAGATTCCCAATGAACAGTAAAACCTCCAGACGTAAAGGCGTGGTTTGAGTAGAACCAAAAATACAGAGAGTTGTGGGAACTGAAAAGCTCTTCAGGAGCTGAGGAGCCACAGTATTTTCCCAGCATGTGCGCTGATGCTGAAGGCCCATCATGGATTTGAAGGAAGTCAGAGCTACACTCATGACTTGCCTCCAGTTGGAAGAACGGGAAAGTGATACGCAGAATCTAACAGAAGTAAGAAAACAAGAAATGTCTTTTTTTTCCATCTGCTGAGACACTGTTTACGCAGAAACTGTATAGAGCAAACACATGTGTTCATGCAACTATGAGAATCTAGGAGCTTTAGAGCCATTATGCCATTTACTGAAATGTTCCAGGACAGAAAAAGATATTAAAGAATCTATGTGTCAAAAAGAAAAGAGAAAAGATAGGTAGATAGGTAGGTAGGTAGGTAGGTAGGTAAGTAGGTAGATAGATAGATAGATAGATAGATAGATAGGCAGACAGACAGATAGATAAGAACTTAGACAGTGAAGCTTTCTGGAAAGCACATTATTTCTATAAACTAATAATTGAGACCATTTGTCTGTGTGTGTTATATGTGTGAAATATATATATGAATATATTTCAAGCCATGTGAAAGGCTTGAAATACAGCATAAAATATTTTATTCCAGGTTTCCCATGGCAGTTTTCTCATCAGATAATTAGCATTTCTCATCCTTGCTATGGTTGAAAGTATTGTAGTGGGAGTTAAAAGATTAAATGATCTTGTTTTGCACATATAAAATCAGTGTCTCATAAGCCTACTCTGGATACCTAGTGACATGCACAGCTTTAAGTTTGCCCAGATTCTTCACTCTTCACTGCTTTAGTATGTTCTGCTGAACACAGTAGTGGCTCCCAGGCTTAAAGATGACAATATGTCACACATATGTATATGTGTATATATATATATATAATATTGTATAAACCACTAGCAAGCACTGATTTATAAAACTCCTAAATTCATTCCACAAAATGTCAAAAATAGATCAAATATTTAGATCTCAAGCAAGAAGTTCCATGCTAACTGGATAACTATTTTGTAGTTGTTATTTATGACACAGGTGGAATTGTTAGCTGCAGATCAGAATCAGAACATTTAAAAATTAATCCTTAAAAAAAAAAATCAAATGCTGTTACTACACAAAGTATTGACAATATGAATTCAGCATTCTACATTTCTGGCACTCAGAAATCAGAAACATTAAATTGTTCTGGGGTCATTTAGTTCAGGGACCAACTGCGGAGCCCATCAGAGCACAGCTTTTCTCATGCAGCTATTCACAGATCACACTCTAAAGCGACGCAGAACAGGTCCCTTCTGTAGCTGGAGTTAGGTGAATAAACTCTAACCCTCAGCTGGATAGGAAAAAAATGGAAAATCTAACCCAGGAAAATTCTCAGGCTAAGGAGCCTGAAGGCTTGTAAGGATCTGAAACTCAGTCTTTCAAAAAACTATTTATTCTGAGCAGATTGGATCACAACATTGTAACACTGTAACATGAGGACAATTATGCTTATTCTATCAGAGCTGAAGGGTCCTGCAGAGTGAGGGTTTTTTTAATCTGAACTCTATTTTACCTTGTTGGGATTGGTTTGAACAACCCAAGCACAGCTGGCCCCACTGGTGTACTGTTGGCTGTTTGGATTGTTAGGGTAACTGAAAGTGCCCCTGGAGCCTGAGAGGTATCCTCCACAAACTGCAGAAGGGGATAGAAAATTAAAAAGGTTACTTTCTGCTATCACTATACAGACTTAAACAAAGCCTAACTTTCTTGCACAGTTTTGGCATCTTACACATTTCAAACAATGGTGAAAGGTAATTTCTATGAAAGATTCTTCAAGATTTCCTCTAAAGAGGAATGACATTGCAAAAAAAGAACAAAATTATTCCCTGAGAGAAAAGTATTTCCTGGAAAAAGAACAAGTAATTTCATCTGGAATATGTTAGTACTGCCAAAAGATGTGGATTCTGTTTCAGGATGGTGTCCATAAGCTGCTCTGCTTTCAGAAGGCTACCTCCAGATTGAATCTTTAAATTTTTCCCTGTGGTGAAATAACATTTTGACAATAATGTGATGTAAAATCATCTTTCTGAGTAGTGGTGCATCATAGGAGTTATCCATGAGAATTTTTATTGTCCCATTTATTCTCTGTGGTCAGATTTCTGGGCATGACAATACCTCTCATAATATACTGTGGTCTCTTCTCTCACTGAACCATTCAATGCATGGCAGCAACCACATTCAAAACTATCATGTAATAAAATATTTTTTTTCCTTTATTAGAAACTAAAAGAATAGTTGGTACATTATGTTTTCTCACTGGATAAAAACTGGTTTTCTATCCCTTCATTTTGAAGGGTTAAAAATCAATTTTTTCCAATGTAGACTTAATAATAGAACATTACTGATTAGACACTTAAGGAAAAGAGCTCTAAAATGGAGCAGATTTCACAGGGGATCAGTGGAAGTTATACATTCTATATTCTGTGAAAATTTAATCTGCTTCCTTCCCAGCAACCTGCAATAAGAATGAGCCATCTGACCGATAGTTGCCACAGTGACAGTCACTGGAATTTTGTCATGACCTTGTATAATTAAAACTAGTGGAAAAAAAAAAGCCCAAACAAAGAGAAAAAGTGATAATAATAAGAAATGTTAAAGGCAGAACCTTGCAGTCACTCTACAAAACTCAGAGTCCCTCATTTTCATGGCTAACATTTATTTCATTACATTTCTGTTTAAAAACCTTTTCTGGCTTTCCCTCTTGACTGAAAATGCCAGGACCTCTCAGCTTTGCAACAAAAGAGAAACACCAATATATTCTCTTGTTCTTATATTGCATCCTCTTTCCCAACAAGACCACTTTCTCAGGAACAGAGATCTGATTTTAGGCTGTTAGTGTGTAGCCAAGGCCAGTGGGCCTGCAGATCAACTTCACAGTTGCGCTTATTAAACAAAACAGTTTTAAACAAAACTCATGGAAATCTCTGAGGGAATTTGAACAGGGACCTGTAATCCCCTCAAAAGAGGGCTCTTTTTCCCATCATAATTCAGTTCTTATTCACATATTAGTGCTACACACAAAGCATCTACTTGCTAAAGCCTGGTGTCACATTTCTCCTGGGGAGGAGGTTCTGGCTGTACCTTGCTGGGCAGTCTGGCACTGTGGTCCTGTCCAGTCGCTGGTGCACTCGCAGGAGTAGCTGTTGATCCCATCAGTGCAGCTCCCCCCATTCTGGCACGGGTTGCTAAGGCATTCATCAATGTTCTCTGTACAATTAGGGCCTGTCCAGCCCCCATTACACAGGCAGAAATATCCAGAGATCGTTGCCTATAGGTATAAGCAAATCAAATAAACCTATTGAACCTGAATCACCTAAAGGAATCACTATAGTCAGCAGAAAGACTGATATTTACACTTATTTTATGAGGAGATATTGGATAAAGAGATCACAGGATCACAGAATATGCCAAGTTGGAAGGGACCCACAAGAATCATCGAGTCCAACTCCTGGCCCTGCACAGGACCATTCCCAAGAGTCACACCATGTGCCTGAGAGTATCATCCAAATGCTTCTTGAACTCTGTCAGTCCTGGTGCTGTGACCACTTTCCCTGGGGAGCCTGTTGCAGTGCCCAACCACCCTGTGGGTGAAGAACCTTTTTCTAATATCCAACCTAAACCTCTCCTGATGCAACTTCAGGCCAT
The DNA here is from genome assembly GCA_035583135.1 of Lophotriccus pileatus. Taxonomy (NCBI): domain Eukaryota; kingdom Metazoa; phylum Chordata; class Aves; order Passeriformes; family Tyrannidae; genus Lophotriccus; species Lophotriccus pileatus. Next base: position 19,694,394 of record JAWWES010000081.1, on the reverse strand, counting down.
TCCCTCAGGTCCTGTCATCAGTCCCCACAGAGGAGAGATCACTGCCTCCCCCTCTCTTCCCCTCATGAAAGCTGTAAATTGCAATGAAGCCTCCCCTCAGTGTTTGTCCTTGCTGGTCACTGGTGAATACCAAAATAAACCTAAAGCCTAATCAGATTACCTAGCTCTTTGGGTTTTTTCTATTAACTTATTTCTTTGCAAGGATCTTTCAGATTACTTTCTATAAAGTCAGAAACAGAAAAGAAAAACAGAGAAGTGTTTGCTTGGTTTCAGTCGATCATGTTATCTAAACCTTATAAATAGCAAGTCAAGGTAACTGGTTTATAAATCGATTCCCTCAAGCCCTTTCTCTTGGAACTCTGCACTGCAGTTACGTGCTGTTAACTTTCAGTTTTATCCTGAGGAATGTTAAATGGGAACAATTTAATTGCCTTTTCTGCATTATCCCTTATTCTGTATGTCTCTTTTCCATTTCTGTTGTCTCAATCTTTACTACTTCTTCTTATAATCAAGTCTTTCTATATCTCTAACTGCTTTAATTTCATCTGTTCTCCTACATCATATTTCTTGTTCTGTAGTCTTCTGCTTTACAGGTAAAGTAGAATATGGTATTTCAAGGCATATGCTAAAATCCCTTCCCTGATGACATACCATCAATGTACTGCACTCTCTGTTTTCCTTTGTATTCTCTATTCGCATCCTCTGTGTCCCAAACAGAGATTTTGGTATGGTGGAAGAAGACTTTTATGTGTATTTAGGGCTCCGAACATTGCTTTAGAAGGTGAAAAGTAGTTTTCTGATCTGCATTGCCTGATATTTAATTAACATTACATTTCCTCTGTAATTATGCTGGCCAAATATAGCTCTGCTGTTCCTCTATTTTATTAGATGCTTCTGTAGTCCCATTATTGAACTATCTGACTGTGTTATTATCTTTAGGTAGTAGTTTGTAGCCATGATTGCCTACTGTTGTATGTTAGGATATACTTAGGGGAAGATGTCATATCTTTTAATAGATTGACTAAAATGAATACTTTCTAAATAGTCAGGAAAAGTCAATTAGATCTAGTCATAAAAGACCCTTTAAATATCCAAGAGAAGACACAATAGGCATCTATAGAATAGAGAGCAAGGAATGCTGGTAAGGAGTGGGGTGGAGGTGAAAGGATCATCACATTTCACACAGAAAATGGAAAAAGAGGTAAGTAACATAACATAGAATCATGGAAACATTTAGCTTGGAAAAGACCCTTAGGATCATCAAAATCCCACTGTTAAACTAACACTGCCAAATCTATCTCATATGTTCCATTTTCCTTGTGCCTTCAAGGACGATCAAAAAGAGGATATCTGCAGACCAATTTGGATAGATGGGAAAGGATTCTACTGGAACAACAAATTTAGTATTTGTGAACATTTCTCCAAAATCATCATCATAAATATCCTCCACAACAAAATGCCCAGGTCTGCAGTATGGACTTCCCCAAGCACAGCACTCCTCACTGACAAAGCCAAAAAACCTTCACAGGATCCATGTGGACAAACTAAATGATCACTGTGCATGAGGAAGAATTCACACCACTGATCAGTTTAAGTCCAAAACACTTGGTTACCAGCAGAATTGCAACCACTTCCCTTAAAGCACCCTTTCCAGATCCATATAAACAGCATGAGGCTCTAGGAGTGCTCTCACAAGATCAGACTAGAAACACATAACTAACTCTACTGGATATTAACAGTCTAAAGGTCAGTAGAGGTCCTGGTTCATTACCATGGGCAATTCCTCCATGATCCAGGATGGTAAACAAATTCCCTGTCCCACCAGGGACAGCCGTTCATGAGTTCTCCCCCACCAGCACTAGGATTCCATCACTAGCCTGGGATACCAGACAACTTCTCATGTCATGAGTACCAAGACTACTGCCTCTACTTTACACACAAAGAAAATGGCTTGTGAGCCCTGAAACTCACTTTGTTTTCCCCAGATCCACTGATGGTGCACTCCCTACTGACCTTGCCTCATTTCCATTCGTGTGTCTGCACTCAGCTTTCAGTCTCACCAGTCTCCCTGATGTACTGGTTATAGCTACACAACCTTGTCAGTAACTGTGAGGAGCCCAGCACTTACCAAGCATTGCCCATTTGCACAAGGGTTTTGCAGCTGACAGATATCACTGAGAGGAGAACACCCATTTGGCCCGTATCCACTTCCAGTGTACCCAGGCGTGCAGGAACAAAATGGCATCAGTCCTTGGAAGATAAGACAAGATACAGAAGGTAATTCAGTCCTTGTTACAATGAGAATACCAATGACCATAAACGTCCTTGATGTTATATTTTATATAATTCTAACTTATTTGACCTTTTGACACCCTCCCTGATCAATGCCCAGTTTCATCATGGAAAGATCCCTACTGTTGTTCTGCTGTGAGTACCTGAAAGTCCAAGGTCACCTTCATGGGAAGTGGTGGGAGTAGTCAAAGGGTATTTACGGAAAGGAGAATAGCAAAAGCAGCTGTATAATTGTAAAGCCACATTAAAGAGAAATTGTGAAGGTCTCCGTAGTTTTAGAATAAAGTCTTACCTTTGGTGGAGCCTAAATTTGCTTCTGTGTTGGTGGAAAGGCCTGCTGGCTTTAGCTAACCGGTCTATAAACTCCTTTTGGTGAGGCAAAACTAACTGTGGAGAAGAGGCTGCAATCTAGATATGTTGCTACAAAGTGGATCCACCGTAACCAGCCTCTCCTTGAGACACAGAGATCTGGTATTACCTACAGTATTTAAGAAAGCATCATACCTGGAGCTGAGGTACAAGTAGCCAAAGGGTGGCACCCTCCATTATTTATTGAGCAGATATCAACCCGCGTACAACTTTGTCCATCTCCCTCGTAACCTGTTCAGAAGTAAATCTCAGTTAGTCTGTAACAAACTATGTTCTTTGAGAATTGTCAGCAAAACAATCAACTGGCGAGTAAAACACTAATTTACAGAGTAAATGCAGTTTTAACTCCTGCAGTTAAAAATAAAAGTTGAGATAGCCACTGAAGTAAACCCTGCATATTTATTTTGGTTTCTGCATTGCAGGGATGGATTCTCATTGTAATTAAATCCTCCCATGGTTGTAGAAAAGAAGATATATTAGTGTTTGCCAAATACATATGAGGTCAGTGAGGCCATAGAAACCCATGTCTCTCAGCCACGATGTGCTGCCCTCCTTACACATCTGCACCCTGTCAGCCCTAATCACACCCACATTTCCTACTGCATGCCAGAGCTGTCCTTGGGCCTCAAACACAACACCCAGTTCCTCCCAGGAAGTTCAGCAGGACCACAGCACTGCAGCATGACTCTAAGTGACCAGTGCTGACGTCACCAAAACTTGTGTGAGGCCACATTTCCAGCATGGTGATACCCCTTCAGCTTACAGTAACTGAGGGTCTTCACTACCTGCAACCTATTGCTATTTAAATAGCAATCAAAAGGTCAATTAGAAAGATTTTTTTCCTGCTAGTGCTTCTAGCATTAGTATATTTCAGAAAGCATTTTAAATCATAAACCACAAATCATGGAGACATAAGTTGTGACTTCCACTGCTTGACCTGTGGTGCAATGGAAATTCTGCTGCCTTAGACAGCATTCAGAGCGTGACAATTATCAAGGTCTTTTTTTATGATAGACAATACAGCTGATTTATGGCACACAGGATACTCCTTCAATTAATACAGACAATGAAATTACTATCACAATTATGCAATCCTTGTTTCCCTTTAATGATTGTGTAAAGAAAGTACTTTATCAAATCAGGGCTCTAACACTGAAAAAGGTTACCTAGGACAAGAGAAACTCGTATCAGAGGATCATCTTTACTGACATACTCCATACTCTATACAATGTTCATTAATAGCTGAAGCAGTTTGAATATATTTGGACTCTGCATTCTGTATTACAGTATTGTATTGTGTATGTGACACTTTCTGTAAAACCAATTTTCTTCTTAAATCTAGCACAAAACAAAATCAAGTGTGTTCAATCATCATCTTTTAAGCTCTTCCATATTATTATCAACAAGAAATTCATTTTACCTGGTGGACAGAGCCCACAGCGGAAGGATCCAATTGTGTTGATACACTGAACCATCGGTGCTGTTGAGCAGCCTCCATTACTACTTGCACATTCATCAATGTCTTGGCAACTGTAGCCATTACCTTGCCAGCCTAAAAAGCAGCACAGAAAGCACATTAGAATAGAAAATGCCTGACCTTTTTATTTTTTTCTTTGGCCAAATCTTTTCATAGAGCACAAAAATACTTCTGAATTTCACTTCATTAACACAAGGGAAGACCTGTTCCTCTCATAACTTATTAAAATTAATACCAGTCAGCAAATTAGGTTACAAACACAAGAGGGTAGAGCTGTGTGTGCAAGAAATGTTTTATTTTAACTGTTATTCTGGTTATTTCAGAATCAAGCACACTTTTATCTGAAGAGGAGGCAGTTCTGGTCTAGTGCACATGTGTACGATTTGCAGCAAAGCTTTACTGTAACTCCAGTTAACTACTTCAAAACCTCCTCCCATAGACACCACCTGCCCATCTCCAGAAGAAGAATAGTAGGTTATGTGGTTTGAGGGTACAATCAGACTTTTATATTGCCTTAGGGCAGTAATCATATGGATATTGAAGGCACTGCAGACCTATTACATAAATGGACACGAAGGTACCCGCAAGCATGAAGGTACATAAGACCTACTTAGATGTTCGATTTAGGATGGGATAAATCACACATTAGACTCCACTGTCTGTGTTACCTAGATAAGACATAATCTGCAGGCTTTTATTCTCTAGAGTACAGACCAAAGCATTTCGTGGAGTTACCTCATCTTGGTCCTGTGTCTTTATTTATGACACGTGGGCAGTAGTACTTACTGCCACCCCCTCCCACCTGAGAGCATGGAAGAACATGATACCTGTGGGGCAGGGACCACATGAATAGGAGCCTGGAGTGTTGTGGCACTGCACAAAGGGATCCTGTGAACATGGATGATCAGGGAGGCTACACTCATCTATGTCAGCACTGCAGGCAGGGCTGCCAGTAGGGGACATCCAACCAGTATCACACATACAGCGGTACTTGGGCTGCCACAGAAAACATCACATTACATATTTAAGACATTTGGAATAGCCAAGAAAAAGGCAGGAGGAGTCAATTTTATAAGATTATTTTCAATCTATAGCAAGAAAGCTTTCAGAGCATTACATGGCTTGTGTATTCTGTTTTATAAGTTGCTTTGGTAGTTTTCTCAGTCTATCTCTGAACTTACCTATTTAGATTATGGAAGCAACTTGGGCTCATTCATTATGTTCACAAAAGAAATTTGTCATTTACCCCAAAGCTCCCAGAGAAAATGAAGAGCAATTAAGAGCTGTACATAAACATAATTAAAAGTCATCAACTTGCTTTTTAACTAGGGTAAACAGATCAGTGTAAGCAACCTTAAGTCATCTTGGCTGTTTATTTTTAATCAAACTATTCAGTAATCTATGCAATGTCCATCATTGGCATTACATTGCAAATATATGTTTTCTTTTAGAAAAAGTTTTCCCTCTAGCAAACTTTACTAATGGCCAGATTTCAGCATTTATTTAGCTTTGGTCCAATTAAAGCTAATGGAAGCTTTATTATTGACAGTCACAGGAGCAGACACTGTTAAGCCAACATGCAACCCTTTTGAAAAGCTTTCTCCACAAAAAGTGGGCAGAAAAATAAATGATGAGTTGTGAAACTTCTAAAAATTAAGCAAAGGAATAATTTTACAGCATAGCACAAAAAAATATATGCTGTGACTGGAATGGTGCATAGAGGTATAGCAGTATCAAGGAGCAGAGGCTTAGCTGGGTAGTTTTGGAGGGCTGCTCTGAGTGGAAGGTGCCAAAACTGGCATGTTCCATATATCCCTTTGGAGTGAACGCCCTGTACCCAGATTCTTGCCCAGATGGAATGAGCTGGCTTGCTCCAGAAGAGCACTCAAGGGTGTGCTAGCATCCACCCAGTGCAGATGCTTGGAAAGATCGGGCCTGGAGTCAGAGACCACTTCCAGCTGACACTGAGGAGCACCCAGGATGAGCAACAGCCACCCAGGCAGCAGACAGCCCTGGCAGCTTCCAGGCCACTGGCAATAATGTTCCACTGGTATGCCTTTTCCCAGGAAAAAAAAGATTCGTAATGTTTGTCCTTCTCAATCATTTAAGTAGTAAAATATTCTAGCAACTTAGAACTCCCCAAATAACAAGCAGTCAGAATATTATATTTCAAATAAGACTGACTTATTCAAAGAATATTCCCAAGCTCCCTATGGATGTAGTAGTAGATTTAATGCTATGCCAAGTACCTTTAACAAGACACAAGACATTTTTTATTCTTTCTGCTGTCCTTGGGAGTTTAGGTTATGTTGTACAGTGGCATTTCTTGCTGTTTTTCAGCAGCCATGTGCATTACACAGTTTTGTGGTGCTCAGCATTATTTGTTGGTTTTTCATGCTGTGCTGTATAGTGAGATTTATACATTGTTCCTTACCCTGTTGTGCTGATCCCTCTCTTCATCTATGCAGAGGCCATGCTCACAGAGGACCTCAGATCCTGCCTGGCAATCATCAAACTTCAAAGTGCAGTGAGGCCCATAGGTTTCTGGAGTACAGGAGCAGCTAATGGTGAAAGTGGACAGAAAAATCAAAATTTTGTTTTTCTACAGCTGTTAAAGATTGTGTATTGCCATAATAAGAGATTATTCACTACTCTACGGGATGTTCCTTACAAAATACATCTATTTAGCTATATTGACAATCCCATTAATAATCATATAGAGAGGCAAGGCTCCTGTTCAGCATGTCTCATGTCAGAATCATGTGGGACTTGTGTATATCCATGACTCTCTGGCTCTATGGGAGAATCTACAGCCTTTTGTTGCATTCATAAGCACAAATCCAGAAAAAAAGAAATATCTAACATGAGACGTAAACAGAATATGAGCCTCAAAAACTGCACTTCAGTCAAAGAGCACCTAAACTGTCTGTTGCAGTTTATGATGCCAAGTGCATAAAATCCTACCTCCAGCAATATGCAGAAATGCCATGTCTGGTCTGTCTCAGAGAGTGGGGTACCTTCACACCCACACCATAACAAGGAGCAGCTGCTGTCCCAGCAGCAACCCAGCTTTTAGGTAAGTGTGGTGTGCAAGAGGTGGTTTTTGGGGCTGATGGGAAAAACAACGTAGTGTGTTGAAGAAATGCATCCTACTGGGAGGGTCTGGCTTGAAAGCTGCCAGATGCATCACATTTTTATTTATAGAGCAGACCTTAGTTACAGCATTGTACATTTGTGGTGGAACTGAAATTGGGAACTTCTAAGCCACTGGGTAACATTTCCCTTTTCTCTGGCTCTTTATTTCCACATAGACCAAATCTGAGGCTCTGAAATACAACTGAAAGGGACCTAAACCTACAGAAAACCTATTAAATCACTGGTTTCTTATTAAAATGACAGTGAAACTCTCATTTGGATGCAAGTCATACGCTGCAAGGTCTGCACCTCACAGAGACATATGGCAAGTACACACCCTTCTTGGATTGCTTTTAAGTTGTCTAATAAAAAATCCTCTATAAAAGCATTTCTCTGCAGAATTTGATTAAGAGTATTCCATGAATCTGATCTGGACCTTGGAGCAATTTATATACAATAAGTTACTGCCGTCCCTGCCACCGTGTCACATGCTCAGTTGAAACAGCAGTTTGATAAGCCAATTGCAGGTAACTAAAACTGCACCCAGGACAAGCAACCCACATGAACTCAGGCTTCAAAAAACCCAGAACAGCTTAATGCTTAACTGCAGTACTGCAAGACAACATGTTCATTATTGTGAGAGATGGCAGACAGACCCACACCAGCTCATCAGTGCAGCAGCTCAGCCTGAGCAAGCACAGAGGCAACAGGTCAGGGAACCAAGTGACTTCTGTATGTTCAAAGTACGTTCAGAGCTTCATGTTCAACTCCAAAGGACACAGCAAGGAAACCTGACCATTTCCAAAGGAGGAGGACAATGGCACTGTCTTCTGCCTAGTCTGGAAAAGATTAATCTGCTACTCATCTGAAGTTTCTCAGAGAACAGATTCAAGAATTAGGTCACATTGCAAGGAAATGTAGCCAAATTGTGATGCACTGCTGCTCAGCACTGCCCTGGTGCTGTCACATGGCTGATGGCATGTTGTGATGAGGCCCTGGTTATTTTGGTTGTGACACAGAAGGCCGATAGACTTGGGGGCTCTCACAGCCTTTCATCCAACTGATGCGATGTCCCCTTAAGGTTCTGACTGAGGAAGGTGTTTCTGGATACCTGCTCTTTTTCCTCACACTTCAGTGCCACCCTGAATTACAAGAAAAGCATGGGGGTAAAGGATCTGAACAGAAAATGAAGACTGCATTACGTTCCATTTCATGCTACCTGATCCAGTACTGCCCATCACCTGCTGTTATCTCTGGGGGTTGTGGAAAGTCAATTATTACCCTCTTCTTTATCTGCAGCCCACGTTCGGGTATATAACTACACCAGGGCAGGAGTGGGGTGACCTGGGCTGCTGGGTCCCAGAAAGCTTAGCTGCAATGTCCCCACAGTTGCTGGAAAGTTATATGTCACACTCTACATGGGGATGGATTTAGCATCTGGGAAGCACTCAGAAATGAGTAAGACAATATGTGAAGGATACAGCACAATGGACTTGGGGAAAAGACTATATAATAATCCTGAGTGTGTAATACAAAAGCAGTCATATTAAGACTTGGATGACTTACGAAGAGGTCTTAGGTCATTTCAGGAAGCACTGATTCAGCAAGTACCAAAGAGGGCAAGGATTATATTGGGGAAGAATCTTACAGGAGTCATGAGTGCACTAACAGAATGAAAACACTGGCAAGAAAGACAGGAAGTTTGTCCTCTCAAATCTTAATTTAGTCACACACCTGTACACCACACCTCTGAGCACAGTAAGAAACAAAGGCTGACTGCTTTGTGTGTTGTTGCCTTGACAAATATCTGTGTTGGGGACAGCTACAGACAAGCTAGAAACATCCCTTAAAATCAAAGACAAGCTTACAGGAATCACCACACCCCAGTGACACCTCGGCAGACTCAGTGTTAATGCTGAAGCACGAGGAGCACTTCCCTGGTGTGAGGTTCCTCCAAGAACTGACAAAGCACTATACGTTGGTGTTACGCCAAGCAAATATTTGTGGGGGCTAAGATTTTCCTGCTGAAGCAGAAGACAAAATGCTGTGCAGAAAGCTGTGGCATGCTCTCCAGCCCGCTTGTTCCCATTGCACAGGGATAGCTTTGTATTATATCTGAAAGTTATTTATTTACCAGATTATTTGACATTTTGGAAAATAAGACAGAACATTCAGGCTGGCTTGCCGTGTAAGCAACTGCATGTTTCCTGAGGATCTGGGCACAGCCAGAGAAGGATATGCTCCAAGGGCCTCATGTCTATGGGGCCCGGCACACAGGCAGGCCAGGCACCCCTTGGTCAGTCAGCTGCAGAAGGCATTTCTTCTTCCTTTATGCCTGGCAGGACTGTGCATTCCTTGCTCTGCTGCTGTCTCAGCAGTGCCTGTGTTTCTGGAGGGGGTGAAGGCATTTCACAGAACTCTTTCTGGATTTCACGGAGTATTCTGACTTGGAAGGATGGTCATCCCACAAGGATGACCACATCCAGCCCGTAAGTGAATGGCCCATATGGGGACTGAACCGTGACCTTGGTGTCATTAGCACCATGCTCTAACCAACTGAGTGCACTGGGAATGCCAGTGATCAAGGCTGCCCATATATTCAGGAGATTTCCAACAGCTCAAAGCCTTTGCTGGGCCGCAGCTGTTCACCTCTTTCATCTCCTCACTCCCTTTGATCTCAAGGGGTAGGTGATAACAAAGGGAGGGTAGCGTGGTTATGGTAGGTGGGCACGTTGGCGAGTGCTGGTTACAGACCAGCATGCTGCATCTCACCACCTCAGCGACATCCCACGGTGCAGTAAATTTCCATTAAAGCATCTGCACCTACAGCAAAGAGGGTGGGCCACTGGAGCCAGTGTCCAGTTTGCAGCCTTCTTCCCTGGCGCGGCTGTGTGATGGATCTGGTTCCTGATGGTTTTTGTGTCAAAGCAGGCAATGGCTTTGCAGGGGCTTCTGTGTCTGCAGTGGGATCAGTGTACAGTGTATTAAGGATTTTGTATTTTCTCAGACTGCAAGGAATTATAGTGCATAGATACTAAAAGACTTACTTCTAGAACTTGTGCTGCAGGTGTGCTATGGGGCACAAAAATAACAGAGTATTTATAACAGAATAACAGCATTAACAGAGGATATTTGTTTCTAGTTTTGAGAAGTTACCTGTAGCTGCCTGGTGTGTTCACACAAGTGGCTCCATTCTGGCAGCCTAATGCACTTCCAGCAAAAATTCGGCATTCATCAACATCCACTGAGCACAGGGGACCCTAAGATGAAATGGAAACCCAGTTTATTTTCCAAATAACTGAGAAATGAAGCAAACCATGGAGCCAATGTTTAAAATAGTTTTCAAAGATACACAAACCATGGGCTGTTATCAGCACAGCTTCCCTTATATATAAGCATATGAACAACACATAATTGTATCCCCCCTGCTTTCCATTTAGCAAAAGGCTCAGAAAATTTTCTTTCAAACTGTTTCTATCAGGAAAGCACATCAATTTTGACCCAAATCTTGCTGGGATAACTTTCAAGTTGAAAGCCTTTGAGAAGAAGATGTAACTTCTCCATTTCTAGTGCATTTAACAGCACCATTAAAGCATTTATCAGTAAATTCTCTGGATTTAAAAAAGTCAGAATGTCATCGATTACTTACACCCCCATTTGTCTTACTTGTTTGAAATTGAATAAATATTCCATCCCTTCCCTCATTCTCTCCCTATCCCTGTGTAAAGTCAACAGCAAGGCACACAGTTCCGTTCACTGCTCAGCAAAAACCAGAGATTAATTCTCTGCTGTGGGAACTTCCAAGAATCACTAACTTCACAGGCCATCACCTTCATATAACAGTTCAAACACACACTCTGTAGCAAGGAGGCTGAAGACTCACCTGCCAGTTGCTGGGACAGAGGCAAAAAAAACCATCCAGTGAGTTTACACAGGTCCCTGAGTTCTTACAGGGGTTACTACTGCAGCCTCTCTTCTGGATAATCTGAAACCCAGGAAAAGGGCAGAAAATGAGGTTTCTGCTTAGCTGGTGCTCCATTAACATTTATTTTCAAGACAAACTTTTTTTTTTTTTTTTTTTTTTTTTTTTAACATTCCTTCTTGGATCCCTCCTCCCACCTTTTTCAACAAGGTTGATTTATAAAGTTTTTGAGCTGTTTCACTTATCTCTGTACAAAATAATGACACTATGTTTGGTTGTACACAGAATGGCAAGCACTAGGATGAAAAAAGCCCTGTAAAAAGTAAATATCTAGAGACTCTTCTTAGGCAGCAGCCTGTGGGTCTACATGGAAGGTTATCTTGTCTTTTTGATTCCATGGTCAACTCATGTGACAACTGCTTTTATTGGCATCTGTAGGTGTGGCCTGTCACAAGCTCACCGGAGAAACAGACAGCAGTTGAAAATTAGCTAGTTTCATTACAATAAAAATTCAGCTTGAATTTTCTGGTCTTTGTCTTGACAGACCAGTGAAGGAAAAGCTTACTCCTCCTTGGTATCTAGTTGCTGTTCTTGAGTACACAACTGTTTTTCCTTTAAGAAATGCAGACTCCTACACAGTTTATATTTTCTAAGAAGGTATTTCACCTCTTCCACAAATCTTGGCTTTTTTTTTTTTTGTTAACAAAAAAAGTTCTCCTGAGGAATGCCTGAGGTGAAATAAATCATTTAGCTATTTAATCATTGTAACCTCACTTTATTTACTTGGGGCTGGGATTTTCTTTTCTGATCTCTCGTTTGCTTCCCGTTTACTTACCTGCTCTAAGCTTTGAAGTTGGTTATCAAGACTCATGATCTGCAAAAGAAATGCAAATTACATTGTGTTTGGCAGTACAGTGACCACAGAGGCACCTGTTGGAGGCTGGTAGGCTACAAAATATTTTCCTTTGAGAAAAGAGAATATTTGGTTTGTGAAACCAGGTGACACGCAGCTTCAAATCAGGCCCCATTCACTGGGATTTTGCTAGTTTAGGCTGTTCAGGAAATGACAGCTTAAACATGTCCCAGGTTGGATCCAAAAGGCAAGACTCAGTCTTGCAAAGATGTATTCAGGTGCTCAACACTGAGAATGTGAATATTCCTATGGGACTGCTCGGGTTCTTGCATGTGTGTGAAGGACAGAGGTCTGGGACAGTACAGTGAAAGCCAGGAAGAGGATCCCCATATCCCAGTGGGTTGTAGATACAACCAGCAAACTGACACTGAATCAGGGAATATCATAGATATATATTATCACAATTTTCCTGAGGGAAGGTTTCTTAGGCTACAAAATATTTTGCTATAAGGAACTTGTGGAAATAATGTAACAAAAGAAACTTAAATCAGACAAAAGGTGTCAAAATCTTCTGTTGGAGAAAAATTTTAAAGAGCAGGGAAAAAACTAAACTACGGCATGTTTGGTTTTTGTTTGGGTTTTTTTTTCCCACTGCAAACCCCTACAGTCCATTTCACCTATGGAATGGAATGTCTGTGTAATAACTATAAAAGCACATATGATCCACTTCCAGAATTTAGTAGGATTACACTTCCATAAATATTAGAGGATACAGTCTATTGACATGTTGACAATGAACAAAAGAAGAATCACAGTAACTGGAAACTATGGGGGGATTTACAGAAATATTTCCATTGTCTCCATATCTTCTAAGTAAGTATCTCAAAATTAAACACAGACTCCAGGCTGATGTTAAGTGTGGACTCTTCTCCAGTTCCCTGAACTGAAGTCTGGAAATACCAAAATGAATCAGGTTGTTTAATGTTAGTGAAACAGAAAACTGGGCATGTTGGAGGAGGTTAACACGAAGGTATGGCTCACCTTGGAGGTCAGTAGAGCAACCTGCTGGGATATGTTCTGAGAGGCACTACTGGCTTTTTTAAGTTCTTGAATCTCTGTGTGACTCTCTTTCACCTAAAGTTAAACAACAGAGATAATGTGAAACAAACTTTGCTTTTTCAAAAGCTTAGGAAAGTTTTGTCCTTGCATAACTTTACTATTATAAAGTCCACTTAAATACAGAGTGCTCTGCTACATATACAATTTAATCTTTTAATTATCTTTTGTAATGACATGATTACATTTCAAGTCTGCAATAGCTTACTTTCATATTAGACTACTGATATAGATAACACAAAATACAATCATACAAAACACAACAAACGCTTGCAAAGACAATTTAACTATTAATGTGAAAGCCTGAAAAGTAAAATATATTAAGGAAAGTAACTATATCACCTGACTGAAAAGCTCTGCGAGGTCTTCTTCATTAATTTTTACTTTCCCCAGTGGTCCAGTTCTAAATTCAATATTTTTGCTGGAGCCAGCATGGAACACCAAATTGCCCTGCTCTGAGGACAAACGAGGCCTGTTGTATTGTGGGGGTGAAAAAAAAATAGATCATTTAGTTACACATATCTGCCAAAGAGTATGTAAAAGAGAGCTGCAGTAAAGCCATTCTGTTCCCATTACCAGCACTTAGAGGGGACAATATGAACAAATGAATTTGCAAGCAATGGTACTTACTGCTCGTCATAAGTGGTTCTTTTCTGCCTCTTTTTTTCATGGTGGTTTGATTCACAGCTCAATCCAGTCAGTAATAAAAACACAACTAAAAGCACAGGAGCAGGAGCAGCCCAAAGCATTGCTCTCCTCCAGCTGTCCTGTGTTTGAAGTGAAACCTTCAGTGCTGGACTGTGCTGTTGTGAGCCCAGGTGCCCTTTGCTCTCCTTGCTCACAAGGTGCCCATTCTGCTGCCTCGTCTTGCAAGGGTGAACTTTATCTCAGATATCTTAATTAAAGATTGACAGCATGCAAATCCTCTAGACACTAAATGTATTTTTCTCATTTTGTCTTTTGGTTTCAGGAGCTTTGAGAGATCATTGATTGAAATCTGCTTGTATTTTACCAGTTTGTCTTTGACCTTTGTACAGCTGAGCACCCCAGTGTCTCCAAGCACCTTGTAATCTGCAGTTGGTTACTGCAGAAATCACTCACTGTCTCACATGATGCACCACATGGGTGAAGGAAAGATTATTTGGCAGTGCAAAAGGACTTAAATTGTTCCAAAAAAGTTAAGAAAAAACAACCCCACATATAAAACCCACAGTGGCTGGCAAGGAATATTTGTATAGAAAGAGAAGCTTCCAGGCAGTAGTTTATTGGTCAGATGACACAAACAAGTTAAGCAGTACCAAACAGTGTCCCAAGGGTTGCAACAGCAAAATACAATTATAACCAAATATGGCTGCTCTGACTCAAGAGTGACTCAGTTCCCAGATGCTGAGGCCCAGGCTGTTGCTGCTGAAGGCCCTGACAGAGTCCATGTCTCACCTCCCCTCTGCTTTTGCCAGAGTCTCCATATTTCCCTTGCTCAAGACTTTGCTGTGCTTTCTTCTTCCTGCTTAGGGGAGCTCTGTGCATGTTTTCCTTCCTCATGCCAGGAGCTTCCTGAATCTCCAGGCCCAGCACCATTCTTTTTGATTTTCCTTTTTGCTTAGTAGATAATTTATTCAGGTTGGTCACATTTCAAAACTCTACTGAGAAGAAAAAAGAGGCAACAGTTTTAGTTGCTCTTGCTTAAAGATGACAGCAGCCACCATTCACTGATACTTTAAGTCCCAGACCTTCCTGGAGGCCATGGAGCTCCTACACTTCCTAACCCTGCTCAGCCTTTCTTTCTGCTCCAGTTTAGACTTGTCACCTACAGATGGACCTGCCCTGGAACTGAGGAATTGAATGAACTCTACAGCTTTCACAGATGAAAGTATTAAAAGGTCAAAGCAACATGTGAAGAAATTGGATGTGATGACAGAAAATATTAATGTCACCTCAAAAAGAGACAGATGTGGACTGTAAACATGAATCTGAAGTCAGAACAGCTAATGTGGTGCTGCCACAGATAATAACTTGATCTTTGCTGTGAATAACTGTAATGCCTGAGATTGTATCAGCTCTATCGCACCACTTCCACTATTTCCTGTTGTTTGCATAAAAACTAGATTTTTATTATATTTTATTATCTGTGTTTTCAGAAACTTACCTTGGAATTCAGAACAGCATCATCCTGATGACCACTTTTCTTGTACTCAGTCAGACTCTGATGCAGGTGACCCAACAGTCACTGCTGCTGCCAGGGGATCTGAAGGGCAGAGATGAAGCTCCTCCCGAACCCACTGGAGACAGCCTGTCCCATGTACCTACTGATGTGGTAACAGCAGCTCAGCTCTCTGGATGTTCAGTTGGAGCAGCCTGCAGCCTCCAGGAGACTAAGTCTATCACCTATTCCTGCCAGAACAGAGGAAAAGAAGTAGAAATTTCCATGTGTTATCCTTTATCATCATCGGGGATAGTGTTTCCATAAAAATATAGAATTGTATCCTCAGTTGTTGGAGATATCACTGCTCCATTCAATCCAAATGAGCTACAATATTTTACACCAACTGAGGATCTGTCCCTCCATATTTTTCTCTTTACTAATTTACTATTATGCTTTTTGCTCTGAAACCTCTGTTCATCAGGAATAGGACAGCATGGATGAATTATCAATGTTTCTGTCTAGTTGACTAGACACCTTCTGCCTCTGGGTATCCTGTACTGTCCATTAAACTAGTGCTCATTAACATTCTTCCTGTCAGTTCCAAAGTCTATCTGATGGGGTTTTTTTTCTTTTTTTTTTTTTGATTTGCTTTTCGTTTTAACAGTTTACTGGGTTTGTATAACTGTCAGTTGGGTGTAAGCTTGAATAAACTATGGGCCAACTACACCCGCACTTCTTACCAGGCTGGTTGAGTGTATGCATACTCCAGGAACTTACTTCCACCAAGTCCATTGTGTGCTGACAGTTTCCATCCCGCTTTCGGCTGTGCACCACAAAATCCTTCCTTTTCTCTATTCATTTCTTTTGCATACTGAGCATGCATTGACTCTCTCTGCTGCCTGTCAACCTTTGAGTCAGGCTTCCCTTTCCAACTAATTAGCTCCAATATACCAATAACCAGTGAGCAATAAACCATGAAGGATGAGGAGAAGGCTGCTAATGCAAGGAACAAAAAGAAATTCACCTTCTCTTCCTGCAGGCTTTATAGCTTAGAAAATGGTTGGCCTGAAGACCAGCTGACTTCAACTATGCCCTGATTATAGCATGGAAAGAGAGTGCTGGACATTCACCCAAACTTTGCATGACACATTATTTTCCACTTCATTAGACCTTCCAGATTTTAGTTAATTTACTCTTTATTCCTAGTGAATATACCTTAGGCTGGCCAAATTGAGAAATCTAAAAATCATCTTAAGGAGAAAAATAAGTCCACACCTTCTAATTTTACTTTAATACACTGGATTGAGACATCATTTTTGGAGGAACAGAATGGAAAAGCTGCAAATGTCTGGCACAAGAATAGGGGCTATTCTTTCTAACAAGAGCTGGCATGAACCCCTCCTCCTGGGACAGGTTGTTTAGTACCTCTCTAACATGATGGCTCAGGAAACAGCTCTGAAGAATATAGACTGTGTGCAGATTTGGCAGAGAGTAATGGAGTGTTTGTCTCTGATTCTGGTTGAAGTTCATCCTGTACTAGCAGAGACTACACTTTACCACCTTCTTGTGTAGCTGGATGAAATGAAATGGTGGTATCCCTCTACTTCTCCAGCAGTTTGTGCCTGCAATGCAAAGACACTGGTGTAGAAGACAAGAGTTGACTCAAATCAATGACAAAAATTCAATATATATTAATTACTTCTAGGAAGGCAACTCAGATGCAAAGACATGACATGAGTCTGTGACAATGCTACCCTTATAAATGGAGGAAGGGCAGCAATCAGTGCAAATCCAAAACTGGTTAATTTTTTAATGGAAGGCTAAAAAAGAATAATTTTTTTTTTACATAGATGCAAAAATAGATCCCTGCTATTTAATGTTATCACTCAAATATTTGCAAATAATTATGAATCCAGCCCCACTGCTGCTTAAATCCTAAAATGAGCACATTTACTCAAGTCTTCCCTGAGCTGAGGTCCTATCTTTCAGTTTCCATCCTCACTTCCCTGGATTGTCTTTCATCTTTCCTCTTTCTAATAATATTCCAGTGCTCAGAAGTGACACATAACATACAAAGTAGCACTGTTATCTACATGGTACAAATGTGCAATTGTTCCTTGCATATTCATGGTGTAAACCATGCTCTGTGTTAACTCACCACTTTGTGTGTGTCCCTACAGCTCTGAGACAACCAAGCACTGAGCTGCTATCAGGCCCTGTGCAGAGGATTAACAACCACAGGGTTTACATCAAACAGGGATGACTCCAAAAAATAACATTCCCCTTTCTGTCCCTTACCTATAACCACCTATCACCACCTCCTTCCTTCTCTTCACAAGTGTCTGGAGAGTTTTATGGTCACAGCACCTTCCCCACCAGCTGCAGGCCTCCATTTCCCACACCCCTCCTCAAGGATTTCTTTTCTTCTCAGCATTCTGTCCTCTGACATCTGCTTAAGATTCTGCTCCCTCAACACAGTTGATGAAGTTCATCAGTTACCTGCTAATGAAGTTAAACTAAGTGGCCAGGAAGTTGAGTTTTTCAGTGTCTAATAGCAAATAACAAAAGGTAAGAGATTGATTTAGTTACCTACTTCAGCTGGAATTGATCTACTGTCCCAATTTTCCCTGGATTTCTTTATCACAATGAAGGCAGTTTTAACAATTTTTCACTTTAACAGTTTTTACTTTCCTTAGGAGACTTGTATTTTAGTTCTGATTTTTCTTCCTACACATTTTATTTTTACAAACCACCAACCATTTTGATGCTTCCTATTTTCCATTTCACTCTTTTTTGAAATTAGGTTCATGAAAAGTTTCCAGTCAGTTTTATTGGCTTTGTTCTTTTCTATTGATTATTCCAGCCCTTTTAACACATTCCAATTGCTTTAACACTGGGGTTATTTTTAGGGAATTCCATTTGCATAGTCCCCCTTCTTCACTAATAACCCTAGAGCCATGAATGGACCTGGCTGCACAACCTCCCTCACATTCATTCTCTTCTGTACTGTTGGCTTTTACTGAGAGCTAAGTGTGTAAAGCCACTTGCTGTCTGTTAGTGCTCTGATTACAAGTACTGCCTTCTGTCACCATAAAAATGTAAGAAAGTAAGAATGGTCATAGTAGGTTAGAAAAAGACCCATCTAGGTCAGTACCCAGTCCCCAACAGTGGCCAAGAGCAGATAGGAAATGACAGGTACACAAGAAGACAGCTCAAATACTACCTCTCCTACATACTCTGCTGGCCTCCAGATACTTGAAGCTCGTCCACTTCTCAGTCAGAAGTCTCCTTAGTCAGTGCTCTCAAAGGCGTTTTCTTCTACGAACTTGTCCAGTCTTTTCCTTCACCCCATGCTTCACCTGACAACACATGTACAAAGAATGAGCAAATATGGTCAAAATACAGTCAAAATGCCAATCAGAGATAGCAATTCTGAGAAGAATCCCATTTTTAAGTGTATTATTTATAAACAGAATGGGATTAGTTTATTTTTAAAAATATATACAAGGAAAACATTTGAACTAAGCAAAGCTATTTATTACTGTCTACATAAGATAAAATATACTATACCATCAACATGCTTTGCTTCCAAATGCCAGATGGTAATTTAAAAATGAGTTACAACAGCCCAGTGCCTGGAAAAAAGCACATGACATACCCACTCTCAATGAAGTTGGGATTTCAGGATATATTCCTGCATTTAAAATCAGAGAGGTTCCCCACTGGAAGAAATCTTAGGGACTTCTTTTGCTGCAGTTTTCTGAATCCTAGTGAAAGGTATCCTACTAGAGTAGCCTTCCGACATTTGATCCAACAACCCTCTCTCACTAAAAGGGGTCTGTTCCCCTCGATTTAAACCCTTGCAAATCCTTTTTTTGCTTCACCAGAGCTCTTACCGAAAGATTCCTTGTCCAGCTTCCTCCCACTGTCAAAAGCAACAGGTCGAGGAAAATCAAAGAGAACAACCGAGTTTTCTTGCCTTCACAGATGGCTGCCTAATCCTCGCAGTCCATGTATTTCTTTTCTTCAACAGCTGTATAAATTCCCTTAAACTTGTAATCAATTAAAAATAAAAATAACACAAATCTCTTCATGCTCTTCACAATAACATTTGAAGTGACATGCTATCACTACTTGGTATTTCATGAACTCCCCATAATGAGATTGCAAAACCAGAATACTCATGTCTGCACAGGCAAAAGGAAAATGGCTAATGGAATTATTATGGGCTTCATGTCGAGTTTTTCATGCTTTCACATTATTTCTCCCTGGATATTTCTTTGACCAGTTCTACTTTTTACAATAATTATATAAGACTGCTCAAAAATGCCTACTGCTCTTAATCAATTATTACTTTGTGTCCTCCAAATCCTTACTAATATGGCATATTGTTTAAATGCCACAGAAAATCATACAACACTTAAGAGGTTGCAAATACATACAAGACAAAATATATTAAACTGCTAAGGAAAAGAAATATAATTCAGTATTTAGACCATAAGCCAAGTGTTAAACTTTAGCACAAAAAGCAAGAAATTAGAGCAGCGATATTGAAGGGTGAGCTGAGAACTGAATCCTTGAGATGTAACAAGTATTTTCTATTTTTTCTATTTATTTTAGATATGCATGACAACCACTACACAGAATTGCAGTTTTCGAAGCATTGGGCCTGTTCAGATTTCTATTGAAATGTCTCCACCAAAACCAAAATGGGCTTACCCCTGACTAAGTTTATGACATAGTATAGTGTTATCACCAACCAGTGTTTTCCCAGACCGTGATACAGAGATTCCGGAAAATCCTTATACTTCTTCTATGAGGGTCAGTAAAATGTGACATAAAAAAGTCTCTGGGCAGGAGCCTTAAATTCACTGCACTGAAGGATGCACCTCCATTAGAACACTTTGAGTTCAGGTATCAAAAAATACTCAAACTCACTGCATTAAACAAATGGTAATTTAGTAACTTTACTGCTAGACAGGTTTCTTCATGAGTGTGGGGAAAGCCCAGATTAAGTCAGATAGGAACCAGCTGACGTAGGGAAGACATTTTCCAAGGCAATTGGCAAGCTATAACACCACATGACCATATGACATCCTTTTTCTCAGTGGAATTCTCAAGTTTGAGGGAACACAACCACATCATCTCACCCAGATAATGAAACATGTTTCAGATGTGCACAATGAGTGAGCTACAAAACCAAAAATCAGGTTCTGGAAATCTCCTTCCCTTTCCAAAGCTGTTTTCCAGATTTCACTCCTTCACCTTTCACCTGCTTTTGTAATCACATATCATTGCTGTGAAAATGCTTAAGCTGAAGTTGCAAAGTACAGCACTGATGTAGGCTGCAAAGCACTTAGGATTAGGAGACTGCTTGGAAAAGGAAGCAACACAGTCATCAAGTGAGGTCAAGCAGGTACAACCCAACAGAGCTCAGTAAACCAGTTCATTAATGACAAACCGAGGGGATAAGAAGCAGTGGCTCAATTTAGCTGCACTGGTATTACAGGGTTAGCAGGGGTAAAATACAACATATTTACAACTCTGAAATCTGTTCTTTCAAAGTATTTCCTTCAGAAACAGCTTGGACTAGCGAACAGATGTCAGTCTTCACAATCACATTGAATTAAAATTCACTGTCAACTTAGGCTGTGCTACTGTATCAGTTTTAGACGCAGCTAGGTAAGTTTCAACTTACACTTTAATACTGCTTGCTTACGAGTGGCATATAAATCATTAAAATATGTTTCACACTTTAAAGATTTGAAAATTAATTGTTTATAGTAATATTTTGCCAAATATTATTATAGCGAGGCAAAGTGAACAAATTATTTACATTGTTTATCTGAAAGAAATTCCAATTTATACATAAAACTGATATCCTTTGTTTTCATACCAATGTTTGGAACATGCTAGAAAACAACAGATCTTCACATTACCAAGTTTCTCCCAAGAATAAGACCATATAGCTACTAGCTATTGATCTGGCTGATAAATCTACACAATAACCACTGTGTGAACAGATCCCTGTGGTTCACTGTCAAAACCACACCTGCTCTCAGCAGTTTAGGAGCCAGCACAGACTAACATTAATCCAGTACTTTTTTGCCATTACAGTACTACATGTGACCAGGAAAAGACAGAGACCGACCTCTTCCTGTCCTAAAGCCTAGCCCAGAGTTCCTTCAGGAGAAACCATTTCCATTTCTCTTTTGCAGCTGGAACAGCCCTAGACTGAAGAAGAAACACACAGGAGTCAACATAAGATAAAGTAGGGCACAGAATACCAACAGAGACTACAGCAGATGCAAGTAGCTACAGCATCTCTACAGCAGCTCTATTCTCTATGGTCTTCAGTTTCTCCCACATTACCAAGCCCAAATGACTGTTCCTATGTCATCCCATGGGCTGGAGGGGAGGGAGGGGAAGAAAAATCATTCTTTTTCAAGACTGGGAATTTGTACTGCTTTGGTGCACAGGAATGACAGCCGATTTACAAAATTCTTCCGGTTTGTAGCACACCGGCTCCCTAATGGATGCTTATCATCTCATTTTTTTCTCCCTCAAGCTTTCTTTTCTCTACATTCCAGTATCATATCATCTGTAAGGGAAAATAACAATCAGAACACATGCCTCTTTAGAGGGCTTTCAGTTTTCCCACCATTTTCTCTACTATTTTAGAGACATTAAACTCAAAAGACTTGATTAAAAAAACTATTCAGTCCGGCTCTGTGAGGTGGTGTACAATGGTGGCACTCTGGATGGCCACATGCAGCAGTGTCATCCCAACAGATACTCCTAAACCCACCCAATACTACTATCAAGTTGCATAAAGAAATGTTCAGAAGCAGGCCATATAGTTTTTCTCCAGTTCTTATGCCATAGGAAGCTAAACATGGAGCTTCTAAATTTTTTAATGTCTTTCATATATAGGTCTTCGGTAAGGAGCAATGATCTTATTCTGAACAATGTGAGAACAGAAACAGGCAAGTTATTGTCAGGGTTGTGATAATCTTGAAATATTTTTATTCAGCTGCACCTGAACAAATCATTCCAGACAGATACCACTGGGTTCCAGAATCTTACAAGTATTTAGAGAGGATGAGACAACCATCAAGAATAAGACTGTGTCTTCTCAAAAAATGTACACAAAATACTGAATTTAATAGTTTCATGAAATACAAAAAGCATATCAAAAGTTCAGAACATATATACAGTACATCTTTTCAGAATCGAAAACTCATATTTACAGATTTACATTTTACATGTAGAACTTGTTCTCTGAACTTAAGCAGTTTTGACACTTAAAGCCTTTTCATACCATACTGAGAAAATGGTGTTAAGATAAAATAAAGTAGTCTATCCAATTTAACTGAAGTGTTTGTAAATGCTGCCCTTTTTCATTCTGCAAAGTAAAAATGACATTTAAATAAAGCAATCAAGTCCTGGAAATGTCCATTTGAATAAAACACCTCTACAGTTCTAATCAATCATGGAAGCAAGTCATTAAAAATATATCGGAACTGTTTAGCAAAATGTGTGGACAGATACTTTGGTAAGCTCTGATTTTTGTTCAGCTTCTATCAGCTTTCTTTTGAAAGATGGAAGTATTTTCTGTCACCAGTCCATATGCATCAGATTCAGGTTCTAAATTATCCAAGTAGAATGGAGATCAATTTTGCCACCACATGTACATTGAGGCTGTTTCCCAGAAGACGATAGCATTGCTTTATTGTTACTTTTTCAGGAAAGCCTAAAACAAAAAACATACAGTGCAATACCATTAGTCTGGGTTTGTTCCTAGTTTTCAGCCTACTCCTTTTTTCAGTGAACAGTTCTTAATGCAGTTACCACAGACTGCAGCATGGTTCACCCTCCCCCTTGCAAAAAAAATCATAAAGTTACAAAAACAATTCCCAACCAATTCATTGGATTTGGATCTGTTCTTCTGTTAGCAAAACTGCAATCTCTAAGCTTTCACAAAAGGCTTCAAAACATTCCTCTATTGTGTAATTAATGCTGATATACCTTCCCTTCACAGAGCTCAAAACATCCAGCAGTCTCAGGGAAGGCAGCAGCCACCTAAACCACTGCACAGTTGCTGCTCTAGAGAACATTCACAGAAGAACATGGCAACATCAGAAAGAAAATGTGATGATTCTGCAACTGGACTAAACTGCACTTTCCAACAAGCTTTACATGGCACTTCCCATCTGAGCCCCCCTAACCAGTTCAGGCAAATCACACGAGTCTCACAGTGCAATGTACCACTGGTAGATTAAATGACGAGCAAGGCTTATTCAGTGAGTGATCAAGCAGCTGAACAATTTTCCACGTAATTCAATGCTAACCTTATTAAACACATTCAGAAATAGAGACAGCATCAGAAATATTTTTACATGGTAAGTGCATGGACTAGCAAAAAAAAAAAAGGAGGGTCAGAAAAAAATTAAAATGGTCCAGGTATTGTGAAAGGGCTGTGTTGTGTACTGAGAGCACAGCCACAGGTGACCAAGCTTCTGAGAATGAAGTTCTCAATAGGCAGCTGGTCTGCTCTGTTTTTGCTTGCACTCTCACCTTACTCCCCCTGTGAGGTAAAGTGCATTTGCTTCAACCTGAGTGAAAGATGAATAGCAGTGGTGACTTAACTGGGAGGGACATTTACTAAGCTGCTGAAATGTGACCATATTCAATTATCTGATCATTCCCTAAAAAGAAACACCTAACTTTGACTCTGGGGTCAATACATTGTAATTAGCTTGGATACATTTGTTTGTGCAAAAAGTGATGTGTATGTTCTGAAATTTTCACAGCTGTTCTGAAAAAATTCTCTTCCTGAGACAGCTCTGAAGAGAATGTGGTTGGACAGTTGTTGAGCCAAGGGAGACTCTGAGGAGCAGGAGGTGTCTGGGAGGAGTTGTTCCATCCTTCTCTGCCAATTATTAATGCCTCGAATGTGGACTGCTTTGGTAAACACATTTTCTGCCAGCTCCATCCACTCTGCCTAGCTTCCTGGCACTCACATTTGGGCAACCATTCTCTCTTTGGAACAGTCATTGGCACTCCCACACACACTTCCTTAGATGGAGTTTTCACATTCCATCAATGAATAAGGTACAGAATCAGTGCATTTTAAAAGAGTATATGAAAATAAGTATGTATTTATGCACACACACATGCATGCACTTGCATCCCAAGAAGTTTATCTCAACCCTGAAAATTTCATAGCTTCTCCTTCTGCCTCTTGGCAACTGAAGGCCAAGAATTAATTTTCAGATCTCACGCTTTCCTTTATCCCAAGTCTCCTCCCTCTGACTGTTAACATTATCTTGCACTGTCTATCTTCTTGGCTCAAGAGCAGCCTTCATCAGAAAGTCACTGAACATCAGAAGGTCAGATCGAACAACTCATAGTACACTGGCACTCGCTGCACAGCCCTCTCTGTACCATTTAGGTCACACATGCTACTGGATGATATTGTGGTCTTGACTACTGCACTGTGCTGGCTTTTGTTTCCTAAGAGCTTACATACACTGCTAATAAGAAACACATCCTGACGTCACCCTCATGAAAGCAGGTCACAGGTGCAAGAATGCTCTGATCACTTTTAATGATATTGCTGTGGGACCCACAGGAGGGACAAAGACAAATGACTGCAGTATTTCATTGAACTGTAGTGCAATTACTATTTATGTATTTAGATGTTAAAAGCACAAATAAATCTGATAATGTTGAGAATGACCTTAACTCTGGACTTCACATATTGGAAAAGGCCATTAACTTGTTAAAATACAGAACCATTTAGCCACAGTCATACAGAACAATTTAGGCACAATCATATTTCTTCTGGTGATACTACAGCTGCAGCTAGTAACAGCATCTGTTACAAAGTTCCTGACAGTCGGTTCACTGTAGTTTTCAGCTTATAGTTTTCTCTTTCTTTAGCTTTTTGGACCAACAACATATTTGCAGTGGGTACATCTCTAGGCTTTCTGTTGTTGAAAGTTTTAGCACAAATGTTGCTGTCACTACAGAACAGAGGAGCAGAGAAATTATAGCACATTTTTCCCCTGAAAATACCATGTTTCACTATAATGAGTTGAAGTTTAATATGGGAGAAATGCTGTGAGGGAAACACCCTTTGCTGCAGCCATAAATATATCCTTTTTCAAAAAATCCACAGCTTTCAAATTCTCAAAAGAAACTGAGATTAGAGTACCTAAATTTACTAAAGATTTCAGTCAGCCTACAGTTTTTTAAGCAGAAAGTGGGAAATGTTTTAAACACAAAGAAATGCCAGACTTGTGACTCAGAGAAGGCTTGTTCTGCCAGTGAATCAGGATTATATGTGAGAGGAAGAGCCTGGATGAGAGAAGCCTGCTTTATGTGTTGTGAAAGTTGGAAAAATAGTATAGAGAGGGCAGAGAACTGCAAGAACTGTAAAGCAGCTATAACAATAATTGCCATAATTATGGCAGAAGGGTACTGCCCTCTGGCAGGTGGAATCTGTCCCTGTCCTTCCTTCCACAGTTCCTGGCTGACAAAAGACAAGTCTGCTAAATGAGCACACTGAAGATGGTGATGATCTGGATGATTCTCAAATTCAGAAGCCTGACTTCTCTTGTGAGTTGAGTTCTGGTTTGCAAAAGTATTGAACATGACAACTGTCCCTGAAGACGAACTCCGAACAGAAAGCAGGGTATCACTCCAAGCACTATGAAACAGTAAAAAGCAGGTTTCGCAAACTGCTCACCCTAAATTAACACAGTTTTCCAAACTTCTCCATTGTCTTAGTTCTCCCTTTGTAAAATAAAAGCAACGTTAACCCTACTGCACCTCTCAGTGATATTGCAGAGACTAACTTAACAGTTGGAAAACACCAAAAAAAAACCCAAAAAAACCTGAAAAAAGGAAAAATGAGCAATTCTGTGCTCAAGAGATCTTGAACAGCACGATAAACCTATGCAAGCCCAAACCAGCTCTATTTAGTTCAAGTACCTTGACATCAGCCTACATCAACATGCAACAGAGCTGTGCTATGAAAAAGGCTGTCTGCAAAAAGAACACATCTATTAAAGAAGAGAGGCTACGAAAAAATACTGTATGTTGCCATGTAACTCAACAGAGCATAGTCCTGCAAATACCCTTAAACAAGTACTCTCAGCGCTGGCAACTCTAGCATTTCACTGTGCAGCCTTGATAATGTCCTTCAAATGTAGCAATGTTTAACATAACAAGTAATAAAGAGACAAACTGAAACTGCTAAATAAAGAAATACATAGAAACAAGGTGTACTCCACAGAACTCTAAGTCACTGAGGAAGTCAAAGGAAAATATAACAAATTACTCAAGGTCAGTGCTGTCTCAATCTCTCAGTAGCCTGGTCTAGCGGAAGGTGTCCCTGCCATAGCAGCAGGCTTGGAAACAAATGACCTTTAAGGTCCCTTCCAACCCAAACCATTCCATGATTCTACAATTCTATGGATGCTTTTAGTGCTGAGTGACAATAAAGTGATCTGCTGTGATATCAGCAGGTCAGTTTCTTAGCAGATAGTAACAGCTACACTTTCCTTCTTGCCTTGCTTTACAAGGAGAATTCTGATGAATTTATTTCAGATGTAATTCTTGTTGATGTGTATTCAGTGTACTGGTATTGCTGAGCCTTGTTCCTTGACTCCCTCTTCTTCACAAAAACAGTTAGAAAAATAAGTAACTGACCAAGGGCTAGGGCTGCCTTTTCTAGCAAATAGAGATGACTTAATAGATTGGTTACTCCTGAACAAAGAACTATCTGTATCCTCTGAAATTCGCTGTCAGCAGCTGTAAGTGTGGAAGGGAGAAAGCAAGCAGCTCCAACTCTGAGAACCACAAACAGACATCCTAAACTGGCAGGATATGTTGACTTACTACAGTTGTGAGTAACACTGGCTGCTGAGTAAATAGCTTCAACTTTAAACAAAGGTATTCCTTCATTGTGATTCAGTAACAGACCACTTCTCATGCGAAAACTTTTCTCTTAGCTTGCGAAGATAAACCTAACCACAGAAGCTGGCTCTTTCAAAACACTTAAAACTAGTGGAAACTCAGAGAAATTCAAAGTTAGCCAAATAACAAGAATAAATCAATCATAAGAACTGAGCAGTCCAAAAAAAAATGTAAAACGAAAAGAATGCACTAGTCCCCAGTAAAAAAAAAAAAATACATTGGCATTTCTGGAGAATGATGTAGAAATGGATACTTAGCAGCACATACCAAATTCCAAAGGGAATCCATGAAGATTTGCTATTTCTCTCGGGGTAAAGTACCTCAGTTTTAGTGCTGACAACTTCACAAGCTTCTCTTCTTCTGGTAGCTCCTCAATGTGTTTAAACACTGATTCAAGCTATGAAGAATACCCAAAACAAGAGATATTACCAATGCAGGCCAAATATGTAAAATTTACAGTCACATCTTAACAGAGTATTTCTTTAATTATCACAGTCCCAAAGATAATAGCACATTTAGCTTGAAAGTGTAATTGGCATTGTATTTTTGCAGCAAACATCTCAACACACAGACTTGCAAGAAAGAAATCAATGCTGCCACGAGGGTGCTCATCATTTCCTCCACCAGTTCCAAGCTATACCGATAGTTAATGAGGCAATCAAAGAACTATAAACATTTGTTAATGACAGGACAGTGACTCAATATAACTCAACAGCAGACCATTCACACAAAAGAAGCTGTATGGACGCAGCTGTTTTGATACACTTGCTTTGAGATTA
The DNA here is from genome assembly GCA_035583135.1 of Lophotriccus pileatus. Classification (NCBI taxonomy): domain Eukaryota; kingdom Metazoa; phylum Chordata; class Aves; order Passeriformes; family Tyrannidae; genus Lophotriccus; species Lophotriccus pileatus. The sequence continues at coordinate 19,666,323 of JAWWES010000081.1, read as the reverse complement.
CCCTGAATTCCAGAGCTGCATTCTTTTTATGCTTAGAAATGCCCTATAATAACACTGAACAGCACCGAGGAGCGGGAGGACGTGCTTATGTACAAAACAGGCTTTGTGAAAGGTAACTTTGAATGCTGATTCAACAGTGCATTTATTATTACCTTTCCCAATGCCAAAATACCACTCTGTGGTGAACTTAGTATCAACAGTAGAACTTTTCAAAATATTCTTCCCAGACAAATAATAATTTTGAAATTCAAACATGTAAAACTTTTGACAGTATTTACTGGATCATTTGTGTACAAAGAATGGCTCTCAATTCACAACATTGCACTGTAGTTTGTGCATAGAACCAGTAATTCTAAATGTTTTCACATACCCCTGTGAAACCTCTGTGTGATACTACAAATAATAAAATAGTAGCAACTCATATTCTCCCCACAGAGAGGCACAGATATAATTTATAATTGTGGTCTAAACAAACTGCTGTTTACGAACACAAAGTAAACCAACTGGAAGCTCAGTTGCCATAAAATGTACTTTTAAAAGCTTTTTTCTTACAATATCAAAGGAGAAGACAGGGAAAAAAAAGTTTTAAAACAAGTGATTCTAATATGTTTGTCTACACACTCACCTGTACATCTACTGCTGTCTGCAGAACTGAGCCTGTCCCTTCTACATAGTGTCCATACCTTAACAACAACAACAACAATTTTAAATTAGTATTTTTACTGGATCTCATAGCACTGACAACTGCAAAGATGCAGGGACGTTACTTAGGTTCCTTGATTAACAAATGGCCTCCTGGATAGGTAAAGCAAAAGGCCTTGTTATAAACAGTGCTAACCCCTGGAGTGTAGTACCCTCTGAACGTGCTCTCTGGGGATGAGTCTGCACTCAAAGCACAAACAAGGGTTTATCCACACTAATGCCTTACTAAGAGGCAACTAGGCAAGACCCAGGAAGTCAAGCATAACATCACCAAAAAGCCCCATCTACAGTGCCCAAACAAATTTTACAGTAAAGCAAAATGTGTTAAAGGTCAATTATCCCAGTGGTTCAAATTAGCTCTCCTTATTCAAAGGAGGGCCATTAGTGTGTGCCTCCAGCTTTCACGTCAAACTATTAGGAACGAAGTGGTTCAGTCAGATTTAACTTTCATGGCTTGTGGATTTTCCACTGAGGGAAGGGGGATGGCCAGGCATCTATGCAAAGCATTAGCAGAAAGAAAGAAAAAGATTAAATCCAACCAAAGAGTAAGCAAACTTACATTGTAAAACCATATGATAGCTGGTTTGTATGCTTTCTGGTAGATTGCATAACAACATGTTTACTCTGTAGTCTCTTCAAAGCTATCATTTAAATGTAATTGTGGGCTTCCAGAAATATAGTCTGTTGGTCTATGACAATGTTTGAACATCCTGAACAGAAAGAGGCTGAGTCAAGACAACAGATGGCTTTGTACTGTGAAAGAACTTCAGAAGATGCCCTGCATTGGAGGGATGTGGTCGTTATTAATATTAATTATTACATTAACAGATGTAATAGTTTTATCTCTACATCTGTAAAGACAATTATAAAGGTCTTTTGCTCCCCTGGGAACCCATTCCTAAAGAATGGCACTGGAACAAGTTTCAGGCGTTTCTAATTCCACGATGAATAAAGGAATACTCATCCTTCAGCACAGACACGATGACCCAGCAAGGCTCAGTCTTGAGTATTTCATCCTCAGTTGAAAAAGCTTACAATTAGTTCTGCCAATAACGATCAGAGCAGCACTCATTTTAAAATAAAGTGCCTGTAAATATCCCTCAGGATCAGAATAGAAGACCTAAACACTGAAGCAGATTAAAAACATGTGGAGTAGAACTGTGTTGTAAATACATCATCTTTAATTGGTTAGTTGCATTCTGAAAATTCCCTAATACCAAGTTTAATAATGTAACAGACACAGCACTAAGGAAACCTAATCTTTCTCTTATATAGCATCTGATCACATTTCAGTTTAATATCTCTGAACCAAAATAAATAAATAAATTATGTAAATTTCAAAGTGGTATTTAAGAGTTTTATTGGGGGGAAGAATCTTTTAATAGGATCCATTTCACAATAAATATTCCACTCTAAATAACTGGCAGTACAGAAATCATATCCCCAGAAAATTCAGTTGGTGTCAATCTGGTTTGGGGGCTCTGTGTGTGTGTGTTGGTTTTTTAACACAACTGTGGGCAGATGGCCAATGCAATGTTAGCTGGACTGTTACTAATTATTATTACAGCTGCTGACTCAAAAAAAAAATTAATATTCCTACCTTAGACCCAGAACATAATTAATTTTTATCACAGTAAAAAATGATGCATTGATTTTCTCACATTTCATTACCAGATACAATGAAAGAAGCTGGCTTAAGAAATTACAGTCTTCGATTTTCATCTGATCCAAGACCCCACACACACACTTTACTTTTGAAAGCTTTAAGAAAAAATCTTCAATTTCATACATATATTATTTTGGGTATATTGTATCCTATACTACAACAGACAAAAAGTAATTTCCACAAAGTGAGAGAGCATTTCTGTGTATTTTCACTATTTTGGAAGGTATTGCTTCTCTTGTCAATAGTATATCAAGAATTTCAAGTATGTCCAGAATGATTATACCTAAAGAAGCAGTTTTCATTTCCTCTGTCCTTTAAAATGGATAATTTCCTCCCATAACTTCAGTCACCACAAGCATACTCCTCAGAAAATACACAGTATTTGTAGTTTCAAGGAGCTCAGCAATCACTTCCCAAGTGCCTAGAAGTCTAATGTTAGAAGGGAACACAGAATTATCTACTTGATCTCTCATGCAACCCAAACCATTACATACAGCACCAAAGTCTTTCAGAAGACAGTACAGGTATGACAAAGGCAAAAAGGCAAAAAACACGGATAAAACTACAGAATTTGAGGTCCCTGGAGAAGGTATACCCGGATTATTCCCATCACAGAAAGCTTGCTGGAAATATCTGAAAACCAAACAGAAATGAGGGAAATTCTTCTCCCACACTCAAAGCTGATGGTCAGTGTGACTTAGAAGAAAGATACCAGACAGGCATAACAGCAGAGGGAATCTCTGTACTACCTGGAGTGCTGCCCCACAAAGAGGCCTCTTTCCTAAATCCCATGCTTCAAAGAAACATAAAAACAGAACTCCTGGCTCAGATACAACAGGGACCTATTCTTGGCCTCAGAAAGTGACCTGGATGAAGCCTGAGATCTAATTATAATTATTCTCTTAATGCAGAGCTGTAAATGAGATGACCAAATTGAGAACCATGTTGGCAATCTTTCTTCCCAAAGGCTCTTAGAAAATGGAACAAAGACAGAAAACCAGATTCCTACACTTTAAGCCAAGAACTACCACCAGAGCTATTTGGCCTGTCTCCTTCCACAGCAGCAGAAAGGCAACAGTCACATTCCCTATCAGATTTCCCACTACTATGCATATAAACTTCATATTAACTACTCAGGAGCCTCCTTCAGTGGGATTTTGATAACCTGGACCACAAACTACCACGATATATTCACCACAAGTGACCAGTTTAGTTTTGATGATATTTAAGACATACATGGGATACAGGAGAGACTGTTCTGGCCTAAGGTTTTTGTTTGATTATTCTAGTTAAGAAAAGATCTCACAAGACTCTGACTCTCCCACAACTCAAAAGAATAAAGGCAGAAAAGAAGGCACATATATGTCAATGAGAGCTAGGAGAAGGGCTTTCCTGTTGCACAGATTTTGAACTTTTGAAATTATTTTTCTTTTTTTTTTTGTCAAAAAGTTAAAAATCACAAAGTCTGCAGGAAGACTGTCAATCTGGCAGTCTAACTTCAACTAGTAAAAAAAATAGTTACAATTGGCATTAACTCATCACCTAAGCCATTTTTTTGATAAATTCTGAGAATTCAAAAAAAAAAATCTAATTAGAAAATTTTGTCAATATTAGCAATATTGACAAACAATATTATTCCCACAAATTTCCTGGATCCAACTGGCATTTTTCAATACAAATGATTCAGCAGAGAAGCTCCTGACCAGTTGTCCATGGAGTTTCAGAACACTCACCAACTTCAAGCAGTCAAACTTAAAATTGCAAGGTACAAATTAGAAAACTACTAGACAGAAAAGCACTGATGTTCTGCTCCATCAAATATGATTTATAATGCAACCATCTAACTGGTTTCACGACATATGACCAATCCACAGTTATTCTGATCTACACAGCTGAAAAATCTAAGAAATCAATAAAATGTACAGTGGAGACAGATTTAATGAGTAATGGATCTGTCATGCCTGACACTTCGTAACTTCACTGAGCAATATAAAGAAATTCATTAATGAATCAGCACTATACCAGTCTACTGGAACCATATTTCCGCAGGGGTAATTAAGCTGCTGTGAAGGTCAACAACAAATGGCAACTGTCTTTTGTGAAAGTCTTTCTGGAGGGGGCACATGACGTTCTGCCAGACAAATTCTCATGCTGGCATTCCACCGGGCCAAGAAGCACACTATATAAGGGGATTTCTTTCAGAGGCCTAGGGTTTTTTTGACGAAACATCTCTCTGTGTTTTTACAGGACACAAGCAAAAATACACTTAAAATTTCAGGACATGATTCAGCAAAATATTTTCTTTGCAACTTACCCTTTTGTGAAGCATGTGGATCTCCGGCAGGTGGGTTTAACAATGTCTAGCAAGAAGGCATAGCGCAATAAGGCCTTTGGTGGTAAGAAATACCGACTCATTTCTTCATTTTCCTCTTCTAAGAAATCTTTTAACATTTGAATAGAGGAATCATTATCCTGGTCATGTTTCCTTTCCATTTCTTCTACTGTTTCAAGCTTAAAAAGAAAGGCCCCTTTTGGTAAACTCTTCTTGCTGCTGCAATCTGGACCAATGTTTGGATCCAGATTCTTCTCTCCAGAAGACAAGGAAGAACTGGTTTCACCCACTTTGTCATCAGTTTTGTCCTTGAGTGAGTTTTCTGGATACTGATCTGGGAATCTTGTAAATATCTAAGAAGAAATCATGACCAAAAAACATAGCTGTATTTAATGAACAACTTGGCAGCCGACCTTGCAGTGAGTAAGAATTCCTTCAGAGATACTCAGAATAAAGCAAGTAACCTTTCAATGTTATTTTCATGAAGATTTCAAAAAACAGTTGCATCAAGATTTGCTGACCTATCAGCAATGATATCAGGAATAACTGCAAATAATTGCCTTTGCAAAAAGACCTTTTCCAGGGTGTGAAACATGAAGCAGAATGACCTGTTTTCTACCTCACTATCAGCCACAGTCCCCCACCTGTTTAAAGCCATCTAAGTCACATGCATGCATATCAGTCCTTAAAAAACTCAGTATCCAGGCTGAAAAAAAGAAATAGAATTAAACTTTTCTGTTGGTATCACTATCCCTCTTCTCCATTCATCAACACACACCATTAAACTGAAAATTTAACCCTCAATCTTTACTAAATAAACCAAATTAAACTACCACTAATAGACTCACCTGACCAGGAGCTTGAAAGGAAAATGGTTCTTGGTGAAGCTTTGCAATTAGAAAATATCGCAGCCTAGAATTGGGAATGCCAAGCTGTAAGCAAAATTCACAAGCCTTTAGTCCATGTGAAAAAGTGGTCTAATACCATGATACAAGTTATCTACCATTATATACAATAACAGAATTATGACATACTAATATATTTGTGACTTCAGAGATATCAGTATTAGCTAGTAATAGCTAAACACTTTTAACTTCCATACCCAGGTATTTTTAAGGAACCAAGCAGGCAATTATTCTTTGTACCTCACAGTTTTGACTTTCTCTGTAAACGAACAGGAATTCAAACAAAATTTTATGTGATGTAAGAAATAAAATTACATGCATCGTGGTTTCTTGGGATAGGTACTACCTGTTTTCTGTTAAAAGCAAAAGGGTCTCTCTTTGCCTTTCTGAACAAGGAATTGTAAGACGTCTAACAATGCAATAAATCCACCACAACCGGTTTTCAAGCCATGCTCCATTAGCTTCTCTCAAATATTTATGGCACTTTACTGATTCCAGTTAGTCTTGCACAATCTGAAATCTCTCTCAGACTCTTTTTTTCAGTTGCCAGGGAAACATGGAAACAAAGCTCCTCCTCCCACAAGTAACGGTCACAGTTTCTGTGCTGGGATATTCATAGGCACAGCACTTCTGAAGCAATGAGGCTCCCACAGGGAAAACCACCTTCCTGGTTACAGTGTAAATCCACGCCTTCTTAAAAATATCAAATAGCAGCAATGCAATATGGGACTAGGATTTGAACACAAACAGCAACTGGATTATGCCAGTATGAGAAATCAGAAGTCATGTCAGATGGTTTTCTCATTAAGAGTACCTTCAGCTTTGGGCATGACTCTCCCTTCTAATACAAAAGATCATTTTTAAATGTTCTTGGACTCAATGAAGTTTGAACAGGTAAATAATTTTAGAGCAATTTTAGTACTCACACAGGTTGGAGACAAGAGAAATTCTTGGTATTTAAATCCACATGTTGCAAGCGTTTGCAAAAGTTCATTTCTGGCAGTGAAAAGAATCAAAAAGCTATTACTCCCTTCACACAATCCTTAGGCCCTTTTTTTATACCAAATAATAACACATTAAATGCAACATCATATGTACCAAGGCATTCAGTGAAGGAATTGAGATAGCAAATTACAGATACAATGCCATTCATTTCTGAACTTGAGAGGCAACACAGAAAGTTCAGTGTTAGTGACTATTACACATTCACAGGCATCTCACTCCTACTATGGTGCAAATGCCCCTTCAAAAAACGCCCCATCTCTAGGAGACTGTGTCAGCAAGGAAAGTTATCAGAGGGTAAGAAATTCTCTCTATTTGGAATCATAAAACAGGAGATTAAAATCACTACTAACAACTCACTGTTTCCCCCTGCTCACATACACAGCATAAGCTAAGCCTAATGAAAAAGCTAACTCAAGGGACGACAAAAACTGGTGGCTTTGATAATAAAAGTGAGGTAAGACTGTACTTTATAAACAATGGAAAAACACTGTAATGGAAATAATTTTAAAGAGACTTGTCTTTTCTATTCCATGCAGACTGCACTAGGTTGGAACTACACAACAGGCTGGAGCTGTGACCTGCACCTGGCACTGTATGTAACACTGCATCCGAGTGCCATAAGAGAAAGCAAGCATTCTAACAGGTGTTTTCTGAACTACAGCTTGTTCCAAGCACCAGCCAGCAAGGCATAGCCTTGGGAATCCCAGGGACTAGAGCAGAGAACCATGAACACTTAATGAATGAGAGAGGTGAGCATGACTCCCAGCTGCCTGTCAAACTTGTTGAGGAGCGTGATATCCAGGGTGGCTGCTCTTGGTGCCTTAAGGAATGCTACAGAAAGATCATATTCTGTTCCAGAAAGAAGTGAGAGGGAAGACCGAACCCCTTGTCTCCTGCTTTGGCCACAAGAGAGGAGAATGTTCCTGCTGTCACTAGGTAATTACATAATGACACCTTTCCTCTTCCACATTTCAGACCAAGGCTATATACAGTCTTCATACTGTATCTATGGACCATTTGCTGGCAGCCCTGAACCAGGGATAACCTACTATCACCAGAGGTACTCAAGAAAGCCCCTAGACTGTACTGTGATCTTTACACAAGATACCATGGGCTTCTGTCATGAATAAAACCCTAAAACCTCTGAGTGCTATACCTATTGTTATTTTTTTTTGAAAACTAGTATGACCCTTTCTAAAGGAGACAGTATCATCGAAATCAATGGAGTCAACTTGTTACAATGTACTTTATATACTTAGAGAAATAAATAGTTATTTAGCAAGTTCCTTTCACAACCTAAGATTTTAATTCCTAAATATAAACCATATTTTTAACCCATAGCTGCTACCTGTCCCATATCACTCTATTTTAACTCAGATTCTAGGAACTAAAAATCCCACCTCCCCCTGCTAAAGAAAATATCCTTTATTACAAACTAAAACCTGCATAAATTAATTAGACTTTACCTTGCAGAAGAGGATTCGAATCCTTTAACGTTTTCTAAAAGTAAGTATTTTGGAAGCTTCTGAAGTCTAAAAAAAAAAAGCAAACCAGAGTAACAAGATGTAAAGTACATCATAATCATCCATGGATTTGTTCAGCTATCAGAAAGATCAAAGTATTTCCACATCATACTAGCTGTTGAAGTTTAGCATCCTTTAAAAATGTACCTCAAATTCTCATGTACACTAAAAACGTGGACTGCTGGTAAAAACAAAAAACCCTACTTATGTTTACATGAACAGCTGAACCCCATGCATATACTTTTGAAAATGCTTACCATTGTTCATTTCCTAAAGCACAATTATTGTTATTCAACAGACTGAGTTTGTATTAGGAAAGATAATTGTTGGGGGAAAAAAGATACCTATTTAGCCGTAAAACTTTTGTTTTCAAGTCCTTATATCTGCAATCAATGCCAAAATGTCACATCACCTTTAGTGATAACACATCAGAACCAGTGTTCATCTAACTGATTTAAGAAATACGACAAATTTAGAGCTCAAACTGCAGATAATCTTAATTTTCTGTACTTCTTCATTTTCAGGGGGGGAAGGGAAGAAGGCATTTGAGGTTTAGCAAGATCAGTGCAAAGGTCTGGAAAGAGGCACATTCCAAAACCAGCACATTAAATCTCTGGAGAAATGAACATGCCCAAACTGTGCCAGGGACCATTCCAGCAGTTTAAAAGTATAGATGATTCAGATTCAATTCTCTGGGAACATTCTGTGGCACTGATTAACTCTCTGGTAAGGCTAATGTAGATACAGAATATCTGTCACACACACTGGGATCTCAGAACAGCATACAGAAACAGCATACTTATGCTCCCAGACAGCAGCTCCATTATTACTGAAGTCAATAAGTGACTTTGGACTTCCACTCCTCCATATCACAGCAGAATTTGTTTTAGCACATTCTTAACTACCACCAATTATTGACATTCATATGAAGAATTAAAAGAACCAATGCATCTCACAAGAAACTGGAAAATGTACAAGATACTATAACAAATTTAAAAACACTAAAAATAATAGTGAAAAAAATAATACTAAACTGAAAAAAGCAGCAGCAGCCAAATTCCTTGCAGAGGAGTGGAGAATATATCTGCTGATATGTTTATTCATCCTTATCATCACCTACTAGGAAACTTCTTTTTACAGTAATAATCCAGAGCATAGCCTGAAATGCAACAGCTCATACAGGATCAACAGATCACAAGACAAGTAATCACTACACAAAGAGTAAGTGTTAAGTACTTGGCAGGTATCAATGTTACAAATGTCTCTGTAAAAGCAGCACTTTGACATCTTAGCATTGGATTTCCCTGGTTATGGCTTGGACATGATAAACAAGAAACACATTATCTGGACCACTTGGATCAGACTTTGTTTGCTAGTTGGGGGCTCCAAGGATTTCCCAGGTCTTTCCAGATCTTGAAATTGTCCTTTCCATATCTCTAGTATTTGTCTTCCCAAGCTACCTTTGAGGTTCATTTCAGTGACATTTCATTATAAAAGGGTGAACAAAAGGTAAGAATATCCATGGGATGAGAAATTATTTTACAGTTTCCATAAATTGCACACATGCCATACCAATTTAGAATGTAAAGTGATAATTGCTATATTAAGAATTTCCCTTTTTTGGGCAGTAATACTCCAAACTCGATGTCTGGCAAACATACCATATTCAAAAAAAAACCCCAAATGCTATCTCACTAAAACATAAAACTGGAATTGAGAAACTCTGCAAAAGCCACCATTTTGAACATACTACAGACTACTTACATTAAGTGCTGCCTCCAGAAACAACCTGCCCAAGGGAGATAAGTGACACGAGCAGCGACTCATGGACTGTTGAGATAACACAGTCACAGCCAAGCCCAGCTCCTGTGCATCATCATGACAAAAAACAGAAGTCCTGCAGTGTCTAAAGCTTTGGTTTTGAGAAAGAAACGCTTCTGCCCTTTACTCAGCTAAACCCACAACAACCAGGCAGCAATGTTTCCATATTAATGCACAACAGTGTCCTAAAAGCAGCCAGCTGCTTAACTGTGTCTCAGTTTAATGGAAAGGAATCCTGAGGTGAGGATTCCCTTAAGAGAGGGTACTCCTATTTCAACAAATTAGAAACCTACACACTACTTGCTGGTTTTTATTGTTTTGAAATTTCTGGGGACCTATGTTACATTCCTTGTTCCACAAAAGACATCCTTTGCAACTTCTGAAAAAACCACGTTCTCTCCCTATTTTGGCTCTGCCAAAATCAGAGGGAGTAGTAATAACCATTTTTCTTACCTATTAATTGTCTAACTTACTGGGCTACAGAATCTGTATTGTGTTCTGTTCTGTGTCCTCTGCCACAGATTTCTTAGGTAATCCCTGCCAAGCCACTCAGCCCTTCTGTGTCTGTGTTCTCTATCTGCTGATGACAAGGGCAAAGACATAGTCCCACTTAATGTTTTTGGCTGCAAGAAGTTTCTGGATGAAGGATGAAGACTCTTTTCTCCCAGTGTTAACAGCAGTTTGAAAGAAAGGTTGTTTGGTACTGGTTTCCCTCTGTGCTGAAAGCATTCATGAAAAAAAGAAAAAAGAAAAAGAGAGAGCAAACATCCCTTTGTCCTCCTCCAATCCTGAGAACAAGATTAATCAATGGAGAAATACAGAGAGAACAGCTGTCCCAGCCTCCAGCAGAAGCAGGACTGCCAGGAATGGTAAGTGTCTGGTGGACTGTAACTGATGCAAATCCTCAGGCTCCTGTCAGTTGGTACTCACTGGACATCTCAATCCAGAAGCACTGATTTCTGCTAGATAATCTCTGAACAACTGCTTGCTCTCCTTCCCCAGGAAGAGTTCTTACTGTGTTATGCATCTCTTCCCAAAAAAGACTACATGCATTATGTGAAGCTGATTTTTAACACTCTCAATAAGAACAACTTAGATCACTTTGCTTGTATGTTCCAAAATTTAAGGCATAAATTATACAAATAATTATGGCTATTCTATTAGGAACTGGGATCTGACCAGACAAAACATGACAGATGAATACAAAGACAAGGATGCTGTTCAGACAATGCAGTGTTATTTGAAGAGATTGTACTACAAACCAAAAATACACAATCTGCCCCACAATATATAGAAGCATCACCAAAAACATAGAACAGAGACTTTAGGAAAGAATGGAAGGGGGTGGAAGATGCATCACATTGTGCAGTCAGTAACATAGTTAAACAAACTTTCAAATAAATGTTGCCTCTTCAAAAGACAACTAAATGTTGAATCTAAACTTTTTTAACCTGATACTTCAAACAATTTTCATGTTTCCTTGAGGCTAACTGGCAAACTATTGTGTTACTCCTGCTTCTACACAAAATCAATGCAAATTTGGTGACGAACTGAAAAGAACTCAATTTTTACATTTATGATGTAGCCACAGTTTACACAGACACACAATAAAAAGTAAACCAGACAATGAAAACATATACAGCAACTATGAGGTGATTATGGATTAGAGAAATACAAATATTTTTAAGCTACATATGATCATGTGAAAACAAACAAGGAATACAGCACACTAGTAGTATCCCTGTCAAATATTAGATGACCTGTCTCACTGAAATATAGACCTACTTAGTTACAACAAAGGTTTTAGAAGGGAGCAGAAGTTCATTTATACCTTGGCAGAATATCAAGGATATAGAGAAAGCTCTTTGTCCGTGGATCTGATACATCACCTTGCAGGCCAATTCTAAGAGAGAATAAAGAAACACCTGTATATTACTTGGAGCAGACTGACATCTGAGTTACCTTTTTCTACAGAATGCTGACACTTTTTGCTTTGCGTTTCAAAAGGGGATTCTGCAAAAGCATCATGTGCAGACATGAGGACGTGCTCGCTGGGGCAGTGTCCTAAGAGATGGTCTAGGGAAAGAAAGCCTGCCCTGGAATCCATCACCTCACAGAGAAGTTCAAATTGAAGCATTCAGTAATGAAATCCACTCCCCAGTCTGCAAAGTGTTTAGCATTCTGGTCTTGTCCAGCAAACCCTTTGAACATACTTGGCTCTGAAAGAACAAAAAAACCCCACTGGGTTTCTGGGAATGCCCTGCCATTTTGCACTGAATATATTAAATTATGTCTATGAATTAAAGCCTCAGTGCTCACCATTTTGCAGGATTGAGCTCCACATGAATAACTTTGTAACCAATTTTCTAACATTAAACTGCATGGATTATGTAGGCTACAAAAATGATAATGATTCCAGGCCTGCCTTTCCCTAGCTTATACTTATATTAGCTCTTAAAAAAAGAATAAAACCTTTGTAGAAGAGCCTGAGCATGTCTCTAAATTAATCAATCACATACAGATTTTGGTTTTCACCATATTATAAAAAAAAACTGAAGAAATGATTCCTATATACATTTCACTAAAAAATTTTTATAGATCAGCACCACTTTAGAGAGATTGCCTTTTAATCTCAGAGCATTCAATGAGATATACTTTCTTACATAAGCAGTTTCATCACCATCTTTTCCATGAAGCTACTACATTGCAAGAGTGTGCTTACCAGAATCTTATCTCCACTGGTCACTGCTGACAAACAATATGAATTACAAACTAATAGCACAAATAACATCTCAGTAAATTCAGTTCTTATTCAGCAACATATTTCTCTATATCATCCACAAAATCATTTTATCATATCCTTCTGGTCTTGGCTAAAATAGAAATATTCCTTAGAATAAACTATTTGTGTGCAATTTTCCAAGTACAAATACAAACAGATTAACAGACTCTTAAATCTCAGGCAGAACTGAGGAATTCCAATCCCCCTTCTGGATTTGCCCCAGGAAAATATCAGATTGATACCTAAAAGGAAAGGTAGCACTCCTAAACAGCAAAATCTTCAAGCTGCACTATTAGAGGAACTATACAGTGCACAAAATAGGGGCTATAAGGAGCTTACATAATTTAAACTGAATTAACACCTACAAGAAATGTGATCAGTAATTAAGATGCTACTTGCAGCATTTCTTTTACTTCAGTAAACATCATGGTGAACAGAGGTACAACATTTTTGCTCAGGAAGATACACAGAGAAACCACACATAGTGTCACCCTTGAAAACTAATACAGCCTGCTCTAAAGGAGACAGGATCATCAAAGAAAATCAATGGAGGCAACTTGTTATAACATATATTATGTCCCTACAGAAATAAATAGTTATTTAGCAGGATTTTAATTCCTAAATTTAAACTGTATTTTAAACCCACAGCTGCTAGCTGTCCCATCTCACTCTATTTTGTTAGTTCCTCTGACAGTATATATTGCAAGAACTGCACTTTTTTCCAAGTGTGCTATATCTACCTTGTAAATGGCTGACAGGGAGGACTCATCAAAATCATATCAAAAGATAATCTGTCAAATTCTTTCAGTGTTATGCCCTGAAAAAGGAAACAAATAGAAGAATGGTGAGTGTTGAAAACTGTATGAAACTCATAAGTCATCCTTCAGATCAAACTACCTTGCTTACTTTCACTGTGTGTTTCATCTAGCAAAGAACTACCTAATCTCCCATTTGACCTAATAATTTCAAAATCTTTCCTACCTTGGCAGACCATACAGTGCAAATATGCATTCATTGCTTTGAATACAAACCAACACACGAATAATGTTAGCATCTATACACAATCTTGAAGGTTTTATCTACTCATTCTTTCAGAAGAGATGTAGTAGTTCTTTTAGGAGATACTGACCTGTTATTTCTACCCAAATAAAGTATCATTATTCAGATATGAAGTCTTTGTACATCAAAACCAGTGTTCACATATTCAAAATACGTGAAAAAATATCAGATCTTCTCAAAAGAAAAAATATCTGAAAAGCAAAGTAGCTCAAGTGTGAACATGATAATTTTTACAGATCCAAACTATGGGTTTTAACTCTTAGGAGCTCAGTAGGAACGCATCCTATAGAGTTAACTTCATTTTAGTTTTTGTATGGTAAAAATTTCTTAAAAATATTATATGGCTGAAAGGTCTACTCTGCAAAAGTATTTCTCTTCAGAAAATAAAGTTTTAGGTCTGTGGTATGAATTAACTACACAGGTAGAAACTCCTCTAGACTAAATATTAACCACCACTAGAAGAACAACATATTAAGGGGCTAGGAGGACAGAAGAAGGAAAATTATCAAGTAACTAAGAATTGGACAAAGAAATCACTGCCTTACATATTTTGAGGATATCTGTGTACCAAATATACCATAACTACCCCCAGAAACTAGATAAAAACTGGTATTTTTTTTCAATAAATTTGAAGAAGATGTTACTGACTGTAATAATCTCCTCTTGTCTACTATAAGCAGACACAGGTAAGCATTCTTCTTCCATTACAAAACTATAAACTATCATTTAGCCTGTTATTATTGGGTGCTGAATAAGCATTTAACCTTTAGCCACCTACCTAACTCTTACTTAAGTTAGTGTCTTAAAACAGACACAGTATCTTTCTTTTACTGTCACGTTGTAAAGCCGTAAAAGAAGGTTAAGAAGTATACGGTAATTTCTAATTAAATCCAGACAAAATTACATGCCTAGTTTGCCCCTCATTTATTTAAACAGAATCCAATTTTACCTACTTCTTCAAATAATATGGAAAGGGACAGAATTAGTAAAACATTTTATCTATTGAGTCCATTAAAAAAAAAAATCAAGATTGTTCCATCCAATATATATCCTTGTACTTTTCTGAGCTCAACTATAACTACAAAACAAAGGCATGCATCCAAATAATTTAATTAAATTCTTTCAAAGTACATGAAAATATTTTTTTAATCTAAAAAAATGATTTTTGACATTCCTTTATTGGTGGTAAGCGTTCCTCTTGACATTTATGTAACCTTTCTTGATGCAGCAGTCAAGACTTCAAGGAAAAGACTGCAGCGTGAATATCCCTCTAACTTCAACCAGCAAGTAACTACAGTTATTGTAAAACTGCTTTACTCATAACAACACAAATATTTTTGTTTTTCTTGTTACTAATAAGGAGAGCAAAGCCAAGTTAAGACTACAAATGCCAGACTACAGTAAAAAACACATTAATTACTCACCTCAATAGTTTTTGCCCATAACAGTGTGCTGGGAAAGTTGTGCTTATAAACTTCATTGGCAAGAGTGTTCACATCAACAGCAGCAACAACTTCTGCATCTGTGCAGCTTTCTAAAATTAAAAGAAGAAAAAAAAATTGAAAACTGTATCTCCTCTTTACTACTCCTGCAAAAATGTGTTTGTTGTGTTACAGCTATATGCAAAAACAAAAGGCAAATTACATAATCAAACTCTGCTGGGTTACCTCTGAAACTTTGCAAAAAATACACTGTTTTTCTAATCATATGAGCAATAGTTCCCTTCCTTATACATCCAAAAATGTTAATTAGTACATATATAAACTCCAAACAGGGTGCATCTCCACAACATTCTCACCTGCACTCTGCTTATCTGTGGCCAGCAAGTTCCTCAGCTACAGCAACACAGCCCAAGCCAACCTGCTGAGCACTCCCACCACTGCCTGAGCCTCTTACAGGAACTAAACATGCTGTTCTAGAAGTATACTACTTCTCATTATGAAAAAATAGCACCAATAAATATGTTTGCGGTACATGCACTCTTTCAATAAGCCTTTTAAGTTGCCTGAAAAACATTTGAGCTTATATTTCAGCAAAACCTTAGGCCTCAAGCCCAACTGCTGCCTCCTTTGAGTTCAAGGTCTCCAAAATATCAAATTTGGCAGCTCCTCCTCTCTTGATATCAAAGGAATTGCTTCTGGACACTTAGAGGTGTTATTGAAAAGATGAGAGGACAGTGTACCAAATCTACTGACAGCTGAACCCTGAAAGAAAAATACACTAAAAAGAATGTAAATAACCAATAGTTAATGTTTAGAGTAACAGAACAGAATAACAGGTTCTACAGAAGCCAAAGAGATAAAAAGAACAGTGTTTATTCCACCGCTCATCGTGTCACACTATTTATTATTACTAACCACAATATCTTCACTGAGGCTTTTTATCCAGGAAGATGGGCTGTGGTCACTGTTACAGCCGCAGGCAGAAAGCAGTGACCCTTCTTCCTCATACACAAGATCAGTTTCAACCACCAGGATATTTATATTATGGCCAGCATTACAAAGCACCAGATGAAACACAAACAATTTAAAAAAATTTTCGTAAACCCAAAAGAAACAAGGCAAATAGCCACATGCCTTTGAATAGTCTCACAATATACTCAAGTAACACATTAACAAATGACCTTACGAGACAGCTCATGAATTACTGGTAGGCAGCTAATTATTTACAGTTTGAGAGGATGAAAACCAAACTGTGATGACCCCCGTGGACCCAAATTTAAATGATGCAGTTATTATCCATCTACTATCTTTCAGGTTTTCAAGGCCATGTTTTTCAAAACTAAGATGAAAGAGAAATCTGGGTATTGGAAAGCTTGCAGCAGATGCTTCAACAAGGACAAAGCTGATTCTTCTGGGTTTACTTGTTGCGATAGAGGGCAAAAAGATAAGGATTTTCACAAGATAAATATTTACGGACCATTACGGGTCAACATACAAATCATTATTTGACATTACTGTCTTGACCTTTTGACCATAAGTTGTAACTGAGAATTAAACACAGGTGTACCCACAAGGACAACAGAATGACTACACCTGAGATTACAGAACAGGTATGTTAACACTGACACCTAGCGTGAAAAGAAGCTGGTTGATTGCCTCAATTTACAAACATATTCAAGAACCAACATTTTCATCTTCCTAAAACAAAGCTGTAACATCTAAGTAACAGGAGCAAACTTCAAACACTGTTTAAGAGACTGCTTTTCTCAATTTGTTCTCTCAATTCTTAAAACATATTGTCCTGACAAGCTGACCCTAACTGCATTTTCCAGGCACTCCAGAAGAAAAATAAAATTTAAAAAAAAAAAAAAATCAAGAACCTCAGTTATTATCTAAATGAACATGTAGTTCAAAAAGGCCAATTGGGAAGGCAAGCTGTGTGCTTTCTCTCACAACTCATGACTTAGACTCTCATCTTTATTACTGCCACCAATCCAATCTCTCCCTGCCTACATGCAAGAAAAGAGGTACTGGGGATTTGCATCAAGGGACTTCACAAAAGCCCAAAAGTGTGCCAAGAGAGCACCGGAAGAGAGCACATAGCTAATAGTAATTCATTGAATCCCCTTGCAATAAAACGTTCAGTCTAAACCAGAGATGTGAACCAGCATGGAAAAAGGACAGGAACTTTTCCTAAACTATTCCGCCCGACATTCTCTATTTCCAATTCAAAGACCTGATAATTTTTTCAAAGTTTCTCCTCCTTTTGACTTAAAAGTTGTGACTCACTTGGGAGTCCCTGTTACAGAACAGACTCCCTCTAAAAGCTGATTAAGCGTATTTGTGTGGAAATACCCTGGAAACGCATGAAGGAGCTCAAGCAGACAAGCAGATCTCACACATCCAACCTAACAAAGAAAAGCCTGTGCAAATTTCAAACAATGTGAGAATACAACATTTTTAAAGAACTTCTGAAATTTAAATAACTTCTATTCGAACTGTGATATCCTGCTTTGCTACAGCAATTATATTTACTGCTCAAAAAGTACTGTAAGGAATGTATAATAAAAAAAGTCTGAAAGCAGAATCTAAGAAAAACAGAATCATGACTGTGTTTAACTATCCCTGCTGACAAAAGACACAAAACCAACTCAGGAATTGCTGACTTGGTGAGATATTAGATCAACTCCCCAAAATACATAGCAGAACTTCAATGCAGAAACACAGCTCTGGAGACTCTTTTCCCCTCCCAAACAAGTACATTCAATTTTCAAAACATAGCCATGTAAGAGAATTATAACTATGCAGAAAACAGTAAAATTTTATTTAGACTAATGAAAAAATAGTACACATTTTCTAAGTGAAACTAAGAGGCTGCTGGGATACTTGATTTACAAGATTCCTCAACTCCACAGTTTCTGAACTGAGACTTTGCATTTCTGAACAATTTGTAGCTCAAATGGAAGCCACAGCCATGATGGGGAAGTTACAGAGGGAGGTGTTATGGCTTATTTTTAGGCAGACTAGATTGTAGTATTCTCTCTTCGCTGAAAGCAGGTGAAATCAAATTTGTACCATACAATTAGAGAAGTACTGGTTTTCCACTTAATCCTTAAAACCTCTAGGACACACACAGCAGAAACTCTTTAACTGTTATTTAAATTGCCTAAAGAGGCAGCAATCAAACCTTGGGTCCCAGTTCTCTACTTTGTTGTATACACAATGCTTACAAGCCATATCAGCTATGGAATAGTCACTCCTGAGTGAAAGGGACACTGCTGTAACGACTGAAAGGTGTGGCATTTGGGACAAAGGAAGAGAGGATGCACTAGCTTCTGATTTGGAAAAAACAAACCTGAGGCTGTCATTTTCAAATGCCGAAAATAAAATTTCTGACATTAAAATATCTGCCCTTTTTGTCTCCAGATTTGACGCCTTTGTCATGTGTTTCTAGCAGGCCTTAAAATTAACATAGATCTGTTTATATTCACCACTGTACTTTTGTAACAAGAGTCATCAATGTCAAGACAACACATGAAACACACTGTTACAGCAAGGGCAGTCTGGTGGATTTCAGCATAATGGAAAATCAGAGCCGGAGCAACTATCTTCTAACAGGTATATGGAAACAGATGGAAAAGGAAAGATTAGTCACATGTTTTGTCAGTCCTGTTTCCTTCTAAAATAGAGAGCAAAGATTTCATTTCTCAGTGGTCAGCTCTTGGCTGACATGACTAGGCTGAACTGCCCCCAGCTACAGTCAACAAGACTATCAGTAAACTTGATACTTACTTCCTGCAGGATACTTAGCAACTTTTTTCCCCTGCCCTATTTGTACAGGATTTGTTCATGTTCAGCCATACAAACTTACATGAAAGCACAACTGGCACCATCCTGTGCTACAAAGGGCTATATTTTGAAGAAGCATTAAATCAAAATGAGTTTAGGTGTAAAAACTTGCTCAAACCAGCAATATTTTTGTTTCGCTTTGTGCTCAATCCTAAAGCTGCTTGCCAGTTTTGTCTCCTTTGCCTCTCCTGGTGGGATAGCTATGCTCAATATAATTACATACACCAGTTCATTATACTGTGCAATTCACAGAGACAACCAAATAAAGTGAATAAACAGCCATGACAGAGTACAAGAGACCCAAATTCTTACTCTGTAAAATTGAAATGTAACAATTGCAGAGAAAAAATATCACCAAATATGTCCTTTAGTGTTTTACATAAGCAGACTTTTTTCAGTGACCTGGCAGATTACAAACGCTTGTGGCAGAAATGTGGAACCCATTTTTCATGGGAAAACTGCCTCAATTATTAAGCTAATTTAGGTTTGTTTTTGTTGGGAATGAGGAGGAGCAGGCTGTTTGTTTGATGGAAAGTTGCTAAGGAAATGAATTTGTAGCCATAGATTTTCTAAAAATAAAACATTATTTTTCACTTCAGAAACTCTGCATTTTATTTATAAAGAATAAATTCACTCACACACATGAAAAAATAACATATGTTTAGACATACATGATTTAAACATCAACATTTACAAATCCCGTAAGGTTTGTAGTACAGGGTGGGAAGAAGGAAGAAATGCACTTCCATCTCCTGCCTCAATCTTTCAAGAGTGTGAATATGAACACACTCACTGACTTCTAACTTTAATCAAGCCTGACTTTCTAAGTTGTATTTTTTCACAGGTCTTTGGCGCTGCATTCAAAACCTAACCCAAGAAATTCTGCATATGCTGAATTATCTACAGCTAAAGGCCAATATAAGATAGATAATCCCCAAGATTTTCTTTCTCAGCTTTGGACTGAAACCTAATTTCAGAAACTGCCTTCTCTTCACTGTCAAAAAGAACCTGATTTAACCATGAAACTATGTACTCATAATTTCTGTGCACTCTTGACAGATAAACACAAGACAGTATAAAAATCCAAGAATATGTGAAAATCCAATTATTTCTTACTGTAGAATCTCAAAACCAAGTGCATACTATTTGGTGCCAATTATATTCCACTTTAATGAGAGCTGCCAAAACAATGAACATCCCCATCCTGCAAGCTCAAGCATATGCTATCCTAAATTTAAGTTTATGGAAGATCACAGCCAAAATGGGCACCAAGGTAGAAAAGGCAGCATCAGATTTCCTGAAAAATACCTATTTGCCAACTGAAAACACTGGCCATTTCACAGAAAAGGAGACAGTTTGACCAGCTCTGCTAACCATAACTGGCCACATAACATGGCCAGGAACCAGCACTGAGCTACTGCTTGCCAGAGTGCAGAATCTCTTTTGGAGAACAAGGAAACTTCCTGGTGTGCTGCCACTGAAATCTTCCATGCTCTTTCTGCTTCCTACATGTTCCTATTATTTTTCTTGGCTGTAGAGATTCGCTAGAAACCATACCAAGAAAATATATTATTATACATAATCTTCATCTCTTGTGTGGCTTATGAAAGCACTGGCAGAACGGAGGCCTTTCTTTCAAGCTTCATATTTATATGGAAAAAACCCCACAACCCTTCTAATATTTCCATACTTGATTTAAATTGGAAGATGCTGAACAATCTGCCATTTGCTAAATGATAGCCAAAAAAATGGATCAGAGACCTTTTTAAAATAGCATGGTTTCCTGTACACATATAGGCCTAAAACATATAAGAAGCCCTATTATTAAAGTACTTACAGAGGAACATTTACTTTTTTCTGTTTAACTTGCACATAAAAGCAAATACTTAAATGCCCCTTGGCTTTATAAACTGTGTAAGAAAACTGAATCCAGATGTCTGAGGGACTTAAAAACCAGCAGAAATCATCAAAATTCCTGAGGATATCTATACCACTGAAATACCAATGAAATCTAATTCACCAAATCCAGTTCTATATAATAACCTGTCATTTAATACATAATTCAGTGCAAATTCCATGAAACCCTTTTTATTAAAACTGCCTATTATTTTTAACAACACTCTAAACAATATTTTCATCCACAATTCTATGGTTTGGACATTTTCTAAGACTACACAATGCTTATGGGCCAAGTTCTCATATGCTTCCCAGAAAAACAAGACCTCAAATTGAAAAATGTTATACCAATTGTAATGCAAATAGTGTTGTGTCCATTCACTTTGCTAATTTCAATTGGCAATTAACCATTTAGTATTGTTTAGAGTCATTTACACAAATAACAATTTAAATGTTGTCTTACACACAGCTTTTTCATGTTCTTTGGCTGACACCACTACTGAAAAATCTGTCTCACTACTCACACATATGCAATTTTATCAGTCAAATGTAAACATAGAAGAACAGAAATTACAACATACACTGACACTGAAGGTGTGTTTAGCCAGTTCAGAAACAGTAAACTTGGAAATAAATTTACCTTTTATATATTATAAATATATATTGTATATATTTATATATAGAACATACACATTCAAGCAAAAATCAGATAGTAGAAAAAATGCCACACTGACAATTGTATGTTTTAAGCAAACAAATGATGCTAAATGGATTCCACTCTGTAAGCATAAACTTGTAATATTGTATAGCTCCCTGAAAAAATAACAGGATAAGGTGAGTTTCCACCTATTATTCCTACAACTATGCTCTTTTATGTAGAGTAAAATATAAGGGCTGCTAATGTTTCTGGAAGCTAAAGGATTTTAAGGATTGTGCCTAATTAAAATTATTGTGATTCTCATAAATTATACTAATGTGTGTTGAAACCTGGACTTCCAAGTAATAAGGCCCAGGGTACTTTACAAAGGAAATCAATAGCACTGCCTCAATTTTTTATTTAGGGAAGCCAAGTCACAGAGTCTACAGGACTTTCTGGAGGTCACCCAGGCAATGCTTTAACAATTCAGCTACAGGGTTCCTTGTACCAAAGCAAAAACTCACTGGGCACATGGGCTGGTGTGAACTCTCGATATGTTATACCAGCCTCAGATGGTCAGGCTCATACTGGAGCACATATCAGCTATACACCTAACTACGTGCCACGAAAGCCAAGTCCACGTGCATGCCTATGGGATACCCTGGATAATTAGATTATCAGTCCATGCGCTTCAGTGACCCCGATCACATTTGCAGCAGGGACGCGTCTGTGTCAGAGCACATATTAACAAACACAAAAGTAAGGCCTCGCCAGAAGCAGCTGCCTGGCCCAGAGAAGGCGCACGGATCCCTCATTTCCACCCCAACGTGTCCCTGGGTACGAGGTGCCCACACCCGGGCTGAGGAGGGGGCTTTGGGAGAAGAGCGGTCACCTCAGCCCGCCCTGCACACCCGCCCTCCCTCAGACGCCCGGGCCCCTCGAGGAGGAGCCCCCGAGGGCGGGGCGAGGCGGGGCGGCAGCACCGAGCCCCGCGGACCCGCCGGTACCTCTGAGGGCCTGGTGCATCCCCCCGATGCCGCTGTAGAGCTCCAGCACCCGCAGCGGCGCCATGCCGGGGCTGGGCTGGGGCGGGCATGGGGCAGCCGCGCCCGCCCGGCGGCTCCCCGAGCGCCGCCCGCCCGTTCCGCCGCGCTTTGGTTCCCCCCTCCCGCCTGCCCCGGCCGTGCGGCCGCTGCCGAGCCGCGGCTCCCCCGGGCATCGCTGATCGCTCGGGAGGCTCCGGAGCGGGCTCAAACCCGGAGCATGAAGCGTAGCCGGCCCTGCTGCCCCGAACGTGGCCGTGGGGCGGGGGCTGCCCCCAGCTCCGCCACCTGCGCCCTCGTGGCCGTGAGGGGTCGGGAGCAGGGCCCGCCGTGAACCCCCTGGGGTCAGCCGAGACTAATTCGGGCGGCTGGAACCAGGGCACAGGGAGAAGAGGGATGCAGGACAGCAAAAGAGGTTTATCCTCATGGGAGAGTGTGTCTCCTGTCCGGCTGGGCAGCGGAGGGAAATGGCCTCGCCGGTGATTTCGGCCGTAGGTGATGTTTTCGAGAAGTCATTTCGAAGCCTGCAGCGGTGTTGGAACAGGAAGGAAGGAAATAACTGGTGAAACTGTACTAATTTGCCCCAAGACTATGAAACTGCTGTTGCTAAATTGAAAAGGAAGAGACTACACAGTGACATCGTTGCCCATGAAAAGTAGTCTGTTTTTAAAACAAATGTTAGATGCATTTATTTATGTATGTGTATATATATATATATATGTATGATCAAACAAAGTAAATAGCTTGCAGACTGTTACCTAGGTTCCCCACCACAGACAAGCAGACCTATGCCTCAGTTTACAGATTCGCATTGTAAAGTGAAGATGAAACATTAAAGAACCAAACCTCAATGTGTTTCTCTAATAGTTTCTTGATTTATTTATATTTTTGTAGGGCCTCTTAGAAACCTGTCAAAAATAAGTTGGATTTGAGGAATATTTGAGCAATATATACAGCATGTCATAGTAGCTCCTACCTTGACTTGCAGTGGAGGAAGAATTTTTATCTGAAACTGGAGGGCAAAAAAGAGAGAAATCTGCTGCTTTTCAACACACTCTTCCAGAATATGGGATGCATCAACTATGGAAAACAGTGGAATGGGAAACAAAATTTCAAAGTAAGAATATTGGTCCTTGCCAACTTTTTCAAAACAGTTCTGTTATTCACCTGTGGATCTTCATTGTCAGAGTCTGGGGCTGCTGCTTTATTTGTCAGCCATGGAAATAAGCAGGTGACAAAAACAAGAAGTCCAAAGCCTAATTCTAGGATTTGTGAAAATAAGTGCAGCAGCCAAGGTACAAGAGGAGAGCAGCACACACTGCAACCAGCAGTAGGCAGCTTTCCTGCACAGGTGGTTGACAGAGAACTGAGAGAAACGAAAGAGCGGGGAATGTGCTGGCTGGAGAAAACAGTCACGGGACAAAGATGCTGAAGGCTCTGAAGAAAAGGGTTCAAGATGATGAAGATGGCTACAAAGAGCCAGGTTGTTATCAGATAAGAAAATACAATTCAGTAGAACCCCTTCAAAGTATAGATGCAAAGTGAAACTAAAGAACATGGCAGCTTTTAGACTACTGAAATTAGTAAAGCTGATGAATGTGTTTGAGCTTCTTGCCTTACTATTTCCATAACCTACGGATCACAGCACTGCGAGATACTCTGAGGAGTGGGAGCTGGAGTTAGCCAAAACAGTTCATTTATTTGGAGCTGTCCAGTACCTGGAACAATTAGTATCAGATAGGGAGACGGAGCTGAGACCTGTTTTTCCTTATCCTTTCCCTGACTCCAAGGTATTATTGCCATTCACACATAGGAAAAATGGAAAAAGCAGCAGAGATATCTCTGCTATGCTAGTGGCAGTGTAGAACACTCCCTGCTTAGGGGAAATCCTCCACCTACCTCCTCCACCAGTGTAGTAAATTGGAGAATCCAATCAAAACACCTACGCTCCAGCAACAAAAAAATTTTTAAATAGGCTTGGATTTTATTGGCTTCCTCTTGCAAAGAGTGGGAAACACCAAAATTTCCCTAGTGTTCATTTTTAAACAACTACTAGTAGTCAGTTTTATCATTTTGTATGACTGTGTCTGCCTTAACCTGGTTCTCGTTATTAATTGACAGCTGCAAAAAGGACCGAAAAATGCAAACAGGGAATCTGGAAACAGTTACTTGTAGTGCTCTTCACTTTATAAATGTAAAGTCAGCATAATAATAACCATACTTTTTAGATCTGACCCTACATAATAGTATTTAAGGTATGCTGTTTATTTCAGAAACTAGGGCAATGGCCAGAAAGTGCTTAAATCCATCGTCATGCATATCTTTCTTCTTACAAGAAACTGAATGATGGCAAAGAGTGGATAAGCTCTCTGAAAGCATTTGTTCATACTTCACTCAGGAAATCTTGCTAACACATGCTGCCACTGCTATGGGTCAGGCTAAATGTTGCTCACACTTTGTCTTGTGACCCGAAAGCAGCCACATGTCCGCAAAATTTCCCAACTGGTTCTCTCTGACTTACTGAAATTTGGATATTGTGACAGCTCCTTCTTACTCTGTTCCTAGCACATAGTAAATCTCAAGGAA
Organism: Lophotriccus pileatus; assembly: GCA_035583135.1. Taxonomy (NCBI): domain Eukaryota; kingdom Metazoa; phylum Chordata; class Aves; order Passeriformes; family Tyrannidae; genus Lophotriccus; species Lophotriccus pileatus. The sequence continues at coordinate 19,641,075 of JAWWES010000081.1, read as the reverse complement.
CATTTCATTTTATTAACAGAGGAGATTAATAACAGAGTTGAAGTCCAGTGCCCAGCTCTGTACTTTTAACATTTTTTAGAACACAAGTATGGGCTGTTTCAGATACGAATTATGGCTCCACAATATAGCTGGCTTTAAATAGCAAATGACAGGCTATTCTAAAATCATGTTATTTTATTCTAAATGAGCACATCTACATGACTATGATAAAGCACTGATTAAGCAGCTATTTTCTTGACTCTAATATATTTATAGTAAAATATATTTTAAGCAAACTGATCATTTATTGATGCATTTAAAGTTTTGACGTAAGCATATGGTATCAGCATTTTCATTGAGACAGCTTTTGAAAACCTCCTCCTCCTCCTCCTCCTACCAACTTGCAGCATTTCCTCAGTGTAGAAGTTTCCAAAGTTTGCCCACATCTCTGATGAGTGGTATGATACAGGTAATCATGCTAGCTTTGTAATTGTTGCCCTGGTAACAAGAAACATATCCAGTGAAACAGTGACATGTGGGAAGAGGAACATGCAGATGAAACCACTGCAATATTTTTGCTCCTTGAAATGCTTTAGAATTGTTAAAAGTGTTACAATTAGCACTGTTGCCAAGGAACAACACAGAAACATGCAAAAACTACTGCCATAAGATTCAGCACTGTACTTGGCAGTTGAAAGGTAAAATTATAAAATATGACTGGACTGTGTACTCTTGTTCCCCAAGTGAGAAGAAAAGATTTTCACACTTGTGTTTCTATAACTCACACCAGCAACAAATGCACATAACAAACGTGCACAGCACTTTTCATAGGCATCTCAAGCCTTCTGCAGTTAGAGGTAACTCTCCTCCCTGCCCTCCCATCTGCAGCAGAGCAGCCAGGAAGACACCAGAAGGGCCTCTCCTGCCCCCGGCTATGAGCAGGAGGTTGCCAGTCTGCAGAGCATGTCACTGGGTTTTATTGAAGCCAGGAATGTAACCCCTCCACATAAGGCTGGGTGATAGAAGGTAGTAGACTTGTAGCTGGGAAGTGTTTGTGAGCATTTCCTCTATATTCAAAAAATTGAGAGAGAGCAAGAAAAATCTTCCACTGTTGATACATCAGATGTTTAAAAGGGCCTACACCGTGGTCAGCCACAACTTCAGTACAAGCTAATATCAGTGGTGATGGCTGAACAATGAAAAATGCTGCTTGTGTCTGCATGTCCAGTATAACCTACTAAACACCTAAGTGAGGATCAGGAAGAGATACAGATATCTCAGCTGTCTGGAAGAGAAGCTCATGTTCTGGGTCAGAAATCACTGTGGCCAGGAAAAATGCAAGGATGTCATACCATTGCAATGCAACCACTGAACTGAAAAAAATACTGAGACTGTCTAGCATGAATTACTGTTTCCTATAACCATTGGTCCAGTAGGTTACTAATAAAACTGAAGATCTTTTGCAGTTTATCAAAACCAATCTGTACCGGATGTAATGTTTCAGGAGGGAATTTATCAGACTCGGTTTCTGCTGAAGTGATGCTCAGTAAAAGTAGCTGTCAGCCACAGATGTGGTGTTTCCAGGAAGCCTTATGGGCCATGCCCACATGGCTAAAGAAGCCTATGATTTTCATTTATAATGCCATGCATCTGCAAGCCTAGAAATGCAACCCACATAAAACCAGGTTTGTCAGCCTCTCCCAATGCGTTTCGAAAAACTTTATATAGGAGAAATTTATGTAGCTGAAATTATTGGGAAGAATGAACAGGCACAAACATTTTTAACCTTTGGCTTTTCAATTACAATAATAGCTCCATTTCAGGATTTTATTTTCAGGTCCTGGTGCTAGGCATATACTGTAGGAAATAAGGAATAAAAACACATTGCTTCTCTAAGTAAATCCTTACTTTTCTGATTTAACTACATTTAAATCTAAATAAATCTGGCCTGTTTGTTATGTTTGGCCTGCAGTGGTCATCCTGACTGGATGAGAGGCATATGTTTACATGAGGTTATTGACTTTCTTGTTGTACTTACACATTCCAGTGCTTGACCAAAAAAATAAAGGATAAAAATGGCTAGTAAGGAAAGAAAAAAAATTTTAAAAATCATATAAAACCTTCACTGGACAGAACAAAACAGACTCTGAGCTCTAAAAGGCCCACTGCAGTCAGCCAAAAGATTACTGGTGCAACAAATGTGTTTTGAATCAGACTCTTGAAGGATCACAGGAAATGGGTGACAGCAGGCACAGAGCCAGGCCTTGTTAGGGGGGAATCGGTTCAGGATGAGGTAATGGTATGGGAGATCCCAGCTCACTTGCAGGGGCAGGAGAAAATGGTGTGGTGCTTGCTAGTCTATTGGAGGAGAAGGGGGATGAAGGAAAGGAGAGAAAAGGAGTGCAGATGATGAGCCTGGATGTGCCTCTTAACTTTTTACTTAAGGCAGGACTTTTCACCTCCAGTATCCCCATATGATTTGCAGAACCTATAGTGTTCAAACTGAAAAAGATTTGCAGCTGTGTGTCAGCGTTGGTCACATCTTTTGATCACAAGGCCATCTAGTATCACCTAAAGCTTTTGTACACCACAGTCTTGTCTTTTAAGTAGTTCAACCCTTGCCCAAACTTTGTTTTTTTCATTCAGTCCCTTGTGATGAGTTTAATCTTTGACTAAGACTGTAGTTAGCACAGGAAATGAGATCTTTTATGCCATGGTGGTACTATTTCAGTAGTCGGGTATTTCCTCTAGAGAGAAAAAAAACTTTAATGCAGCCACAGCAGAGCTGTAACTTTGGAGCTGCTGAGCTACTTTCAGATTAGATAAACCACACTTGTACACAGTAAGTGCCGTAAAATCTGCCCAAGAAGCTGAGCACTTGGTGCCTAGGCAGCATGGAGATGTCTTCCAACCTGGCTATATTGCTGGCAAATGAGTTATTCTGAAGCTAATTTAAAGCTATTTGATACCACTTATTAACTGCAATTACAGAAGGGATTGTACTGTAAATATTCTCTCTCTCTCATTGTACGTGTCTACAGATGTCTGCCAAACACACTAATATATTATCTACCAGAAAGTCTCTTGGAAAATAGTCTACAGTAAAACACAGATTTGAAGAAGACATGAAATTTTGTAAGGATAAGCTGAAATTAAGGATAAATTGAAAAATTGTTCTGAAAAAAATCCTAGGTGAAATATAACAGTGTACTTTTTGGCTGTTAGGTCTTTTGGAGTCCCTTCCCCAAGTAAGTATTGCCTCAACTAAAACCAAAAAACTTTTGATTTTTCTAAAGTTGAAACTTTTTTTAGAAAAAGGGCTGTGAATTTTAAATATTATTTTTGCTAAGACAGCCTGGAGAGGAAAGCCCCAATAAGCCTAACCTGAAAGGGTCAAGAAATCCTAAAAAAATTATTTCTGAAGAAATCATCTTGCAGAAGACATATGCCAGTATGGACTGGGAATGTCAATATTCAGCTGTAGGGAGTTGGGCTGAATTAAGACTCCAGCAAATGTGTTGCACATAATTCATGAGAAAAGTAAAATGGGAAATTGCTGAATTGTCTGTTGGATATGTCAGGTGAAGTTCCTGAGGATGATTTCATTGCAGTTTCAGTGCCAAGTCAGATGTAGCACTCACCTCCTATGGTATGGGACACTGTTGTTCAAAACCTAACATTAAACTCAAGTAATTAATTAACCCAAACTGTGCATTCCCCTTATCATTACTGGTCCAGGCATCGTGTATATTGTAATAAAATAGTATTGTGTCCTTCATCTGCAGGATATATCTCAAGATTCCTCTTGATACCACAGAACTTGATTATTTTTGGAATACAACTGAAGGACAATGTCTTTACCATACCCAGTGGAAACCATGCTTCTCTCTTTAAAAAATCACAATATCTGACCTTTGTGTTGTTTCATTCTGATGTGCTTTGGACTTACATGGTAGACTTGGTAATTTCCATGTCATGGAGTTCATGACAAATGCCTCATCCATGTCAAATGAACAGCCACAAACATTGGCAAAAGTCTGAATCAGCAAAACTGAAACATCTCCAAAGTGTCTGAGTAGATAGATGTCCTTCCTCCTGTCATCCTACACAAACTCTCTCCCACCCAGTCAGTGACTATATACAAGACCAAATTCTTAAGGCAAACGTCAGATAGATAGTGAATTTTGTGTGTAATGGGAGCAGGACACCTTTCCACCTGAAAAGGATGGATGCCTCCACTCTTAGAGATATTTGCTCTCTTCCTTCTCCAGCCATATGCATTATCTGTTCTGTATTTAACAATTTTTCCACTCAGTTCCTTGTAGCCCACAATATTTTATGCATCTTAAATCTGGATCATTTTACCTCCTTAATCCTAACTGGACAGAGTATATTTATGCTTGGAAATTAGGCATAAAGCTGGCATGTAAAAACAGCCTGTCTTCTCAGAAACTCAGTCTTCTCAGCTTTGGTGTGTGAGCACCACCGCCTCTTCCCTTTGAAAGCAGCCAACTAACCCCAGAATGGCTAACACAATGTACGCTCAGTTTATGAGTCTCATTGGAACCAAGGATTTGGCACAAGAACTTGGACTGGGGAATCCACTAAAAACTTGGCCTCGAGGAGCTAGTACTGTTCTGCTTGTCCTGGGCATCTCAGAGGAAGAATGGAACAATTGCTGCATGCAATTAATGATTCCATTGCTGAGTCCTGCCTCTTCCTCAGAAAGATCATCATTTCCTGGTGTATCATGGCACGAAAACATTATGTTATTTATGCTTTGTGTAAGTGATGGAACTGAGGGAGAGAGAAGAATGAAATCACTCCTCAGATTTGTTTTTTGGCTAGAGGAGCTCTTTAGGCAGTTTGATTTAAAAAAAAGGTAGCCAAAAAGAAGTAGTAAATATTTAACTGAAGGGGTTCATTAATGGCATGCTAGAATCACTTCTTTTAGCTTTTTCTGAAAGAGAGAATGGATGGATGACTGATCTTTGAAAAAGGTTGCAATCTCAAAATTTAATACCGTGATCGCAGACAGATATGGCTTCTCATTGTAATGTGACACATGAATGTTCATCCCCACTGTTGACTTCTCCCCGCCCCAACAGTTTGCCGCAGGGATAGCAACTGAGCTCTGAGCAACATCGAGATGGACAAGTCAGCAATGGGACAAAGGACAGAAAGGAGCTACACACACTATAAATTTTACATAGACCCTACTGAAAACTTAAGCTATCAATTTAAATATTTTATCTGATATTTAAGTTAAATGGTCTTTATAAAGTGCCCGTCATGATCCTTGAACAATTTATTGGTCCTTGAAAAAATACAAATTTCATGAAATAAGGACAGTGGAGAGATAAAATTTCAAATTGTCTATTCTTGGGCATCCAAACCAAGGCTGAGAGACTGTTTATTCTGGAAATTACTTCTGCTTGAAGAGTTTCAGGTCAAGCCTTAAACGATGCCAAACCTCTTGACGTTTTGGAAAACATTGTCCTTTATGTCCCAGTCATTGCTAACCATATTGCTGGCATTCAGCAGTCAGTGCTATTGCTATTAAATGAAGCAATAAATGGAGTACACAGGTTGTCATCCTTTTTTGTTTGTTTGTTTGTTTAAGGGATCAATAAAATAAATTGCTATACCTGTGACAGAGCTGAAAACCTTACCCTTCCCTTCCCTTCCCTTCCCTTCCCTTCCCTTCCCTTCCCTTCCCTTCCCTTCCCTTCCCTTCCCTCCCCTCCCCTCCCATCCCCTGCCGTCCCCTGCCGTCCCCTTCCCCTCCCCTCCCGTCCCCTTCCCCTCCCTTCCCCTCCCCTCCCTCCCCTCTCCTCCCTTCCCCTTCCCTCTCATATTGCTAGAGCTGTGCATGGTGTTTGAGAAGAACTCAGTGTATAGGGCCACACTGGCTTTGAAAATGAACACCAAGTTTGTTACAGAAATGTCCTATTTTGACACAGAAAACATTCTATTCTGGCAATTAGAAACCACAGGAGAGAGGAACTTAATGCATGACAATAATAATTCTTTGGAAATGTAAGTCATGCAACTGGTGGCTTGAGTCATGTTCAAATCACTTCCCTACTGATGAAACCCCTGCCAGTTTCACATAGTTCATTATACATTAAAATAGAATATTTTAAACAGAGTTGGTTAGTTTTGAGTAGTCATTTGCTTGAAAAAATCAGCAGCTAGTCACACGTGTTGCTTTGCAACACTGGCAATGACTATAGGCAACATTATTTTTAAAATACATTTTGTAAAAGAATTTGCCAATTTCTTTCTTAAGACCTCAATTAGTCAAGGAAGTTACTCACAAGGGGAGACTTCAATGCCTGAACATTTAGATGTTCTGCAGCCTGGTGATATTCACGAACCCAAATCAGCTCCTCCCCATCAGCATGCAGGGAGATGGAATCTCTGGGTTCAGAAAAATCATCTCTTCCCTTGATGCACTGGACTTTCTTGGAGGCTTCTCCTTCCACTTGGCTCCGAGCTAAAGGGAGGGACAGGTCTTGTGTGAAGATTTAGAACCAGAATCCATTTTTTTTGGAAACATGGACCTTTCTATTTTCAAAACCATAGCAGGATTATTGTTTTCAGGCCGTGGCCACAGGAGGAAGTGCTCTTTGGCACTGAAAGTTCAGCAATCCCTCCACTGATAGGACACAGCACTTGCTGTGGCTGAGCACTTCAGAGAGCTCCTCTTCAGTTGCCTATGGGGTATTAAGAGCCTTTCATTTCCTCATGTTAAAGCAGGTCCCTATTGCCCACAGTTTCTCCAGTACTCATGGCCCAGGGAAAGTGTGAAGGAATGCCTCTACAGCCCCATGCATGCCAGGGCTTAAGATTGCTGTATGGTACTGACAACAAAAATGAATTTATTTGCATAGCAGGATGTTTTTCATGGTTATTTAATATTTATGGGTTCTTTTACACATCCTGGAAGCAGAAATTTTGTAAAAAAGAGCATAAATCTGATTAATGAAAGCATTCACATCTGTTTGGTCAAGGTTTATAATAACTGGAAAGCAAATTCAATATTTGGACTAAATTGCTGTAGTTTCTTACTGTTTTAATGAAATGGTAAATTAAAACAAAATAAAAAAGGAGTGAATGCCACTCTTTTCAGTGATGTTTTCATACCAATGGATATTTTTGCAAGAAAATCATAGAAATTCTGTTAAGAGGACATTTTCATTTTGAGGGCAACAGAGATTCACTATAAAGCCATTCATGCATCTGTACCCTCTCTCTATCCACACCCATTTTACCTGTTAATGACAGTTACATGCAATACAGGGGCTTTTTGCTAAACTTCTATGGCTTGATTCTGTATTTCATTCTCGGCAGTGAACCAATACACAATCCTGTGGAAAAAGGCCCAAAAAAGTATTTAAAAATTCTTCAGTGTGAACTGAAAGTCTCACCATAAAAATACCTGTTCCTTTTTTTTAAGAGTGCCATTGTCTGACCACAGACTTACCTCTAAAGAGATAAGTGGTATTTAAGACTGACCAGCCAGCTATCAGGTACCAGAATTGCAAAGGAAGTCATCACAGAAAACAACACAGATGACAACTAGTAGTTTATGAATAATCCCCATGTCGCGCTGAGTGATTCTATGAGCGGTCTGTTCTTCATGTCAGAAGTGGTCAAGATCTCCATCAGAGACTGTCTCTGAGAGTCCCATAGCATTTTCCATAAAACTAGACTGATTACTGTGATTTCATTTCCATTCAAAGCACACTTCCTATGATTTTTATGGCTACACTGAGATAAAGTCTTTCCTGAAAAGGAGAGTGGAGTTCTTTTTGCATTCAAGGGGACATGTTTGATTCCCCTTTAGGGTTTGGGATGAAAATGCACCTTTAATCTACTACAGCCTTACAAGAAACTTAGAGCTTCCTCCATTTATGCACCTGTGTAAGTGCCAACCAACAAAAGGCACTTAAAATTTTATTGTAGTCCCGACATCTGACAATATCTGAACATTTCATAGTGAGAAACAGCAATGGGGTAGGTGGCCAAGAGTACATATGGCAGCAGTGACATAAACATCTGGAAATTACACATGAAACATGAGGGGGGTGGATCATATTTACTAAAATAAACATCTTTTTGGGGGTTTGGGGGGCAAAGTGCTTCTTGGATGATGATGACTCTTGCATATGTCTGCCACTGAAGGTTTTGTGAAGGATAAGCAAGTTATTTTCTGTTAGAAAAAGCAGATTGGGCATCAGCACACCTTTAAAAAACCAACAATCTGCTAAAACTATCAGTATTTCTGGGTAAAGCATCTCTAATCCATGAGGCTGTTGATTATGTGCTGGTTTGTTTTTTGCCTGCTCATAGAACCAGTATGTGCTTTTGTGCCAGGGCTCACAAAGGCTTACAGCTCAAACTTGGTGGCTTTAATAGAGCTCTGAGAGGGCTGGGCAGCACAACAGCGTCCAGGCTGGGCTTCAGGAACCTTTAGCCTCAGGAATCCTGTGTGACCTCTGCCTCTTATTCAGTGGGTGAATGGAACGAGCTGTAGCCCAGGACTTATGCTGCAAGCACTTCAGTAGCTCAACCTTGTCAGCTTCCTTTGCTTGAGTGAATAAAGGAAACTAAAACCTCAAGGACCTACATTTAGAAACAAACAGCATTCCTGCACTTCTGGTTGCCTGACTTTACTATGAATTGGAGTGTAAAAATGAGTATAAAAATGGAGTGTAAAAATGACCTTACTCTCCACCCACTGTTCATGTTCAAGTTTATCAAAACTTCCAGTGAAGATACTTGCCTCTGCAGGACTGCAAGCTAAAAAAGAATTAAAAAATCAATGGTAGTTTTGCACCTCCTAAGTGCTGAAGTAATACATTACAGATAACACCTCTACATTGTATCACTCACTTCCCGTAGCAAAGAGGAAAAAGTTGACCCTTACCTGATGCATCAGTGCAGAAGTAGAGAATATGAGTCGAGCTTTGGCCACTCAAATTTTAATTTATCTAAATGACAGGGATCCTGTCATCTCCCTTAAAAAACTTCTGCATTCATACTGAAAACAATCTGCTGCTACTCAGTCAAAGTTTTCCTATGCTAACTCATATGTCATAGCTATTGCCCTGTACTACCTACATCATTCTTCTCTACCTTTGGTAGCCCCATTTTGATAGTAAAATTGCTCTTGAAACACTGGGATTTTTTAATGGCCTTTCATGTTCATTTCCAAATCATGTCTAATGAATAATTATCATTTTGCCAGGTGCTTTCCTTAGACCCTGACCATGTGCCTACCGAAATTAATAGTAAAAGTCTGTTGGGTACAGCTCTGGAGAAATAAACCTTTGTTGAAATCAAGCCTGCTGCTATCCGAGTTAAAATGCAGGAACAAGACCCTGAATGCAGCTTTTTTCAATACTGTACAATCCACACTTAAAAAAGTAAGTTGTTTCTGGGATCACTGTTACAATAATGGCATAACTAAGCCTTACTCGTGTAACTGTTCACCCAGCTAGAGGGGAAAACATATTTAGCCTGTAAAGTTTGTGTCTTTAGTACAGAAGCAGGAGCTGACATTGCTGTCATGGGAGGCGGCTAAAGAAAACACACGCATTATTTTTCTGGCTATTTATTTTGAACAATTAAAGGCAGCCCTCTGTGAACAACTAGCATCAGTCTTTCCTAATCTTACTCCTTCAGAAAGCTCAGAAAGAAAAGAGAGGTTTTCAGAAAGTTTCTTTTACATATATATTTACACATATACATGATACCTATAGAGACGTTTTAACGGGTTATTTTGAGTATTTTGCCAGTCCTGTGACAAAACATTAAACCTGCCAACCCCCCCCCGCCCCACCCCGCCTTGCAGTCACCGCGCTCACTCTCGGAGAGGGACCGCTAGAGACAAGGGGAAGCTCAGCGCGGTTTCCGCGCAGCCGAGGATGCCGCTGCCATCACCGGGCGCGCCGTGCCGGGGATCCCCGCGCCCCCATCGGGCCACCGCCCCACCGCGCCCTCCCTGCCACTTCCCGCAACCGCTGCGGAAACGTGCCGTCCCGCGGGGCTCAGAAAGGCAGGCACTGCTGCCCACTCTCTCCACTCCTCGAACCGCCCGGTTCGCTGCCTTTGTGTCCGCGGCCACCGCCCCCTCCCCGCGGGCCGGCGGCGGGCGGGACGTGCCCGGCGGGGCGGGCCCAGCCACGGGCGGTGCCGCCCCATAAGAAGGGACCCGGGAGCCGGCCACCGCCCTTCTTCGCCCGCAGTCCGTTCGAGTTGCCCAGCTGCGCTCCGCTCCCGGATTACAAAGCCCGCGCCGCCGCCGCCATGAGCATCAGCACCAAGAACTCCTCGTACCGCCGCATGTTCGGCGGGGGCAGCCGCCCCAGCACCGGCACCCGCTACATCACGTCGAGCAGCCGGTACTCGCTGGGCAGCGCCCTGCGGCCCAGCACGGCCCGGTACGTGTCCGCCTCGCCCGGCGGCATGTACGCCAGCAAGACGACGTCGGTGCGGCTGCGGAGCAGCATGCCGCCCATGCGGCTCCACGACTCCGTGGACTTCTCCCTGGCCGACGCCATCAACACGGAGTTCAAGGCGAACCGCACCAACGAGAAGGTTGAGCTGCAGGAGCTAAATGACCGCTTCGCCAACTACATCGACAAGGTGCGCTTCCTGGAGCAGCAGAACAAGATTCTGCTGGCCGAGCTGGAGCAGCTCAAGGGCAAGGGCACGTCCCGCCTGGGCGACCTCTACGAGGAGGAGATGCGGGAGCTGCGGCGGCAGGTGGACCAGCTCACCAACGACAAGGCACGCGTGGAAGTGGAACGGGACAACCTCGCCGACGACATCATGCGGCTGCGGGAGAAGTGAGTGTGCCGGGGGGACGCGGGTTCGGGCTGCAGGCGACTCCCGCTGCCGCCTCCCCTCCCCGTCCGCTGGCGCGGAGGCGGCTCCTGAGCATCCCGAGCGGTACCGGGCCGGCGGGAGGCTGGGCAGGGGATCTGGGGGACCCCTCGCTCCCTCCTCACCCCTGTCTTGCCCCTTCCAGGTTGCAAGAAGAGATGCTTCAGAGGGAAGAGGCCGAGAACACCCTGCAGTCCTTCAGACAGGTTAGCGGGGGCTGCAGGGAGGGAGCGGTCGGAGAGGAGGGTTGAGGAGGTGGTGGCGGTGGGACGGAGGGTGGGACTGCAGGAGTTTGCTTTCCTCGCACAAAGAGATTCCGTCAGTTCTCACGCGAACCCTCCGTGTTTTCTTTAGGGGGATGCTGCGGTCTGAGGGGAGGGGAGGGAAACTATTGTCCTGCTTTATCCAAGTCTAGCCTGTTTTACAAAAAACGCTCCAACGTGGAATCACTTTCCGATCCAATAAAAGTGAAAGGGGGCCATCTGCTCGCTTGGCTGAAGGGTATTAATGGTTTCTATGGGATTCACCGTGGAATGCAGATACAGGCATTCTGGCAAGTGTGGTGGCAGCAGATTGAAATAATAGATCTCTTTGTGTCGGAGGGGAGGGCGCAGTGGGCTGCATTCTTACTAAATGTGTAATGGTGCGGGCATATTTCTAGCAAAATGCGTCTACCATGTATATCATCCATTTTTTTATACAAACCAGAACTCCTTTTGATGAATCACTTTGGACAGTGCATCACTGGACAACAGTTTAAAATTTAAAAAATTTCATGTGGGTGTTGTCCGCTGACAAGAAGTGGACAATTTGTTCCTCAGGGTGAGGTCACAGCAGTTGAGTCTGCCTCCTCTGGGTGTCTGTTAAGAACATGGAATTTAATCCTCTGTAAAACAAAGATGTTAATGTAGGAAACGAGTTACATTAGAATTTAGTCTCTGTAGGGTGCTATGATGTTATCCAGATAAATGAAAACCTACATGACAAGCAGAACCAACTGTGCAAACAGTGTTCAAAAATTGTTAAGCTCAGGTTTTCACTTGTGCAAAACCAGCTTTCAGCTTGGATTAAGCATTGTTTGGACTAGGAGATATTTAGGAATGTGTTTTTTCAAAACAAGGTCTCTTCCCTAAAACTGCCGGTGTAAAACAGCATTGCTAGCATTCCTCCAGGCTGGAAGTGACTGCCCTTATCTCCAGGCAGCTGGGTACAGGCTGATTTTGTTCCAGAGCTCTTCACAGGCATTAGTAGAAGTCACCATTCAGGAAATCACCACTTGATTGTCAGCATTTCTCTGGGCAAGGCTTTTGACGGCAATATCTTTATGGTCCTTGAAGGATAGCAGGTGTCTCCATGATATAGTGTGGGGAAACTGAAACACCTATTCCCCTTCAGAGCCTGGGAATTCAGTCTCCCCAGGCATTCTGGGAAACAGAATAATTTGAGATACTGCCTTAATTAAGCTTATGGGTTTTTTGCATGCTAAGCCAATTTAACAGTGTGAAGTTCCATGCAGAAGCATTTAAGTTTTAGAGAACCTGATCTACTCCGATTCATTGCTGAATTCATTTGAAGGGTCAGCTGACTTAAAGTTGGCTTTTATATGATCTTTCTTCCTTAATTGGTGCTCTTTAGGCATGTGTATATTTCAAACCAGTTGAACCTTATGAAGACTCTAGTCTTTAAAGTGAACTTAGCACTGTATGTATCTATCCCACACTCATTCTCCAGCTCTTCCCTGCACTTTGGAAAGGGGTCATTCAGGAGCTCAAACTGTAGCAGATCTGTGTGTGCAGTACAGTCAAAATTGCATCCATTTAACCTCCTACAGTGTAGATTATGCATAAGAAATGAAAATCGTTGTCTGTGGAATCTCTACACTAAATCCACTTGTGGTATAACTGTTGCATGATGGTGTGTTTTATTTGAACAGCAGTAATACCTCGCTTTTCCTCACTGGAAAGGGTAGGGTTAACGTACAGGTTTTGAAAACTAAATCTGTTTCAGTATTGTTCTCCTGAAAGTGAAATGAAATTCATAGAACGCTGAAGTTGAAATATCCTGTTGTGCTTTCCATTGTTAAAAAAAAAAAAAACTCAGCTTTTTATTAAACAATTATATTCTTCCACTGGAAAGTTTTATACATGGATTCAGAACACTTCGCCAGATATTTTGCTGCTCTGGTGTGTACTGGATTTTAATTTAATTCTTCTGGGCAAAGATGTGATTTTACTCGTGTGCTTGGGGGTGTACTGCATAAAATAAATGTAAAGGTTCAGTGAGCTCTTTCCTTTGGGACAAAACAAGCATCACAATTACTGAGAAAGTTATTTATTGCAGCGTTGCCAACTACATTGGCAGCAAGTCATAGGTCGTGAACCTGTGACAAGACTAACAGATCAGCTCCTGGCTGACCTGAGGTGTGTCTGGGGTAAACAGAGATGCTCAACCTGTGAATTACGTGGCTTGCATTAAAGAATCTTGTAGGATAAAATCAGTGGGTACTCCAGTTGCATGTATCTATGACTCATATTTTGCTCAGACTACAAGTAGGTTATTCATTTATGTGGTTCTCCATACCACTAGGAAATACTGATACACTGAATCTTAATGATAGGAAATATACAAATGATAGCATATAGTAGAGCACATACAATATATTAAGTGTCTTCAGTTGAAGATTCTTTCAATTTATAAGATCCTAAAAATCCTGTAAATATTCAGTTGTTCAGAAAAAAAATTACTAGTCTTCAGGATGCAGATTGCTGTAAAATCCTCTAGAAACTCTTGGGATATCTGACCGACTGTGTTGGGTCATAGCCATGTAATTTTCTGCCAGAATGATCTTGAGGGTTTTTTGTGGGGAGAACAAATTAATTAGGAAATTCCTTCCCTGAACAGAAAAACAAAGCAAGTATGAACTGTGGGGTGGAAAACTGGATTTGATAGAGAGGTTGTGGAATAACACATGAAAGGGGTATTTTGCTGGATAAAGAAAACAGAAGAATTCTTCTGGAGCAAGAACTTTACCCCAGATTAGGAGTGATCCAAGGAATGGCTTTCTAGAAGGCTAAAAAACCCACTCTTTATTTCAAAAGTGTCATAATGGTAAGAACTGCTGATTAGGAATTTTGGGCAATCCAAAATATCTTTAGAGTAAGCTGTGAAAACCTGGTAAGTTAATACCCTGTGAGCACAAGCGACAGTGTATGTAACTATTGTGAAAGGGACAATCATCCCCTTTGCAAACTAGTTGTCCTACACTTTTATAATGTAAGAAGTTACCAATCAATGTTTAGTCTTAAGGTATGTTTTTGAACTATTTCAAGCTACTCCCATGTGACACTTCATGGTGTGTCTTCTGTTATGCCCTAAGTGAATTTTTGCTGTTGATTAAGACTATCTCTGTCCAGCAAAAGGTGGAGTGTTTGCCAGCAACTATGAGGGTGTAGGCAATGATGAGTAACTCGATTTGTGTTTATGCTCTACCTTCTTTTTCTCAAGGGAGACTTGTTGAACTGTTTGGAGAGGTAAATGCTGCAGTTCCTATACATACCTCACTGGCTTTTACAAGTATGTTTTCAACTGTGGTCTGTGGACCTAAAGGGCTCTGTGGTTGGCCACCGAGTCCATAAACCAAGCCCACTGATAGGCATATAGGCACATGGGTTGCACTTTTAAGCCCTACTGAAAAGAATGGAAGTTTGTAAATTGCAAGACTCTTTCTCAGTGTAGTCAAGCTAGAGTCACGTATTGCTGGCTGTTGACTCAAGTACCTGTTTCATTTTCAAGAAGAATTTACACCACGATCTGTGTTTTCTTGATCGTGCCAATGTGTTGGTGAAGATGCTGTATAGTGCACAAAAATCACAATAAAGGTGCATATAATGGTTTCAGGCTAGGGTAGGAGATGGCAAAAGACTTTCTTACAGCTTTTGATTTCTTATTGTCTTGCCAAAAAGCTCAGATCAGTCTGTTGTATGCTGCTGAACTTGCTGTAGAAGACTTCTCTACCTCAGTTTTGTAAGACTGAATCTTTCTTCTCTCTGGTCAGGATGTTGACAATGCCTCTCTGGCACGTCTTGATCTTGAGCGCAAAGTTGAGTCCCTGCAAGAGGAGATTGTCTTCTTGAAGAAGCTTCATGATGAGGTAAGCTGAAAAACAGGGGCTGTGTTTAGATGCTGACTGCCTGGTGTGCAAATAAGTTCTTTGCTGGTTCTGGCCCAGAGCCCCTGCCTGTGTATGTTCTGTATGCTTTTGTGTAATAACACAGAGTGTCTGCTTCTCTCTAAGGAAATCCGAGAATTGCAGGCCCAACTCCAGGAACAGCACATCCAAATCGATATGGATGTTTCTAAGCCTGATCTCACTGCTGCCCTGCGTGATGTTCGCCAACAGTATGAAAGCGTTGCTGCTAAGAATCTTCAGGAAGCTGAAGAGTGGTACAAGTCCAAAGTAAGTGAAATGCGTCAGGCACTCAAAACAATCAAACATAATAGCTTTGCTGTAGTACTCAGCATTCCCTCTATCTCTACTGGACACGAACACAGCCATGACACAAAGTAATTTTTAAACCAGTCTGGGAAGAGTACAACAGAAAACATTCTGTGCCATACGTAGAGTATCAAAATCATGGGTACATACTTGGAGTCTTTCCTATGCTTGTACCTGGAAGCAGATGTTGGATGAAGTACTGGAGAAACGAGTGAATGGGTGAAAAAATGGTGAGAAGATGGGAAACATACAGGGTAGGGAAACAAATATGAAAGCTTGCTACAAATTCCAGTAGAGTATTTAACAATTAGAAATAGAGAAGAATGCCAAGAGTAATGCTAATATTTAAATGTTTTGGGTGTTAACACTTATAGTGGCTTTAGTCACCCTCAGATTCTGAGCCCACAGGAAGTCTGTTGAAGTGTTGTGCTAACCAAACTGGGGCTTTCACAGTTTGCAGATCTCTCCGAAGCTGCTAATAGGAACAACGATGCCCTGCGCCAGGCCAAACAAGAAGCCAATGAGTACCGCAGACAGATTCAGTCTCTCACCTGCGAAGTTGATGCTCTTAAGGGAAGCGTAAGTAGAAGACAGCAGTTGTTGGGGCATTCTTCCCTTTGCAGCTTTAAGCACTGCAGTTTAATTGTTGATCTAGATGTGAATACAGGTGATCTGCCATGCAATACAGCAGCTTATTAGTACTTTTTGAATAGGATGCCCTAGGCTTAGTTTGCCTGCATGCATGACAGTGCACTGGTCAGATTGATACACTGAACTAGTCTTATTTAAGCTATGAACAATGAGTTCATTCTCTTGCTATAATATTCACTGTCTATGTAGCACTTTCTGGAAGTGTTTATGCCTTGTTGGTCAGGTACAGCTGAAGCCATAAAAAAAAAGCTGGAGGAGCTATGGAAAGGAGGGACAAATTTTGCTGCTGCTAAAACCTGACTGCCCTAAAGGCTGTCTTGAAATGAATTTAACAGTGTTAAGTACACCTGCAGACCCCCTCCCTGAGGACTGCTTGCATGCTGACTTGTAATGCATGTGTTGGGCTTACTGTAAGGGATCACTTTGCCACCTGGTAGAACAAATATGTGGCACACCTCAAATCATGTAGCAGAATAACCCTCCTTTACTTTGCAAGGGGAAGATAAGGAGCTGACAAATTTGGGATGTCTGGGCATTTTCAGAAAGGATGCTAATGTAGCATAACTTTCTTTTTTTAAAATGCTAAGAGTTTGGAGAGTGGGGAAGAGGTGGCTGAACTGCAGCAGTGCTTGATTTTGTTGTTCTCTCCCAGAATGAGTCCCTGGAGCGCCAAATGCGTGAAATGGAGGAGAATTTTGCTGTGGAAGCTGCTAACTACCAGGACACTATTGGCCGTCTGCAGGATGAGATTCAGAACATGAAGGAAGAAATGGCTCGCCATCTGCGCGAATACCAGGACCTGCTGAATGTAAAGATGGCTCTTGATATTGAGATTGCCACCTACAGAAAACTGCTGGAGGGTGAAGAGAGCAGGTAATCACATGCAGACACTTTCTAAATGGCAATTGCTAAAGACGCTCTACACCCATGACTGATTTTATCCATTTCCTTTTTCCTTTAGGATTAACATGCCCATTCCAACCTTTGCGTCTTTGAACCTGAGAGGTAAGCTGTTTCTACTATTTCAGTTTAGCCAGTTTTTCTGTCACTAGCAAGAGGGTTTTGGATAGTTCCTTTTATGCTGGCTTTTGAACTTGTGTAAGTGCAGTTGGTTGTGAATGTTTTTCTTGGATATAACTACAATTACAACTTGCAATTACTTAACCTTGGATGGTAGGAGCTCTTGTGCTCCTGGACACTTGTTTAAAAATGTCAATTCATAGCAAGTGATTAGTTTAGATGCCTGCTGAGGGTGTTTTAAGGGCAACGGGGAGAAAATGCAGAAGACTGGCTTATTCAGAGCCACAAACTTCCTTGTGCAGTAAATTGGCATTCTGAAAGTAGACACTAAAATCTATTACACCTCATTTCTTTGAGGAGGCCCTTCATCTAGACTGTTGGTAATAATACACTTTCTTCTGCAGAAACCAACATTGAGTCTCAGCCAATGGTTGACACTCACTCGAAGAGGACACTTCTAATTAAGACCGTCGAAACTAGAGATGGACAGGTTGGTAGTAACTTTTAATTTTATTTCTATCACAGCTGGTTACCTTAGTGCAGCCTATATATTGCAGTAAATATTGAGTAGAACAGAAACTGGCACTTCAAGCTATGTGACAACGTACAGTTGTAGAAAACAGGCTTCCATGGAAAAGTTCATAAAATTCATCTGATAGTAAAACCATAAGTTTCTGACAGTTTCCTGTCTATTGAGTATTTAAGTTCACCTGAGATAGCATTCTCAAAAGTTTTCCTTAGGAAAACGTGGCAGCAGAGGTACTTGTTTGGGACAGTATGCTGTTGTCAGTCTTAAGTCAATAAAGTTTAAATGATTTCTGCATGCTCTTTGCAAACTAGAACTTCTCATTTAAAAGTGAGAGCTGATACCCATTTGTTCACATTTTTGTGGTACTGGATGCTCCACTTCTAAGTGTAAAAAAACTGCAGCAATCTTCCTACTAAAACTTAATGCAACTGTTTCTATTTTCCCATCAGGTTATTAATGAAACTTCCCAGCATCATGATGACTTGGAGTAGAGCTGAAGTGAAGATGCATACTTAATTAATGAAGGAGAAACTCTTACCAGCAAGATTGAAAAAGTCCATGTCTTAAAGGAAGAAACAGCTTTCAAGTGCCTTTCTGCAGTTTTTCCATGAGCGCAAGATGATTATGCTAGGAAATAGGTCTTAGATCTTGCAAACTGACTCTCCCTGAAAGATTAGAGTTTACAATGGAGTCTAGTTTACAAATAGCAATATCTTGTGCTGCAATACTGTTTTTAAGTATCGGAATTCAATAAAACTGCTTTTTTTCCAGCACAGTATGAGCAACCTGTCGCTACTTCAATAAATCTTTGGAAAATGGCTCTTGATGTGTTCTAATTTGTTAACTTCATGACTTTCTGGAAAGCCATAACAACATAATGCTGGAATTACTATACGGTTGACATCTCTAGTACTGGCTGTGTGGAATGCTGTTTTTTTCAGTTTAACTAGATAAACTGTCTTACTCATTTACTGCTTAGGTTTTGGAACCAACTAAAATGGACTATAACTGGCAGATGCATAATGTATTACAATATTTCTTATAAATTGAATAAAATCTGATACTTCAAGCTAATAAAAGTTAATCTTGCTTCCGTATACTAGTTAACCCAGTTACTAAGAGCTAAGAATGCTCAAAATACCTTAAAACTTGGTTTTATAAAATGTACTAGTTATGTAGCAGAGAAATAGTTCACGCAAGCCCTTATCTCAGACAGCACCTTTGCAAGTTAACAGCTGACTTGGTGTATTGACTTCATTTTCCAGGAAAGACTAGTTCCCAAAGGCTTGTCTGTATTACAGAAGCTAAATGAAGTTTTCATATGGAGTGGGGGTTAGAGGAGATTAACTTGCCTTATTGCTGACTTGATTCTAGTATTTAAACTCCTTTTTAAAAACGGAGAGCCACCATGCTTGGTGTTTTCTGCTGAACATCAGTGTTAGTGCAGAAGAATGGGAAAGAGAAACCTCCCATCTGGCTTGCTATAGTGTTGTGAAAGGCTGAAGTTCTCTGTGAACACTTAAATTCTCTTTTGCAGAGCAAGAAACTTCTCAGTTTTAAACATTCAAGACCACAGGATAGCCCCATGAAAGTAGTTACTCTGTTCTGCATCACACCTGTAAAACCTCCTTCCTGTAAGCTTTTACTGAGGTAACAATTTTTGTGGAATGAGTAAAAGCAAATGAGTTGTTCAGTAAATATGTATAGCATTCAGTGCTCATTCAAGGTAAGGGTAGCACTTTTGTGTTGTACAGGCGCTCTCACAAGCACTTGGGAACTGATCTGTAAGAAAAACCTACTATTACCCTATCTGACAGGGATGAAAACAAATGATTTCTCTTCCATCCTTATTAGTTCTTTGCTTGGCTCAAACTCAGGATTAACTGGATGCAGTGCAGGCACTGGAGTGAGGGGGCAGTAGGAGTCTGCTTTTTCCATCTCTTGCCTATAGCACCAGGTTAGGAGACCTGCAGCTAGGATGCTAAAGAGAGAGGTGGGCAGGGCCTGAGATGTGCTGAAATTCTCTGCAGCTCAGACACCCAGGTATCCAACAACCTGAAGGTAGGGGCCTGGGTGTGCTGGCAGTTCACATCTTTGAACCACCCAGGCAAAAGTGCTGAAGCTGTTCTTCACAGCAGAAAAGACCCTAAATTTTCAAACAAGGCATGAGGCTGCTGTTCAGTGTTCACAGAGGACAGAGGGCAGTTTTACCACAACTAGGCTGATGTTCAGAAAAACATACAAATCCATTAGGGAGGGATATGTGCAGCTTGGTGCTTACCCAAGAGAAAAGTCTTGAAACTGATCCTGTGTTTGTTCTGCTGACTCTTCCATGCAAAAGAGCCAGAAGTGACTCTGAGGAGAGTGCCTGGCATCAAGCTTCAGCCACTGCTGGCTGCAAAGCAGAACAGATTCAAGCTGGTCCACAGCATGGTGAGTAGGAGAGTCACTAAAAACTGAAAGAGTGAACGCAACCTCTTTCATGCTGAAGAGATTACAGACACCAGGTTTTCTTCTTTCAACATCCAGTATGATTAAAAAAGCACAAACAAGCTTGCATAGGAAATGCTTTCTGTGAAAGTGACAGGTCTGGACATGTGTAATATCTCATTTTGAACACTTAATAGGCACAGGTGTCTACACCTCTTCAGGACAAGAGTGGGATAAGAGGCCGATGTCCTGCCTATTGCAGACTACTGAAGTGTTTCTCGATTTGGGTGTTGAAGAAGTCAAGCCAATGTGTAATGTCATTTGCTTCACCTGAAGCAGTGTGGGAGCCCTGGTCAGTGGCATCTGGCAGCATGTGGGCAGGGAGAGCCAGCTGTGCTGCACCAGGGACAGTGGGGACCCTCAGTGGCTCTGGGCAGAGACCCACAGCACAGTGTGCTTTTTGAGATGCACATTGACTGCTGAAGGTTACCTGAATTGTGATAGTCTTTCAAATGTTGCTCTCCCTCTGCTGCCAGCTACCTGGCTCACTGCTTTCTGCTGCCTTTGATCGCTTCACACAGTAGATAAAAGCAGTGACTCTATCAAGCACTGACAGTGCAGCAAAGGAGTTATTCCTGGCTCTTCTGTGTTTGGGTTTACTCAGAGCACAGACAAGCATGTGGCAGAGCTTTCAGCCCTGGGAATAAATAGAAAAACAAAACAAAAAAACCCAAATAAAAATAAATAAACCTAGTTGCCAAGGGGATAGGAATATTGCAGGAAACCTCCAAAACCTGCACTCCGTGTGAGTGTGAGAGTATCCTCATGGTGGAAAGGAGAGCAAATGATGATTGTGTAAACTTCTCAGTGTTTGATCTAGGGGCACCAGCCTCATGCTCACAAACAATTACTGAAAGCTGCTTAGTGTTGAGCCAGCAGCTGACCTCAGAACTGTGTTTCACATCCTGGTAACTCCAGGCAGCAGCCCTACCAAGCGGTGCGGCCCCCACTGATGGCCGGGAGCTTGTCCTGCCCTCCAACGAGCACAGAGAAACTGCTCCTGTGAACTTATAGAGTGACTACCTCCCAGTGTGTGAGCTGTTCCTACAGTAAATAATATTAATTCTCCAGATAACTAAGAATCCTCATATTTAGTTTATTTTGTCTCATGTAGCTGGAAACTTACTTTCCTTTTTTTTTTTTTTTTTAAATAATCTTACAAAACACAGAAACTGTTAGCAGAGACTGGGTATTCCAAGCTCTTGGGAACATACAGCTAAATGCACTTCTGCCATCCAGTGGGTCTGCTTTAGTATACAGCAAATATACACTCTGTCTCCCTCCTCTCCTCTCCTCTCCTCTCCTCTCCTCTCCTCTCCTCTCCTCTCCTCTCCTCTCCTCTCCTCTCCTC